>MU628161.1:51175-651175 GCA_025688815.1 Aspergillus carlsbadensis | reverse complement strand
CTGAACAGATTGAACAGCTCCTGGAATTTCTCCTCGAAACCCTCACCCAATGTTTCCAGAATAGTGAACAGAATATACATAGAGACAGCACGCTCATCCTTGTTACCGCCGTCTGCCGCACGAATCAAGAAGTTGGGAAGGTCGGCCCACTGGCCATCTTCAAGATCAACCTTGGCAACGGCGGAAATGACGCGGGCAACGGAGTGGCGGACAAGATCGTTGCTCTCGCTAACACCAGAGCGCAGGAGCTGTTCCCGAAGGGCAGGCTTCTGTCCATCCTGCACCTTGGCCCAATGCTTGCCCACAAGAGAGCGGGCTTCAACAGCGGCGAGTTGTTTCAGCTGAAAATCCTCATGGCCGGTAGCAACCTGGATTAGGAGGACGAGGGATTCGGGGTGCTTGTAATATTCGCGTTGAAGAATGCCAGTGGCCTCCTTAACGTTACCCTGGGAGGCTATCATCGGAGTTAGCGAACAAACGATCAAGAGTGTGGCCATGGCTGCTACTTACGATTCAGAACAATCTGCAGCTGCTGCAGAAATCGTTGCTGGTCCATGATGGGACTTCTGTGTTGTGAATGTCTTTTGAAAATTTTCTTTCAGTGAAATAAAAGGTCGTAGGCGGGGTTATCCCTAGGCCTCAGTTCTTATTGAGGACTTGGCAAGGGACTGAAAAGGCTGCCTGCACAAGGACAGACAGCGCAAGGGGTATCACAGAAATATGAACAAAAGAAAAGAGAAACAAAAAAGGAAAAGAAGAGGGAGGATGAGAGGAAAATAAGAAGAATGGATTGTTGTGGAGGGGGAGCCCAAATAATTAAGGAAAGAAAAAAAAATTTAGGGGGAGCTCGAGGTCTTGGCATGGTCATGTGAATCTCCACTTTTCTACAACTTGGAACAACTTTGTTCTCCCGTAGATAGAGGACGCCCAACGGATAAGGGTTTTCAACGAACTTTGGTTATTATAAGAAGGGGCAGTTGATTCAGGTAGTGGCGCATTATGCTAATGTCGGTATGCTTCAGAAGCCAAAAGAGTTCCAGGCCAATCAAAAAATCCTAGAACGAACATGGTAGCCAAACTCCAAAATCAACCCGATGCTGCTCCTTGATTTGTCGTAATCTGACAGTAAGGATAAGAGAAACGGTGTATATAAAATAGCCCACGTCGTTATTGGTCGTATGCTGTGAGACGTGGCATCGAGCCATGCCATATGAAGGCGACGCTCCGCTGCTGCGCAAATCATGAACTAGTAGTATTCGTCCGAGTCGTAATCATCGTCAACCAGGAGAGAGCGGTAACCTCGAGATGCAAGGTTTTCCTCTAAACCCCCATCTGCCTCGGGGTCGGCGTATCCTATAGAGTTATTAACAGGCGTTTGACAAATCATACCTGATTGGAGTAACTTACCCTCTCCGCCGAAATAGCTCAGCGCTACCGGTAAGAATATAAGCGCGTGAGTCGCTGCAAAAACAATGAGTGCCAACCACACTCTGAAATAATAAATCTCAAAAATCTTGCTTCGAGTGAAGGCTAGTACACAAACTCCAAGTAGCTTGGTCACGGTAATTCCGCTGAAAACGCTGCCGCCCACATTGACCAAGGCGGTCCAAGCACGAGCGTCTTTGGCCCGGAATCTGGTTGGTGCTGTATCCATGATCGCGCGCGAGGGGAACATAAAGGCTCGCGCGATATGTGCACAGAACTCGACGCTGATGCCAACGCAAATCACCAAGTTCACGAGTGAAACGGCGTTCAATGAAACGCCGGCTATGGCCATGGAACCAATAATATCAACCACAATCATCACGACTGTACCGGTAACGACTGCACCTGTAGCGACTGAGCCGAGGAGGACGGAAGTGATAACAAATATAATAGCCACGGCAGATCCGAGTAAAGTTCCCGCTAGTTGGACGATTGAGACGTATTGGTCGAAAAAGATGTACGACTTGGAGTAGGGGAACACATCGATTCCATGTTCTTCTGAGATTCCTCGGGCAATTCGGCGAGCAGAGATGTAGGATTTGATGAAGTCATCTTGAGTCCGTAGTGGGGTGTGGGACGTCCTGAAGTGGCTTGCGTTTGTTGTGACGCGTTTTGGATCGAAGACGAGGGCACTGCTGTACGGTGCTTTCCCACCAAGAGGGCAAGATGCATCTGTAGGCGATTGGATCCATTTCTCAAGGTAATGGATAAACTCCTCGCCTTCCGGCATTCCGTACATGGTGATATTCCAGGCAGGTGTCCTATCTTCAAAGCACAACTTACCATCCTCAAAGCAACAGTCTTGCTGTGGATTCAGCCAGTAGAAGAAATCGTCGAGCCAACTAGCGGTAGCACCCGAGATGTAAGAGACATTCGGCCGCTTCGATTCCTGTTCGAGGACGAACGCAAGAGAGTATTCTTCACAAGAAGTGAATCGCCCACAGAGCTGTTGTTGATGCCCTCTCTGGGTAACGTTCACATTCCGGGTCACAAAGTAGACAGGTGGGCCGCTGCCGAAGTACTCACTCAGGTCATCAAAATACCGGATAAGATAGGAATCACTCGGAAGGGCAATGCGCTGATCTAATCCCAGGGCTACTTCCGGAATTAGAGCCAACCCAGCAGTCAAAATGCCCAAGAAAATGACGACGACAAGGACCTTGAATCGGCGGTTAAGAAGGCGGGGCGCGTAGACTTTGCGAATGAGCTTCTGCAAAGCGCTTTCTCCATCTTGGTCGTCGAATCCCCGATCCTCCGACATGCCGGAGTGGGCCTTGCGCACTGTGAGGCAAGGAATGCAATCTGCACGGAGGCTTTCAACGCGCTTTTGGTTTAATGCAAGCACAGATATGAACATTGTGACTTGCAAAATCGCGTTAATAAAGACAGCTCCTGCCGCATAAACAGCGAAATTTCTGACGGCAGGCATGCCAACAAACACGCCCAGGGCAAAAGCGACGGTTTCTGTAATAGCAGAAAGGAAGATACTCGGCCCAATGCGGCCAATTGCCCTCGAAATGCGCTCATCTATCTCTTCATCCGGATGGCTAACATTCAAGCGCTCGAATTCATGGACGATTAAGAAGATATTGTCCACGCCCACAGCCAAGACAAGGAAAGGGATCACCTCCGCGATGATCAACGTCACTTTTATCCCAGCTGCAGAGAAAAGACCGACCGACGCCGACACTGACATCAGCACAATGACAATTCCGACAACGCCAAGGGTGAACTTGGACTGCACCAGAGCGTTAGACGGATTGCAGACCAGAGACTTCCAGGTCATTGCCACTGACCCGAGGGCCAGCGATGCATAAATAAACATGATGATATAACTGATAACGACAATCTTAGCATCGGTGTTGCTAGACTTGTTGAGTTCCTGCTCAACACTAGCTTCAGTCGAAAAGGAGACTCGAAGCCCACGCTCTCTGGCTTCTTCCTGGACAACTTGGAAGATGCGCTTGAAACTGTCCTCCCAATCCATAGCATTCGCCTCTTCAACAGATCCTTGGGCATGATTGTTGACAACCCAAGTCACGACAAGCGCCCGAGCATCAAGAATCCTTTCCGCGCCCTCATAGCCACCTAAAATCATCTCAGGCCTAAGAGGCTGCTGGAAGTCCGGCAGGCAGCTTGGATCGCCTGGTGAATTGGTACAATGTGATAGGCGTTCCTCCCAGGTATCCGGATCTAGGTTTGACACAGACCCGCCAAAGTAACCCGTCACGGATTGAATCACACACGCATCACCAGTGGGCTTGAAGCAGACATCGTCTAAGGTCAGCCCACGGTCGAGAGAGATCATACGCCGGACACGAGATTCAACGTCGAACCACCAACTCAGGGTGTTGTAATCAAGAACCCGGCCATTGTTGACACTGGAATTATCATTAACGAGGAACGCTTGTTCCGCGCGATAGAATGGTCCAAAGTGCTTGTCAAAGAACTCCTTTTCTTTTGCTGCTGCAGAGGTAGGGCTGACCCACAGGCGCACGGGGTCCGTCTCCACTGCGAAACGCAGCCAGCCCAAACTCAACAGTACGACGAACACAATGCTGGAGATTATGGTAATCGCGGGAAACCGAGCACATACTGAACCGATGCGACTAAAAACGGTCTCGAGCATGTTGTTGAGCTTATAAAATCCATGAGGATACTCCAGATGCCCACCTGCGTGGACAGTATCACCATCATCCTCGTCATCACTCGGGTTTGGATCCTGAAGAAGACGTACTCTTTCCGGTTTGCGGTATCGTCGTTCTTTGTATGAAAAATAGCTCGAGAACCCGGCGATAGCAAGCAGGAAGATCGAATAGATGAGAATAACCGTAAACGACATGCAAGGCAGCAACCCCACATGGCATTGTTTCTCCGTTTGTATCGCAGGAAGCTCAGGGCATACATCAGGGCAGTCGACGCATGAGCAGCGGTATGCTGGATCGGCATCGTTACAGGTCTTGGTGTGGATCGGTAGCGCTTTCATACCTTGAGAGTCCGCGGGGGGCTCGGTTCGATAATTGATCTGGAAGGGACTTCCTAAGAACTTCTTGTCTCCGAGGAATTTCATAAACTGGGTGTAATTATTCGCGCCACCTCCGATAAAGTCTATCGCCTTGCCACCTGAAGCGCCATTCTTGACGTTCTTGCAGCTGTCGTAAAACCCGCTTTGGTACTCCTCCGACCACAAGTTATCTAGTTCCGTGACCAGATCTTTCCCGGAACTACCAGGCTCGGTTTGTGTGACATTGATAAAAAGCGATTGATCTGGAGAGCACGTGAATGTACAGAAGATGTTGAAGAAGTTGTCTTTGCACGCTGGGCAGGATGAGATGATTCCTTCGGCGAGCTTCAAGTTGCTGGAGAGGGCATCGATCTAGCAAGCATGGCTTATTAGTGATGTTTTCCGGAATCATCAGTCTGATACAGATGACTCGCCTGTTCCTCCTTGCAGCATACTGGCCCGTCCTTCCATTTATCCCCGCACAGATTCACCAGTCTCTCCCTAACGGTCGTTTCAGGCTGCTCTGCGAGGCCATTATCCGGGCACGGAAGCTCTCCACCAAAGAATGACTGCTTTCCACAGTGGCCTCGGATGGCGCATCGTCCCTCTTCGTGGATTTTCGTCTCGCCATGCGCTATCGACTGCGGGAGCAAGCTAAGAGCCACGCCGATGGGGATCAAGCGGAGTCCCCGCATCGTGTTGATAGATGAACTAGAGACGCAATGGTAGGGACATTCAAGCGAGATAATAATAGTAGAGGCTTAAAGGCACAGTAATAAGTAAGAAGAGGGAAAGAATTGTCACGACGATGCTATCGCGTTTGTTGGAGAAATGATCAAGTGGAATGACGGATGACGATCTCGGATCGGGTGCAACAAGAGCGCCAAGACACTACGTAAGCGGAGGCCCAGGCATTATTGCTCGCCTGAGGCTGGGTCAACACTGTCTGTTCCTCGGTTCCAGAACCTCCACGCTAACGCCAGGCACGGCGGCACGCCCCCAGGATTTGCTATCGATGCCGGAAGCTATATGGATCAAAACTAAGCTGGATCCTGAAAACTATCGGTACCTACTCTCGACACGTCAAAAAACAGGTGGGTAGTACTCTGCATTTTTCGTGGCTTATCGTTTGAATGGCAACAAACAGTCGACTGGTGCTTGTGGACACTATTTAACTACTAATGGTGCCCAGAGAGCGACAAATAACATGGAGTGCGAAAAGCGCCACGGATCCAATATCAATTGCATATGCAATGCCCGCAGGCAGTGGATCACAGGTGTATCGCCTCCGAGGACTTCGGGCTTGTTGTCCTGTTGCCTTTCTGAAGCCTCCGGCATCAGGCTGTAGGTGGTCGGTTAATAGGCAGACAGGACCAACCTAGCGCGCGGATAGTTCATGCTTTTAAAGGCAGCTCTTTCAACTGCAGGTGCTTTTCAAGAATTGATTTATATCACAGAGCTTACGGCAATGTTTGTTCTTCCTCATGAGCTGCTGAAGATCACATTCGACGACCTCGAATCCCAGCGAGATGCCGCTAATATTTCACGAGTATCTCCGGGAAAAGTGGCGGCTCCAAGCGGAATTATTGAATATGCTGCTCTCGATCTTCAGGAAACCATATTTAGGGACATATTTGCGACATGTAGATCTTGGTCAAGCGCTAGTTATAATGGGTCTTTCGATTGGCCAACCGAACCTTCTGCGCCAACAAACCCGCAACCACGGGGCTCGAAATTCCTCAAGCAGGCAATTGCCCAGGTGGGATTCGAAGAGCTGGAAAAGAATACGACTATGTTTGATACTTTCTTCACTTGATCCGCGCACAATAGAGTAGGCTCAAGCTCAACCATTAGCAAATGGATAGGCTGACAGAATGAAATGAAACAGGCAAAGCGATACGATGGCGTCTTACACCCAAACGTTGGCTGCTCTACTTGTCTCAGTTTCTCCGACTCTAGAATTCCTGGCGTTTTGTTCATTGGTATATGAATATACAGACGAGTCGGGCGTTCCCTGAGGCATTTATCTTCTCAAACACCTTCTTGAACAAATATGTTCAGGCTATCAATCCACTCGCATTTCTGGAAGCTATGCGCCATCTAATTTCTTCCAATTTCAGATAAAATGGAGATTGACAGTCAATCCTACACTTCATATGACATCCTCGAGCCTTTAGTCCTTGTTCGGAAGCTTCCAGCTCGTGAGATCGTTACGTTCAATGGAATCACAGATCGCCATGCTGAAGCAGACCCAGTACCGCGATCCTCCGCAAATTCTAGTAGGATCTCAACTAAAATCTCTTGTTTGAGCCCCAATGCGCTGTGCGGGGCAATCGAGCCAGCAAATCGACTCGAAGAACTTGTTTACTCGATGGCGGGCGTGATTCGCCGGATGGTTTACATTCTATGGTTGGTCTGGATGCCTACTTACATCGCTTCTCATGCATAAAGATAGCATTGAGCGTCTAGTCTCAATGGACTCCTCAAGCCAGCCCGGGAGGATTCGGAATTCGCATCTCCGGTTGAGTGTACTTTAGAGGTATTCGACAGATTGAAGCACCTCGCACTTGGCGCTCATACTCTCTACTACTACACGTCTGAAACTAGCAAAGATCATACCAAAATCCATTCGATTGCTGATAGTCTGCCACCGAATCTGGAGTCCCTGCGAATATATGGTTACGGAAAGGGCAGTAGTTCAATGACCCGCTGGGAATTGCCCCAACTCGACTTGGACGCCCATATCTCTAGATTTATGGAGGAAAGAGGGGCGAAGCTGCCTAATTTGAAGCGCATTGAGGAAGTAAACCAGTGTATCCTGAATGCCGAACCAGTTGAAGACGTTGACAACCAGCCTGAGCTGGAAGGATCTTGGCCTGTGTACGAATCTTAAATGTTGCCGTTCTTCACGCTTCTGGCTTTCATTACTATAATGGTTAGCAGTCATATGGTGGTCCGTTCCATATCAGAACACTCGATTTACTCGCCTCATCAATAAGCCACAGTAGATACTGTTGGTGTTCCAAATGTTTGAAGCTACCATGTACTATGTACACGCAGTTTGCGCCATATACATGATCCACGGGTTGTATGGGGCCTAAAACTTGGAAAGACAGGCCATACCCACCTAGGTTGTATACATACAGTACCCCGCCTTTTTGCAGCAAATACAAACAACTCAACCTCAGCTACAAAGTGCCAACCTGAACCTTCATCCATGGCTTCTTCATTATCCTCCTCCACTGGTTAAATTAAGGACCCGATCTCAAGATGCCCATCAACTGCGACATTTCATCTGCTCTTTACCCCTTTATATTTCTAGTAAGCAACCATCGCAACCTTGAAATTGAAACTCTACGCTGTTCAGGAAGTCGAAGCTAATCTTCACCGTGGACAGACCTCTGCCATTTCGCTCATCTTCGGCGCGTACGTCCGACCCTCAACTCCTACCATCTCGCTCATTAACACCATCAACTATCTAGGCTTTCCTGGACACGTACAACAACCCTCTTCCTCCCGCTCTCCACCTGGATTCCTGTCCTCGCAACCCTCCTCCCTCCACTCACCCTCATAGCAATCGCAAGCAACCGCTTCCTCTCCCGCTCGGCATCCCACACACGACCCCACTGGACTCAACCCCTCCAGCTCCTCAACCACGCCCACACAATCCTTCTATCAATCGTCGCAACAGCCGCCCTTGCATACCTCTACCCCGAAAGCATCCTTACCTGTCACCTCAACAACCAATGGCAGTACTTCTTCCAACACAAGGACGCACGTGCAATCCGCGCGATCCAGGACCGTTACCAGTGTTGCGGTTTGCGGAGTATCCATGACCGGGCCTGGCCGTTCAAAGATCATGATCATGGGGATAATGCTTGTGAGCAGCAGCTGGGATATTTACGGAGCTGCTTCGAGCCGTGGCGGGGCGCGCAGACGCGGACGTCGTGGATGGTTGTTGCGGCGGTGGTTTGCGTTCTGGTGCTCAAGGTTTGTTTTCTTACGCTCCTAGTTACTCGTACTGTGGCCTGTCTTGTGGTATCTCTAATGCTTGTATTAGATTGCAGTGTGGCAAATCCCCCGCAGGAGGGCGAGTTGGATGAGTACGCGCGTGTTGGAAAATGGGGGAGAGCCACGGCGGATTCCAGGGCCCGAATTGGAAGAGGGTGAACAAGATTCTGAGGTAGATGGGGAAGCCAGAAGAGCATTATTACCTCGATCTAGGTCTGGTAATGAGAACGTATGGGATGTCGAATGAGGAGCGTATTTCCTTATCCTTGATGGTAGCTGATGGCCCATTTCTTCGGAAAGAATGGTTGAAAACGGTCTAATTTCAAGTTCTGAGCGCTTTACTTAATTCGTTGGAAACAAAAGATCTCTTGATATATACCCAGATTTTTCCTAACCAAACACCCTGATATTGACTGTAGGGCGGTTTTGCTGCGCTCGGAGGTAGAAAAATAGGTGCAACATCTTCAAGCTCATGATACACCCGAGGTAATTGGCCTTGTTAAATTTCTTCTCGAACTGATTGACTATTGTGAGCCGTGGAATCCCTTGGGTTGAGTCAGACTTTCTAAGGATCAAGTTTAGCACTCAGGGCTACTATGGTGTAGCAGCACTCTTGAGATATCGCATGTTAAAAGGGCTTTTTTCTCTTTCCCTTCAACTCTTCCTCCCCTCACATCTGCCGTCTTTCTATCTCACAAAGGTTTCGTCACTCGTCCTGCATGGCATGACTTCATGCAGCACTCTACCACTTGAAATCTGTATCCTCATATCCTCCTCCCTCTCGCCACGAGATCAGCTAGCTTTCCCGCATGCTATCCCTCAAATTGCGGCCATCTTCCCTTCGCGATACCTCGCATGCAAAGGCCGTCGTGAAAACACGGTAACTGACCCTTCCAGTAACCTTCAGAGTCGCGCCTCTAGCCACAAGCACCTGCGACTCTGAAGGTTACCGGAGGGGTCAGTTAATGCATTTATTCGCCCGGAAAAACAGCAATTTTTCGTCGACTTCTACCCCAAGAGCAGCTCTGGTATTACTCCGTTGGGCAGCCGGCAAGGACAATTTTCCGCCATGCAGGCTCTGCTAGAAAAGGGCAAAAATGGCCTGAATATGAGGGCTGAGGACGGACCGTCAGCCCTGCATCATGCCGTCGGAAGGACATCAATCTATGTCCGGCTATTTTTGCAGCATGGTGCGCGGCCAGACTTGGAGGAAGATGACAGGACTCCAATGTTTCCGGCGATTGTTGCCCAGTGCTCTATTCGACAGAAACGAGATAGTGGAACTACTGAAGGCCGCAATGACCGCCGAGAATACTCAAGAGAGACTTTGATCATGAAGGTCTTCATTGCCGTAGACATGTCTAGCGAAGCACTCTCTATCCTCTTATTTAACTATTTCCACCGCAGATTATCTCTCTAGATGGCTTCAACTCATATTACCGAAAATGTCTTGCTCGTATTTCACGGGCTGAAGCCTTGCAGACTGTTATGCTCTTTGAACCTAATGCCTTTTTTTGCCACTTAGGTCTTACCGTGGGCCTTGTTCTTTGCGCCGAGCGGCCTTAGATTTTAATTTTTTCATTGCCCATACTCGTAGGAACAGCCAAGCGACAGTTACTGCAGTACTGTGCGTAATTCCTGCGGGTGGCCCTGGGTCGAGCGCCGTACCTAGTATGATCGGGCAAGGTGTACAACGTACATAGAGCCAAATCACGAAGCTCGGGTGAAGTGTTGACAACTCGAAAATATGATTGGCGGGTATCAGCATAAAGCAACGTTCCAACTTCCGATATTATTTCGAGGATGATTGCCACTAAGTCCTTTTCTTGGCTATTACCAATAAATCGGGCGTCATTGCGATGCCGAAGGCTCAGCCCCCATCTCCACTGACTCGAGTATCTGCAGGAGTATTGAAACGTCATTATTTCAAACTCAAATTTCATGTTTACCAAAGTCACCACAACTGAGATCACGAGCAATGCTCCCAACCAAGCACCTCATCACCTTCTATCACCTTATAGTGTGCACTACAACTGCTCATTCGATCCAGTATCTAGGCTGCTACCTTGATTCCCCCGGCATGATGAACCTAGGCCCCTATATATACCAGTCGGTCGGCCACTGTTCAATGAGCTGTATACAGCGCGGCAGCTCAATCATGGGCCTCAGAAACGGAACGGAGTGCTGGTGTGGCTTCTCGTATCCTATTCTGGAGGATGCGCTGGATCCACGGGCTTGCCATCTGCCTTGTAGTGGATATCCTTTTGATACGTGTAGGTTGCTTGCTCTCTGGGGAGATAGCTAAATCGTCACTATGAAACGGATGCTGATTGATTTCTCACAGGTGGAGGCCACGATGGTCTCAGCTACTATGATATTCAGCATGCTACAGACTGCCACTGACTACGCTACCACCCCGACTCTGCAACCGATGTTAGCATTCAAAGCTCCGATACATATTTGTTAGTTCAAATGAACTGCCTTAGAGTCCACCATTTGTTCGAGCCAGCAAAATGTCCAGTAGACTCGAGTTCTCTCACTATCTTAAAGATCACCCCGGTGGTGTCTCAGGCAAATCTCTTATTCTCATGGCGATTTATGGATAGAGTGATATGTTCCCAACCTTGGAAGGCGAGAAGCAACAAGAATGAATTTGACGAGGCCCATTCGTTGTTATGAATATATGCACAGTGGTTGCACATAGTACTACCCACATAGAGAAATCACTATTTCCGGACCTTTCTCGACACCATCCGCCACTCACAGTATCATATACGTTTCTTTATATAACTCAACTCGACCAGGGAAGTTACAGCTAAGCCGTCGACGTCGAGCGGCCAGGCCGCTCTAATAAAATTAAGACTGTGTTACATTTTCAGGGTTGCAGGGACGGACTTCGGGGGCGGGATGCAGCATTAAACCCCGAGGCTCTACGGTTTGTGTGCAAACTCGAGGCTACAGTTCTACTTATATCCATTTCCCCGGTAACTCCATTTACTAGGAGTTTCGCTCGCAGATTTGTAATGCAAAAGAATTAGCTTGACTGTAGGACCTGAGACAGAAGAGGGTTGCGGGACGGACAGGTCCTGGTTAAGTCCGAAGCCCGCCACCAAAGTCCGTTTCCCATGTATTCACTGCAGTACAACAGACGCAACACAGAAAGCTGCAACACCAACACTTATAAATAATGACTGTTGTCCCTCCAAGTCTTTCTGTAACTCATCTCATTTCAAACACCCCTCTACCTTCCAACCTCTCTTTTACACACTTTTCACCTCACTATGCCGCAAAAGGTCTTTATCACGGGTGCCACAGGCTTTATCGGCCGCGTTGTCACCGAGCTCGCTGTCAAAGAAGGCTACGATGTCCGTGGTCTCTCCCGTCGTGAAGAAGGCGATGCGCTCCTCAAGACCCTCGGTGCAACCCCGGTGCGCGGCGACCTCCAAGATACAGAGCTCCTTACCGAAGAGAGCAAAAACGCTGACGTCGTCCTCCACCTCGCTTTCGACCATGACTTCTCCAAGCCCTACGCCGACCTCATCGCCCTTGATATCAGCTCTGTGAGCGCCCTCGCCAAAGGCCTGGAAGGAACAAACAAGCCACTCGTTGTCACCAACGGCACGGCCGGTATCCAGCCTGACCCTAACGGCGGCGAAACCGACGAGACAGCCCCAATCGCAGCGTTCGGTTTTGGAAACCGTCAGACCGCTGAAGAGCATGCGCTCAAGCTTGCGGAGAAGGGCGTGCGTGTAATCTCGATCCGTCTCCCTCAATATGTCTACGGACGCAGTAACCGCACCGGCTTCGCAGCCCAGCTACTCAAGCTTGCTATCGACTCGGGCGAGTCTGTTTACATTGATGACGGGGATTACTGCTTCTCGGACGTATACGTCGATGACGCTGCGCAGCTGTACCTTCTCGCGGCTCACAAGGGTAAGGCTGGGGAGATCTTCAACGGAACCGGAAACACCACCATCACTTACAAGGCCATGGCAACTGCGATCAGCGAGGCCGTGCAAGTCCCCACTAAAGCCATTACGAAAGAAGAAGCTGCTCAGCGTTGGGGCCCGTTTTTGGCTGCATTTTTTGGCATCAAGAACCGTGCTAGCAACAAGAAGGCTGTTGAGACGTTTGGTTGGAAGCCCGTTGGGCCGGAGTTGCTTTGGGAGATCTGCTCTGGGAGTTACGTGTCTGTTGCGGACGAGTTTAAGAAAGCAAAGGCTGCTGCTGGGCTTTAGGTGGTACAATTTGGATGATACATTGATGTGTTCAGCTTTCAGGAGTTCATATCTTTTCTAGGGTGTCTTCTATCTCTTGATAAACTTTATGTATCTGATGACCTCATCTTATTATTACCTGCATAATACCGAGAATAAATACAAGTAACTGAAATGATGGGCCATCGTCTGAGGTTTCAAATGTCCTGTAGCACCCAAGAAAAACAACATTGACGTGCATGACACTATCTCAGTTTTTACTGTCCCACTTGAAGAGAGGGCCCGCCAGTACTCTCTCTCGCCTAGACACAAAATGACAACAACTCGATCATGAGGTCCCATTCCAGGACGATAGTCGGTTCTTGCTACAGACTCAGAGTAGAAGCCCACCATATAGATACACACTACGTAGTAGAGCCCGGCCTTACGGAGTATGCTGAGAACCCCACGGTCTCCACATTATTTGATGGCACGATCTGCCTTCCGAGCTGATCCCGCTAGCACGATCTCACTATCGTAGCACTGATATTGTATATATCCTAAACCCCTATACTATCGTCACCACATTAAGCCTGGATATATGACAAGGATCGATGGGACCAATGAATTCAGAGGGGTACGCGCGCCAAGTCCTCCCGCAAGTCGAGTCGCGCTAGGGAACAAAGAAAAGCAGTGTGGCTCACGTCAGCCATATCTCCTTATTCTGATCACCCCTCGGTTTCTCCACGACGACTCCTCTAACCCTGCCGCTAAGGGCGCTGCATAGCTTGACCACTATCAAGTTTTTCCAAGTCATACACGATGCTGCAGCATACGCAGCGGGCGGGACAGCCTGAGGGTGCCCCAAAGCCGAAGCGGAAGCCCGTCCGCAGGGACCCAGAGAAGAGGCGTCAGCAGAATCTCCAGGCACAAAGAAAGTACCGTGAGTGTACCAAGCTTTTTCCCCTCCTACCCGAGAGGGAGGTCTGCACTGCAGATTATCTACGGTGTCTCGGGCGCAAAAGCCTTTGTTGGCCAGCAGTTTACTGATGCTTTTCCAGGGGAGAAGTTGCGTGAGCGTTTGGATCGCCTTGAGGGGCTCGCTCAAATCGCGGCCCAAAATCGTGGCATTGGGGTTCCACGACCTACTGTAGATACACGATCGACAAAACCGGTCGAGGCATCTATAGACGCCCTTCCCATTCCCAGCGCTGCTACACTGCATCCCACCACAGGGAGTCTTCCGGCTTGTGTTGTTCCAAAAATATCCATTCCCGACTTGCTCACAGCGACTCTTGGGGACTATGCCCAGCTCAGCTCACACGCTTATGGCGCTCCGTCAACCCTACCCATCTGGGAGCCCACGCTCAATGAGACGCAACTCGATCCATCCTCACTGAGCGTATGGGATGCGGGGTACATTCCACAGGCAAATAACTGTTCCACAACAGCGATACAGTATCCAACATCACAGATCTCACCATTGAGTGACAACCTGCCAGAGCTAAGCCTCTCGAACTCCACAACAGTCGCCTCGCAGTCGGAGTCCACCTCGTCTATACCTAGCTCCACGAATTCTCCAAGCCATGTTGATCCAGCACTCCTCTTCCGTGACAACAATAAGTCGGGCCCATGCTGGACAACGACCCTTAAATGCAGCTGCGTCAGGCCGCACTTAGTCATTCAGCATTCAAGACCAAACTCTTTCACCACTGGAGACTCCAAGATAATCAGGTTTGAGCCAAGTCCGCCTGCCGCTAACCCATACGTCAACAATCTCCGAATCGACACACTATGCACAATATCCGCAATATGTATGCTTAGCGAGCATGTAGGTATCACCGAAGAAGCTATCTGTTTCGATGACTCAGTCTCCCCATTCTTCCGGTACGACGCGGAGTTTGCGGATGTCGCGGCGCAAACAAGCATCGTCAACATGGTTCGCGGATCATACAAAACATCATTAAAGCCAGACCTACGCCCAAACAAGGAGCAGATCACCGTCAAGCACCACCCCTACATTGACATCCTGCCGTTCCCGGAGCTTCGAAAAAACCTCATCACCCGCACCGAGGACTATAACGAGGACGAGTTCTTCCACGACCTGCTGTTTGGGCTAGTATGCTGGGGCAACGCAGGCGTCGGGAAGCGGGATCGGAATGTCTCCGCCGGATATGCCTCTACGGGGATGCCGTGGGATGTCCGAAGCTGGGAGGGACATGAGTGGTTCCTAAAGAAGTATTGGAGTTTGTTCGGTGGTGAGGAGGGAGAGCTTCCACGGCAGACCGAATGGTGGCGTGGCATTCGAGGAGATGAGCCGCTGAATGTCGAAGAGGTCAGCTAGTTCGGCCTCTTCGTGTTCAACCATGAGTTCTATTTGTCATATGCCACATCGGAACTAATACCCCTTTTATTTGAATTCAACGATATTTCTACTCTATCGCTCGCTGGATACGGATATACGCTCAACAATAGCGTGGGTATACTAATAATGCTTATAAGATCTCGATTTACACTCAAGTGGCCTCGACTTCACTCCTCCTTCCATTCGTCCCTCCCAAGCCTGATAATATCAGGCTGCTCAACGACCCAATACCTAGAGGGCGCCTTGCCATCACCCGCCAACCGAGCAGCATGAACAGCAGCCCTTCCAATAATAAGTTGATCTGCAGCTACATCATACAGTCAGCACAATCCACCCATAAAGATTACAAGTAGGAGTGATAAGAGAATACCAATCGTATCCTGCAACCCCTTCGAAACCATTCCAAGCGCTTCGAAAAACTTTTCCAGCAATGGTGCCTTCGAGGTTTCTCTTCCAATAATCATCCCTGGCCTCAGAATAATCGCCTGTTCAAACCCTAGCTCCCGCACCGCATCGTCCACCCCAACCTTCATCTTCGCATAAGGGGTATACTTGAAGAGAAAGCCCCTCGTTCCCCCACTCGAGATGAACACGAACGTATTCACCCCGGCCTTCTTAGCCGCGCGGGCACTATCAATGACAGAGTCATGATCGATTTTCCATTGTTCTGCGACCCCGCCGGCGGCGGCCCTGGTCGTTCCGACCGCGTTGTAGAAGACTGACGGTCTCGGTGTGAGAGTGTCGACTAGACCTGCCCATTTCGAGATGTCGGTTTCTTCGAGAGCTTCGAGTTTGGGCGAGTCGGATTTGGGGATTCTGCGGGATATCGTTTTGACAGAGGTGATGTTAGGGCTGGCGAGGAGGGTTGCGAGGATCTGAGAGCCTACGCCGCCTGTACTGCCTAGGACTGCTGCTGTTGTCATTACGGTTCCTTTCTTGATGAAATTGACTTTCTAGATGGCTGGGAGGACGAAATGATCCTGTTTGAAAACTATTTGACTATTTGAAGAGAGATACGCAGGCTGCAAGTCGTCACGTCACCATTTTTAAGATGTAATTGTATAGCTTACGTTATCCACACATGGCTTTATCAGCCACAACTCGGAGTCAGGAGTTAACATATAAGCCATTATATTTCGAGAACTATCCAGAGACGTAACTCTGTAGTCGATTTGTGCTTTTTGGCCAAGCTAGTGGCGACGGGAGGAAAACAGCCATACATAGTTGCAATGATATAGGAAGAAGAGTAAGAAACTTGCTAGATAGGTAGCCAAGCTACATCGAAAGACACCTACATTGGTGTCAGAACCTTTTCCAGACAAACACACTGCCAACGCTTCTATGGCGAGAAAGGCCTACTACAAAAGGGAGAAGTTCTCCAGTGGCAAGTGCCCAACCCTAAGTGCATGGCGGTTTGTGTAACCTTTTTGTCTATTCTTGTAAGATGTATAGGAGCCAAACAGATCTACACCGTTAGTATCTTTGATCTGAGAATATGGTAAACTATAGAGAAGCCCTTCCCTTCCCAGTTAGAGCCTCTCCCAGAGCCTCCTTTGCATCCCGACACATCTTCTCCACATCTGCATCCGTGATGATCGCATTACGATGGTTAATCGCTTCCTCAATCTTCCTGAAATCGTTCCCTACCCCGTCCGCGCGCCACTCATAGCAGTCCCCGATAAACCGACTGCTTTGCACAAGCCACTGTGTGCGTTCTCGGCGGCTGCTGTCGAAGGTTGTCAGGGCGGCTTCGAGATCGGGGTGGTTCTGCACGCGTGGGTCAGCGAGCAATGCGGCGAGGACTGCCGTATCCTCGAGGCAAAATCCTGCGCCGGCGCCATGGTGAGGAGAAGTTGCATGTGCTGCGTCGCCCGAGATGGCGATGCGGGATTTGGAGAAGAATGGGACAGGGTTGATACCCAGGTCAAAGATTGCCCACTGGAAATTGTTAGTATCTCAATGGAAAGTGTATTGAAGGATTGGGCTCTTGGTAGACGTACGATGCTAAGCTTGGGCTCGCATAGCTCCAAGAGTTTGGTCACATTTGGTCCATAACCGGCAAAGTCTCGGAGAGCTTCCTCGCGCGTTCCGTCTCTGGTTAGATGGGGATATTCTTTCCATGTCTCGGGTGTGGTATGGAAAGCCACAATGTTAAGTGTTTTGCCTTGGTTGACAGGGAATGTGAGCATGTGGTTGTTTGGGCCCATCTGGTAGTGTTAGTACAGCACTTACACCTCCCGAATCCTTTCTTGTTGGCTTCCGACTTACATGCATGCACGAGTTGGATGCCAGCTCCTCTCCAATAGCCTCAATCGCCTTGTCCATCGGTACCAGGCCGCGGTAGGCATATTTGTAGGTGAAAGATGGGATTGCAGACGGATGATCTCCCACAAGAATCTGGCGGACGCGGGATTTGATACCGTCACACCCAATGATCACGTCCGCCTCACCCATTGTCCCATCCGCAAACTTCAAAACAAGCTTTCCATCACTCGACCGCTCCTCAATCCCCTCGAGCCGCTTCTGAAACTGCGCAACTCCCTCCGGAATCAATTTGACCAGTTCATCCAGAAAATGCGCGCGATGAACACCCGTCTGGCCCAGACTGTTTGTGATGGTGAACGCGATCTCCTGCGTCCTCTTGTCCGTCCCTGTGTTATAGGCGCTCTCGCTATTCGTGTGCCCATCAAGGTAATCGAACCACACCTTTTGCTTTGACGGCCAAAGATTTGTTGTGTAGACCTTTGCGAACGCATCGTATATGCCGCTGTGGCACAGCTTCATCGCCTCGACCGCATTAGGGCCGAATGAGACACCTGCGCCGACCTCGGAGAATGCAGTTGCTTGTTCATAGATTGTGACGGGAATACCACGGTGGTGGAGGGCAATGGCAAGACTCAGCCCTGCAATTCCGCCACCCACAACGGCGCAGTGGAAGTTCTTCGTCTGGGGTAGGGAGCCCATCGTTATGTCGGGTTATTGTTTGGTGGATGTAGAGGTTTGTGAGGAATACGGTAAGTAGGCCACGCTGGCTTTATCAAATACCTGGCGACGATCGCCTAGACTCACGATTGAGGTCATGAAGGCCGTAGGCCAGGCGAATCGGATCGCAACAAGCTCGGTCGGATCTGGGGTAAGCCACAAGTTGCCCCAGTCGTCCCTCTTCGGATAGGAAACTCGGGGACGGTTAAGCGGCAGCACGTCCGTTACGAGGCACACCCGACAATTAGCCTTGCAATGAGGAATCTTCCCTTGATGACCAAGTGAACTATACTATACGGAAACCTGGAGTTACTCACGCCGCCCATCACGTTTGGCCATCATCTGCCTTCCCCAGTCCACGGTTAGACGGAGCATGGGCTTTCCCGCTTCCGACACGCCACTCGATCGGATGAAGTTTCGAACATCAAATTAACCGATACAAGTCACTGAGAGTGGTACTAGACACAGTGTGAAGAAATACTTGGGACACTTCATCGCGATTGAGTACACCATAAGATCCTTGAGTTTCGGTCCTTCGCAGATCTGACTCCGAATATCACGACGAGCTAAGGGGACTGTTCCGATTACGCGGGGTAGCGAGTCAGACACTCGGAATCGTCTCCGAGACTCCAATCCCACGCCGTAAATCGCTTGCATCCTCCAGGTTCCGCGATATACTCCAGATATTGATGGCGTTGGCAATTGGCATATGAACGGCTGCCTTGGCTTGTCTGGGGGGGATCGGTAGTTAAACAAATCGATAACTGCCATCTGCGTGGAGGCCGCATCACTGATTCACTGTGAGATGGACATCGATGCGAGTCTTCCAGCTTCAATTGTACATTTGATATCAACCCAATCATAGTATTTTCCCGCTGCAGCTATCTCTGAAAGGAAACTGTTCACAATTGCAATCGGGCCAGGCGCCAAACAGAAAAGAAAGACTAGCTTCCCCAATCCGACGCCGGCGCACCGCCGGCTGGGAAGGCATGTTTGTTTCTGCGAGAAACATCCGACCTGCATGAAGCTAAAATCATCACAGTGATCTCATGAATTTCCTGCGTTGACTCCAAGGCACCGTTACGGCTTTCGAGCGGCATTACCAAATAATTTCATCTCCTCGCTACGTGACCTTGCGAGATACATGGTACTATATATGGTCAGAAACCCCCGCGCCGCCAGGATTAGGTATGGAGTACGTATGGATGTCTCTCCGCACGAGGCACAAAAGTTGTCGTCGGTGAGGGTCTATGATTTTGCCGGCGTTTCCCCATGTGCTAAATAATGTTCAGTTACCGGCCTCTAGGCGGGGGGGTTCCGAATTCTCGCCTTGCGTCACAGGCTCCTACACAAGTCTCCGGCTGAGAAAGCTCTTCTTTGCCTGGTGCCAACCACCCAAGGATAGCTCATGGAACAAAGCGTCAGCGATCAGTTGCGCAGGGGCTAGTTACTCGCCGTGCGGCGTGAAGAAGTATGGAGGACAGCTTCGGGTATCTAGCGTGACTTCTCCAAATTCGAGGCGGAAGACACGGCAACCAGCTTTCTTTCGCTTAAGGGCGAATTGGGCATCAACCCCTCTCGAGCCCCCTCGACCGGTAGAATGGATGCGGATTCCGAGGCACCAGTAACAAGCAATGATAAATCTCGGTCGTTGGGGATCTCTTTGATCATCAAGATGACAGTTTCTTTCGGGCTACATTTGCCCCCTCCTTTTTCACATTCCGGTGGTTCCATGGGAATTCCAAACGCTCAATTTTAGGAGTTTTACTCAGAGTACTCAGTACGGAGTACAAGGCCCGCAACATGTTTTGCCACAGCTCAATCGCTTTGACAACTTCGCTGTTTCCATTTTTCGTCGTCGATGACTAAGGCAGCGCCCCACACGGGATTAAGGAACGAAAGTGGCGTCGAGCTAAGCTGAAATTTCGCCTGAGTCCTTGGAGCCGGCCAAAAGAAAGTTGGAGCTCCCAGCTCCGGGTTGGTCGCATGAGAAGCTCAAGCTGGGGAGAGCTGGGAGGGGGAGTGAGGAGGGGCATGTTGCACATGGTATCTTTTAGCCGCCTGTGCCCTGTCACTCCTGGAAAACTGCAAGCATGAAGGTGAGATGACACCATTGCCAACTTTGCGAACCCCCTCCTGCTTTCTTTCATAGGCTCTGGTTGCTCTCTTTGACATACAAGGTCGTAGCTATGAAATTTCAGCTGATCATACTGGGAACTGTCGAGTCCAGCCCTTGGGATCCACTGCTACAGCTCCCGAATGGGCCAAATTCAAGCTGGGCAGGCTGACTAACTGTACCGTACGGTAATTCTAGCACAACCTTTAGGTCTCTCAGAGTCGGAAAGTGGAGGGCAAAGAATGCATTTTCTCCAGGTCTCGCTTTGTGTCACTGACATATGCTGCATTGCGAATCATTCTGAAGGGGGCTAATCAGACAAGGCCACAGGGAAGGCTTTGTTGGCAGATGTTGGGTTCTGACTCGCATGGCGAACTTGAAGGAGTCCTGCCACTGAGGTCGTCTTTCACGGTATGGTCAGGTACTGGCCAGTGGTTGTAATCCGAGGCCGATGCTGCCGAACGAAAAAAATGCGAGTGTCAGACTGGGGACAACCCATCGCAACGTCGCACGCACAAGCAATTGCAGCAAGCCCTCGGAGATGACACTCATAGAGGAGCATTCAAAGGAAAATACCGAGGAGGCCAGAATAACAGAGTATCAGAGATGCCAGCGGCTGTCTGCCTGCAAGAATCTGTGTTGCTGGCCTCGAAAATAGACTCTGATCATTGATGAACCCACGCGGAAATCGCGGTGTCCCACGTTATCGACACGGAGCAGGCGCCACCCACGGCATCTGATTCTTTTACGCCAAATCGTTCAGCTAATTATGAGTGCGATTGAGACAAATATATCTCAGCTTAAATCAGATCGTGTTATCCTTGTACCTTGAAAAAAATGCATCCTCAGACGCCATTTCAGCCGGTCCACCTAGATGTTGACAGGATGATGTAAATGGAGCACAGCATAGATAACCTTCTTCCAAATTGCCTTCTCGGTCAGGCCGGAACAAGACCGTGTCACCGGATCAGTTCTCCTCAGAGCTCGAATCTCTCGAGAATCAAGCAGAGCTTGAGCTCCCAGAGAAGGAAGTTCTCCTCTTTGGCCCCCGTTCACTCCCGCCGCCCGTCTTCATTCGCCGTGCTCTCCACCTTTTCCCACCCGGTGGCCTCCATTCATTTTCGCTCCCTCCTGCAATTTTCATTACTGCATTGAACCGGAGTCGAGCTTCCTGTCTTTTCCCTCCAATCAGTCTCCTGCTTATCACTTATCCATCTCCTGGCCCTCCCGCTAGTCTCATCGCAGCCTAGCTTTTCAACACGCAAAGGAGCTTCTTGACCTTCCCCCTCCCCAGTGAGAAACCTGCCCTACTATTCCTTCCTCGACCTTCCGATGCATTGCTCCTAGCTCCCTATCATTTCTTTATTAGAGCTTGTTACTCCCTTCGGAGCTGCAGGACGAGGCCATCACTCGTTCTCGAGCAATTCGTTGCTTCATCTCTTCTAACCGCGGAGTATCGCCTCCATCTCTCCTCTCTCCCCATCTTCAGAGCTCGCCCCTCACAACCCTTCAACTCGACAATTGTTGCAACTGGCGAGTCTCCGGCCACATCCGAATTATTTACCTTGATCTAGAGCATGCATTGCGACGTTGGATCTGCAACTTGACTCGACCTTGAACTGACTCGCCTGTCTCAATCCTTTGTTGCCGTACTGGCCTCCCTCTCACCCAAACCCCGCCAATAAGACGGATTCATGCAAACCATGCCGCCCCGAGCGTCCTTAACCAGCTCCTTTTCCGTGACCGATGTCAACAATGAGGTGGTTTGTCCCTTGAAGAATAATGATGGCTCCAATTGTCGGAAAAGATGTTTGGGCGTGAGTCCTGCCATACCCCGCCACCAGAAGCTCCTCCAGATCTCTTTTTCCCGCTCTTATCGATTGGCGCCCCACCGCGATCGCAAGGAGCTTCGTTGGGGAAAAGGAGAATTTACTCATCCTGCTGGAAGATTTATCAATTTATTTACATAATGCTAATGCCATCCCTTTACTAGGAGAAACGCTATCGCTCCATGCAGGAGCATATCCGACGGGCCCATCCAAACCACTACATCCCGAAGCTTCCAGCAACAGAGGAGAGCTTTATCATGATGGTCACCACTCCTCTTGATCAGCGCGCACACCTTACTCCCCCGCAAACTCAATCCAGAAGACGCAATGGTTAGTTTTGGCTTTTGCGGGGACAAGCTTGAATCAAGCTGAACTCTATTAGATGCCGACCGAGATTTCTATGGCCGAGAACCCAACTCTCCCGCGACCACACGGGGTATCGATGAAGCGCACCCTGCTGCAGCAACTGCAGCGGTCGCATTGGCCCAATTGCACCATAATAGATTGACCTCTGATTGGGATACCGACGTGGTATGGCGAATCTTTCCAAGCGTCAGATGGTGGTGCTAATACTGAGTAGGAAATACATTCCGACAACGATATTGGGAGAGAGCCTATGCGGTCATCAATTGAGCTTCCTTCACTGCGCGATCACTTTAAACAGGAATCGTTACCCCCGTTTTCGTCACCCCGGCCCAGATCGCTTTTGCCTTCTATACTCAACCATTCCCCGCCCGGTCGCTCTTCGACGCTTCCTCCAATCCAAAGGACCAACAAGCTCCCACGCCCTCGCAAGGGATCCATCTCTGGGGCAAGGAAGGCGAAGCATGAACGATCAAAGTCGAAGGAGTTTGGCCGACGGCCCAGTCTGGGCGATCGGAAAGCTTTATCTGCAGAGCCACAGACCGCCGCTTGGGCACAGGGTAAGCGCTGGGAGGATCTCATTGAGGCAGCGACATCGGCCACTGAGGTTGACGACGATCGATCGGAGGTGAGCTGGCATTGTAGCCGTGAACCTATAAACATCACAATTAACCGGACAGCAGATGGGACGTTCGCCCACTATACCACCAATGATTCCCAACATCACCTCCATCACCTCAGCACCTTCGGTTAAAGGTCGATCATCCATGCCACCTGCGTTCCAGTCACCTGGGTTGCCACCGCCTGCATCGCATCGCCATTTCCCACCTCCACACTCCTACGCAGCGTCGCCTCTTCACAAATCTCTAACGCCGCCGCCGTACGAGTTTTCGCGCCACCGTGATACTGACCTTGAGCCCTTTCCCTCCATTGAGTCTTCCCTAGATTCCGCATCCACCGCGTCGGGAAAGACCTTCAGTTACTCCACCCACGTGAACTCAGCCGGACATCCTGACTCCAGCCCAGTGTTGAACCTGTTCCCATCCTCGGCAGCCCAGCGACAACATCACCGGTTTTCTAACCCTACCCCAGCGTCCTTCCGCAACAAGGAGATACAGATATTCTGTGCGAGTTGCAAGCGACCCTGGCCATTGAATGAATGTTATGCCTGCACGGAGTGCATCTGCGGTGTATGTCGCGACTGCGTCGTGAGCTACATCAGCAGTCCTCCCACGCCATTCAAGAACATCACCTCCAGCCCTGGCAGTGCAATGTCTCATGGACCAACAAGCTATCCAAGTCCGCGAGGTTGCCCTCGATGCCGAGTCGTAGGCGGCAAATGGAAAGCATTCCAACTCGATGTCAAATAGGGCATTCATAATACATCAGACACGGAGCACTAGCTCTACTTATGGCTTACGGAACTTACGATCAACGGCTGAGGGTCCACGGTACTCAAAATCACGTCTCAACGAACGACACGTCAAGCGCCAACGGGCATCGTTGCGAGGAAATGCCCGAATGTGTTATGGAAGGGCTGGCCCGACCAACTACTAGCGGGTATTCTCGTAACAGCCGGCATGTTTGCTTGTCAAAAAGCTGGACTTTTGATTTCTTGGATATGTTTGGGGCGCACTTATTGGTATTATCATCTAGGCGGTTTACATACAATGCGGTGGTATTTTGGATTTTATTTCCGTTTGAGTTTGATTGCTGATATACTTCAGACGATTTGCATGCATCTGTGGTTGATTTTTGGGCAGTATATGTTGAAAGATTTGATGATATTTCTGAACTGATACGACTTTCTTTGATCAGTCAATGCCGTTGTTGTTGGCTTTAACGACCAGCGTGCAGTTTACTCGTCCCAGGCAATGCTGCTCAGGCCCTCGAGCGTGTTAGGCTCACCAGGCACGCCTACTAGCAGATCCGCCACGACCTCACCAAGCGCTCCGGTATCTGGGTCCCTCGTGACGATGGCAACGTTGGAAGAAAGCTGGTTTCCGACAGCAACCAAATCGCCGGCCTTGTTGATTGCAAACGTGCGAGGTAGCACGCCATACGATGATGTGATCTCTTCAAAAGCAAGTTTGCCATTCCGACCGCGGTGCAAGTTCGCGAGGGAGTCATTGCCGTTAAAGGCAGCATCCATCCTCACAGAGACATAGACGTTCCCACCGGCCAATCTGATCTCCCCTAGAGAAGCACCATCCGGCAAGTTCTCGGGGTAAGGCACGTCCGCGTCGATCTGGCGGAAAGCAAGACATCTACCGGCCGGGGAGGAAACCGCGAAAGCCTCGACTTCGCCGTTTAGCTCGCCAGCAACGTAGAGGATAGTCTGCGGGGCTTTTGGAGCGCGACCCCGGATCTTGGGAGAATCCTCTGCCGTCCAAAATACGCCGTGGCGCGGTCCTCCACCGGATGTGTAGTTCAGGCTCGGGCAAGTGTTGAGCTCGCCGCTACTCTTATCGATCGCAAAGACACGGACAAGGTCGGCACCCAGGTCGGGAACGAGGACGAAACTTCCGGTCGGGTCAAGAAAAGCCTGATGCGGATGCGGCGCCTCCTGGCGATCGGGGACCGCACCGGGCCCGGACAACTCGAATTCAAAGACCTGCAGAGCGTCGGCGTCCTTCTCCAGGGGAAGCTTGTATGTCGAAACGGCGGAGCCGGAGCTGTTTGGTACTCATATTAGCTTCCCATAAATGACATATTGAAAAGAAACGGGAAGATCTCACTAATGCGCGACAGCTAAATACTGCCCATCCTCCCCTTGATAGATCACATTATGCACCCCGCTCCCCGGAGCAGTCCCTGTCACCGCAACCTCACTCAGCAGCCCATCCGCGTCAGCAGCGAGCGCCGTCAGCGACCCATTGACCGACTCATTTTCGTTCTTCCAGCCATACTCATCAGAGCAGTAAAGTGTACGCGTCGCAGAGTCAAAGGTTATCCAGCTCGGATACGTCCCGCACGTCTCAAGCGACGAAGCTTGGGTAAGAGCATAGCTTCCATCACTGGTGCGGTCGAGCGAAAGCGTGTAGACCGATTTTGTCGAGTAGTGTGTAGCGTAGAGCTTTGTGGCAGTGGCGCTTGCTAGGCCGAAGCTTAGCAGCGTGAGGGGCGATGTAAACATTTTCCCCGGATTTTCGATTCTGCAGAGATAAACAAACGATTGAGTGATTGATGGATGAAGAATGAGATCTCAAACCCCGCCTGGGAAAACAAAGAGACACGCAGTCGCGATGCAAATAAATAGTTCCGCCGTCGATGCTTACCGCATTCGTCAAGGAGAAGCCAGGCTAACCAGCATGCCTTAACCCTTAACTATGCACGGGAGCGCGTCAATGACGATGGAATTTTGATTGTCAGGGGCCGGCGCTGGGGCTGGAGCTGGCCCGGCTGGGGCTCCCACTGGGCCTGGTCTGGCCGTGCCATGGTGCTTATGCAGCCAATACGGAGAATCCTGGATGAATCGGGTGCTCCGTGGGTTGTTGCATCGTGAAATCGTGTCGGAGGCTCCCCGTGGGTAAATAGATTTAAATTGCTGGGGTGGATGGCCGGATGAAGTGGTGAGTAGTCTGAAACAGATTCTGATACACTGAGTGTAAGTGTTTGGTCGATCTTTGCTGGCGCTTCGGAAGGTCGACTCTCTGCGTGGTTGAAGACGGCAGGGACGCTTGGCATTCTTTCCATCTTTGAACGGGGAGATCCATAGGGAAGGAGCAATCCACCGGGCCTTGGAGCGTGCCTGCCTGATAATAGAACATCGCAAGACGAAAAAGGAGCAACCCGCCAACTTCTTAAATGTGGAAGGCACGACAGTCGTTCCTTCCTCGCAGCAAAATTCCCTCGAGAAGGAAGGTACAACCCAAGATGCACCTGCCTCATAAGAGCACGGCGGGGAGAGAAGGAACGATCGGCGTCGGGTCCGGGGCCTAATTGCTCTTGCCATCCTCGGATGAAATTTGGGGAAGTTCAGCCAGCTTGCGGACCGTCGGGGAACTGCCGTGACGAATATATAGTGCTTCTACATACTACGGAAAACCGGCCCTGTTCACTGTCATAATCTCAGTGTGTATAATCTATTCTCTATGTGGATTACTATTCTCCAAGAAATCGTGAGCTCTCAAAAACAGCATCACAATCTCCGCCGCAACCTTCGCATCATCGTCATCCTCGACCATCCCCTCCACTCTCCCCTTCTTGATCAGGCCAAGATACCCCTCCACGTGCTTAGAATTCCAGCCGTTCCAGCCGTCCCTCCTCCCAAATTCCAAGCACGTCTCCGTGTTCACAAAGACATCGAACTCGAAGTGTCCTTGGTACGTCAATACCCGACCAGGATAATACAGCCCCTGTATAGGACACAGCTCTGTTGATCCAACGTTCGTCCACGGCGTCGGCAGGGCCTTTACCCCAGGTAGAAGAGAAACCCAGTCGCCGTGAATCATCTGCAGGCGGAGTTGGTTGGCAACCGGCAACGAGGCCGAGAAGAGGTTCGGGAAATGCGCAACAAATTCCGGATTAAGCGTTATAGAGGTAAGGCCCACCTCTGAGCCGCGAGGGCACGCTTCGACGGTGACGCTCGGTGGCTCTAGAGTCTGCGCCTGCGACGAGAGAAGAGCCTGGCCGATGAGCTGGTGACCGAAGCACGAACCGAACATCTTGACGTAGGGGTAGCCATTGAAGACCGATTGCAGATAAGCCTGTAGAGTGACAATCCATGGGTATTTTGCGGACTCATATGCCGCGGCGGCAGCCCCAGTGATAAGTATCGCATCGATGGGGAGGCACAGCGGATTTACGGATCCTCCATTTATTGCTGAACCGTTCGTCCCTGATGGGGGACGCGGTGATGTGCGCAGGCTCTGAAGGGGTGGTAGAGAGCCGCCTACAACATCGAACGCTGTTGTGTGAATATCTGAAGCGGGGAAGTTGTGTCGCGAGGCCGCGTTTTGGAGAAGGTGGCGGAACTGGGAGCTATAGAGGCCTCGAGCGGCGTAGACGGTTGGGACGGGGACGTCGACGTCCAAAATTGCTATGTGAAGCATCTTACTTTGGAAGGTCCAAGTCTGCCGATGTGCCGAAGGAGTATGTGTGGGAGTGGGCAAGTCATGATCAAGGCTCAAAAATTATTCTAGTGAGGGGACACGAGGGGATTTGATTACCGGATTGGGAAGTTGTATACGATCAAGTTAGAGTTGGGTAAAGAACACATTGCAGTGGTAGTACACTCAGCGGCCAGGAAGGTACTCTATTTAAGATGAAAAGAAAGTTTGTTCAGGGAATTGTAGGTATGCGATGTACAACGTATACAAAACTTGGAACTTGGAAGCAGGGATACCTACCTAGGTAGAGGATGGGGTACTCCACATTCAGCAACATCCACTAAGGCCAGCGGAATTATGCATGCATAACCAGCCAGATTGATAAGATATTGTGCTGCTCTTGTTGTCCCACTCCGGAGGACATCCTCCTCGAGGCTGGAAGAGCAGCGGAGCCCCTTGGTTTCCCATACCACCATTATTGCATATTGTCGGGGGTCTCGAATACTCTTCGCGAACTGACCCCCTCCATCATCAAGTCGCGTTGCGATTATAGCCTCAGAATCGCGTCGGATGACGCCATCCGCAAGGCCAATCACGCCGTCCACAGCAATATTCATCGGAGAGGTCATCCTATCAGCTTCACATCCCTCACGATCTGCTAGCACGCAATGTCCTCCACTGTTTGCATGACAGCTTGCTTCTTTTGGGATGTCTATACCCCTCTACCGGCCGAGTGGCTTCAGGCCGAACCTGTTGCTCTGTCTATAAATATCCCTGTCGCGCCTCCCCTGGATGAAGTATACAGAGAAGAAGTAATTAGCCAGGGAAATCTTCACGAATCACACTCAAAATGGCCACTCTCACTCAAGCCCCGGCTCCTGTGCCCCTCGATGTCTTCCCAGACGGGTTGAAGACCACCGGGCAGCATCCTCCGCTATACGAGGAGCTTCATCCCTTTGATGAGTTCCCCAAGCAGATCTCCGGTCCTACCCTGTGGAAGGCAGAGGACTACCGAGATGCTCCTGAGAAATGGACGCATCGCTTGACGGCGGAGGAGGTTGCTGAACTGAGCGCAACAGCCGACGCCTTCTTGGCTTCTAAGACCCCTCTCACTGGCATCGCAAAGGCATGGCGCATTCTCCTACCCAGACACTTGACTCGACTGACCAAAAGAATAGTCAAACTTCCCCCTCCCCAAGCTCTCTGCCATCCTCACGACCCTCCGCGAAGACCTCCTCAACGGCAAGGGCTTCATCCTGTTCAAGGGCTTCCCCGCCCAGGAATGGGGTAACCACAAGTCCGCTGTCGCATACATGGGTCTCGGCACATACCTTGGTTACTTCGTCTCTCAGAACAGCCGCGGCCACGTCCTAGGCCACGTCAAGGATCTCGGCGAAGACCCAACAAAGATCGACTCCGTGCGCATCTACCGTACGAACGCAAGGTGCGCACCCTTACTAACCCCGCTCCCTCCTTCAGTACACTCATAGTAAAAACGCAACTAACAACCAAACATAGACAGTTCTTCCACGCAGACGACTGCGACATCGTTGGCCTCCTCTGCGTCCACCGCGCCCTCGAAGGCGGCGAATCAGACATCGTCTCCTCCCACCACGTCTACAACACCCTTGCCGTTGAGCGCCCAGACGTTCTTAAGACCCTCACAGACCCAATCTGGTACTTCGACCGCAAGGGCGAGACGTCCAAGGGCCAGGAAGAATACATTCGCACCAGCGTTATCTATCTCGAGCGCGGCGAGGGCGCCCGCGTCTACACAAAGTGGGACCCTTACTATGTCCGCTCCCTCACCCGCTTCTCCGATGCGGGACTCGTCCCGCCTCTCTCGCCTGCCCAGCTTGAAGCTCTCCAGGTCCTTGAGGAGACTTGCCAGCGTCTCTCCCTGCACATGATTCTGGAAGTCGGCGACATTCAGTTCGTATCGAACTCGCATGTTCTCCACGCCCGCACTGCATACAGGGACTATGCGCCGCCTGCGCCTCGGCGACACCTGATGCGCCTGTGGTTGGCGACGCCGGAGAATGAGGGAGGCTGGAGGCTGCCGTTCTGGGATAGCAATGAGAAGAAGAGGGGTGGTGTGCAGGTTGATGATACGGCGCCGGTGGCGCCGTTGGATGCGGAATAAACGCACAACAGGGCAAAATGATTTTTTTTAATGTTTTCGGCTGTATCTTAGCGATGATTATCTTCGGGAATTGACAGGTTCTAATATTCATTATTCGGTCGTCAAGGCATGATATGATAGTATAGTAATACACTGTAGACATCAGCGGGTGTTAAAGGGAAGAATCAGCGCACAATCTTGTAATTTCCGCCGCTGACAATTTCCAGTTTTCCCCTCGAGACCATCCCAGCGAGGAATTCGCGCAGCTCCTCGTTGCTGAAAGGAAACCCACCGGGCACTGCGATTTTCAGCATCATGACGATCCGCTGCAATGGCATAGCACCCTGGTTCGTCAACATGCCCACGATAAACTGCCAGTACAGGTTCATCTTCTCCATGGCTGCTGCTTCCGCGGATTCCCTTGCTGCAGCTGCGGCTGCAGCTGCCGCATTCGCCGCCGCCGTTTCTGCGTTGCTTGTTTCGCCTGTGCCAATGAGGCTGCTGAATGATTCGGTCGGTGCGGCATTGTCGTTGGCGGCGACGTTCTTCGTAGGCAGAGTTTCCAGGACGCGGAATGTATCCCGCTGCCCCTCGGCAAGGATCCGGCGGCTAACCCAAAACAGGCAGGCGCTGCGTACTAGGACGGGTGACATATCGAGTTGTGAGGCAAGCTCCGCAGTAGTTCTAGTGACTGAGTTGCTGGAGGGGGAGTTGAAGGCGTAGATCACGGTTGCTTGCCACGTTGTGACCTCTTCGACAAAGACGCGGTCTTCGAGGTCTAATTCAACGGTGACCTGGCCAAGGCCGTTGAGCCAGGTGAGCTTGCGGGATTGTTTGAGTGATTCGAACCCCTCAGAGTAGCGCTGCTGTAACTGCGTGATTTCTTCAGGGACCTTGAATTGTTGGCCTTGTATTTCGGGCCAGAAGAAGTGTGAAAGGATTTTGGCGTGAAGGTTGGGTGTATCGTTCTCTTGTACCGTCGATGTCGTCATGCCTTGATCGTTTCGGACGACCGCATCGACTCGTCTAGAGTCAAAGATATCTCGTAGCATAACTTCGCAGGCTTGTAGTGCGTTGTCACCGAACCGTAATTTCAGCAGCTCCAAAACGGACATCTCTTGCTCGAAATCTGCGCGCTTCTGGAGAAGGCGCTCCGCCAGCATGTTTTGCATCTCTCGTACAAATGTCTCCTTGGACTCGAAAAGGCTGATAAGACTACCAATAACATCGGAACTCTTGGATTTGCGGTAGTCTGGCGCCGCATCCACGGGGTCCGGCATCCAGTTCATGTCGTCCCAGTCTAACTCTCCCGCGTCCGTTCGCAGAGAGTTCTGATGAGCTTTGCTCAACTCTGCGGAGAGCTCTACTAACGTTTCGCTGCTGGAGCAGGCGGTGCCACCATCGGTATCAGTGGGATCTGCTAGCAGACCTCCAACAATCGCTTTCACTGTATCATCGCGGTCCCGTAGATACCGACGGATGGGCCGCGCGATGCGATCCAAGAGCACACCTTTCGGGTCAAGCAGGTTGAAAGATCGTATAATCGAAATGTACACCTGCAAAATCTCCACGGTCGAGGCACCTGGATGTAGCAGACGTCGATTGAGCACCGCCGCGAACGAATGCGTCAAATGATGCCGTGCCGCTGGGTGTGTAGTAAAATGCCGTAAATCCTCGATCGCTCCACTGCTTGCGGGCCATTCAACAATCACGTCAAACAGTTCCCCAATGCGAAGCGCTCCAAGCCGGGCGATTCCAATCTCCTGCCACTTTTCCACATCGCTAAGTTGCACATCGAGCTGCTCTGACTCTTTGACCCCGGATTCCGACACGTTGATGACCGCTAATACTTGTACGACTAGCTGCGCGAACACGTCCTCGATCCATTGCCGTAGGTGAAGCGACACCAGCGATGGACCCTCCCAGTGGCCCGAATACGCCGCCCGAATAAACTCTGTCAGCATACTATCCATAACGCCTGCAAACACCACCTGCGCTCTTTCGCCTCCGACGCCAACAAGCTGGAGGTTATTGAGTAGTAACAACAACTCCTCGCGTTTGGCTGTAACTGCGGCGTCCTCACCGTCCGTCATCATCTGACTCCGAATCTCAGCCGATGGTGCATCCCGCCAATCCTGATATGACATCGAGTACTGGTTGTCAACTTCCATAGTATCAACATTGGCACTATCTAGATCATCCGTTTCGTCCTTCAGGCTCTTTATGCCGAGAATCACAAGCCCACTTTTGATGAACTGGCGGGTCAACAAATCCGCTACCTGTGTCCAGGGCATAGCATAGCTAACCATTGAATAAAACGAGCGCTGCAATTTCATAAACACTTTTTCCTGTTCTAGACCGTCCAACGAGGGAAGCATATAGTCGACGAGCGGGGAAAAGTAGATTCTGCGCATCAGCAGCAAACAATCCACAAGCATCTTCAAAATACTATCTCGGATTGTATCATGCGCTGTCTATGATGGCATTAGTATCAGTATGAAGCTGCCAAAGCAAATAGTTCATGGGTAGAAATGATCACGAACCATAAACAGATCACCTTTGAAATTCTGCATAAAATGGCGCCGTATCTCAGACTCATACCAGTCAAAAATACTCCCATAAACCGACCCAGCAGCTTTCAAAGAGCCCTTAGCCAGAAGATTGAAAGCATCCCTGGTTTCCTTCGATGGCTTCTTATATCGATTCCACAGTCTCAGAAATTCAGCCTCACCCATCTCGGTGATCCGCAGTAGCGGCTCGAACTCCGCGTCCGGCATCGTGAGAAATGAGACCGCTAAGCGCCATGCTCGATCCCACGTTGTTCTATCGGGCAATTGGGTCTCTTGCTGTAAACTCGAATTGTCCGTTGCGGTCTTCTGGGCGAGTGAGGGTCTGGTGGGTATGGGATCTCCAAGCGAGCAGGACGCGAACACGGAAGAAAAGATGTGGCTGCGGCCAACGCAGATGAAAGATTCTGGGGCCATTTTCTAAAGCGCTGTATCAGGAAGGCATCATTGGAGGTATAAGCTGAAACAAGCTCAAGGCAGCGTGTTGAAGAAAGTCAGGAAAGGGGAGTAGACTCGGCCAAACAAACCCGCGTTTCGCATTCCCAAGGTTGCTGACTCAGCTGCTTATCGATAAGATAAGAGTCATTGTTGCCTGAGGCAAAATGCCCTTGCTGGCGGTGCTGATATAATTTCGAAGTGCAGCGTCTAATTGAGGTATTTGCTTCTACTCGGAGTATTCATTCCCAGTCTAGTATATATAGCACTATTTGCATCTATAGGTATCCCTCCAGAATAAGAATTCCCTTCAACATATGCAGGGAAATCAACGCTCCGTCTTAGACATACGGTGGCCCGTCCGAGCTGAAAGCGCCAGTAGCACGGAATATAAACGTATACGACCAGTCAGGACTCGAAACATAATCTGTTCCCAAATCGGGAAAACCCGCCCCCTTCAGTTTCCATTGCTGTCATCCACCTTCTCCCACTCACTATCAGTGCTCGCGTAACCCGAGCTATCACCGCTCACGCTAAGACGTTTTCGAACCTCATTCGCACTCCTAGGAACCTGAAGTGTCGTGGAGGCAGAGGTCGACTGTGGTGTAGAGGTAGAAGCTTGCGCGCTCTTGCGATCCAACAAGCCTTCCGTTTCCGTGTCACTATCAGCACCTTCCGGGGTCCCTCGAGCCCGAGAATCGCTCTGCGCAAGTTTCTTCCCATCCGTCGACGCGTTTTCCGTTGATATTTCTTGCTCAGCAGCCTGAGCTTGCGCTTGTGTCACTTCCCGAGCGAACCAATTAATCATATACCAAAGCCCTCCCGAAATTATAGACAAAAAGACGAAATGAATGCTATATGTCGCTAGGAGGAGGACGAGGAGGAGGGTTTGCAGCGCGGCAAAGCTGGCATTGGTCGCGAGAAGGAGGGTCGGAGTAGGACCGGCAGTGAAGATGCTGGACCAGAGGTCCTCGATGAACGATGTCATGACTATTTTCGGCTCCGGGGGCTTTGTAGTTAAGTCGGTAGTTGTGAGGGTCGAGAGCCGAAGATGAAGGTACGGAAAATGACGTAGCCGTCTGGATGTGTGACGCGTTAGCAATCGATGATATTGAATAGAGGTAGGGGCTTCCACGAAGCGCACGCGCATAGGAGTAAGTAAAGAGGGGTTAAGAGGGGGCGACGCGAACTCCACAAGATAAGAAACGGGAGTTTACCGTCGCAGCTAGGTTTGCCTGAGGAACTAGTAGATAAGTGCCGAACAGGGAGGTGGGGAACGAGCAGAACGAGATCGTCTTCATCAACACAACTCGAAAGTGTCAAAGATATACGACGACAACGGCGCAACAGATGATGAGAAGATAGCTGGGAATCTCACCAGGCCGAGTCACGTCACCCAACGAGGGGCAGGTGCCGAGTTATGTAAGGACTCCCAAAGTTGTTTGTTGTTGTCAACGCTAACGTCTGCGTCGGGTATCCCCAGCCTCAGGCTGCCAGCAGTGGGCATCGGCCGTGAACTGATCGCCCGTGACCGGTGATCATTCATAGGCCGGGCGCTCATATGCACCTATCCGGCTACCCTATGTACATTCTACGTACTCCGTACTCGGGCAGCCCGCCGATCATCTGATGAGCTTCTCCGATGTTCAGGCGTCATAACAAGCTCTAAGCGGTTGAACAATGTCTGTGTTTTTGTCATTCTGATACTGCGCCCGGCTTACCACTGCCTCACGTTAGACGGTCTACTTTATCAATGGGTTAAGAGTTATCCCACATGAACATACCTGGCCACATGACACTTCGATATACCTTCTCATCGGGGCTGTGGCTCGCCGGTGCGCCTTAAATCAAGTTATAATATAACTAATATAACTGAACGGATACTTCCATTCAGTCGCGCCAGGGAACGCAGAACATTGCGCCTTCATATCCCACGCTCCCAGAACCATGACATGCCCTTCACGTCCTATCTTACGTCTTACGCGGAAAGTAGTTTCTTGGATGAAAACCTTATGAACCGCTGGAGAAGCTCGTCAAGAACTCTATCGGGGGTTGGCCTATGGATAGATATGAACACGTTTGGAGTGAGCTACTGAGCGCATCTATCGGTTCCTCCGTACGAATGGAGATGAAAAGAGAGAGAGATAGTCTCCAATGATGAAAGCAAGCTATTAGGGCCAGATTCGTCTATCGCATATATGATCTTGGGGAGCCCATTGTGAATGTTCGCTGTCTATATACCAGGTTGCACGCCTGCTAACTTGAAGAACAGGAACAAGGGAAGTGTAAGTTTTAGATTCTGATAATACAACAAAAGAATGGCTGGTACTACCTATCTGAACTTTGACTTAAAATGGAAAGTCGTATTGACATTATAACAATCAAGGTGGCTTGCTTAAGCAAAGTAGAACATAGGCACATGTCTGTAAGCAAGTCTATGATAGAGTATATCATCAACCTATTGACAGCATGAGTAACCACTGAGCACTTTCCCAGTCAGACGGGACTTGTTGGCTATAGTTATAGTATACGAGAAAGCTAGTACAGTTTTTCGAAGGTTTCTTATAGCCGAATAGTATGTATTTGACAAACACCAAGGCCTTATCAGCGAGATTAGTACCAGGGGGGCTTGTCTAAATCCACATTCTACCCCTACTATAAAGCTAGGCATTTTGCCATTGTAGAGTCCATGACGGGTAAGTTGATACGAACAAGCCATCGGCACTACTACAAGGATATCAATAGGCGTCATGGTTGCGAAGGCGCTACCCAACAATCATATTGCGGTGGTGTTGCCGTGAGTTTGTGACAGAACACATTCAAGGTATCTACTAGTATTGGCAATGTTTAGTAGAAACTGAACTAGCATCTCGCATACTGAATGCTTAGCTTGCTGTCCTCGGATGTAGATTTCTTGTTCCTACCAGGGTGTAGGGAAGAAATGAGATATCCGGAGAATATATAGAACTGAGAAATATATGTACTTAGATCTAGCACTCTCAATGTACCTAAGTAGAACCAGGCCATAGAAGTCTCCACGCCTGTTTTGATGCATTGATCATTACTCTACAACTAGCGAATCGGCGAGCCTGGTTGATATATAGTTTTCACGGAGTATAAATAAACGCTCCCACTACCTGAACATCGGAAAGAGAGGGGTACAAACTTGCGGACAAATACCTTACAGTGTACCTTACCTTTCTCAACCAGGTATAAGTAAAATAAATTCTGTCATCAGGTTTGGAAGCATGTACGCGGACTCGCCCATTCTCCGGCATTCACCATATCGATCTCGGATCAAATAATACTAGCAAACCAAAAAGGGATGACGGATATATACTCCGTACAGCGATTAGATTTTTGATCTATTTCTTGTTGCGATTAGAAACCCAAGATGCTTGAAGATACTTAGTCCACTGTCAACAACTATGTCCATTAGCTCGAACAATGGGATGAGAGGAATAAACTTTGGCAAGGGCATGGCAATTTCTTTTTAGCGAGGCCTGATCTTGATATCAAAAAAGGTCTTATCCTTCAAAGGGAAACGCAGAGCAGAAAACTGCGAATATAGAATTAGGTGATGTCGTTCTGGTGTCATCTTTAGTCAGCATGCTGGACACAAACAAACATGGAGGGCGAGCGTGTACATCACGCAGGATCATCAATCGATTATCGAGAGAGCCGTATTGGTGCACTCGAGCCAATTCCTTGGTACCGAGATGATCTTGGTGAGGTGGAGGCCTTGATCCTGTTCCTGCTCCTGAGGGATCCATCCCCAGACGCCGGATTGTGCATTGCTCTGTAAGCTTCAAGAGTTAGTTTCGACATGTTAGACAGCGATACGCATACCGATGTAGAAGATTATGGCGCATGGTCACAGTGGACGACAGGGCACTGTTAGCAGTTAATATTATATGGCTCCTGCGAACACACCCTGGGAGCCCTGCATAACAGACGCCTCAAGGTCTCAGCTTACTCAGATAGATCGGGGGAACTCAACAATGATCAAACCTTCGATTGCCGCCAACTTCCGCTCAGTAATTGCTTTTCACACCTTCCAACCTTCTGCCGTATCTACCGTCGGCTAGAGGAGAAAAATGGCGAGGTGCTCACTGTTGTCCCGCGACAGCCTCCCGGGACCAGTGAGTTGACTTAATCACCGGCATTCTGCATGTCGCGCTCTTCGCACGACTCTTGCGTAGCGAAAGCTGTGTTTTTCACAGGAAAATCAGGAGTCAACGCTCCGAGCTGACTTTAACCACAAGGCCGAGATGCCTTAACCAACGTCGTCGACCGCGGCATCAACTGCGCTTTCTAAGTTTGCGTACTCCGTAACGATCTCTCGGTCTGCCCTTGTGCCCAACATCGAAAACTAGCTGAACGTATCCGAGATTAATCCGGGTGCGTGATACCGAACGAGAGAGTCAGCGGCCGGTTCAGTACAAATCGAGCGAGACGCATTTCTGTCATGAGTTGTGTCACGTCAGTTATCTTGTTCGAGTGTTGATTCGTCGGGGAAGCAATAATGGACCGCGGCGTTGGAGGAATAACTAGGCTGGATGCTAGAATCAGCATGAATGGCTAGACTCTACACCGCTAGTACTGGCAGTCCTCTTCATCTTCCTCGGGCCGTACCGTTCAAAAGTTGTTGCAAAACTGAGCGCTCGGAATTGAAACTTTGCGATTTCACGAGCCTCCAGTTGCAGCAAGTGTCAACAAGAATTGTGCTCCTGATTTCAGGCACCACCCAATCGCAAAGCAACCAGTACCCAAGGGTGGGTTAAAAACAGAAATCTGCTGAGTGTTAAAAGGTTTCCCGTGAACACCTGAAGCCGATCGGCACTGCCCCGCGCACGGAAGGATCAGGAGAAGCGGCCCAGATAATCTTCTCGTAGTCCCCAGATACAGGGCCTGGCAGGCTCTTCCAAGCTCCCAAGTTTCCCTCAGAACCCGAACGAGCATCCGAGGTTGGCCCGGACAACATTGAAAAAGCAAAGAACGGTTTCACATGAGCATGCATTATCATTGCTGTGAGGCTTGAGCCTGTGTTGGTGACTTCCTTCCCTTAGCCACTCTATTTTCCGTGACTCGTGCTAGGACGAATTAGTTCAGGGCCCATCCAAATTCCAAATGGCTGAGAAGCGCACTTGTGGATGTAATCGCAAATACGGAGTTTCTCGTAGCCTCATAACTGTGGAGAATTTTGAGACACGTACTGGATTCAAACTGAAGCGTCCTGAGACAACTTACAAACAATCATCATTCGAGATTATGGTGTGATGGCTGCCTCGTGGACACCTGGCACTGGGTACACTGGACTCTGGACAAAGCTCAACTAGCGTTTGCCACGGATACGAGAGCGCCAATTCGAGAACGTCATCCAGGAAGACCGATCTTACTGTCCAGTTAGAGCGCGTGCGGAGGGTTTATGTCCAACTCAGGCACCGCTCCGATACGAATCGGTAACACGACCCACGCCTCGATGAAGAAATCCCAAGCCTTCCACTGCCAGCGAGGGCCCCCCGCAAGGCCTGCCGTTAGTGGTGCAGCTGGCGTTGGAGAATCGTCCCGCTAGCAAGGCAGCGATGGGTCCGGATGACCAAGCCCCGAAGCGCCAGCGACCCGCCGAGCGGTTCAAGAAAACGTATCAAAACCTCATGTATCCGCCACCAACATGCGTGATTGAATATCGGCTGTGGTTCGCTCACTCTCGTAACACTGGAAAAGGCCCTTTGGCCTGATGACTCGCGAAACCGAGTCATCAGGAGAATGACTTGCCATTCAGGTCTTTGTTTCAGGCCCTGTTGACTCCAAATCCAAAGTTTTGGGAATGAGGCTAACAAGCTCACTCAGACGTTTCGAACGATCACGGGGCTGCCAGGAAGACTCCGAGAGCTGCTGCATAATACGCATTCCTCCAGAAAGAAATAAGTGGAACACCCTTCCCGGCTTCTGGCTATTGGCTGTGAGGGACAAGGGTTTCGCGAAAAATAAACCCGGCCTCTGACACAAGAGAGCTGATTGAGCGATATAATAATGGGATTGTGCAGAGGACGGCGTAGTACGGAGTACCGAGTGTATTCTCTCGTGTCTCTTGTTTTCTTCTCCAGAGGAGTTAGTTTGCTTAGCCTGCTTTCTCTCGTTGGCACGTGGAAACGAGGCCTGCTTCAGAGCTCAACGCTTAATCGTGCAACTAAACTAGGGCTGAGAAGTCTAAGCCCTGCAGCCGTTAGGTCCCTTCAATGCTGGTTCACCGTTCTCAACTTCTCACTGCTCGTTTCACTTTTAGTGCGGCATGTCTCACCTCTTCGGGGCGATGCCTGGTTTAGAAGTGGACAGACAAATGAAGCGATTGATCTGCAATTCGGGGTATAGAATCGGGAGAATTTCCTGGCACCAAGCGGGCAACGAGCGCGAACCGTGGGTTTCCGAGTTCGACGGGCGGAGTTAAAATAACATTTGATACCGAATGTCCACACTGAGAGCAGCGAAATGTGACAGTTGCGGCGGGGGAGAAATATGGAATCAGGCTCAGGTCCTCATTATCAAAGGCTGCAAAAGCCAACGCCTAGGCTAGATAACGAGCATCGAAAACATGGTCTGTGATCATTCTCCCCACAGATCCATCCGTTGGACTCTGGGAAAAGGCAACGAGGGAGCTGCTTCCTCCCCCCTTGGCTATCCACTTCGGAATCCAGCTTTTGAGAAAGAGGGCCAGCAGGATCGATTAAAGTGCCCCAACACGTGGAAGCAAGGAGATCGTCAAATCCTGGCCCGCGTGGCCATTAACAAAGGACACGGTTAAATCAACATTAATTAACTCGCGAAGGTGAGGCCTGCACTAGCGAGAGAGACCAGGCTCTATGGCGCGCGAGACCTGTGATTGGACTTGTCTCCTCGTAGTCCACCCCAACTTCGGGTCTTGTCTTCACCGTCATTGGCACTTTGTATGCAAGATTTGATGCGATGTCGGAGGCCTTGACGCCTTTCTCGCTTGGAGCAATCAGAACAGGCGAAAAGCGAGCGCATCCTCACGATAATATCATAATAGGCCTTTCGGATACTCGGCTGAGAAACGGTCCCAGAGTACAAAAATGTCACTGATCATTGATGACAACGAATTGATGATTACAATATTCCGTGTGACATGTGTGACACTGTGGGTGCAGCCGTTCTTGTGTGGACTCTGTGGAGACCCCAACAGGGAAAGATTCAAGACACTAGTAGTAGTCGGGACAAGACAAGAAGGCTGATAAGCTCGACTAGTCAAAGATGCAATATTGGCTTGAACCGGCAACGAGCCTCGAGGAGCTTGTGAGCCGTCAGGCTCGGTAACAATGCGGTACTATTCGAGCGACCATACTCATCGCCCAAACGAGGGTGGTCAATTTAATTTGCTTTTGGCGGCAATCTCATGGAAATCGGGCTCGAATGAAATGATCGCGTGTCTCGGCAATATCCTTTGGAGTCCAAAGGGCCTGTCTTGACAGGAGAAATGGGGAAGCTTCTCACCTGGCTCTGGTCTCCAACTTTCCAGACACACTCATAGTAGTTCTCCGTCTCCCTGCCGTTAGGTTCTTGATCCTGGCTGATCCTTGCCGTGGCTGTCAAAGGCACTAACCACTAGGTTATCACTTCTCTGGAGTCATTCCGCGCGCCAGCGGCCAGGCTGGCTGGCGGTCGAAAACAGGTGAAAGTGGACGGAACAATCTCGTCTGACAGCATATTCGCCTCGGCGCTTCCACCAGCAGTCCCTGGCCAATCTTCCATGATTTGGCGTTGCGATGCAGCGCTGGCCATGTGATATCGTATTCGTGAACAAGAAAGATATAGCGCTTCCAATCAATCACCTTGCAACTCATGGACATCACTATGCGAACTTGTTATTCTTTAAGTGATGGAGTATGAAGCACAAAATAATTTCTGGAATCCACGCAAGGGAGCAATTCAGAAAACCATTGGAGATTTAGATTATTTTTTTTTGTTCACTCCTTCGTTTTTGAAATGCTTCTTCGTCAAACTGTCGGAGTGAAAAGAGAAATGATAGCCAAATCACCCACTGGGTCAGCGTTGAAACTAGTCAGTGTGGCTGGCTAGCACTAAGTTTGGGGGCCAAAGGGAGCCAAAAGTCTCACAACCACCCAGCCCCAAGTCCAACAACAACATGACCATCAGATTCCAGCCGTTGATTAGTGGGAACCGAGAGACGAGGCAACAGGTGTCAGCAATTTAGCGCCTCATAGGTCTTCTGTCGTATCCTAGGCGCTTCTCGGCAATTGGGAATTTTGTCGAGCCAACCGATTCCTTGATCCGAGGATGCTGTCCTTGCATAGATACTGACTGATTCAGCCGTCCGTTGCTTATCGCCATGTGGTCAAGATCTTGCACTGCATCCTCCGTCGCACGGCGATCTTGTACAACTCCGCGAGCCTCCGGGATTTCATATGCTATTCTTGGGTAGACGGGAGCCGAGAGGAAGTTGTTTCTGAGGAAAAAGAAGCTAACATGTATTAGTTAACCTCGCCAAGTCAGCAGAAAACCACACAAGAGCTCAGAAAAAAAGCAGAAATTGGCGGACGAGAAAGGGGATGCGCAGCCGGAATGAAAAAGCAAAAAAATAAAAATAAGTAGAATGTTGGAGAGAGAAACGACTAAAGAACAAACAGGTTAAAGCCAGCGACCAGTGGGGTCATAATATTTCAGTCTCGTCTGGGGCTGAAAAGAAAGAAATTATCTGCCAGGGCCTAGTACCATTCTTCTCATGGATCTTTTGTTCATGGCTCAGCCTCTGAGCCTTTGAAGTTTGAGCGTTGGAGAGCTCATTTCCCCGGGTCTTCCATCAAGCTCCTGCACAGCCTTGTCCCCGTTTGCTGGATAAATTTTAGTGCGATTCGTGCCAATATCTAGCTTGGTGGAGCTCGGGTCGAGAAGGAAATGGGAGACGACGGCGCGGTACCGACGCTGACAGCAACAAGACACAACTCTTCATGTGTTGGCCCAAAGACGGTCCGGGAGTTGCCAATCAGCTGTCGTCTCAACTTCAGTTTCCAGCTTCCCGGATCAACCCTCGTAAAGCCAGTCAGGAAACGGCATCCTCTCGCAAGGTCCCTTGGCCATTGGCAGCGCGAAGAGCGTGGGCGGTCAGTGAGGAAAAAGAAAGGGAGAGGGAAGAAGCAAAGAAAACGCGGCTTGCTGCATGTCGACAGGCCGTTGAAATGGAGGATTTGAGGCGTCGGTAGATGGAAGTTGGTTGGTTGTTGAGAACGAGAAGGCCTGACTTGTCGTCACTCCGAAGATGAAGTTGAGCAGCAAAGCGATGAGCCAACCCAGCGAGTTGAAAAAAATAAGAAAAATAAAAAATAAAAATAAAAATAAAACCCCGAACTGCCAGGGCCAAGGAGGCTGTAATTTCAACCAAACTGAGTAGAGGCAGCTGGAATCATGAACATCAACCAGGTCGAGTAAGCTGAGCGGCCAAAGAATAATACCGTCGAGACGAGCTAATTCGGTCCGGCTCCGGTTCACGCTTATTCGTTTCTTGTTCATCCTGGCATTTGATTTATTGTGGTGCTCGGCTTGTGGCACATTTAAATACTTGCGGTCAACCAGTCCGGGGATGGCTTCACTCCAGTGTTGTGGCCATTGAGCTCCAGTCCCTTCCTTTTCTTTCCCTTGTGTTGTTGATTCGAACCAATACTTATAGCTTGGATTATTGACTTGAGTGTTCAAGGAACTTCAATACGAAGACACCTGCCGGACCAATCTAAGGTAGTTTCATCATGCCCTTCCCTTCTCAGTCTCACCACTATTTATTTAGTTGCCGCTTGTTTCTCCCCGATCCTGTTTGTCGGTTTGGTCCGCCTGTCCATATCTTCTCGGGGAGCTGATAGCGTTCTCTTACTTCCTTTTTCTCCTGTTGATGGCGTTGTTCGTCGTTTCCTGACGCCCCTCGTCAATACGAAGGCCTCGCCGCTACTATCAACCCGTTCTTGTCGTTGGGAGCTGACATTCTGGGTTCTTTCCAGTGAGACAGCAGCTGTTTTCATCAGGAAATACTCCAATAGTTCAAGCCGCCATCTCACACAGCTCTGCAGCCTCCTTTGAGTCGACAGATCTCTTTTCTTACCTGAGTGGCTCGTTCGTGATTTCTCGAGATTCCGCCTATACTCGAAAACCAAAGACAAGGCCTAAATAAAGTCCAGCCGAGCGAATACTGGACCTCGAAACACTTTGTCAAGCTCTACAGTCGACGAATATCGTCTGTACCCAAGTTTCGAAGAAGCACTTGATAAACGCCATCAAACGCCCGACAAGGCGCGTCGCAAACTCGGAAGCAGTCAAATCTCGAGCAATAAAGTCTCTGAATTAGCAAGCTTCATATTCTTGGAAATATCTTAAAGAGGTCGTCACGAGATTATGGCTCATAATTCCCCCAGTATGATTGAATGCAGGCTCTCCGTCGCTTGTTACCTGACATCCTCAAACTGACCTGACGCAGATTACGGCTGGCAACACCGATCGTCGCAGCCTCTACACCCTTCTTCCATGGCCATGGATCAACAGAGTTTCGCGCAACCTCATGGCCTATCTTCACATCCCGGGTACCAAGTCGGATATTCCTCCCACCACTCGGCTTCGCCGAGCTACTACCAACCAGGACACCCATCATCTCAATATCTCTATTCACAACACTCGAATGCGTCACAGAACCGTCATCACCCTAGAAGGTACGATCCCCGCCAGTTCGTCCGCTCTAGAGAACTTGTACATCATTAACGCGGATTTTTGGCAGTGCTTCCATACCATATTCGTTTCCGAGCACCTCGGTTCCCACAAGCTCTTCGCCAATGCCTGAACACATGTTCACCTCATCGTGAGTTTCAGGTCGATTAATCTCGAAGAAATATGCCACTGATACAACCCTTATCAGCCCACCGGCTTACCTCGTCAACCAATCAGAATACTACTTAGCACAAGGTTCATCGATCTCGTAAGTGCTGCCATTCATTCTTTTTATGTCCCTGTACATGCTAATTTCGTCTGATTTCCTAGTTCAAACGCTGGATCAATAGCCGCTAGCCCCCAAACACAACCGCTCATGCCCTCAGGGACAGTCTATTCATCGCCCGATTCTGCTCCAGCATCTACGGATCCCGAACAGCAGGTTCGAGTCATCAGCTTTCGGCCGAAACCACAATGTTGGGACCACGGATGCAATGGGCGCGAATTTTCGACTTTTAGCAATTTGTTACGCCATCAACGAGAAAAATCAGGCGTCGTGGCCAAGGCGGAATGCCCCAGTTGTGGTGCTGTCTTTACTCGAACAACAGCAAGAAATATCCACGTTGCCCAAGGCAAGTGCAAGGGCATTGGAAGAGACGTCTCGAGTCGTTAGAATACAGGGTCAGTGTGGACAGTGAAGCAGAACGAAAGGCTGGCAAAAGACTTTTGCTGGAGCTTCAATACCCTTCCCGTAAAGGAGGAATAATTTTCTGCGGTGCCCTAACTCACGGGCCGCGGATCAGCTGCATATAGTACAGCACTCGAGTCGACAACGCTGGACCCGAGTATCGACGGCTTATCAGACATCTACTTACGACACACTATATTTACATAAAGGACAAGGTAATAAGGCGCAGGATCGGTTAGCGGGATCTCGGTGTTATTGGGAAATGACGGTTGGAATAGAATTTACCAGGGAGCCGCGGAACAGGCCCACGCAGGCTTAGTTGCATGGCTAGTTTTTGGCCAAAGAAATTAATTTTGCATATTGCCCGGCGCATGCAGATGCCGCTGCACGGCTAGTCACACCTATAAATGCTGCGCAGCGACTCCATACGGCGGGTCAGTCGTAGTATAGATTTGTACCATCTCCGCAGGGCTAGAGCAGCGTTTCGAAGAGGTACTGAAGGAAGTCGAATTGTCATTACACGGTCTGGGAACGTGACACTCTTCAAGAGCCCTCCCTCGGTGATGACAGAAAATTTAAGTCAGGGCCACCCTGACAGAACGGTAGCACATCAAGTTCGTCCAGCGGGAAGAAATCCTTCGGACAGCATCATGCGTTTCAATGCAAGGGTCCGCAGCGGCTCCACACGTGGGGGATCTGCTTACATCAACCGGATCAGAATCACATGACCGGGTCGCTCTTACGAAGCTTTGCGGGAAAAGGCATCTTCAAAACTCGTCGACACTTATGACTCACGTTCAAAATGTCGCCTCACTTTTGACCATTAACCTCTGCGCCTGGGTATCTGTCAGCGTCTCTGATATTGTTCCTCGTTCTTGAACCCATATTCGAGCTCTCGCTCTGCCCAATCGACAATCCCTCCGTGTTTTCAACCCAAGATGACTTTATTAACTGGAATACGCAACATATGCCGAGAACTAAAATACTGCCGATATACATCTCATTTACGATTTCGCATATCTGAAAGCGCCCGAATACTTTCTTGATTCAGGCGTTTACTGCATTACTTGCTAGATAGCCTCCTGATTACCAGTGCGCCTTCTACGCTTGATAGGAGATGGCGTCTGTCTTTACGTACGACCCTGATCCACCTAGGGTCTCGTCGCCATGGTCTACTTCAGGGTCTTCGACCCCACAAGTAACCGTTGCTGGAAACACGGCCGTTCGTTCGCGCTCCAGCACAAGCCTGGAGAATGGGAATCATGATTTTCTGTCTGATTATGGTATTTCAAAGTTAGAGCCTGAGCCGCAGGAAGGACCTACTGAGTATAAACTCCATCTCCTTCTGCGCCCTCGGCGGCCCTACACTTCAATGTCTACGGGCAATCTCGTGGGTGGGTCTTATCATACCCGCGCAAGCTTGTCCACCTCTGGCCCCGCTGCAGCTTCCTCGGTTGAAGAGTCGAATTCAAGATACCTGCATGCCCGTTCAATGGACAGCCGCCAGCAGCGCCTACAACAATTGACGACGCAGCTACTATGGCGCTTACAACAGTCATCGCCCTTTCACTCTTCAACAACAGCTAATCTTGTGCTTCCCGTTCTACCAGAAGCAACACCAAGACTGGGTGCTACTCAAAAGCCACTCCGCCTACTGCCTGGACTTGAAGAGAGTCAAGGGGCTCTGTACGAGATTGGGGTCGCCGATGATGGGACATTTGTTGGACTTATCCATGACGAGCTGGAAGAAAGTTTAACGAATTTACAGGCCATGGCCGCAAGCCTGGGCTGCAAAGTCGAGGTCCTTCGCAGGGTAGTTGTCGGGGACTGCGAATGGGCGGAAGACCTAGGAACTGAGGAGCCCGGCAAAGTGCATACTGAAAGCCTCTGGGTTGCGGAAGCATTGGTGAGCCCAGACTGGGATTATTACCGCGTGGACTCACTCAAAGCTGAATTACTGGAGAACATGTCAACTGAAGGGTCCCAGCCAAATTCCATGCCAGAAGGCTCCTCTTCTGCTACTGAACAAATCCGAGTATCTATTGCTGGGCCAAATGCGGTCGGCAAATCATCACTTCTGGGTACTCTGACGTCGTCTATTCTCGACAATGGCCGAGGGGCGAGTAGGCTAGGTCTCTTGAAGCATAGACATGAAATATCTTCGGGAGTGACTAGCTCTGTCGCCCATGAACTTATTGGATATGCTGCGAACAAGCTTTCCTCAGATGGCGCTGATGTCGTCAACTACGCTTCTGGAAATGTTGCGGCATGGGATGACATCCATGCAGCTTCAGAAGGTGGCCGGCTAGCCTTTGTCTCGGATCTCCCTGGCTCAGTACGCTACCTCAAGTCCACTCTGCGAGGACTTGTCAGCTGGGCCCCTCACTACGTCTTTATGTGCCTTTCTGCCACTTCTGAGGACGAGATACTGTTCGGATCCGGCGCTGACCTTGCAGAGCAACCCATGGACTTGAATCTAGCTTTGTCTTACTTGGGGCTTTGTATCAAGCTGGAGATTCCGGTCATTGTTGTCATCACAAAGATGGACCTCGCATCACGAGCTGGCTTGCGAACTAACCTCGCCAAGGTACTGTCCGCGCTAAAGGCAGCTGGCAAGAAACCGGTTATGCTTCCTGTCAAACCCGACCCCTCCGAGGATGGTGTAGATCTGCAGCGCATAAAATTGTCCGATACAGAGGAAGCAAAGAAGCTCATATCCACAACCGATGATTGGGCCAGCACAGTTCCGATTATACTCACGAGTGCGGTTGACGGGTCTGGCGTCGGCAAGCTGCATGCTTTGCTTCGATACCTACCTATACCATCTAGGCCTCCTCTCAGGGCCATTAGCCTGCCGAAACCATTGCCGTATCCCCAACTACCAGCAAGCCTCTTTGACGTTGACGAAGTATTCGCAATACCCCCGTCAAAAGTGTACTCAGCCCAACGACAGCTGAAACACGGTGTGGTCCTCTGTGGCCTCGTGCGTTACGGCTCTGTCTCCGTTGGTGATGAACTGGTTATTGGACCTGTTGTCTCCAGAACTCAGTTGGAAAATGGCAATAGTCCGGCTCTGGGGAATAGCCCCTCCGCTCAAAGGCTTCGTCCGGACCGACGCCCGGACCACGCCTCGCAAAGCGGCTCATACCGCAGTCGACCAACGTCAGGCGACTTTTCAAACTCAATCCCTCATGGGTCGTATCCAGGCAGATCTCCTGCCTCAATTCATGCGCATTGGCAACGTGTCCGTGTCGTCAGCGCTCGAAACATTCGGCTCCCGGTGCAGAAACTGACCCAGGATCAAGTTGGCACCATCGGAATTGAACCCCTGAGCACCACCCTCGGCGATCAAAATCCTCGGCTTGGAAAGATCCGAAAAGGTGCTGTTCTAGTTAGTCCATCAATAGTCTCTTCTCGCCCTCCGTCGTCCTTCGCAGGCTTTATGGCGAGCTTCCCATCCAGCGAATTCTCGTCCGCCTTATCCCCGCCTGTTTTGCTCGGCGGCAATGCGATAGTCTACATCGGGAATGTCCGAACCACGGTGAAGTTGACATGCATGGCCCTAGCAGAGGATGAGATCATATCATCCCCGCCTTCTCCGACAGAGCCGGAGTTTTTCAGCTTCGATGCTGACTCCGAAAGCCGGGAGGCTGTCCAGAAGCCCGAAGTGCACAAAGTGGTCAGTTCGTCCGATGGCACAATACAAGACACTATAGACATTACGTTTTCTTTCGTTACGTCGGTCGAATGGATTGAAATTGGGTCCAAGGTGCTTCTTATGCCCGGAGCATCAGCTGCATTGGCTTCGACAGAAGGATCCAGCTCGTCTTCGGGCTTGGAAGGCTTTGTTGGTCGTGTTCGCGAGATCCATTTCGCTGATGAGAGTCCACATACATGATGTTGCGTTTAACGTGAAATTTCCAGGTGCTTTTTGCTTTTGTACTCTTCCTTTCTTCAAAGTGTATCTTGATATGCGTTTGTTGTCCGTCATTGTTCAGATATCTTTCGACCCCAGTCTAGAACCGATAGTGGCACGTGCGCCCTAAGACTTTAGAAGCCCCACTAAATTACTAGTACAACGTACACTTGCCCCGCCAGCCGATGACGACGGAGGAGTTCCTAACTTCCTGCACAGCAGCAACCGACACTTCAACCTACCTACCATAGAGCATCAGGTATCCTGCAGCTTCACTCAGACTAGTAGTCCAAGAAGTGAAGCAAAAATTCGATCAAACAGAAATCCCTATCCTTCACAAAGAATCTCACACGGCCTGAAGAGATGGCGTTTGGCCGCCTTAGTGATATTTGATTGTGATTGGTAGTCTTGCTTGGTGGTTATTTGCCAGCCCTACCAAAAACTTTGCAGGAATTTGAGATATTTAACTCACCGCTGTTTGCTCTCTTTGTTCATGATGTATACCTGAGGCATCAAAACGCGGGACCGACTAATCTGTCACGTGTTAGCTTACCTCATTAAGAACCCACACCTCAAATCCTCGAATCTTTTCAATCCATCCTGGACATGTTGACGGGTATACTCGCCCACTGTTTTGGGTAATTGTTTCTCTTTCTTTTTTCTTTTCTTTCTATTTTGAAAATAAATACTATCCATTACCAAGTTCGTTTCTTCTGTCTCGGATTCTATGATCTACAGGATGAAAAGTGAACCATGGAAATCGAGCGAGGCGACACCGCCCAGTCTAACTTTCTTGTCTCTCTTTCTGTCTCCCGAATGTCAATCCGCTCCTTCCATTCTGCTCAGCCTGCAAAAGGTGGATAGTTTTCGTCTTTCATCCGATCTAGTAAGTATCCTAAATCATTCATCTTATCAGGCATCACAATCCCCCTAACACCATGGCAGCAGACTTAGGGCGAATGCCCCCACCCTCAACCCCTGCGTCTGCCTCTCGATCCCCTGCTCGACAACGTTCTGTCACACGAATCCGTGCCATGTCATCCCTCCACGACAACCAATCTGTGAGCTCAAGCGCCTTTTCTGAATTGACCAAGCTTGAAGTTAGGCACGCCACTCTGAACAAATGTTGGGCATGCCGCACACCGGATACAGATGTCGCCCTTGTGATTGCGCAAGCGGATAGTCAGGTAGATAAACACCATTTTCTTTACTCAATGAAAATACACTCTGACGAATTGTGATATAGGTCCAGATCTGGAAAGAAGCTGCTCTGTTCAATAATGACACTGATTTCAAAACAGTCGCAAATGGAATTGCTTTATGTCCAACTTGTCATCGCCAATTCGATAATGCCGCTGATCCTGGGTTTGTCTTCTTCCCTACCGACGTGGAGTTTTTCATCGACTTTGAAATCAACGACCAAGGTCGACGACGCAATGATGGTAATCTGAGACGACGTGTACCTACCGCAGAAGAGTACAAAGCTCACCAACTAAGGACTAACACAATTCCATTCGATGCAAGTGGTGGTCTCTATCGGTGTGTATACTTGAAGAATTTTGTCCTAGATGGACAATATCCCGTGATACTGCCTGACCTTTGCAAACACCGGAGTTGGCATGGAAACCCTATAGCATCATTCAGGCGGGCTTTTGCGGTGCTTGGCACCCCACGAGTGTACATCCTCGACAAAAGGATTCGCGATGATCTTGAGAAGTTACGATATCTGTACTTTGTCGCCGATCAAGTGAAACCGATTGATTCTCTTCTGTACGACATATACAGGCCAACGCCTTCAACAACCTCGAAGCGTCCTTTAGAAGAAGAACAACCGAGCCAGCCTCCAAGTAAGAAACCAAAACTTGACAACATCGATTCGACCACCGATGACCAGAGACCAACAACCTCAAATTCCAGAACACACGTGCTTTGGGTTCTGGGGCCAGAGGTTACTACAAACCAGGTCATCCAGAAATACTCACCATTGTTCTCTCCAGCTTGAGTAATCTGTGGACAAGGCCATCGCTTTTCAATCAACCACCCTGGTCCATAGGGTCAGAAAATTAAGACGATGAAGAAAGTTTGATAGAATACCAATCGGACATGTCGGGGAACGATCTTCGATTGCTGGACGATAATGACGGGTCAGACTACGATTATGGCGCATCGCGCGTGTCCTTTCGATTGCGGGAGATTCTTTTCTACGATGACCAAATTGCTATAATCAAAGCGCGGCACGGCGGTCTACGATTTGCGTTTGCCATGTGCAGGTGATATGGCCGTTGGTCATATTTTAAGTGCTTTCGTTATTGGCTGAAGATATTATTAAGCGTTTTCCACGCAGCAGGTTCATAGTCATTAGAAAATTCAATTGTCTAACACGATGCCTCTTAACAAGCAATACTTGAAGTGTATAAAGTATTCCACTGTCGATCTGTTCACGGGACATTGGAGCTGCTGAGCACGTGACTTAGCGGTCAGCCAGCTTGTTAAGGACTCGGACGACGAAATGTTGAAATGTCGGAACTACGACCAACTGAAGCCGATCAAGCAGTGCACCACCCTCGCACCGTCCTTTTCCACCATCGCACGCATATTACTCTCGCAGATATCGTCAATTCTCCCTATCGTTACGCGAACGCAGACCCTTTGGCACCATGAAGCTCGTGCGGTAGGTAAAATCCTGAATCCTGAATCGCGCGCGTCTCGAAACCTGATCAAAAGTTCACTCCTCTCCTTCCTACAATACCGAAACTGACAACTACAATGGTAGATTCTTGATGAAATGCGCCAATGAGACGGTGACTATCGAGCTGAAAAATGGTGCGTCTTTTCCCTTCTCCGTCAACGATCGTCCGCTTCGAACCAAACTACCTAGGTACCAAACTAAAATCCAACCAACACGAAACTGACTTACGACAGGTACAATCCTCCACGGCACCATCACCTCCGTCTCCCCACAAATGAACACCTCCCTCCGCACCGTCAAGATGACCCCCAAGGGCCGCGACCCAATCTCCCTCGATACCATCAACATCCGCGGCTCGACGATCCGCTACTATATCCTGCCCGACAGTCTGCCGCTCGACACGCTGCTCATCGATGATACACCCAAGCCGAAGAACAAGGCGCGCAAGGAGGCCGATCGTGGTGGACGTGGTGGTGGCCGGGGACGCGGGGGTCCGAGGGGGAGAGGCCGTGGTCGTGGTCGGGGCCGGGGGTTCTAGGCGTGCGCGTCTTCAAGGTTTCGAATTCGAATTCGGGTTTTCGGATGCGGAGTTTGATTTTTCTTCTTCTTTTGTTTTCTACGTGTGTCATTTCTTTTCCGTTTTGTGTCGGGTTGATGTGCCTGTCTGTGGGTCTGTGCGTTGGATTGAAATCGATTCTTTGCCCCGGAGCTGATATTGGACCGTGGTGGACTGGGAAATGAAGTGAAAGGGATCGGGAGCATCGTCATTCGTTGAGTCTCGGAAAGAGTATAGGAAGGAAGTGGGCTTCCTGACGAGGGTATTTCGTTCCTACACAAAGGGGCGAAAGCTATATTCTATTCTCAACTCTCTGCCTTCACACGAAAACTCGGCATGACTGTTCAAAACAAAAGAGGAGCTCAGTACTCGACGAAGGGCGAGATCAACCCTCTATCAAATCATTTTTCATCAATGTCTAATAGAACGAATAAAAGAGAACTCTATCAATCATCCATCATAGCATCATCACATCATCAAAGTTATACACAAGGAGTAGCCAATCCGAAGATACTCAATCTCTCCAAATCCTCACGATAACCAACTTCTCCCAACCCGCTTGCACCCCGCTATTCCCCACCGTCTCAGCCTTCCACCCTCCTCCCCATTCCCGAATGCGACCCTTGACTTCCTCCGGCCGATTCTGCGCACATAGCAACACGTAAGCGACGCCGCGGTTTGGATCCAGCACCTCCGGAATCGCATCAAGCAGCTTGTCGGTTGTCTCCATGCCCTCGCGGCCCCCGGCATACGTGAGCGAGAGGTAATACGAGTCGCGCTCAAATTTAGCGGTTCGCGATAGATTTGCGCTATCTCCTTGTGTGGATGTAGAGGTAGATGAAGAGGGGATCTCTGGTAATTCTTCTGTGGGGACGTAGGGCGGGTTGAAGAGGAGGATGTCGATTGTGCCTGGGCGGAGCGGGGAGGTGAGGTTGCCTGTTACGGCGGACAATGCTACCGACGTCGGCTTCTTCGCTGGTGTGCCTTCTGGTGTCTCTATATCTTGACTTTCTACCTGCCGCTCAACCACAGCCTTTTGGATAGTCTTCTGGGTCGCAACGCACGCATCGCGGTTAACGTCCGTCGCGAGGGCGAGGACGTCGCGGCGTCCAAAAATAAGTGCGGAGTTTGCAGTCACGAACCCGAGGACGACTCCGGAGCCACAGCCGACTTCAAGGAGAAGCGGAGATGCAGACGGAGCTGCGAAGCGGGACTTCAGCCATGCGGACTCGGACGCGGAGGAGAGAGTGTCGAGGAAAAGGTACGAGTCTTCGGAGGGCTCGTAGATTGTGTCGAAGGAGACGTGTGAGGTATCTGGGGTGGGGAGCATCTTGGAGCTCCTGTAGAAGTTGAAAAGCTAGGCCGCGGGGTTCAATGGGCTGGTGAAGATGAAGAAATGATTCGCATGCGGGGACAAGAAGAGGAAGAAAATCGCAGGACGAATATTTCTCCGCTTGAGCTTCAACCGCGGCTCCTACATCTCCAACTCCTCCGCATTCTCATCACTCTACTCAGTCCAATCCATCGTACACCTTTCCAATCACCAAGATCAGCAAAATGAGAGTGTTCACCCGCCTCCTCTACGCGACTCCCGCATCAATGGGCTCAGCCTCTAGCCTCACCGAAGCGCTCGCGCTCCTCCCGCCCATCCCGCTCTATCGCCGCATCCTCCGTGTGCACCGCAAGAAGCTCGACCCCGAGATGCGCATCCTCGGCGATTCATATGTGAAGAGTGAATTCCGCGCGCATCGGAGTACGGAGAATCCATTGCATATTGTACGTCTTTCTCCGGCTGTTTACTGTCGGGTTGAGATAAGTGGTGGCGGTCATGGAGGCTCAGATGTGGTGGGACGATGCTAATATAGTGTGCAATTGCAGATCGGATTCCTTACGGAGTGGCAATTGTATGCGCAGAAGCTTGAGGGAGACTCGTGGATTGGAGAGAAACTAGATAAGGGGAAGTTGGACAAGATGAGTGGTGAGTTTGTACTGCGGAGGGCCCGTCAGTTCTCAATTGGCTAATCAGGAAACTTTAGATCAGCAACTTGGTCAGCTGTACGAGCTGATGCAGACAATCAAGAATAAGGATGGACAGGGTGACGAGTAGGGGCGCATCTGCTGAGTATGTACTGGGGGACACATAGCGGGCATACATATTGAGTGGAACTGGTGATATCTATCCGAACGTTATGCGAAGCGCGTGTTGATTGGCGTTGGAATGCTTCTTCCTGTATACTAGACTGTACATATTCTCCCTTTACACTTATTTTCGAAGATATAAACTAAAATTTGGAGTGCCATGTTGCCGGAGGAAATCCGAGGTTCAATCGACCCAGCCCAGTCACTCAACGAACCACAAAAAACAACGGCTGTGGAGAAACTAGAGATATATAGCATATATCCTAGCCACGCCGTACATTTGACAATCAACTTTTCATCCCCTATATATTGCCAAGTACGACTCACCCACCCTCAACACACCTTTCACATACAAGCTACTCCTCAGCAAGCGAAGGGTAATCGAGATGCCCTCCATCCTCGAAGACCCCGCCACTATCACCCCTGCACCCCGCCACATGCTGCACTGCCTGAAGGCTACCCCCAACCTGTTCACTCCCATAAAAACAACTCTCAAAACAGGAAAACCCGTAACCCTGTACCCGATAACAAAAGGCCCCTCGCCCCTGCCCCAATCTCTCCTCCGCTTCCTGCACGCCGAGTTCTCGGCGGAAATCGAGAGGGGATGCACGTATCCGATGGAGGAGGCGATGGAGTTTGAGCGGTTTGGGGATTATTGGTTTGGGGTTTTTGGGGTTGTTGCGCTTCTGGATTCTGAGTTTAGCGGCGAGGGATTGAGTGAAGAGAGGGATTGGGAGAGGGAGTGCCTGGGGACGTTTTATATTAAGCCGAATTATCCAGGTATGTTCCTTCCCTCTTTAGAACCAACGTAAGTATCTGAGGAGGGTAAACTTGTTGACACCTCGGGGTCAGGACGCTGCTCGCACGTATGCAATGCCGGATTCTTGACGACGGGGGCGGCGAGGAACCAAGGTGTTGGTATTGTCATGGGCAAGGCGTATCTGCAATTTGCGCCGTTGTTGGTATGTCCCCACTCTCTTTCTGGCCCTGGCTTGCCTAGATTACATCCAAGGTGAACGCAGCTGATTCATCGTCCAGGGCTACAAATACTCCGTCTTTAACCTTGTCTTCGAGAATAATGTGGCCTCGGTCAAGATCTGGGAGAAGCTTGGGTTCAGCGTTATCGGCCGCGTGCCGGGCGCTGCGAGGCTGGCGAATAGCGAGGAGCTGGTTGATGCATTGATCATCGGGAAGGACTTAACGGGAAAGGTAGATGAGGAGACAAACAAGGCTTAAATTGACAAATTGGATACTCCGTACACCTGGTATGATGAAGATGAATATATACATTGCGCTAATCAACAGCCTGAGGTATCAGTGCGAAAGGGGAATCATCGAAGCAATCTGGCAACTCGAAATGACCATGAGATAATACACAGGTGAAGATGAAATAAATAGCACGGAATATAACCAGACTTCGACCCGCGAATTAGGCTTAGCCTCTCCATGGAGGTCGGTCTGCGAGTTTGCTCCGAGTGGCAGGCGTGGTGTCCTTGCGAGCGGAGCCCCTGGGAAGAGGGAGCAGGCTGATGCGGCGGCTACCTGAATGTCCGAGCGCCGTGCCAGGGCGCGCAGCGCTTGTTGGGCTACCTGGACCCCGGTCCTTGTCGTGCGAGACACTGCGGCTGAAAGATGTTCCTGCAAAACTCTGTCGGCTCCGGGGAGCATTGTTCATGTTTTCTGCTCCAGGTGGTCGTGTCAGTTTGCTGTAAGGAGGAGGATCCAGAAGAGATCGATTGAATATGGGAGACGCCGTGCGCCCTGGGCTGCGCGAAGCAAGGCGGCTGGACACACGACTAACGGGCCTGCCGGTACCCGGTGCGGGAGACGCAGACATATCCCGGCGCGTTGGGCTCGGAACTGTTGACGATGGGCGGGTAATGCGACTGGGCAGGGATGAATTGCGTAGTGACGGTGACAAATTTTTGTGCATGTGCCCGACTTCCAAATCATGAGTGTTCACACTGCCATTCCATCGTGGGCGATTGAGCATGGCCGGGGAAAGTGCGGGTCGCGAGCTCTTCCGCGCAGCTGGAGTGGGAGTAGTGAGGCCATTCGGTTTCGGAGATGGAGCTATCAGGCTATTCCTAGGAATGCTTGATTTTCTTCCCGTCAAGGAGGAAGATGGCTGCGGTAGCCCTGAAACTCTGCGGCCTGACAACGGCGCTCGGGCGTTGGAGCCTACAGAGCTACCGCGCCGGCTCGACGACCCTAAAGCACTAGGCTTGTTTGCAGGAGTCATCACTATCGAGGAAGCTGGTGAGCTACCCGGGGTGTCAACAACACTGCCCGTGGCTGGGCTGTCCATTGTGAGAATGCTGGAAATGGAGTCGCGCATATGCTGGGTTCGCAAGTGTTGAACATCCTCAAGCGAGGAATCCATCACCTTGATGCTAGCCTTGAGAGCGTCGACCTTGTTGGTCATCTTTTGCAACAGACGTATAATCTCGCCGTTTACGGTCAGCCTATCGTTGACTCCCTTTTGAATGATCGAAACCACCCGCTCGATTGCAGGAATGTAGTGCTGCTTCTTAGCCTCGTAGCTCTCTATCCGCTTAGTGAGCCCACTCGGATTGTGAAGGTGCATTCCCGTTTCGAGACCCTCTTGTAGCTTCAAGATACTTCTCTCAACAGACTCAAACATCTTTTGCGCCTGCGACCCAGCATTCCTAAATACAATGATCCACCGGTCCTCGACCAGTTCCTTTTGCAGCGCCTCGGCATCCGCTTCGACAGCTTGATAGCCCTTTTCAAGCCGGTCACGACGGTCTTCCAATTCCGCACAGGCAGAGGGAAAGATACGTTCCGCGCGCGACTGAAACATGGACAGTCTCATGGGTAAAAAGTCAAGAGAAGCGCGTAACGGTTGCAGCCGGGCGAAAAGACCGATGAGTTCTGTGTGGTTGGTGTCGTTCTGGGGGGTCTGAATCAAAGGAGGGGCCATGGCGGAGGGCGGGGTGAATAGGGACCCTGCACTGGAACGTCTGTTGCGTGTCCCACTGGACGGTGTCTCTTCCACAATCGTCTCCAGCTCATTGATGTCCATCCCCGTATGCTCTTCACTTGACAGATTAAAGTGGCGCTTTTCCTCCATGTCGAAGATGAGGCGATCCAAGTTGTCAATCTCTTTGCCCACCTCGCCCAGGACGCTGCTCCACAGCTCCTCCCATTCCATGGCCAGTTCGACCTGCTCCTTGATGTTTCGAAGTCGGGACTTGATTTGGGCCCAGCTCCGTAGGATGGCGTCCATTTGCGCAACTATCATCTCCAAGCTGTCGGTGCTTACATTAGCGATGTCATCACGAAGTTGCACCGCTTCGATGGCTTTTACGTAGACATTCACCAAACTCTCAAACTTTGTAATCGCCTTATCGACACCATCCAGGCCATCTCGCCCACCAGCCGCAGCCCATTCGACATCATCTTCTGCGTCCAGTCCACTGAGCACATCCGAGGCCTTTCTAATCCATATCTGAATTTGTTCCGAGGCGCCACTCAGCGCTTTAACGGCATTCGGAGCGTTGGATATTGCAGCGATACTAGCCGCAAGCGACGAGGGTTGAGGAAGGGTGATGGACGTAAGTTGTTGAATCTGGTTGCTAAATGAGGCCCGGGAGAAGGAATAAATAGATTCTGTGCGTTGCAGGCCTCTGGGGTTGAAATATGATTGACTTTGTGACGACGCGGTCGACTGGGGAGGAGGGGAGTCTTTCGGCGGCGGAGGGGGCGCGTCGTTGGCTTCGAGCTCGCTGGTTTTTTGGATATACTTTTCGAAATCTGTCTGGCCTTCTGTCTGGTCTCCCACGTTAGAATCACCTAGTTCGGGATCCAGCGGCACTGGGGCTGAGTCAACCACAGACATGGCTGTTGGAGTGTCTTCCTCCTCTTCCTCTGTAACGTCACGGTCGGATAGTGGCGGCGGGACGTCCTGCTCTGACCCAGGGATATAATCCGCGACCGGGTCCGGTTCAGGCACGTCCAACGCTGACTGCTGGAGTTGTTTACTTTGGGACTTGCCGATTAGCTGTATTCCATTCCACACGCGACCCCTTTTCTCGATTTTGACTGAAAGGTTTTGGTGCAGACTGTCCAACTCCTTCAGATGTTCCTCAGGGATGCGACCGACAGCTCCGTAGTTGCGGGAGGATGTTGTTTTGGCACTACCGTCTAGTAGCCTGACGCGGGCAGCTAAGCCGGGCGATAGGCGACGGAGGATGGACGGGCGAATGAGCGACTTATCGGATTGGTCGTTATCGTCGTAGTCGTCTTCGTGCACGCTGCTGCTTCCTATGCTGCGGATGCTTCGTAGCGATGATTTCGATTTGATCCGGCGTGGTGCGGTGGGCTCATCTGCGGGGGAGATGGAAACTGAGGGCGCTGCTGGCGACGGAGGAGAAACTTGCGACGTGGTCGTGGACGTGTCTGGCAGATCCGAGGTGGCTGTCGACGCGGAAAAGATGGCGCGCATGGGTACGTCCACACCTCTCTAGCCCGGACGGACTGGTGGGCTAGAGAATTGGAATTTTGGTGAGGAGATGAAAGAGAGGGAGGTGAGATGAGTTGAGACGGCTGAAGAATGTTTTGTGGCCGAAGTATGCCCCTTTGACGGCACCTCTATGCTGTGCTGTGCTCTGGGTCTGACGCTGGGGCTTGGTGGGAGTGGGGTGATGAGACGATGAGCTGTTCTTTGAAGAGAGTCTCAGCCTACATGGTACTCTGTACGTACTCAGATCCAATTCAGAAGGCGAAGAAACATTGGAAGTGAGGACCGAAGGAAGAACCGGAGGCAAAAGAGTTCATTTCCATTTAATTACATTTTCCTTACATTTTCTCACAGTTTGCCCACCGATCGTCGCCCACCAGAGCCCTGGATTCCAATAGTGAGCTCCTTGAAGGGTCCCGTTCAGGAGACTCGCCTTATCTCCTTTCTGCGCGCCCTTCTTTGCAGCCGATTATTTCTGGCCTTTTTACTCCTGTCGAGAAAATATAGTAGTGTAAGGGGTTTTGGAGTAGTGCATTCCTGAGAACCTGGAACCGAGCATTCCTCACCCATGGTACCCCTCTCCAGCTGGTCTGGCTTTGAAAATAATGATTCTGGTCAAAGAGAAAAGTGTACATTTGATATATACAAAGTTGGAGAAGATAAATAACCTAGTCTGCCAATCATGGAGAGGTGTAACGCAAAGCAATGGAACCAATGTACAGCCATGCATAAGAACAAACACCGGAATCTAACAAACCGTCACAGACATGTAAGGGGTATCAAAGTACAGGCAGTGTGGAGCTGCAAACAAACGTCATCCGAAAGAAACAAATAATACGTGGTCCGAATCAACTTCTTCCCATCCAAGACATCGCGTACCGAGAGACAAGACACACGCGGGGAGCTGTCATGAAGTGCGGACGAGCAGGCCGTCAATACTGGCAGCAGTCGCCCGTCTTCTCAAGACGCGCAGATCCTGGGAGAGTTCTTCCCGGACAGCTTTACACCAGCCCAGGATCGCCTTATCAAACTGGTGCCACGCGTCGTCACTGCTGCCGTAGACAACTCCCATCACGTCCATCTCCAGCTTCGTCTCCCACCGGAGTTCGGCTGCTTTGATCCAGTAACGAAGGTTGTCTGCACGTCGATATGGCTTGGCAACGTCTTCGTGGAAAGACTTGATTTCGCCAAACGGTCGTTTGGACTTCTTAACGCCCAGGTTATGTAGCCGTACTAGGTCGCGCCCGTCACGGAGTCGCTCAAGAAATGCGGACGGTGATGGACCATTCTCTGGAGCTGTCCAAGCTGGTAACGGCGAATCCGATCCTCCCAGGCTGGCTAGAAACGCCTCTTCCCGTTGCCGCTCCCGACCGGTCCAATCACCCTCAATCCAGACCCAACCTGCTCGCTCCTTGACTTCGGCATCTTCAAGCTGCGCCTCCTTGGAGAGCATGTCGCGCACATCGGACATCCAGCCTTGCACTGCTGTCCGCTCGTCCTCTTGAAGCCCACCCTCGAAGTTGCGCCCAGCCCATCGTTTCAAGACCTCCAATACACTGAATAGCTCCTGTCTGATCTCGCGCTCGCTTTTGATGGACGCCAGCCGCTCTGGGTACTCGTGGGTCGTATAATAGATTTTTGCTGCGCGGATCGCAAGAGTAACAACGTCCAGAATACGCATTCCCTGGATTTCGTACCAACCCTTGCGTGCTGCAGCCAGATCCGCCTGATGTTGTAAATCATATTCCGAGTCGGTATTAGCGTCCGGCGGCAGATCAATTCGTGGGGGTAGCAGCTCTGGACAAGGTTCATCTTGGGTTATAGAGTCGATTTCTTTCTGTGCCTTCCATATCGCATTCAATAGGTCCCTTCGCAACTGCAGCAAATCTGGAGGTGGCGGAATATAGTGGGTCTTAATGCTGTACGTGCTGACGGTTGGCGGGAGCATGACCTCCCCGTCATCGAACCCCTCTTCTCCTAAATGGGTAGCATCTTCCTCTGTCGGGCTGAGAGTCAAGTCGTCCGTGAATCGGGCATTCGGAGTGAGAAGCAGCTGAGGGACTTCGTCCGCGCTTTTGTTCTTCTTCTTGTATTCTCGACTATTTCCGCCTCTGCCGTCTAGTAACCCTGTCCGGGCAAAGTAGTACTGCAGATGTGCAATGCTTCCTAGACTCATCACGCTTTCCCGATTTCGTGCGGATGCGGCGAATTCTGCTCCCTGAGGGCGGATATAACCCCGTCTCCGCGTGGAGACTGAAATCGAAGATCTGGCATCACCCGATGCGGTTGAAGATGTCGACAATGAGGAAACTGTAGAGAACGTACGATCTGGGGACGGACACGATGAAATGGCGGGGGTCGGGGAGACAGAAGGCGACGGCGAGGAATCTCGGACAGGAGGGGCTCTTGAATTAAGCTCGGCCGGATCCTCCATTTCCACGTCGATCAGACACGGTGTCTTGGTTCATACGGGGACTGTAGCAGTTGTGTGTCAAGTATCGAATGGCTGTTTTGAGAGCGAAGAACTTGGAAAAAGAACAGTTGTCACAGGGAAGAGAAGCAACAGATTGACAAGGTCAAAAATAGGGACGAATCCTCGGCAGAGGAACGAAATTAGAGATCGTGACCGATCTGCAGGCGAGAACAAACTTGAGACGTTCGAAAGGGGGTTCTTGGGCTTCTTTTTCCGCACTAAAAGGGGAAGCGGGTCAATTATTCAATAGTCGCGGGCTTTGTCTTTCAACGTTGCCGGCATGATCAACGCCTGCCAAAATCATCAGGGAACTGTGGATGCCCAAGAACATCTATGGGAAACGTCCAGTTGTTCAGTCGTGTTGCGACTTGGCTGTTGTTTGCTTCTTTGCCCCCTTCTGTGTTCCTCGGATGCAGCCCCTGACAGGATATGCAATCCCGCCACGAGATCGAAGCATCCGAACCTTGGGAACACTGCAGCTGCACCCTGCGGTGCCGCCAACCGCACTTTGGGCTACTACTCCGCTGCACAGATGGCATCAAGCGGTCGTCCCATAAGAGTGGGCATGTGAGAAAGCAGCGAAATCAAGGACATCAGAAGCAGAAAGATCCGGGCGCGCCGGATATTGCCCTTCCTAATCAGGCCTAGATCATTGGTTCATTGACAATATCAGAACGGTTCAACAACATCCGATCGAGTATTCGTTGCGCAATACTTGATGGCATGATGAAGTCATTGGAAAGTAGGACAAACGCATCAATGCGTGTTTGGATGCTATTCCTACAAGAAATTATTCTGCTCGCCCTCGCATACTTAGGATCTGCCAGTGGCGTCCGTTGTGGTTGAGAATACCTTCCAAGCTATTACCAGGTCCCCATGGGTCTCTTGAGATACTTACCTCTGGTATAGGTATAGGATAGTACGTCTTTAGCCTACGGGCACACCTATCCCTTGAGATCGTTGTTTCCATAGCAGGCTTTTGCTGCAAGCCGCTTCGGCCAGTAATGTCTACGCCTTTGCCCTACAAAGGTATCGGTGTGAGAGCTAGGTCTTGGCAAGGCATCTTGCGATACAGGCGATACAATCAATCTACGTAGCTCGCGTGAGTACTGCATGTACTAGAAGGCGCCAAATTAAACACTTCTATAGTAGCCCTAATGTCTCTAGTTATATCAGATTGGCAACAAAACTGGGACAAAGAATGAGTATAATAGTGGTAGTATAGTGATGGTACATGCCAATGTTTGGTATATTTATGAAGTCGTCCTCTGCCCTTGACTTTGCTTCCCACGGTAGCCACTGCTGCCTCGACCGCCTCGGCGGGAAGAACTAGGGGTAGATTCAAGACGAGATTTCTTCTGAATCTGTGATTGTAACGGAGAAGGTCGGTGCGACTCTTGACGGGAAGGCATTGGACTCCCGTTAACTGCAGCGGTGGCCTCAGAACCGCTCCGCGGTAGTGACTGGGGTGATGATGCGCTGCTAGGAACACTTTGAGGACCCTTCCCGCGTCTCTTGCGTTGTCCCGAGCTTTTGTTTCTGCGGCCGCTTCGATCTCCGTCGTCATCTTGACCGTCTTGGCCTGCCGCTGCGGAGGCCTCGGATTCCGGTTCAGGGATGCCCTGGATGCGCCTGCTTTCTTTATCCCACCATTCTTGAAATGCTTGTTCGGCTTGGATATCTTGCAGATTGTGCTTGGCAGTTGCGGCTTCGCGGATTTCATTCTTCTCGGTTTGTTGCTGCATTAGGATAGTGGCTAAGGACATGGAGCTCGCGGAGTCCGAGTGGAAGTTTGTTTTGTAGGGTTCTGCCCGCGGGATATGGCGGACAGACTGAATCGTAGGTGGTTGGTTGGGGGATGTTGAAGGCGCTGCGGTGGAGGATTTGGGGTATGCCCCCTTTGCTTGAGGCTGGGCGGCGCCCGAGACGCAGCGACTTTTGGTGTGCGTCGACGGAGTGGGGCTTGAGAAATTTGGGGAAGGTGCTCCTGCAACTGTCTGACGAAGGGTCATACCCGGTCGTTGAACAGACTTGGGCGGGGTAGGAGCCGGAAGGTCTTGTCTGGCACTGGGTGACGGCCCGGCCGATGGTGAGGCCGCCCCAGCTTGTGCAGTAACCTTCCAAGGATTCTGCGGGCCATCCTTTGCTTTTTCTTGTACGGCGAATCTCTCTTGCATTTGTTGTTGCTGGACCTTTTTTCGTTCCTTTTGCGACAATTTGGGAGCAAAGGTACCGATGCCTTCTCTCCGTGCAGACATTCCCAGGCTGAGGTTTGAGACTCGGCTTTCTGAGGATTCAGTCATAATGTCCTTCAATGTCTTCTTAGAGCTTGAGATCACGGGTGAACTCCAGGGCGCCTGAGAAGAATGCAGCGGGGACACAGATCCATTAGTGCCATCCCGAGCTTGGAGTTCCGAGGGAGACTTCGCAAGTACGTGGTCATGAGGGGAGGACACCTGGTCATCCAAATAGTTTCGATTCACGAACGATCCTGTCTCCTGTAAACTGGAACCTAATCCTGACGTGTCATTCCAAGCTCGAGAATCTTTCTCATCGGAGATCTTGTTACCGCGGTCCACTGCTTTCCCTTTTCCTAGGCTAGAAGAGGGCAGTAGCTGTTCATCATCCATCTGAAACATCAAGTCACCAGCAGACAGTTTTGACTTGAGAATCGGACTATCGTTGGCGGTCAAGGAGCTGTCATTGTCCCAAGACATCTTGAGTTTTGACACTGGGGATGATATTGTAGTCCTTTCATTAGACGTTCGGGGCTTTCCTTCTTGCGTTTCAAGCTTGCCAACGCGCGATTTAAGCCTCATCGAGTCGATCCGTCGCCGTTTGTCAGACTCTATTGAGGAAACAAGTTCTGGGTGTCTTTCAAAGTTATACTCTAACGAGTTGCGGCCACGGGAGATAGGAAAAGCTGTCAACTGATTATCATGACAGACACGGTCAAGCGCGCGGAACAAACGTTCATCAAGTTCCCCGAGTAATCTATGAAACGTTAGTGACTCTGTCGCCAAGTCACTCCAGACTTACACTCACTTATTTGAGATGAGGTCTTCCAAATTCAAACAAATATACTCCAAAGCAGTATCCTTGAACTCCGTGATAAAGCACGGGGCAACAGCATTAAGAAGCTGGCAAACATTGCGCGAAGTTACTAAGAGTTGTTAGCAATGTTACAGTCAATTCAGGTACTTGGTAACCTACCAAACTTGCCAAGGGCCTTCTGGCAGGTTTGTGCTAATCTATCAATCATCAACTCATCGGCCACGAAAGCAACGTCGATGATTAGACCAATCAATTCTTCAGTGTCTCTCGTTCGAACTTCATCAAAGAGGCGATCATCTGCATCGGTGTAGATGTATCGTAGGACGAATTCAAAGACCGCTCGATCAATATGCTTGAGGTCAACATGAATTCTGTCCTGTGGGTTCTTGCGACGGGATTGTAGCCAGAAGCCACCAGAACGACCATGAAACAAAGTATCGAAAAAGGGACATCGTTGACAGATAACTTGGCTGTGGACAGTCATCTGGCCGTCACTAAGATCAATCACGACATCGGCGCTTTCGTAAAAAGCTGGGTCATCGAGAGCTAGTGCAAAATCGACTTTGATGCTTTTAGCAGGTCTGACCATCAGTATCGCGGCTCGTTCCAGAGCAGGCAGGTTCAACTGCGTGGCAATCCGCATTACTTCAGTCCGCACCTGGCGATACCTGGAAGCATTTTCTGGCGAATATCGAGCCTGTTGCCAGACATCAAAAACATTGTCGCTGTAAAGAAAAAATGCGATATTCAATACAACCCAGATATCGACCTCTTGGAAGATTATCTGGCACTTTCCACCTTCGTCTTTATCGATAGTAAAAAGTTCAGGCATAAAGGCGGGTTGACCAGATCGAAATTCGTGAAACGCCCTTCTCAGAATGGTGCTGCGACCCGTCAAGATAAATTCGTGAATAGGAACCCGTATACTAGAACTGGTTGTCATGACCCAAACTGTTCCCGCTGGAGGTTCAGCCGTGGGCGGAAAGTAAGAATCAAGGCTTGAGGAACCCATAATGGCATGTCTAATGGCTGCAGGCGTGCCGTTTCCGTCAGAACTTGGTGTTGAATGGAATGGTGATAATGGGAGAATATCATCCCACAACTTTGTTGGACCCACGCTGATCTGCTCCCTGGTTACATCGCATTCGCGTTGAGCAACCGCAAAAGCCCCAAAAGCGTTACTGCAGACACCTACCGCTCGAGACAGGCCTGGTACACGAGCGAATTTGTAGTCCTTCGATGACCCACCCTTCGTCCTCCTTCGTCTCTCTTTCCTCCATGCTGAGCCGGAAGCTGTGCAGATGATGATGGATCCATCTTGTCCAACATCAACATCTTTAACGGCCATATGCGCTTTCTTTACAGACCAAACTCGCGCAGGAGCAGACAAGGAGTTGCGAATTTTGGATGGGTTGGTCGTAGAGGTCAAGCTCGGTAAATGCTCTAATTTGTCGACCTGTGCTGTGAAGACATCTCCTGAGCTTGACAAAGCGCATATGGTATTGCCTCCAGACTTTATCTTGACAATGCGGTTTATCGACGTATCATAGCGAGTAGCCATAAAACTGTTTCTTATGAACCGGGAATTGGCCTCCAGGGGGAACGAGAGCTTAGTATAGCCGAAGTGAGAAAACACCCAGACTTCGTGGTTTTGAAGCAGGATTGCAGTCGCCTGATCAATGGCGCACACGATGTGTATTGGAGCGCTAAATAGCGAGGCTCCTACCCGCCGAGGAGTCGTCTGAACCTCGAGTGATCTCGCGTCTGAATCCACAAGTCCCAGTTGGCCTTCGTTTTTACCAAACGTGTAAAGGCCAGAGCTACTAAACACTACCGAATGTATAGCAGATGTCGCTGCACCTAGTATGACCTCTTTCTTGAATGGATTGAAAATCTGCCTTGGAGAGGGTTGTATCGGCACATCATCTTTATTGCTTGTCCTTGGGAGTCCGTAGCCCAGTTGACCGAATTTGTTGCTCCCCCAGCTGAAAATGTCTCCTTTATCCGTGATCGCAAGAGTATGGTCTTGACCGAGTGCAACGGATACGACCTTTTTGTTGGCAAGGCCCCCTCCCTCGATACAAACAAAGCTGAATCTTGTGGCTTCATCGCCGGTACCTAGGCGGCCACCAGGGCCAAACCCACACATGAAGAGGTTAGATTCGGGATCGTTCGTAAGTATGGCGGTATGAAGTTTCGACATTGCGATGGTCTTGAATTTGATCGACTTGGCCTTAATGAAAGCTGGCAAACCTTGACCCAGCTTCGATTCGCGGGATACTATTGATGTTGGATTTTCGTGTTTCTCTTGATACTCTCGATACAACCTTTGTAAAAGATGTTCTGGACGGTTAAGCGCTATTCTTTCAGGGAATTGGCGGTCATCCTGATCCCCGACTCCAAGGTTCAAGTTCTTATTGCTCCCAAATGTGTAGACTTCGTCGCCAAACCAGTGCGTTCCTCCTGGCGTCTCGAAGTTTTCAATAGTATGATCTTCGTCCGATGACCCGGCGGAAGCTGCATCATCTAACGGGAAGGCAGAGCCTTGAGTTGCTGAGGGGGTAATATGCTTGACATCGCGGGGGCTTATGGTAGCCGTATAGACATCGAAAGGGCTATATCCTTCCCGATCTTTGATTTTTATGAGCCCACCGCTCGGATGATTGGGGGAACCCGGTTTACTCAAGTCCGTCGCATCCCGAGCGTCTCTGGCCATTAAGGCGTGTGCTATAGTAGCGTTACCCGCATAAAGAGCCCGGTGCAGTGCTGTCCATCCACTTTCCAGATCCTGGGCGTAGATATCAAGGTATGGTACTTCGAGCAGCGCGAGGGCGAAATCGACGGCTGATGGTTTCGGTGAGGAGGCGACGTGGTGTAGGAGGGTATTTCCATGTTGATCTCGTGCGTTTAAGTCTTCGCGGGAAAGATTCTTGCTCGGCCGTGAGCTGCCTCGATCTGGGAAGGAAGCCGCAGGAGACGTGCCGGCCGATTTCTTAAGCATGGGTGACGCGCCCAGGGAAGACGAGGTTACCGTGCTTGGACTGCTTGACTGGATATTTGGAGGCCCTCCTCCGAGCCCCTGCTGGCCGCCAGCCAGGTACCGGTGGAAGCTTTCAACGTCATCGCGTAAGAAGAATTCCCAAAGCTTGCTACTCATGTGCTCAATTATGATGCGGTGTCAGAAACTCTTTTCAGCCCGGAACCAAAACGTCAGCTTCACCGCGGGGGTAGGCGCGCTGGCAGGATTTCCGTGGGCGATAAGAGTGTTCTGACGGGATAGGGAAAGGGTCGATGGAGGTCGACGCGTGTTCAATGCTCGCTCAAATGGCAGCTGTCTTTTTCACGGATTCTTTGGTTGAGGATAAAAAAGCGTGGTCGAGAATGCAATTGTGTGGTGGCGATGACTCGTTTGACTTATTTCCGTGGCTCGAGGGTATGTGCGCGTGGGAGCTGAAGGTTGGTCTAGTAAACGAGGCTCGAGAATCATTTGCGACAACAATGGAGGTGCAGGATATCGCGTCCGAGGGGGAAAGTCGGCATTAATCGATTCGAAAAGTTGCAGTGTGCTGAAGAAAGCTCCGAGGTGAACCGTGGATTATCGGGATAGCGGAACATCTGCAGCAACCAATCGGGGATTGTATACCCCTCCATGCGCCCAAAGGAGAGGATGAGGTCCCTCGCTTCTACCCCTCCTGCATCATCAGAACATCTACTAGTACCTAGATGCTCATCCATAATGCAATAGTCGTTGGATTCCGGTGCCCGTGCTTCAGCTCAAAACAATGAAAGCCACACACTCGTGTGCTGCTGCTCAGGGCTCCTGAGCTACGGAGTAGATGCAAAGCATCTCGTCTGTTAATTGTCACTGCATACATTATGTGCGCTATAAATGCAATGATCCGGACAGTCCGTCCAGTATCACAACAACATCTTCGCCAACTAGTTTCTTCAATGTACGGAGGCAGTTTTTCGACCTGTAGAAGTCGGGAGCCATAGCCCTTTAGCGGGCTTATCTATGGATTTAGTAGTAAACGGGCAAACCAACGAAGATGCTGAAGAAAAGGGTCCAAATGAAGCATACAAATGCTCTCGCTTGGAATATAGGATAATCTGGGCGTCTCGACTATATCCGCAGATGTAGTATACTAATAGGAGCTTGTTGGCTTGGGTTCTCTCCCTGCCCTAGCAGGCAGCTTTAATGCATCAGCGTTCAACGTTTTCTCACTAAACCTAATCCAATCCGTACAATCCAGGTGACAGATTTGTAGATTAGCTGGAGATATTAAAAAGTGATGAGTAGGCACTACTCCATGTCCGGGGGTACTATGTATGTACAAGACTACAGAATAAGCACTCTGGAGGACATCATAGATAGATTGAGGTACTTGTGTATAATTCATGCATGAAAACATAAAAAGCTAATATAAACAACTTCCAAGTTGGAAGCTAACAAATCCAAGAGTTCCCGTACAACCTTGAGAATGAACCAAGCCCTGTCGCAAGTTTCCAAGTTGATCCTTTGTTCGCAATGCGAGAGGAAATGGGACAGGCCAATGCAAGTGACCCATTAATTCGTCTCCGAACCTTGAACCTTGAAGGGAACTAGTTTCGGCTTCCTGCAAGGTCGTTATCAGTTGCAGCCTTGTTGCAGCCCTGGCGCTGTTTTTCCTCTCCTCTGACCGTACCATATCAGAAGAGGGCGGCGAAATATGTATTATTGTAGGGTTTACGAGCAATTTTCAGAGGAATCATAGACAGTAGTAGTATGTAGAGTCAACATAGCAGAAAGTGGAAACTACCAAGGTGTCTCAAGGGATGTCCGGACCACGCAGTCCGCCTTGAAACTCCACATAATGGAGCAAATCCAGCAATTGCAGATGAGGCGACCAGTCTCGCACAGTCTGATCATCAGTCGAAGCCCGAGGGTGGTCTGTGCCTTGCCTGCAAAAGGACCTTTGATAACGTCGAACGAAAGATCAGCCACCTGACCTGTCACGGGAGTACCTTTCAGGACCTCACCGCCCCGCAGCCATCGTTTGCACTCTCACACCACCAACCGACCGGATCGCGAATTGCGTGTTCTTTGTGGGAAAGACAAGAAGAGGCTGGCAAGTTTCAGGTCTGATATCTACAGTACTGCATTTTATCTGAAGTTGAATGAATCGGTGGGAGTTCAGCTAGGCGATATTGGCTGCGGCAAGTACTGGATTTAGCCTGACCATTGAGCGGCACTTGACCATCGAGTCACCAGCGTGCGTCACAGACCCTCTGGAATTACTCACCTACGAGGAGACTTCGCTTCCTTTTGGTCTGTCTTCCATCTCTCTTCCGACCTCCCCTTCACGTCCTGATCTATTAGCACCTTCTTTCTGCGACCTCCCATCGTCGTGTTAGTCATGACTCCTTAATTGCTGATCCTCCCGGAACTGAGGACCCCCAATAACTGGAGCCGCCCGCTTGTCGATGCGGAGAAGCTCCCAGGCTTGTCTAGACCACAGACTCACAAACATCCTGTTGCCTGAGTACAGCAAACAATGACATCGCTGCCTGGACCCTAGAGCCTCAGACAGGACATTTTCGCGGATTCTTGCATTTCCATTGCTTGTCTTACTTTTCGGCATCTTTTTCCTTCAGGGCTTCGCTGCATCTCCATATCAAGTACCTCCATTTTTGTTCGTGAGCATGGCCGCCCGCAGCTCCTCCGCCGTCTCCCCATTTCCTTCCTAAGCTAGACAACTACGCCACGATAGACTTGAACAGGCGTCTGGATCCTATATAACGACTGCTTGCGTCCTTCTGTACTCCCGCCACAGTCATGCATCAGCATCCAAGGTCGCCCGCCCCAGCGGCGCCGACCCCCTCTTCGGCTCGGCCTCGTTCCCAAGACCAAGATCGTCGCTCCAACTCTCCAGCTTTTGATATTCGGACGCATCCAAATAGAGGGTTGGGGATTGAAACAGAGAGCGATGCTGCAGATTCAGCACCGAGCCTGCAGCCCGGCAAAGAAGCCGTGACGAAGCTTAACCAGATCATCTCGGTACGGATACTCACTACCAGCATCAGGTTGCTCCTTCGGGAAAGCTCTAATTCTAACATCGTGCAGAACTATCATACGAAAGCTGCTCTTATCATCCTGCACTCTCGTGTCGAGCTTCCCCCCGTCTTTATCAAAGGCTCTGACACACCTCGAGTGAATCGCTGGGTATGCTCCACTTTCCTTCCGCAGTTGTGCATCTTTGGGATCCCACACTTCTGCATGCATTATCATGGCTGCGATTCTGACGTAAACTTTCTGTACATAGTTCAATGTTGAAGTGGAGGAAACAGATGTTCTTCGGGAACAGCTCAAGACTTGGAAGACATGCGATACCGCCAACAACCGACCGCCGCCGATGATTATTGAAACATACCTGGATACGAAAGGACTCACGAACAACCACACACTTGTTGCTTTGGACGAGAATGGGAAGCGCTGGGATGTGTTGGAATCTCTGGCTGCCTCCCAGAGCTCGCAGCCAGTGAAACCTCCGTCGTCCAGGGGAGAAGATGTGATCCTGGAGCGCTGGAGAGTAGAATTGGGTGATATGCCTGGTAAATTACCTACCGATCTTGGCTCTATCTTGCCGACGGTATACAAAAAGAGTATCGTCGTTTTCCGGTCTCTATTTACCTATTCAAAATTTCTCCCTGCCTGGAAATTCCTTAAACGCAATGGACGTTTTCGAGCGAATCCTGCTCTGAGGATCAAGTATAGGATACTGGACGAGCAAACTGCCCAGGACCTTTCTAGGGCGGATCGCCTGACTATTCCATTGTACGAAGGCGCCTCTAAGATTGTCGATACTTACAACTTTGGCGTGACGGAATCACCTGCGGGTCCATTTTCTGTCCAAGTTACATATCGCACCAACTGCGATTTCCGTGTCGATAATTCCGAGGCTCTTCTGAGCTCCCGGTTCATGGGGGCTGATGATGAGATCTTTCAACCCTCGTTCCCTTCTCGAGGCCTAAACGCCAAAACGCCAAACCCCGAGGTGCCTGGGTCAGCACCAGTAGAGGGACGAACTGTTGAAGACCCAGATCCGAGTCGAGCGTACGGTAGCTTATCAACTTTTCACCATGTAGGTCCTCCTACTGGCGCGAGTCCGATCTCAGCACTTCGAGCCGCAAGAGGATCCGGCGCGTCCACACCATCTCCCCCAACAACCTCTCACCGAAGGCCTCTCGCTGCTGCTAAAGCTAGCCCAGTAGGCCGCGCTGCTGTTCTGGCAAGCGAAGGAAATCCCAGCATTGCTAGACGACCATCAATCTCGTTCCAGCCGTTCAAGGCGCCGCCTTTGTCTGCATCGCCTTCATTGGTTGATCCACCACTAGGAGTGTCGCCTCGCACTGCGGGGCCTGCTCGTGGCTCCTCGTCCGATTCCAGGACTATGCCCCCTCCCACCATGGCAGGGTCTACGCGCAGAACTCTCCCTTCTGGGCCCGACAATGCAATCCCTTCCTCTAGCTCGGCATCCCCTCGCCCAGCGCCTATTTCAAGATATAGCAGTGCTTTCAGTCATCGTCGTGGCAGGCCCTCGTCAGGAAATATCAACAGGATCGAAGACGACAATTCCAGTGGAAGAGCAAGCGCAACGTCCTCGGGCGCTCAACCAGGCTCCGGCTTGCTTGCTGAAATTACTGGCACGAGTGCTGATTCACTCCACGCGGATGATGAGCATCTCTCCGACTTTTTGAAGATGCTTGACTCCAAAAAAGATGTATTAAATACGTCACAGAAGCAAACCACTACCTCTGCTGCTCTAGCTCGCTACCGGTGTATGAGAGATTCCAACGCCGCCCTTTCTGATTCGATGTCCTCTTCGCTGCACCTACATCGTTCGTCCAACGCCTCTAGCAAGCAGCTTTCTGGCGTTCCGCCAATGATAGCCGGCACCTCGGTCTCTACCGCCTCGTCGCCTGGGGGAAAGGCGATATCTCCACATACGCCTCACACACCAGCTGTTCCTTCTCGACTGAGTTCCAATAGTATAGTCGACAATAATGCGGGTAGAGCAGTTCGATCCCTCCCCCATGGGGATAACGGCTCTCTACTCGAGGAGGACACCAGTGATGAAACTAGCGTTGAACGCCTTCCTTCGATGGTGACTGCAATCCCCATCCCCACTTCACCTGCCTCGATTTTTCCCACAACCTTCCGACGCTCTAGCTCAGCTGCGAATCGTCCACCTACCGCCGCTGTTGATGATGACGAGATCTTCACTATGCGCAGTGTTAGCCTCGGGGCTGAGGAGCCGTCCAGCACTGGCCTAAGAACGCTGCAACAGTATGAGAATGCTGGCACCAACGTAGTCCCGTTAGAGCCTGAATTACGCCGTAACGTAGGCGGCAGTACAACTGCACTCCGCGGCACTACAGCGCGAGAGTTAAGCTCCCATCGAAATGCATCGACATTGGGCCCGGCCGTTGGGTCATCGCCATCCTCAAACCACCCGGCACACCAACGTTTGAGCCATTCACGCGGTCGGGGTTTCTCTGGAGGCCCTCACTCCCTGAGTTCCGGTTCTGGCAGCGCCGCTCGTGGCGGGTTCATCCCTCCTTATCTTAGCGAAAGAGATCCCGAACGCGATGGGAATGCAAGTGGAAGCAACAGCGCTACAGAAGATCGGCGAAATGGGCAGCGCTCAAGTGTTGGCCGGCAAAGTCTTCCTCAATCCACTCAGCTTGAGGAGGATGAGCCTCTACTATTCGCCATGAGTGATTTCGGCGCCTCACGACGAAGCTTCGAGGAAGGGCGGCAAGGTAATAACGGGCCCGATCCAAGTGGAAATACCAATGGTTCTAGACGAGGCAGTGGAAGGCGAGGCGGGCTCTCGAGCTTCCACGTCTGGCCCTGAATGACTTCACAGAACGCTCCATCATCTCACTTAATGCGCACTCTTCTTATCCATATTCGCCCTTTACATTGCGCATATTTCGACGTTGGACCCGCCTCCCCTTCTCTCTTTGCTTTTTACTTTCTTCTTTTTTTGGTTAACTTATGTTTGGTGCTTTTTGGCTCATATACACCTTGATGTTTTGATTCCCTGCCTGATCGTTTTTATCCAGGGTGGCTTTGTTATAGACTGGCAAAGGCAATAGAGAATGGTACGAGTGGCCCCCGAGGGCTCGATTTGGCTGTTTCTCCTGTTTTCACTAATGTTCTATCTCATGAAAATGCGCTTCCGGATTTCCCCGGATCTGATTAAACTGACAGACTGTTCATGTTCGCATTCGGTTGATACGATACGGATGAATTCTAATCTATCATATCTTTCTCCCTTCCTTTTTCTCATTTTCTTGGATATTCCCTGGATGTCTTCATTATGTTCTACAGTCAAACGGTGTTGTGTCAGTCACTTTTTACGGGTTTTGAAGTCATGTTAATGGTTAAGGCGTTCGCTGTCCTTTCCAAGTTGGATCCAGGCCGGCTCATGAATGCTGATTTGAGTGCTCTGCATATTTTCTAGGAATTTGCCAGCAAATGCAAGTTACGGATGGGATGGTGGATTTTTTTTTTTTTTGCAGCAATGACAACTCTATGAATTTATTGACGTATCGATATCGTAACAACGCTAAATATACATGAACGCTTATGCAAAGTCGCCATTACAGATTGTTGGGTGATGGCCAACTAGGCTAGGAAACGCGGTCCATCGGCAATATGACGGGCTTTTAGACTGCGCTGTTGACCAGCTGTTTCACTAGCTAGCGAGTAGAAGCAATGCCTGTCACGGGTACCCCAGGCAATTTCCAGTTTCAGATAAGATTCGAAATGGGTCACCTCGACCCCGTAATCGGCGCTGGTGGGAGTACTGTTGCGATGATTTCGAACCTTACTCGGGGCGTCTAGCTGAAACAGCTAGCGGGAACTTTAAGAGGCACAACATGATACAGTGATGCTTTAGACCGCCTGATACGGAGCAGCCAGGCCCGGAGATATTCACATCCTGCGGAACGTATTGCCAGATGCACTGCGTCGCTCTTTCGCCTTATAGTCAAATGACGCGGTAGTAGGTCGAGGGGCATTGCTAGGCTTGCCCTTGCCCTTGGGCGTAAACGTAAATTCCTGTTCGCCAACGACAGCAGTGCGCCTGGACGGCTTCTGCTTCGTTCGCATGTTCTGAGCTCGGGAGCCGAAAGATCGGTCGCGGGCGGAGCTGACGGCGGTCGAGGAGGAGACCTGCATCTGGGGCTGGCGTCGGTTGTTGAAAGCTGGCTTGTTGCCGTTCGATTGTCTTGATGACGATGATTGTTTCTTGAAGGTTTTCTGCTTTGCGGCTCGCTCTTCTTCGCTTTCGGAATCGGAGTTGTCGTCGCTGGAGGAGTTGGGGACTTCGTCATTTTCTTCCTGCTCGACGGCGGTGAGGCCACGAGGCTTTCTTTGTGTGGTGGGTTCCAAGCCACTGTTTCCGCTGCGGACCTGGTACTCTCGGGAGCTCTCGTCGACGGCAAAGTCTTCGTCTTCGAAGAGCTTGGCGAAACGACTGTCAGCGAGAAAGTTGGTGCCGGTTGCGTCAGATGCGGGGGCGGATTCAGGTGCATCTTCCATAGGCTCGTCGCCGCCTTGTTCAAGGACCTGTTTGGCCCTGCGGCGCTCATTCTTCTCTTCAAGCTCCAGTAGCCTCTCGGCCAATTTCCTGTTAACCTTGACGGCTGCCTTCTTTTTGCCTCTGATTCTGCTCTCACGCTCTTTATCAATCTTCTCCTTGATTCTCTTCGCGCGCTCCTCCTCCCAGATGTAAGGGTTTGAGATGAGTCTAGCTTCTTCGTATAAACGTTGAGCGACAAAGTATCCATGCATGTAAGGGCGAAGGAGATTGGTCCTGCCAATCAGATGATCCAAGCTCAAGGTTCGCAGTTGAGGCAGGGTCAAAAACTTGTAGTTATCGTAAATAGAGCCGGCCTGGGCAGGGTTGAATGCATTGGGATCGTTGGGATCTTCGGCCATCTCTTCGACGAGGTTGTCGAGGAATGAGCACCACTTCGGAGCCGGTCCGAGTTGAGGGATGAAGAACGAATGTTGCTGTCGTCCTTCGTTCGCTGTCAGAATCATTCCACTATCCTTGCACCAAGCGACGGAGTTGATGTCGACGGCGGGCTCAACAGAAGTCCAAGGAGTCCCGTCTCGCGGATCCCAGATTTTGATAATCTTCTTATCCGCGGATAGTATTTTAGGTTCCAGAGTCTGCTCCCGCGAGCTTGACGACGGTAGCAGAAATTTCAACGTATGAACAGGAAAGCCGTATCCTTGATCCTTCTTTAGCAGAGGCATGGGTGAACGAAGATCGTATAAATGAATGAGCCCGTTTGAGGAACCAGTGGCGAGAGTCAGCCCTGAACGATGGAATTCCAGTGCTGTAATCTCATTTCGCAAATCATCTAGTCCGGTCTGCGTAGGGGGTAATAGGACTCCAGCACGGCCCTTCGCTCGCGGATCCCACAGCTCAACGGTACCCAACGTGGTACCGAAGGCGAGAAGGTTGTGGCTCTCTTCAGCGATTGCTCCTGTATTCACCGCGCCAGTATTTATGCCTCCCTGTAAGGTTCCTCCACCAGTAGACGTAAAATCGTCCCCCCCGACATCAACCTCGAAGCTGCGCATGTATCGACCTAGCTCTAGGTTGAGTCGAAAAACTTCTCCCATGCCATCGCCATTCACACCGACAGCCGGAACAACAGCCTCCGTCGAAACTCTGTCATAGATCAGATCCCGACCATATCGAGGAAGCCGTGTCTTATAATGGCAACCACCAGGTGTGTGAAACTCGATTGATCGGTCAGATTGGAGATGTATGGACTTCGAATAGTCCGACGATAACAGTTGAAACGTTGTATTGATAGAATCTGTATGGCGAGCCCACGATAGCGACAGCTGGGGAAGATGGTGCGTGTGAATCTGAGGTTTGTATGTCCCTGCGAAACAATAAGACTAATCAGTTATGATTTTCCCAGGTCTGCCCACAAAAGGCGCCTCACCTGTGCTCATGACCCAATCTCCATCTTCACTAACTCGAATACAATGACTCGCCTCCTCAAACTCGAAATCCTGTAACAACTCGATTCGGTTTGCATACTCTGGGTCATTCTTCAAACTGCGCTTTCGGCGTCTAGCGAGCCATTCTGGTAAGGGTCGGGCAGTATTGGACCCTGAAATCGTATACACGGGGACCTCCGACTGATTTGAGAGCTTCATGTTGATGTGATGCCCGTAGAATATGGCGAACCGCGTTGTCGAGATGGTCGGGAAAAAATATCAAAAAATAAAATCTAGGACGATTATCGATAAAAGAAGGCACGTGACTGTGTGGATACTAGGTAGTCTTGATTGGCCCCGGTGGGCCAAGGCGAACCTCCGACTTTACGGCAGCGTTGAATGTCTGGAACTCGCCGCACCTTCCGCTGCTCCAGATGTTGATATTGTCGCTCCTTACCCTTGTCCTTTGATTTGAGCCATGATCTCTTCTATGTGACTATCGCATGCGGTACTAGTCTCTATTAACTTTTACAGGGCTGGGGGTATTGCACAGTTCACCTCGTTGCTGACACCTTGACCATCGCCCAGCTGCGATGGGCCGCGGGTTGAGACGTTACATTCCGGTTAACTTCCTTTGGAAATGAAGCTATCGTCGGTCTTTACAGCTTTGCCAGCTACTTGTACGAGTCTCTCTTGGGACTGCAGCTGAATCATGGAATTTCCTGGAGGATCCATCACAAACATACGCGTCATTGTATGTATCCTGTCTATTCCGCTATATCCGCTGCAATTCTGATTCGATATTTCAGGATGGGTTCTCCAATATCTACTGGAGGATTTACACGGAGGATAACGGCAATTCCAACCCTCCTGTTGACGGCCTTCATAATGGGCATATCATCTTAAAACATATCAGCCGTCTCAAAGAGCTCGAGCTTAGGCTCCGGAGTTTAGGCTGTTTAGTGTTAAGTTACCCTAGGCGTCTCGGCCTCTTAATATTTTCTGCTACGCCGGACTTTGAACATCTTTCATCATTGCTGCTAAATGAAAAGAAAGAAGATTCAAACCGGCTCTTCGTCGGCTCTACCGACCTGAAAGGTACACTTACTCCAACTCACTCGCTGTATACGGGCAACACACTAACTCTCTTTAGTTTGGACATCTGGCAGTGTCTCTTGTGGTGATATAACAAAAAGCCTTCGATCGGACATCATTCAGCCTACAAGCGCCAACTCGCCCGCTGCATCGCAGCGACTACAGGGCGGCTCTGTGCCCCCAAGGCGGGTGGACAACTCTGGTGGCTCAGCGGCCATCTACGCCTCCTTCATCTCAGCTGTCACTGCCGCATTTAGTCTTCAAATTGTCCGCCAGAACAATGCCATCCCACTTGGGCCACGTACCCTCTTCAATACGGTTGAAAACGAGTCCGGCGAGGGCCTAGGCATTCTCAGCGATGGCCCTACTTCTGTTTCAGCTCTCACCTCCCTCCAGGTTCAATTGACCTCCAATGGAAGATTAACCGTTGCGCTGCAAACTGTAGCACAGACTGGTCTTACCCGGCTCGGTCACCTCGATGGAGCTTCATCTGAACTTCCTGGCGTTTCACCTGGGACTGACCTTTGGCTGGCGCCCAATGGATCCATCGCAAGGCTGGTAGCGATGCCGTCCGGGAGTAACAGCTCGCCACAACCACTCCGCGACTCTGAATCCGAATGGAAGTCAAATGTTCGACAATGGTTGAGTTATTTTGGTCTTCCTGTTGATTTCATCACTGATGAGGGTTGGTTGGAGGTAGAGGTTTGGGAACCTTTTTATGCTAAACTGTCCGGAGAAGCCGCTCGTAAGAAAGTGGTGAATTCTCCGCTTCCATTGAAGCGTATCATTTGGCCTGCCGCCTACTGCTTCTCCAGAACCAAGTCAACTATGACTGAAGCCTTCGATAGCGCAGAATCACTGTCGTCTTTTGACTGTGACCCTCTGGAATTCGCAGAGACTTGGTGTTCCCAAGAGATTCCCAAGGCCGTTGAGACAGATTCAAAGCAACCCTCCGAGCAAGAACGAAAAATAGCCATCCAGAGTACGTTATCACCAGGTCAACCTAACTTCCTCAGTGGGATCGAAAGTCTATCTCGGGCCTCATTGTACACCGACCTTCAGACAGCAAGTCTCGTCTATCCGACACCACCAGATGGTACTGCTGGTATAGGGATCAATTCCGCTGCTTCCGCCGATATTTTCGGTGAAGACTTAGACCATGGCCTCCGCACGCAAGCCGCACAGCAACACGATGTCCGACTTGCCGGGAAAGACCGGTCTGGCTCTGATGTGACCATGGGATTTGGCCCTTCTGCTGGGCTTGCTGTCGGATCTGGTCTTTACGACACTAATGAAGACGACGACCTATTCGGGGACATGAACGGGCGGGACTTCGGTACAAAAGGGATAACTGATGCAGATTTCAGCTTCTTTGATGATCCTGATTTCGATCCCACCGGCAATGATCTCACTGCAGATGACATGAACGTCGATGATGCTGAGGAGGTTTCTGAATATGTTGATACCCACAAACCAGATGCTATCAAAATGCCGGACTTGGAGGTGCCTTCACCCAATAATATCTCAATAGAAGACTCCTACGCCCAGCCGAGCCCGGAACAGCCTGCTACTACACCGCCCAATCCACCTATTCCCGGTGCTAGCACACTAGCATCCTCACCGCATCAGGACCGAATTCAAACAATCAGTCCTCCTCTCAGCCCCGTAGAGGTGAAGAAGATACTGTTTCCGGAACCCACTGCCAGTGCTCAGAGTACCATAAAATCCACGCATGCGCCTAGCTATTACAGTCCAGTTGCTTTCAGAAACAACATATCTTCATGGGACCAAAAGTACGGTGCCGATGGAAAGTTTGCGTTTATAGGAGCGGATACGACTTCAAACAAGGACCCCTCCAGCCCTTCAAATGGCATTCCGATGATTGGCCTCCCGCGCCGAAAGAGAAACGTCAAAATACCTGGACATTTTAAAACTCTCGATGACCTCGGAAGCCCTCCAAATGTGACCGGTCAAGGGATAATGTCAGATCCCGATTCCAGCAGCGGAACGGACGGCGAGAGTGACGAGAGTGACCTAGAGAGTAACACACCGTCCATAGCCTCCCTAACCCTCAAGCGAAAGCGCGTCCCTTCCTTTTCAGCAAATTCAACCGGACCATCTTCAGAAAAGGTCCTCACGACTTCGTCTGATCAGGAACTGGCCACAATTCCAAGGTCGGAGGATTCTATCTTTTTAGGGAACTTTCTCTCAACCTTCTCGGATTGGTCCATTGCAGGGTTTTTTTCTGTGACTGAAAACCAAATCTTTCCAACTCTGACTTCCAGGGAAATGCAAGTCGAAATTGCGCAGCTTTTAGTCCATCAAGTCACCCAGTCATCACTGGACCACAAACTTGATGGAAAGCTCGGCGTATCTTGCCTCGATGATCAGGCATTCTGTCTACAGGAACTTCTTGAGGGCACCGATTTTTTGGGCGGTTTTGAGAAGCTTGACCTGAATAGCTTCGTGTCACTGCAAGAGCAAAGTGTTCTATCGCCTTCTGCATTGAATGCCCCCACCCCTCGGCCGAACGCTCAACGCAGAGACTTTGGCAAAGGTTCAATAACGAAACTTTTGCCACCACATCTACGAGTCCGGCGCGGCAAGGATTACCTGGAAACACTACCTCCTGCAATCTCGTTCTGGGAAACATTTGGCTTGGAACCCGCTCACGGACCAAAGGACATTGTGGGCTATTGCATACATCCTCGCGTTGCGACCAATGCGGCCGGGACATTTTTTGAGCGATTGACCCTTCTTTATACCGGCTGCAGTCTTGGCAAGCTCACCAGGGGAGACCGCTCCAGCGCATTTGATAAAGGGTTGAGGGGATGGGATGCAAGTCCATCAAAACTGTCTAAATATCAGGCATCGATGCAACAGCTTAAGGATATCTGTGAAGAGCTCGGTACGTTATATCTCTTTTCACCCAGCCAAACCTCACTAATTCTTGAAAGGAACTGCTCTTAACGGCACATCGTCAACGGACAACATTGTTGTTTACATCATCAATCCATTCTCGCATGCCGCTTCTCTAGTCGATATATGTGCTGCGTTCTGGTGTCTCCTCCAAAAATACGCTGCCGATACAGACAAACAGCAATCCAAGCAGTTATCCCAAGTCGTACTGCAAATTATCCCCATGGACTTTGTCATGTCGTCGGAGTCGTTAGTTGTACCTCCTCAAACGGAATATCTCAACCTGGCCCTAGAGATATACAGTCGGTGTTCCTTAAGGCTGGCGCAAGGAAGCCTGATCAACTGTGCCCCGCCTGTGGTTCTAGCGGAGCTTATTCCACCGACTATAGGCTTCAAGCTTACTTCCGAACGCGCTTCGCCCCTTCAAGAGGGAAAGTGTCTTCATGTCGCATGTTCTAGAAGCCAAGACCAGCGTTGGATGAGTGTCGCTTGGTCTGATAATCTTGGAGTTCTTCAACATACCATGTCTTATTGTCTTAGGTTCCGGGAATCTACTGTCTCCCGTGACATCTCTACTGTTCGCAGTGAAATATGGACTGCAACAAGGGAAATCCTGGACAGGGACCAGACACGGTGGAGGGTTATTATGGCGAGCACCGAGAATATGGATCAGGACGAACATGACAGTAAGAATAACCCAAAGCGCAACTTTAGGGTGCTTGTACTGACGAATCTAGCCTGGTTGAGCCTTGTCGAGCAGTATAACAAAGCCAGACCCGTGCCTGTGGAGTTGACAATGTTGACTGTCAATACAAACTCTGATCTGTTCCTATCGCCCCCACTCCCACCTATTTCGATGAATATCCTCAATCCACAGGTTTCTTCCACCCCTGTTGCCACACCACTTCCCAGTGGCGCAATCCTATCGCCAGATCAGTTAGGGAACGCGCCGACACCCCCCGGTGGTGCCAACATACCAGCAAACGCTCCTACCCCAACAGACGCACTTTTTGAGTCAGATTCTGAAGCTTTCCTTGCTGATATTTGTGACGAGACCTGGGGCGTCGTCTTATCCCATCGCCTAAACGGCACCCTGCATTTGACAGAGTATCGCCCTGCTCTTGCCAGTGGTTACCTAGTGCGTCGAAAGGGTACTACGGACACAGATGGAGCATTTACAATGAACGTTAATATCTTGCATACACAACGACCTCCGTCGTCATACGAAACCCTTCTGCGGGAAATTCTAGGAATGTACCGTAACTTAGCAACCCTTGCACGTGTGCGAGGCACGCGAATTGTCCAACATGGTACCCTACCCTGGCACATTGCTACCGCGGTACGAGCTCAAGAGGTATTGAGCTATGTTTTGTGATGTGCCAATATTCTACTTTTTTGCATGTTCTTATACACACTGGGCAGGTTACAAGGCGTTTGGATGTGGTCATTGCTGAATCCGGCGGTCGCACATAGGGTATCGCTCACCATATGTCTTTGGTTGTTATTTGGCATGACATTATACCCATTTTATTATATTGTTCAATATCTGCTCTTCAACCTACATGTTCTTTTCCTACAAGTACGTAGTATTCCAGAAGAGTGTCACCTGACAGGAAGCTTATCGTATAATCGACCGCCGCTGATAAGGACGAGAAAAATTATTTCCAGCAAGCTCAAGCGGCACAATTTGCCCATTCTTCTTGTTCTAATCACTTACTGTACTATTCTCTTTGGGCTAAGGCTGGAGCCAATTGACTAAGATATCTTCGATAAATTTATTACTCCTCGATCTCCAGCTGAACATCAGCTTTCTTCCCCCGCACAAATCTCAGTCGCCCTCCACCCCACACCACAAAACATCAAGCATATAAGACCGCCAGAAGCGCTTCGTTACGCAAAGAGAAGAACTTGCAATTACAACAACGACAACGCCTGTATACTATTCCACAACAATGGCTGCGCAACAACAACAATCCTCTGCGACTACGCAACAACCCCAAACCGCCTCCTCCTACCTCGACCTCGGCGTAACCCTCGCGATCAACGCCTGGCCAGCTCTCACACTCGCCGTAGCCAGCAACTGGGGCGGCCCAACCTCCTCCGACAAACGTGACTGGCTCTGCGGCGCAATCTCCGAGATGCTCGTTGACCGCCCCGAGACAGACGCCGAGGATCTCGAGGACGTGCTGGTCCAGGTTATGAATGATGAGTTTGATGTTGTAGTCGATGATGAGAGTGCAGGGGAGGTTGCGGAAAGGATTATGGAGGTGCACAAGGCAGTTGAGAAGGGGGAGTTTGAGGCTGTGAAGCAGATGTGGGCTGAGTGGGAGGCGAAGAGGGGACAGAGGGGAAGTGCGGTTGCGGGATTCAGGAGGGGGGAGGATATAGAGCAGGAAACGGATGAAGAGGAGAGTGATGATAATGACGAAGGGGATGTGGATATGGTAGAGGCGCCGGCTTTGGTGAGGGCGCCGAAGGAGAGGGTTGAACCTGAGGTGGATGAGGATGGATTTACAAAGGTTGTCGGCAAGAAGAAGAGGTAGATTCATGTGCGTTTTGTGATTCCCCAGATAGACCATGTTTTGATATAATGGATAGGCAAAAGACCTGTTTTATGCGCTATGGCTTACAATTGAAGAACGTAAGAAGATAAAATAGATTCTGAGTACTTAGGCATTTAGAGAATAGATATGGCTTTCAAGAAGAGAAAGTAACCATGCTAAGATAGATATATTTATATCTTCGAGGTAACATAGAGATATCTTAGCGCGGTTAGGCGAGATGATATACGAAAAGGAAGACAGAATGATCTAGAATATAACTCTCCTTTCAACAACAACCTGTTAAAAAAGCTCTACATGATAATTGGAAGAAGATACTTTTTTTTCATATCCAGCATAAAAAGCGAGAGTAAAGGAGTAAATCTATAGAAATGGGATCCAAATGAGCATCATCATCATCAACAAGTCTAAGCCCCTCCCTTTAGCATTAGCAGGAAGGTGTGTCCCTGTTTGGTGCTCGGATGCTTCGACTGCCATGGGGCCGTGAAAGTTTTTTAAGGGTATCGTCTAGTTCTCAGTGTCAATGAGCTTGGTGATCATACCAATAGCGATGGTTTGGCCCTAAAAGGAAAAAGTTAGTGCATGGAACAGGCTTGTGAATCGCGAAAGTTGGCTTACCTGGTCACGGAGAGTGAATCGTCCCATTTGGTTGTAGTCTTCGAAGCGCTCAACACAGACAGCGCCCGCAGAGCTAGTGATTTCGATACGGGCAATGACCATTTGACCCTTGCTGGCAAAGGGAGGAGGGCGCTTGCTTCGTCGTCCTGTGCCGGGCTCGAGTTTGTGCAAGAGAGCGGCGACTGTGACTTCCTCGACAGCAGAGTGCACATGCATAACACAATTGAAACCAGCTGTGAGAATGCTCTTGAGATCGAGAATCCTGATCTTAGCCTCGAAGGCGGAGACACAGTGAACTGGACGCTTAGGCGAGCACATGACGAATCCAGGAAGCAAATCTTCCTCTTCAACACCTCGGAGACGCATTCGCACTTGATCACCGCAAGTACCAGTGGCAATCTCATCCTCGGTTTCTCCGTAAAGAGCAGCGATTTCGACCTTTGTGCGGTTAGGCATGATGATGCAAGTCGCGTTCTTCTTGATAACACCGGCTTCAATACGTCCTTCGACCATCGTGCCCATGTCTCGGTACTTGGTGCTGATGGGCATCATGAAAGGGGCATTGAGGTTACGCTCGGGCATCTTCATGTTGGTGAGGTATTCGAGGAGAGACGGACCGCTGTACCAAGGGCAAAGGTCACTAGAAACACGGTCCTTGATACCCAGGGTACGCTGGGCGGAGATAGGCATGAAATGCAGGTCATCCTTCTTGTAGCCAAGGGCTTCCAAGAACTTCGAGACCTTGACCGTGCACTCATCGAAACGAGCCTTGCTCCACTCGACCGTCATGTCATCCATCTTGTTAACGGCGACAATAAGCTTCTTAACACCAGTGTTCCTTGCCAAGAGGGCGTGCTCGCGGGTCTGCCCACCCTTCTCAAACCCGGTTTCGTATTCACCCTTACGTGCGGAGATAACAAGGACACCAACATCTGCCTGGGAAGCACCGCCGATCATGTGGTGCACATAAGACTTGTGGCCGGGGGCATCGAGAATAGAGAAGTGTCTCTCGACGGTGCCGTCGGGCGTTGGTACATCGATCTTGAAGTGGGCACGGCCAACCTCGACAGTCTTTCCCTTCGCTCGCTCTTCGTTTGTCAGGTCAAGGGCCCAAGACAAATACCATGTCTCTCGACCGGCTTCCTTTGCATCTCTCTTGTATTTATCAAGGGTTCGCTCATCGACCATTCCTGTGACGTACAGGATAGAGCCACCAAGGGTGGACTTTCCGGCGTCGACGTGCCCGATGAAAACAATGTTAACGTGTTCTTTCTTCTCACCATAAATTTCCTTTAGCGTATCCTCATCCACATCAGCCTGCTGTTCCAAGGCGACTGCGTTCGCATCACGCTTTTCCTTGGCGCTTTCGCCTCGCGCTGGGCTGGATCTGCCAGGGCTGGCCCGGCCGGACGGTGTTGGTGACGACTTGCCGCTAGCAGCTGCCTTTTGCTCTGCTTTCTTTTCTGTCTTCTCAACGGCCTTGCTGGCTGTTACCTTAGCAGCGGCCTCAGCCGCTGCGGGCCCCTTAGCATCGGCGAGAGAACCAGAGTCGGAGGAGGGCGTAGTTGACGCGGGTGTGGGAGTACCAATCGAGAGGACTTTCGCTTTAGGTGCGGGAGAGCCGCCAATAGACAGCACCTTGGCGGCCTTGGGGGCAGCGGCGGGAGCGGGAGTGGGTTTTGGTTGCTGCTGTTGTTGCTGGGGAACAGGTTGCTGAGAAAATTGCTGCGGCTGCGGCTGTTGGTAGCTGGCGTAGTTCTGGTTCTGGTTGTAGATCTGGTTATAGCCACCGAAGTTCTGGTATCCACCATACTGCTGCTGTTGGCTGTATTGAGGGTAGCCACCACCATATTGTTGGAAAGCTTGACCGGGAACAAAAGCAGCAGCTCCGGGCTGGAAAGAAGCGGCTCCGGGCTGGAAGCTTGTGGCCTGGGCTTGAAAGCGTGGTGGTACGTTAGGATTCAGGTTCACTCCCTGCGTCTTGATTTGAAAGCGTTAGACTATTACCCTAGTATATTGAGCGAGAAACGAGGAGACGTACCTGTCTGGAGAGCTCATCTTCCCAGTTATCAGGGGTTTGGTTGGCCATGCTGAATGCGTCTAGAAATTTGAAAGACAGGCGCTCGAACAAGACAGTAGATGGTAACGGGAGGAAGGTATAAAAGCATTCGAGGGAAAGAAAGAGGCGAAGGAGGGGTGTCTAGTTCCGATTTGGGAAGCCACGATGGATTTTGCACGGATGACTCAGCCGCATCTTTTCCCCGCTTTACGCCAGGGTCACAGACCGTTCCGATAATGGCGGGAAAGCCATGTTTTGCGCGGTTTATGGCCCGATCTACGCCTCAATATGGATCTTATGAAGAGTATGCGTCATTCAGGGGAGAACATCAGTCTCCTACCTCTTTGATGTGAGTCCAATGGTACCTGACCTTCATTAAGGCACCAAGACAAGATGCCGATAAGCGTCACCAGCCACTGTGGCTTGGTCCGTATCGATAAGACATTAAACAATCCCACTTCCCAATCCATCTGTTGTTTCCTCGATATTCTGTCAACAAATATGTTGGAAATAACATTGACTCGGGACGCATTCCAAAGATGGATGTATTCTTGGCTCGCGTAAGATATCTTAATGGCACCGTGAGAAACATACCAATAGAATGAACTAACTCTGCTGCAGCTTACACAGCAGGCGATGAACTATGCCATTCGGTATACTTGCGCCTATGCCCCCGCTCAGACTCCGTGGAGCCTAATTAACAGCAGAAATGCGCTGACTTGAAGTTCAGATCTGGGATTGCCATCACCGCTAGTTATGCGTTCCGCCAATCTTCGAGATTGCTGCAGGTAGGCGGATACAGGTAAGATAAATTGAAAAGAGGTGCTGATCTCGTTTACCTCTAGAATGCCGAGAAGAGTGAGGAGAGAGATGAGTTACTTGCGCTGCAACAGCGACTGCAGAACAAGATCCAAGTTGGCCCTTCTGCAGCCCTCAATTTGGTCTAGAGCTGATCATGCTACAGGTCATTTCACCGGCGATTGATATGATCGAGCTGATGTAAGTGGCTCACGATATTGATGGATTAGAATGAATACCTAACACATATAGTGCTGCACGAGGCAATACGTCTTTGGAATCTGCAGTCGTCCTCACAAAGTCTCTTCGACTCGAGATTCAGTCACTGGGCCAGCGGCTTGCTATCGCTGCTCAATCCGAAGAGCAAAGTCGAAAAGGAGCAAAATCTCCCCATGATCGTTCAAGAAGCAAAGAGCTGATTAGGCTTATCATACAAGATATCAAGAAACTTCTAGTTCGCATAGAAGATACAGTTCCCCTCATGAACCTAGCAATCACCACTTCTGGGGCGAAGCTATCAACTAACCTACCTCAAACGATATCACCTTCACGGTTGCTTCAGGCGAGCACGTTCCTCACTGCTGGCGATACGCAATACTTCTTTTCTCCAACACAAGCTGTGCAAATTGGCCCTACTTTCACTCTCTCGATGTACATGCTTTTCCTAGGTCATCCCCGTCCGCACGATGAAGAAGGTGTTCGCGAAGCGACGTGGAAAGAAGTCATACACAAAGCTCGTTTAAAGCTCCGGCGTGTCCCTATGGACCAGGCGATGAGTCCCCAGTCTGAATCGTGGCCCCACCAGTTGCCGGCAGAAGCGAGAGTCGATGAGTTCGCCTACCAAATGCTGGTCATCGAAGATCTAGACGACGATCGAGTCCATACGTTTGACGATAACGAGCCCCAACCCCACACATATGAAGGAGTCGATGTTGCAGGAATACGTGATATTGTACCAATCCACCAAATTTCAAAAATATTTTACGCCGACACTAGCAGGATTCTCAACATCAGCACGGACGGCGAAACCAACAATCCAGTCCTGCTTCTCAAGAGGGATATTGGCGCCATACCTCCACGTCGCATGATCGAACGAGAGGCCGATCTTGCTGCTGTCGACGGATCAGACTCGGGGGAGGTAGATGAAATACAAGCACAGCTAGATGCCCAGCTAATCGGAGTCGATCAAACTAACTCGAACCCCAGCTTCCATGAAAGCTCAATTCCCAAGAAGTGGCGAATTCCAGCAAATTTAGATCCAGAATGGATAGCCTTCGAGGTTTATAATGAAGACGAAATTTCAGACACCGAAGCAGACAGCGAAGCGCACAAGTCACCAGACCCCGAAGATATGGCCAAGCTCTCCATAAATGCGGACACCCACCCTCCTAGCCCTCATTCTACATCCTTACCGCAACCACAAAACTCTCAGCCCACTACGACAGTCTCCAACCCTCTTTTCAACAATATCCGCACATCACTCTCCCTGCTTGAAACCCTTCTCCGCCTGATGTCCCTCCAACAATTCCAACAGCAATCACATCTCGCAATCAGTGATGAACTACTCAACTTCTTCCTGGAGGAGTCCTCAACCACGGGCGCCGGGGGGGACGAGCAACACCGGCAACGCCTCCGCGCCGACGCACGGCGACGGGTAGGCTGGGACCCGTACGATGAAAGTCCCGTCAAGCGACGTGGCGAGGACTATCAATTCAGTGGGGATCCTGATGATGCCCGGGGCCTCCCAATCGGATATGCCCGGGGCTCGAGCGAAGTACCACATACGCCAACTGACAGGGCTCGCGGGTATCATATTCGCTCAAGAGATAATACGCCAAAGTCTCCGTTATATACGCGCGGGTCCAGCTCTAACCAGGAAAAGACAAGGCGAGAAAGTACAATACGAATATCTCCAGTGCCTTACGAGGAGAAACCATGCAAGAAAGGGTCGCCTCTTTCAAAATGATTCCTGCCAACTCAAGCCCACATTCTCGACAGTAGCGAATCTTAGAATTACTATAATACACGCTTTTTCATGCGAGAAGGGTATACTTCTACTGATAACTCCCATCACCTGACAAGAATCATTTCAAAAACAGTAAACGGGACGGTGATATAGGATGAGTTTTATTAGTTTACTAAACTCCATCATCATAGTTGTTACGCTGGCGGGATGCCTAGAGATAATCTCAAACGGAAAAGTACCTCAAAAGTACCTCAAATGGAGCAATTATGGGATATAAACGGCTTATCGCTAAGTAGATAGAGCAGACCAGCGGTACGGCACATAGTCCTCGAACGCCTATAGCAAATAGAAAAAGAAGAAAACAACAACACCGCACAAACTCCTTTACCGGGGTTAGTTGCATCTCTCGGGCCATCCAGTGGCCGAGACAACAGCCAACCGGTGATTAATCAGTAATCACAGAATCACCGGACCTCCTATTTCTTGCAGAGCCATAGAACCATCTAGCTGGCAAGCCTTGAACATATGTATCCGGTATTGAACAAAGAGTCTATTCCCAGTCATCGTCGCTGTCATCGTCCTTGGCCTTCTCCTTAGGGCTAGCGGGGGTTCGACTGGTAGCACCGCTGACGAGGTCGTAGCTAGACTCGCTATCGGCCTGGGAAACCAGATCGTTGGACCGGCGGGGTTCGCTAGGTTTCAGAAGGTTGGCATCTGTGGAGGGTTTGGTGGTGGGGGTTTTAGGAATCTTTGCCTTGTCGGACACTTGAGGGGTGGAAGGAGAGTCGGTGTCGTCGTCGGAATCGTCGTCCCAGCCGACCTCTTCATCCTCTTCGACGCTAGCGCCTGGAGTCGCGGAAGTTTTCTGTTAGCTAGGTGTCGCGAAAGAAAAAGGAAAGGTTAGGAGAAAGACTCACCCTTAAGAAGCTCCTTGCGCTTCTGCTCTTCCGTCTCAATAACTAGGCGAAGGAAATAGTAGCGAGACCAGAAGTCTGCGTACTGTACCTTCTCCGGAACAAGCTTCTCCATCGCAGCTCGCAACTCGTGATACTTTTCCAGGTCCGCAGCAATAGCAGCAGTCTTGTCGTCAACATTGAAGGACTCGCTGAACACAGGCCACTCGTCGCTAACAGGATCCTTGAGGAAGCTGTCAAGAGTGGTATGGATCACATGAAGCTGTGCCTCAAAGCGTGTCGCATGAATCACCCTCTTCCCCTCTGCATCTTTACTCTCAAAGAGCACCTTCGAGCCCGATTCTTCCTCCGGAGGAACAATGGTTACCGCCTCCCGTAGCTTCTGGGTAATGTTCATGCCGAATCGTAAGATCGCCTCATCTGCCGCTTCCTCTGCCTTCTCAATCTCTTTTAACCGGCGGGAGGCCTCAGCCTTGAATCGAGACAGGAAGCTCTCGCCTGAGGACGACTGCGTGTTTTCGGTGCCAACCTGTTGTTCACTCTTCGTCGGTTCATCGGCGCGGGCCTCCGTAGGGGTCAGCGAGCCCTCCGTCGTGCCTCGGTCTGCAGAGCCAGCGTTGAGCGCTGTGCTAAGAGAGAGGCCCCGCGTCCGGCCAACTAGAGTATCCTTCAGGCCCGAGAATCCCTTGACAGCTTCCTCGCTGGCTGCTGCATATTCCTGGCGAGCACCCTCGTAGTAGCTCTCTCCCTGTTTGCGGACGTTGTCCCATAACCCTCCGAGCCGGGAACCCCAGGGGCTTGCGGAGAAGGCGCGGAAGGTCTCCTGCAGCTCGGTGTTTAGGTCGACGTTTGGTCGGGTTTCGGCGGACGCGTTCTGCTGCGTGTCCTCTTTCTTGTCGGAGTCGCTCGACGCGAAAAGGTCCTGCTGGACGTGGTCGTATATATCCATGGTGTTGGCCTGGTGCGAGTGAGGGGAAGTGTGGTTGTGTGGAAATAACAATCGATGATGTCTTGGCTGCAGCTCCCCAAGCACCTCTTGTTTCCGGGTCTACGATCGCCCGACGGCCGAACTCTATCCTTCAAATGTTGATATTATTTTCTATTCGGGATTGGTCTTATGTATTGTAAAGAGGTGATTCATATACTTAAGGTGATGGTTCTGGCAAGGCGTATGGTTCCCCTACACTGTCCTGGCTGCTCATCCAAAAAGCGGGAATCGGTACGCTCTCCATTACGCTAGAGCTCAGAATCTGGCTTCTGGACAATATTCCTCGACGTGCAGCATCCTGTCCCTCTGTTCTCCGTCTTTGAATCCGATCTCCCGGTTGTGATGATTCAACTTGCACCACAACGCCTGGCGCGGCTGGGCCAACCCTGGTGAAACGTTCGTGCTGGACGATCGGGATCGGCGAGGATTCCGGAACGACCTCTGTCTGCATATCCCCTGCTTCTTGAAATTCAGACTGGTCCTGACTCTCATCATGCATTAGTCTCTCGCGCTGATTAAGCACACTGGGGGGTTTCATCGGCGTTGACGATTGAGACGGGGCGGTCAATGAATGTAAGCCGGTTGAATCATCTGGGAACAGCTCTGCCATTTTTTGAGTATTGATCGTCGGGATCGGATCTAGAGGAAACTGTGTAGCGGCATGAATACGCTGGTATAATATCGATGCGTCTGATAAAAGGGCTGAATCGTTGGGTAAGGGACCCAAATCAACGTCTTGTTCAGGTGAAGGAGGAGGGGGGAGTTCTTGAGATCTAATATTCGGAGACACGAGGTCATCTTCACTGGGTGATTGAAGATCATAGGCGTTTATAGGTTGACGATGTGGAGAACTTGGGACATTCAAGGGGTCGTCTTCGGATTCGCTGTAATCGGTGTCTGCGTCTGTTTCGTATATCACTGTTCGGTGGGTTGAGCTAGGGCGGTTTGAGGGACTAGATGCCTCGAGTTTAGCTGTGTCAGCCCGGTGTATTGCATGCGCTACAGCTGGAGGAGTTTCCTCTGTCGATTTTCGCCGAGCCTGTGATGGCGACGGAGACATTGGATCGAAGTGTGATGGGACGGAATATATAGGAGCCTTGCGAGTTTCGTGAAGTTCATCCAATTCAGGGGATTCGGCTTTGACGTAGGGTTGGGTGACAGCCTGGAAACCTGGATTCTGGGGCGAGCCAGTATTATGACGGAACTGAGAAGAAGTAATGAATGCGACGCCAGGGCTTTCGGGTGACTGCGATGAGGGTATCTCGGTTTTCGCAGTCTTTCGCGGTATGGCTGGGGGGCGTGAAGCTTTCAGTCCTCCTTCATTTCTCTTTCCGTCTGACCCTTTCGAGTCCGAGAGTGAACTCAACTTCCTCTTCCTATGCTGATCCAAGGGCTGAGGGTTGTATGACTGATCTTGCTGCACATCATCGACCCCCCTCTTCTGGACGATTTGGCGTTCGGCGTCCTTCTTCTTGGGACTTAGAAAGACGTACTCCATCTTCGAATCCTGGTCAGGCTCGATCACAATGCGCTGCACATAGTTCATCTGTGTCAGAGTTTTATCGTCCTTCTGCGACCCTTTCTTCTTGTTGTCGCCGCTCTTCTTGCATCCCTTTTTTGAACTTCCATTCTTGTCATTGGAGGTCTTTTTGGGCTTTGGCGGTGCTTTCCCGGATTTTATACTCGGAGTACGCTTCGACTTCGAAGTAGTGAACGAGCGGTATTCTAGGTCGCGACTATCCTCGAAAGTACCACTATCATCGTCCTCGATTTCAATCACCTCTTGCGCATTCCTTGCGGCATTCCTTGCAGTATTGTCAATATAGTCACAGCCATCATCGCCATCATCTGACTCGGGATTCTGAGGCCAATCTACAAAATCAATTTGTGTAAGGGTTGTTTGAGCTTGGTCAATCCTTGCCGAGCTTTTTCTCGATGGTTTCGTAGTTGACGAAGCGGTCGATGGCGCCGAACCCGGTGCTGTTGCTGGAGTATCAACCAAAAAACCAAGTCTCGCGGGTGCTCGTTTCAGCTTTCTAGATGACGATGATAATGGTCCAGGTTTATCGGGAGTGCGAAATTGGTCGGAACTTGGGTTCGGCGTTCTTCTGTTAGGTCTGTCTCCTTGTCCCATTGCCATTCAAGCAGCCGAATGCAGTATTTCGAGGAGTTTCACGAGCCATAGGCGTTGCTGAGTAGGGTGGCACTTAAAAACAGCAGTGACTTGTTCATGTCCAGAGTAGGTAGCCGTTTCTGCTGACCTTGTTTCTAGGTGACGCTCCGGTGACTGGCGAGTGTTTGCCTGAGGTTGATAGTCGAAGACGCGTCGACGCGTTAAGTGGTCTGTGCACGCGTCGGCATCGGGACTTCCTATATGGGAATCTAAATGGGAATCCGAGGTCTATACTTCTGCCATCCTCGACACACTGCTGTTCTCTATATTTGAGCTACACCATGGATAAAGCTAAACCCACTTCCACAAATTTTTATCTACACCTAATAGTGACTTGACCTGGCTTCCCCTTTTGCGATGAGAACTGTGGTAGCGGGTGGTTACGTCATTAGCCATGACGTTATACCCCAGCTGCATCGAGTGCAACATAACTTGAGGTTCTGATATCAGGAAAGCGCCAGTAGAACAACACTCCCTCGGACTCAACATGAATCGGCCTCTTCATAATCTACCAACTTCAGCTAGAGCATTGCTGTTCCGAACACTACGACTGAGAGGGGTTGCTTTCGAATCCATACCAAAGGCACAAGTGCTGTCTCAACCAAGCCGCCGAACCCTAGCACATGTTGCCAACCTGGAAGATGTCCCAAGTGTGAGTGATTACTCCCAAAGCTTCAGGTATAAGGCCTAATGCTGTGCTGCTCAGGAGGAGGACAAGCCATTTAGCGTACCTATATCAGACGACAGCTTCGAAACCTACCACTTCGATCCTCCGCCGTATTCTCTCGAAACGACAAAGAAACAACTAAAACAGTTATACCATGACATGTCAATGATCAGGTGTCTTTTACGCTCACTCATGTGTCTATACAACTGCTAATACAGCCCTATAGGCGGATGGAAACAGTAGCCGACAGTCTGTACAAAGACCGCAAGATACGTGGATTTTGTCACTTATCAACAGGCCAAGAAGCCGTAGCTGTGGGTATCGAGCATGCCATTACACGCAATGATAAGCTTATCACCGCGTACCGGTCTCATGGATTTACCCTGATGCGTGGTGCAACCATAAAGTCCATCATTGCAGAGCTTCTTGGGCGCCAGGGTGGAATCTCCTTTGGAAAAGGAGGGTCAATGCATATGTTCTGCGAGAGCTTCTTTGGCGGAAATGGAATTGTCGGCGCTAGCGTTCCGCTCGGAGCTGGCATTGCATTTGCACAGCAGTTCAATGATAGGCAAAACGTAACGATCAACCTCTTTGGTGATGGGGCAGCAAATCAGGGGCAGGTGCACGAGGCTTTCAACTTAGCGAAACTCTGGACGTTGCCCGTAATATTTGGGTGTGAAAGTATGTATATTGAGATCTTGCCTGTTCTTGGCCCTGCCAATAATGCTGACAACCGTATGATCAGACAACAAGTATGGCATGGGTACATCGGCTGAGCGCGCCTCTGCAATGACAGAATACTACAAGCGAGGACAGTACATTCCCGGATTGCGAGTAAATGGCATGGACGTCCTGGCCGTGATGTCAGCTGTTAGGCACGGAAAAGAGTATGTTCAGGCTGGTAGTGGGCCTCTTCTGTACGAATACGCCACTTATCGATTTGCCGGACATTCCATGTCGGATCCCGGAACAGCATACCGCTCGCGCGATGAGTTGAAAACAGAGCGTGCCAATGATCCAATCTCAAGTTTCCGCGACAAGCTGATCGATTGGGGTGTGTTTACGGAAGACCAGGCTAAGGGCATTGACCGATGTGTCCGGGAGATGATCAAGAAGGAAGTCGCCGAAGCTGAGACGTCTCCCGAACCAGAGCTCAAAGCAGAGGTGCTATTCCAAGACATATATGTCCGTGGTAGCGAGCCAAATCAGCGGCGCGGGAGGACGATAGACGAGACTTATTACTCTGGATAGTCCATCAATATCCTCGTCGGTTAGCGTTTCAGCACAATATATAGGATGCGGCATTCCATAGGCACCGGCGAATTAACACCCGCCTTCAAACCTTAGCCTGACACAAGGTTGCAACAAGCATTAGCGGAGAGGTGGTAACCATGGAACATTCGTGGAATGCATCAGTCCATCTACCCCCACCCCCTTAGTGGAAAGCTCAGCAACGTCATTAGGATAAAGCCAAATGGAGGACGGGGGTGCGATAGTTATAAAAGACTTTCCATCCAAGGGCAAGTAATACTCGTCTTTGTCCATAATAAATTGCAGCGAAGCAAATCTCAACTCCAGTCAATGCGAAGCGAGGTGTAATAGTGACGATGGATCTTGACAGACTCACCAGCCCGGCAGTTTGCACTGCTGACTTCTCGGTCGTTCCTGTTGGTGCCCATCCTCGTTTATTTGGAATGAAGAGGGCGTGTTCTAAGATTCGATGCTAATAACCGGCCAGGTCGGCTCCGAGAGTCCGTCATTCTCGAGAGAGATTGCGGAAATCCAGCAATTGATGCAACAGTCCGGACTCAAGTTCCAAATGCACGCTACGGGGACTACGGTTGGTAGGTGATGCAGGCCACCGTATGCAGATAGCCAAGTCACTAATAGTGGATTGCAAGAGGGCTCGTGGGAACAAGTTGCACGGGTCATCGGATGTGCGCATACTATGCTACACCAAGAAGGGATACCCAGAATCCAAACCGACGTGCGTATAATCACAAGGTGCTGTATTGTGATCAGGTCCTCTGGCGGGCTCCTCGCTGACATTGCATTCCAGGATGGACAAAATCAAACCCTTGGAGGAAAACATCCGGACAGTGCAGAACATTCTATCGACCTGATGGGACTTGAAGTGCTGCCCAAGTAGCAAATCAATATGTGCTGAGAATTCAGATAGAGCCTGTAGTTTCCGATACGGCGTCCACTCAAAAGCTTGAGGTTTCTAGTGGCTTGCAATTGAGCCCATGTTGAAAGTCTAAATTGATATATCTTGAACTCGCATGCCATCAAAACTGCGGGCATGACACAAAGTGGGGTCCAAGATAGATAGAGACATTCAAGCTGAAGGATCTGCGCTCAAAACCATGTCATGGATTCGCAAGGAAATGAAAGCATAGCATACTACATGTGGCTTAGCCGGTTGAGGGGAGAACCCTGACCCTCAGCTTTTAGATTTATGTTTCAACTCGCAAGAGGGCAGGGCACTCCCAGTTTTGGTTACAATTGGGCTCAGGGAGCTACGAGGCTCGGCCGCTCGGAAGTCAGGGCCCATACTCCGTATCCTAACGGTCCTCAGTGGGGGTGATGTGAAGCATCAGCATCAGCAGCTAGTGGGAGTTTCACCATTGCACGGGTTGACAGTTCGATTAGTACAGAGAACAACTAGGCCTGATAAGGAAGGATGTCCTTGTCGCCCCGGCGCCGGGCGAAGGCTGCCTGTGTCCACCGGGCACCTGCCGCTGCCATTTTCCTCTCCGTCCAGACTCAACGGAGTTCAACTCCCGGTGTCTATAGGTTCTCAATCAATTAGCTCCTCTTTGTGCAGGCTGGATCAGCATCATGATGCAGAAGCATTACTCCGTACAACTAGGGGTATTCATCGCAAGATTATTTCATTATTGGGTAACAAGAGTTGTTCCCATCCAACAGGCTCACCCGCCTGCGCCGCGCAGATTTCAGCCTGGGATCCTCGAGAGTCAATACGGCTTGGGATTATTACATCCCGAAGATGAAAAGGCTGACCAAGAACAAGCTCATCGAGATCTGGCCTTCACTTTCCTCTGCCCTGGCAAACTATTCAAATTCCGCCAAGAGGTCAACAGTCAGTGCATGCCCTAGGCAATGGAACCCACTCAATGACATTTCGCAAGTCACCGTGTCATCCTGCTAAGAGTTGCCTTTTGCCGCCCGGATTTGTGCATCCAGGCATTCCCTGCTGTACTACCGAACCTCTACCGCGAAATTGACTGGCTTTCGTTATTGAATCTATGCGTAGCGCAGGTACTTCCGAGGCAAGAGATTTCGCCGTTCAACCCCATAGACTCCGGCTCCGGGCCTGAGGAAAGAACTCAGTGGCTTACCTTCCTCGAAAGCAGCGGGGTTTGCTATCTTTGAGCCGAAGCTCAATACGGACTCGGAGTATTTTTTTTTTTTTTTTGCTTCTGCAGGAGATGGGAATAGACGGCAGATGCATCTTGTTCTGCATTCCAGCCAGTACAATTCTGGCACGTATCCGATGACTTGCAGCTAATCTCAAGTCGCGGAGCCGAGGCAATCTGTTGGGCCATGCTTTCCCGCCAATGCCTTGGATTGGGCAGTGGCTGGAGTACCTAGCGCGAAGACTTGCATTGCGGATGTAGTACCAGTCAAGGCATGTAGCCTTGAGCTGCTCACAAGAAATCAGAGATATCCCACAAGCCGACACGAGAGTAATTGTCGTTGGTTATGTGCTCAACGCATAAGGCGATTCGGATGGACATCGAAACGAAGGCTTATCGGAGAGTCAGACCTCCTCCTCACTGACTCGGGCAAAAGCCAACAATGTCGCTCCCATGGGTCGGGCTTTCTGCTTCCTCTGCCTAGGCATACCCCATGGCTGTCGAGATCGTAACACGCCAAGGGCAGCCACATCAAGTTATCAAGAGTTGAAACGGGGCTTGACTTAATGTCTCCCTTTGTTGAGTTAACCATGAGCAAGTGACAGGATCAAAATATCGGAAAGGGGGGGTTCTGGTCCTGGCAGTGAGACGATGTCACTTTGATTGAGCCGGGATATACCTGGATCGGGCAAGCCGGATTGATAGAGGTGTACTCCGTACCTCGACGGTGCAGACTTGAAGAGTCAGGGTTGAGATCCTGATCCGATACCAGGGAGTTTATACTCTCAGGGTTCCTCATTTCTGCAGATCAGGCTGAGAGGAAATGAGCCAGTTGAATGAATGCATGTCCGCCTCTGGTCTGTCTCAACAGGAAAATGAATAAACGAAAATTAAATATGAAATGATATGAAAGTGGATCAGGGCAGTCGCGAGCAGCTACTAGTGGAACGGAGTTTCCGACGCCCTGTCGAGGATGGAGTGGGTCGGGATCCGGGGCTCTGGATAGTGGATACGGACCGCAGCTCCGTTCATAATTGGACCACCTTGACAACTCCTTTCACAGTAAAAAGCACTGGCTTACGAGACCCGAAAGTACGTCTCTCGTGGCTTCCAAACTTCCGGCATACAGAGTTCTGCGTGTATGCCTAAGGCAGATGCGAGCTAGCGATGGAGTCCAGCGCCCACTGGGCTCCTGCCAGCGCCGGCCGGCCAGCCCGTCGCTGAGGAAAGTGAGTTGTCCTGCAGTTAATCTATTTAGGTTGGGCCAAATTCCTTAACTTCAAGTGACGGGGCATCGGGGGTTCCGTCCACGGTTGGCTCCAGCCCGGATGGGTATAGTCACCCCTCAAAAAGCGATCCATGGTTGAGAAATTCCAGCAGCATGGCACACCCCGTCATTGGGTTCCAGCGCTCGCTGAAGATCGTCCCATATTTTGCGTCTTGTACGACCATGATCCTGCAGCTTTGGGCGCTAGAAGCCTAGAAGCTGCCAGAAACCCATTCAGGTAAGAGCTTCTGTTTCAAGGTTTCGTTTGTACTGATGGTAATATAATTTACGGCCGGGAGACCAGGATTTCTTTATGAATCTTAATATGGCCGTTGTGGAAATATCGCAATCGTTCCGAGGGTCCCAAAAATGAGAAACATGCCTGAAGTTGTGATTAGCATTTTCTCGGTGAGCCACCCCCAAGTTGCCAACCCAGGAGCCTGGAACAGACGTCCGTGCTTATACTCCGTATACAGGAGCGGTTAATTCATCAGCAGGGATTTGGAGGGGTTGGAAAAAGAAAAAGCAGAAGCATGCTGGTAAATATACGATGCATCCAACTCTGTCTGCCACGCCGAGAGTATCTTTTTCTCTCGGGGCAAGTCTCCGAAAACATCGCCAATAGAGATCTTGAAGAACAATACTAGGAGGGGTTCAGGCAAGAAATTTATGGACAAGGATAGGAGCCCCGGTAGAGTACCATAGGGCACTCCGTTAAATCTGTTGGAACTTTGTACGTTGTACCCTTCTTCAGCGTCACCGAGTGGCGGGGATGCTAATGCTAGAAAATCCTTAGCTTGCGGAGTGCCTCAGTAGACTCCATTTTCGCCGACTGGAGCCTGCAGGAAAGGAAAACTCCCCGACGCGGTTGATTTGGAATCATCTCACAATGTCCTGGGGGGGCAATGGCGTTCCCGTCTGTCGGGGTAGATACATACTACTAGGAGAGGCCTCTTTGGCTCGCCGATGTATGACTCTTCAGCTTTCAACTCTGGTTTGGACTTTGGAGACGGGGTATTTAAATCTGCGGTGCGATCGACCGCGCGAACCGCCCGTCTGGGTCATTTAATTTTCGGGACAACTTGACACATCTGGGTGGTCCTGCTTGCAAAGCACTGACCTCGCCGCTGGGTCCGTTGGCTTGGGATGCATGTTCCTATTGATTAGCCCTCCGCATGGAGCCATGAAATACCCCTAATTATGCGAGGCATGTCCAGCCAGTGAGCCACTCCAGCGCAAAAACGTCAGAAAACTCTGGCCACTCGGTTGCTGTTTCTCCCACTTTTCCGTCGCTTCATTTTGACTCTTTTCTGTCTCTTCATCTTACTGCTCTCGTTGAAGAAAGCACACTTTTTTGCAGGCAGCTATTATTGGTGGCTTTCTGGATTGTTTGAGGTCCCTTATTTTTAGGTTAACAAAGGGGATCGCAGAAGGTTCCGGCTTAAAGCAAAACTTAATCCAGGCTGTCGGGTTCAGCGACAGAAAAAGGAAAGGCTGCCTGTGCCTGTGCCATTTGCACTTACACTTACGTCCCCCCCCTTAGCACCCGAGTCTCCATTTACCCACTTCCCCTCTCTATGGCGAGTAGCGCCGCCATAGATTTCATAAAATGCAGCTACGGAGGACCTGGGCGAGGTCCTCTTTAAATATATTATTATTGCCTACTTCTGCAGGCGTCAAGACCCATACCCGACTGCTCGTCCAATTTTGAGCTACACAATTTTGCTTGTATATCGTCGTGTACGAGCTACGAGCCCATTCCTTCCCAACCTCACTCTCACGACAAAGCTAGCCTATGTTCCCACCTAAAAAATTCAATTCGTCCTACTATCGTCCGAGGTTTGATTACGACGGTTTCCAAGGTTATCTCAAACCACCCCACATCGCAGAAGTTGGCGCGGAAGCCAAATGCCTAGATCCACCAGAACGACGGGTGGAAGACACTCTGTAGGTTTCCCAATGTGCCTTGTATATGGCCGCACATTTCCTATCTCTGGGGATTGTGTTTCGACACGTACTTTCCTTCCCGTGTATGGTTTTCTATGTGCTGTGGAAAGGTCACTGATGCCAAATGTCACAGGAACAAACTCGTGAATCGTAAGTCACCTATTCTCTGTCCAGGCGCGTCCCGAGGTTCTTGTCGGCCTGCGAAGGGGGTGTCAATTGACTTGATTATCCATACTAAATTCGTGGTCTAGCGACACACAGTCGTTGACTGAAAGTGTAACCCAATATCCTATCGAGAATGGCCGAACATATCACAAATATCATGAGGGCGGTATGTTATATTCCCTCTCCAAGGAAGGATATCTACTGACTTCCTCTCTAGCATATGTATATCCAAACGATGAGCGGGAGATGAACCGACTAGACATGCAGCATCACATGTGCAAATTGCTAACGGGAGGCCGTCTATTTCTCGCGCCTTTAAGAAATCCACGCAATATTGTGGATATTGGCACTGGCTCTGGAATATGGCCCATAGAACTCGGTCAGTCATTAATTCACATAAATCTTCACATTTCCGTTCAACTTACATTTGTCCTCGGTATAGCATCAATTTTTCCACATGCACAGATTACAGGAACCGATCTTTCCCCTTGCCAGCCGGATGAAGTACCGGAGAACGTTCACTTTATCGTTGATGACTGCACAGAAGAAGACTGGCTCTGGAACCGAAATTCTCTCGATTATATTCATTCAGGACACATGTCCGGTGCCCTTCCGTCCTACAAAGACCTCCTAAGAAAGATGTTCGACCACCTCAAACCAGGCGGCTGGGTCGAGTGCCAGGAATTCGATACCATGGTCAAATGTGACGACGAAACGATGCCACCGTTAACTGACGAGCTCGGAGCATACCCATTCCAGGACTGGTGTGATTTGCAAATACGCGCAGGTCAATCAACAGACCCCCCAAGGCAGTTCCGCGTAGCCCACCGTATTGCGCGCGGGATGAAAGACGTCGGCTTTGTCGACGTCCAGGAATATATATTCAAGGCTCCCGTGAACCCATGGCCCTCTGAGCCCCATTTACATACCATTGGCAAGTGGAACGAGTCAAATATTCTAGAGGCCCTCTCTGGGTGGTCTTATAAACCTCTCACAACACTGTCGTGGTCAAAACCGGAAATCGAGGTCTTTCTCGTTCAAGTGCGGCGAAGTGTTCAAGATCGCCGTGTTCATGCTTACTTCAATTTCCATGTCATAACTGGGAGGAAGCCATACCCTGGGGAACGAGCGAGCTGACACAGCACGTTCTTTCATATCGAACACCGCCATTCTTCCCATTCTCGTTCGTTTTAGAGTCTTGCGACACCATCATTATATATGGGGTTTGGAGGGGCATATATGCATGAAAAGGCGTATGTTTGTTGCTTTGATTTTTGGTGTCCATTTCAGACTTCACGCTGGTTTGTGTGTTTACATACACGGGCAACCGCAGGTTGGCCAGAGTGCCTGCCATATTTATACTGAATCTCTTTGGACATAAATTAGTGTTATGAACAAAATCCATCAATCAATGGCTCGTAGAAAGATGGGATAGTCGGAGGCTGCAGCGGTGCTGACTTTAATGGGAGCCTGGACACCTATGAATTCTGGGGCGAGGTTGTTTGTGGTTGCCTCAGGCATCAAGTCTCAAGCTATAGCTTACTCATCCAAAAAAAGAGTGACTCCGAATTGACTGTCCAAATTCCGCGGCCAACATCGACGACCTCCATCTTGGAAGCTCAGAGCATTCAATTGCTCGGATGGTCTCGACTCCTCATGTCTTTCGGAAGATGTGCCTATCGGCATGTTATGCGCCCTTCGTCAACAACAACCGCCACCACCGACCATGTCTGGGTCAGTGACGAGCTGCTTGCTTCGACGTTCCGGCGATTCACTAGTGGCCAACGACGCTACGAGAGTCGCGTCCCAGGGCCATTGGAGGCTAGAAGACGGCTCGCCAAACGCAGGAATACAGCCTTGGCTAGTGTAGCTGGCGCCGGAGTTTTGGATGATGTCGCTTGTTTGTTTGGGCGCAATGGACGGGAGCACATGAAATGGACAAATAAGCAAGGAGGACCTTCAGGTAATGAGGCTTCCCGTTGTAACTTTGAAATACAGTCTCTGATTTATTTTCTCTTAAGTCTATCGATTCTCGCCGCTGAATGCTCCCGCACCGCTGGAAGACATCTCTAATGAGGACATCGGCGCATTCGAGGTTGGGAACCCTTCCCTTAGTTCGCCTGGTGTTTGGAGTGCGAATGAAGAGGTCTCAGACAGGTCCTTCGAAGAACAACTGCAAGAGTGCCAGACAGTGAGCGAATTGAGGTGTATAATTCGCGCGCTAGATATCGACTTTCGGCGGGGGCCCGAGTACAGCCGCCAAGTATTCAGCCACCTGATGGCCCAATTCGCATCGCGCCAAACGACCGTACATGAGCTACTATTGTTTTTGGATGACCGAAACCTGAATGTCCCCGGGGCAGACAATTATCTCAGGGTCATAGAGCACTTTGTCTCCCGTGGAGCTCCATGGGGTAACAATGATCCCTTGTTTAATGCTGTCCTCCGAGGGCTTGAGCTCGGACTTGTCCCAACAACAGAAATCAAAGGGATAGTAGAGCGACTTTCGGATGCGTATAATTTGACGGGTTTTCACATCAAGGTTTATCGCTTCATGTGGGACGCTATTGGCAGATGTGGGATTTACGGGCACAAGGATCTGGACGTGGCTATTATTGACAGATGGCTCGGTGCGATCCTGGAAAGTGGTACGCACAGTGGCTACCAACTGGCGAGTGCCATCTTATCGGATGCTGATCATGCTGTCTCGAACCGAATCTCGTGGTTGCGAAAGTTCATTTCAAGGTGGCTTGAAGACAGCCCTTTGTTGACAGGGCAGTTGCTCAGTGATGGAGATCATGTTGCTAGGTTTTTGGAAAACTTTTCTGCGGACTTGGTTTCCCAATCATTGATTTCGGTTACCAAGGGCCTGGTCGCTGCCGGGGAGCCACACCTGCTCAAAAGATGGGTTAACTGGCTACGGAAGGTCCCAAATAGGTCTGATATTGTCTCATCCCCCGTCTGGGCTGATGAACATCAAATGCTCGTACTTCACAGCGGTGCATCCCATCGAGAATCCATGTCACTGCGCCACCAGATAATACAACGTCTTTGGGTGCTACACACGATCTTCCCTAGCGAGCGCGGCCGGCGGCTTCATCAAACCATCCACAAGCTCTATCGGCTTTATGACATGGCCAGGCGCCACGGCGACGAGGACTTGTGGGCCAACTTGACCAAGGGCATCCATGACCTGAAACTCCCTTGGAAAGACCTAGAGGAGGTACTGTACTACACGAGACGACACCCACGGATGCGTAAGATAGGCAGAGCCAGGAAAGCTCTCCAACTCTACCGATCCGAACCACTATCTTTCTTCGGCTTCCTCACAAATGGCCCAGCCTCCCAAGCCGCCTTTCACCATTTTTTCCTCAATATGGAAAAGATGATTCGTCGAATCGACATCACAAGCCCCGCTTTCCTCGAAAAGGCCCTCCTCATCGCTCGTAGCGGCGACATGCACAACATCAGCACCATAGTCCGCATCCTCCGCGCTCACACCCCTCTCAAAATCACCATATCGCAGGCCTGGCGCGACCCAGACTCTGGCGAACTCGCTCAGAAGCTTAGATACTCATACCAACCGAACCCGCACACTTCACTAGATATGATCAATACGCTAGCGACTGCCTTCGCGGTCTCTGAGAAAATAGCCCCTCGTCGAGCGTTTGAGTTGGTTTACTGGCTTTATAGGTTCTGCTATAAGCATAATGCGCCGATAAGGCCGAAGTTGGCGCGTGCGCTGTACCATGCTGGTGTAGTGAGGTTCCGGGAGAAGGGCTTGCGGGTGTCGGGTCCGCTGTATGGATTTATTTGGAAGGCCGTTGAGGCGGCGGAGAGGCCGGAGGTTGTGAGGGCGATGCTGGAGCAGAAGCAGTACTGAGTGGTTCCAAATCATCCACCATAAACTTTTATCCTAGTAGTGTATATATGCCAGATACCCTGTATACTTCAATTAGACCCCGTGGGCATATATAGAGGCTGCTGGGCTGAGATTCTACTGCGAACAATCCAGTGAAAGACAGGATACTAGCATACGCTTGAAACTGGTGCGTTTCTCAGAGTTACCGAAGTCGTCCTTGCGGCTTGAACATGTTCAGATGGTCCTTTTCAGATTATAGTCTGTCCACTAAGAGGGAAGGCTCCTGTTACAATCGTGTAACGTCCTTTCTTGTCTATGGGTCGACTTCCATCAGATTAGGGTCGCCAGAAATCTCCTCCACTGTGACATATTTCCTCAGATCCTCCTTGCTAAACACCTTCTCATTTAGATACGCCGTGGTGCCCTTGGCGAAGCGGTAGTCACGCTCCTTTTGGCCACGGTCGTTGGGCCTCATGTAGTTGCGCAGGAGTTGCGTGGGCTTGTCCTTCTCAATAACACAGACATCGACGTTGCTACCAGATCCGAGATCGTTGAAGATACCGGCCTTGATGGCTTCAGATGCCAGGGAAATTGCCTCTTCCTTGTTCAAGTTTGGCCTCCAGGTCGACTCAAAGACAGACATAGCGGCTAGCGATCCAGATCCCATGGTCACGTAGGGAAGCTTATCTGTTGATCCGTGGGCGTGCACGGTGTAAAGGCCAGTACCAGTTGGGTCAACGCCCGCAACGACCAAGTAGGCGCCAATGTGTCCCTGGTAGCGAAAGAGATGTTGCTTCAGCATGGTCATGCAAGTAATTACTCGCGGAGGTCGGCCCGTTGAGAGGGAGTGTAGTTCAACGTTGGAGCTGATGAGGGCGGTGGTGAATTCGGTGTCGGCAGCTGTACCAGCTCCGGCACACCAGATCTTGGGGGCTATGTAGTGTAATTTCTCACAGTTCTAGCAAGAGACCGAGTGGTGTGTTAGCTAAGATCTATCTTCTGTGGATGATCTTGGACAAAAGGATCCGTTATACCTTGTCCGCTACAATGGGACCGCTGGTGGCTCTGGTATCTGCGGCAATCTGGACCATCAAGTCAGCATCGTCCCATCTTCATCCACCACAAATGTGTCCATCATCGGAAAGTACGGACCACAACGCCATTGTCGTATATGCAGCCAACAATCGTTGTACCTGTGCTTGTAGCTTTAGGACCCGGTGCTCCCCTGGCCTGGAGCGCGGCATTGCGGTTGTAGTTGGAGAAGTCGAAGCCGGTCATGACGGCCGCGCGATGTGAACAGTGTAAGAGACAATATAGTAGCACTTGGCAGAAGTCGTTTCAAGCAGAATCAAAGGAAATGAAGAAGGAAGTAGGAGAATGACTGGAGAGAGCTGGCGGAGACACGAGGTTGAAGCTGGGGCGCTCTGGGCTCTGGAGTGACGAAGCTTCCCGTCGCCTAGTTTCGCTGCCTCAGGCCGACAACGGTCCCGTGCCCAAAGCTCCTTCTGTTTTTGTTCACCAAGAATTTAATAATAACAGACATGCGATACTGTCGCTTGCTTGCTTCTCCGACGTGAATCGAGCCCCCCCATCACTGGTGGGATCTTGTGCCCTACACTTTCTCTGCGCGTCTCTACCCGATTCCCCATTCCCCCCGTTCTTGAAGGGAGGTGGTCAAGATTTCCAGTTTTGCGCAGCTCTTCAACCGGAGTCCTCAGCAACTCCAACGTCGCTCCTTTCCTTCGCCGCCGCCGAGTTCTCCGTCTCCTCATGCTTCAAAGGCCAGAATATCCTTAGGCGACCGTCCTCGTTCCATATCGGCCGATCTAGAGAAACCCATAGGATGGCGTTCAGCACGGGAAACTTAAACCCTGCGGGGAATATTCCAACCGAACTGGGGCCTGAGCTTCCAGATCTTTTCGCGGATGTAAGTAACGTGGATGGTACATGCGTATGGCGGCTTGCTGATTCAAAGTATAGGAGGTTGGTTTCAAGGGCGTTTCCGGCGACAGCAACATCAAATTGCTCCCCACACCCTGGCCCGCCGACGCGCTTCCTGCTCCCACGTCGACCTTACTCGCCGTCGCGGCTACGAAAGGAATAGTTGTTGGCGGGGGTCCGAGTGCTCTTTCTGTCGCATCTACCCAGTCCGTCAGGGAAGCGATTTCCGCGAACACCGGGAAGGACAAGGTGAAGACAAAACCGTTCCAGCCACAAGCTACCGTCTCCCTTCCAGGACGGCCGACACATATAGCATTCGCTTCTAGCGACAATGCATTAGTGCTTGCTACCGAGAATGGATCTCAACTATCAGTCTTTGAGACCGAAACTCTATTACAACCGAATGCGCAGCCGGCCATATCCATCCCCACGGATGGTGCCACTTTTCGATCCATGGCGCCAAATCCCGCGCAAGCAGAAGATTCCCATGCCTCGCTAGTCGCTCTTGTTACCACTACGGGCGAACTTCTAATTGCCGACCTCAAGGCGGGAAACCTTCTATCGGGACCGAATGGGAATATTCTGAAGTCAGGAGTTAGTTCAGTATGCTGGAGTAAAAAAGGAAAACAGCTTATTGCTGGTCTAGTAGATGGCACCGGGCATCAGATGAGTCCAGATGGTACACAGAAGGATCTTATTCCCCGGCCACCTGATCTCACAGACTCCTGTCACGGTGAGTTTGAGCGTACAATATCGTGGTACTCGCAACTAACCTAGCTTAGTATCATCCATCGCGTGGCTTGAGAATGATGTATTTTTGATGGTGTACACTCCAAACGTTGAAGAGGATGACATGGGGTCAACGCCCTCATCCTCATACTACATCATCACAAGACGAAAGCAGGCACCATTCCTAGTCCAGAAGCTGCCTGAGTTGGCGAGTCCGTTCGGTTACAAGCGTGCGCCAGCTTACCAATTCATCTCACGGCTTCGTGACTATGAACCGCATCTGAAGGATGTCTTGATCGTGTCGTCAACGGCGTCTGCCGATGTTGGGTTAATCACTAGGTCGGACCACCCGCTCTCAATTGAGGATAGTGCTAAAGCCACGGTTGGGCAATTTGTTACCACCGAAGTCAATGATGATGCGAAAAAGGCGTCAGTTCCTCTCAAAGACTCCAACGATGAGACTTCAGTAATTGGTCTGGCAGTCGATCTCTCCAGCTCAGAGCCCGTGATCGCCCCCATTCAAGGAGCGGACATTGATGAAAGTTCCCACCCCTTACCAAATCTCCTTCTGCTAAACCACGAAGGTATCTTATGTTCCTGGTGGTTTATCTACAATGAATCGATTCGTCAGAAGCTACCATATCATGGTCTGGCCTTGGTAGGGCCACAACAACAACAACAACAACAATCCGTAAGTCAATCGCAAATGAGACAACCGCAAATTATGGCGCAATCAGCTTTTGGGCAGTCGGCTTTGGGTAGTTCAGCTAGCCCTAGTGCACCTGCGTTTGGTACCCCAGCATTCGGCAAGCCATCTGCGCCGGCTTTTGGAAGTCCATCGGCATTGGGGAAACCTTCCCAACCCAGTTTCGGACAGCCTTCTTTCGGTACCCCGGCGTTTGGTGCACCTGCTTTTGGGGCACCGGCCAGTCTAGGCTCGGCTGCACCACAGTTCGGTAAATCTGGATTTGGACAGCCTTCGCCGCCTGGAAAAGGATTTGGCTCATTTGCTGGAACTGGTGCAACATCAGGCGGGGGCTTCGGCTCGTTCGCAGGTGGAGGCGGCTTTGGTAGTCTTGCTGCCTCCAAACCCTCTGAGGGATCTCCGTTCAGCCAAGTAGCTAGCGAAAGTCCATTCGCCAAAACTTCTGGGTTGTCGGCATTTGGCGGCCAACCCGACAGCAACACCGCATTCGCACCTCAGAAAACGGAAGACTCGAAGGGTGCTTTTGGTGCAGGTTCTGGTGGCTTCGTACTCGGGTCGACTTTCAAGGGCGATGGAACCGCTGTCAACGATGCTCCCAAACCAGAAAAGTCTTCTGGCTTGTTCTCATTCGGCTCATCCTTTGATGAGATGGTTTCTGCTCCAAGCAAACCCAGCCCGCCTACGGAGGCCATGGATGACATGGAAGACGCCATTCCCCAGGAGAATGTTGCCGAGGAAAAGGCACCAGTGCCATCTATATTTGGGGCACCCTTAAAGGCTGCCTCTGCAACGCCATTGTTTAAGACCTTCGGATCTCAAACGCAACCCCCACAGCCGTTCGGCTCAGCTCCAACGGCCAAATCACCCTTCTCGCTTTTTGGAAATGCCACAACGGAAAACAATCTGCCGAGCCCTTCATCGACCCCTTCGGAAAAGACTGCTATAGCCAGCCCACCTTCAACGGTGGCCAAGTTACCTGAACCTGAAATTACCCCTGTTACGTCAGCACCGGAAGCTCCACTCCCGCCCGATCCCACAAGCAGAGCTGTATATGGACCTGGTGATACTTCTGCCTCTTCCAACGTTTCAAAAAGCTCAGTTGACGATGCGCCCCTACCACCTGACTTCACAGCTCCACGACAATCCCCTGAACCTGAAAGTGAGCCAACATTACCTCCGGACTTCACCGTGAAGCCTAGGGAAGAGAAGTCGCAGCAGCAAGCTGGAGAAGCACCATTACCGCCTAACTTCACGAAACCAAGTGTGTCGTTTGCGAAAGAGCCTCCGCCGATTCCCAATGATTCGGACGCGGACGAATCGGAGAAGGGCTCGCAGGAAGCGGATGAGTCTGAGTTCGAAGACAGTGGAGAAGACATCACACATGATCTAAACCAGCCCGAAACTAGCGCGCTGAGCGTGAAGTCATCACCAGAGATCTCTTTTGATGGGAAGCAAGCAGACAAGAGTCCCGCCAGATCCCTGTTCGGGAAACAACATCCGCGGAAGCTTTTTGGAGAGATAAAAGAACCATTATTCCCTCGCCCTAGCCCTGTTCAGGGCTCCCCGCGATCTCCTAGTCCGATACGGTCAGGTCGCGGCCGTAAAGGTCTGCCCGGGCTGGACAACCTTAGGTCCGTTAGTGCTCCTCATAAGCCAGGGGATGCTCTCGCTGCCCGAAAAGCATCCCTCTCGGAATTGGCTAAAAGGGAAAGTCGGCTGAAACCGGAGCCCAAAGACCCCCAACCACAGCCTACGGTCCAAGCTCAAGAAGAACCTTTATCAGACGACGAGGATGAACGGCTCCGTGCGGACCTCAGTCGACCTCTGGAGCCTGTGCCAACCCTTGATCCTTTCTTACCTCACCAAGATTACACCGGACAAACAGCCAAGCCAGGGATCCCCGGCCAGATTGAGAGGCTCTACCGCGACATCAATTCGATGGTAGATACTCTGGGGATAAACGCACGATCTCTATCCGCTTTCCTCCTATACCAACAGGAAACAACCGACTCCGAATGGGTCAATATACTCAAAGGAGACCACCCCGCCGACATCCTAGATGAGAAATCTCTCCTCCGACAAATTGAGGATCTGGATAATGCCGTTGCGGTTCTTGTGAGCTCACTGGAGGAGCAGCAAGTTCAAAAGGTTGAAGAAAAACTTGAAAGCTGTCGAAAGATTCTCGGCAAAGATATTCTGGCCCTTCGCAGCCAGTGTGCTAGTATCAGGAAGACCCTTGACGCGCACACTGATACAGCTGCAATTTTGTCAGCGCCTCTTTCGGCTGAGCAAGCTAGCCTCCAGCAAGATCTACGCGCGTCGTCAGCGGATGTTCAAGCGAAATTGGCAGATCTCGAGTCTGCAGTATCTCTTCTGCGTGCCAAGATTGCTGATGCTCCCCGCGCTGATGGGTCGCGACAATCGACGAGACGTCCAACTGTCGAGGCTGTGACATCAACGATTGCAACCATGATGAACATGGTTGAAAGCAAGAGCGGTGATATTGATGTCCTAGAAGTCCAATTGAAAAAGCTAGGCATCGACACCTCAGCGGCCCCGAGTAGCCGGGAGGGCTCTCCGTTTGCTACCCCGAGAAAGGCGCTTGCAAAGATTCCTACTACTCCTGGATCCCGTGGGTCTCTGGATGGCGCCATAACTTCCTACCACACGCCCGAATCTGCAGCTCGAGGCATGAGCCTCCGATCAAGCATCAACGGATCAGCAAAGAGTAGCAGACTTCGGGCAATGGAGACTCTTGGTGATCTTGGCAACAAGCGCGAGAGCACGCAGTGGAAGGCCAAGATGCAGCGCAAGCAGCACATCATGAGCAATTTGAAAAAAGCGATTGACGAGAAGAAATCCAAGGTTCGAAGTGTAGATGACCTTTAGGGCACCATGCGGAACCTTTTACGTTCGTATTTCTGCTGTCTAGCCTTGCGATATGGATGATAAAACCGACGACTCACGGCATGGAGCAATTAGGGATGGCAGTGCGTTATTTGTACATAGATTTTACTCTCTTTTTGCCTTGATATTGGCATGAATTGGTTCATCCTTAATTGGCTAATAAGATTCAAGCTATATTGTCTTGATTTCTACTATTTATCGCTAATTGAAACCGCTAGGAGTTACCCCCAACGTCTCGGAGCTGAGGCTATCTATCTATGCAGTTTACACCTTGTGGAATTTGACATGCGCCATACCCAGTTGTCCCAATGGCGCGACCATTCTCGCTCTGATCGGCTTAATCTTCTCACTAAAGATATCTGCCTTCCTTGCCTCCTGGTGCTGGTCATAACTCTCCCACCCAACAGCCAAAAGCTGCACAAACGCCTGGCCCGATTCAGTTTTTTCATGCTTAAACTCCCCGGGTCTCTCAACCTGCCCCAACAAAAACGACTTCGTGCGCAGCTTCTCCTCGGCGTCTTCAACAAAGGCCTTCCGAAACGCGACGAGATCTGCGCTGAGGCTTGAGCGGTCCTGTGGGGATAGCGAGGTTGGGAAGGGCAACGGCGCAATTTCGGTGGTAGGGTTTGAGACGAGCGTTTGTGTTGCCGGGCTGTCGATTTCGTTGGTTGGCTGAAGGGTTGTGAAGAGGGTTGTTATTTGAGTATTCTCTTCGAGGAATGGGGTAAGGGGGGAGTTTGTTTGCTGGATGCCGCTGTGGGCGTCAGACCAGTCTATGTATGTTGTTAGTGTCATATATTCCATGCTTGCTAAGTCCGTGGTGAGGCAGGTTTTGATAGGACAGGAACAAAGAGTATGGAGCATGAAGGAGGGAAGAAGCTCACCAATCGCCCAAACAATAACATTCTCGTCCTCCCTTGTACGACCCCATGCTGAGCCAATATGACCGCTTTGTTGGGTCGTCGATTTGAATACTTGTAGGAGCGCGAGTCCTTCGTCGTTTGAAGAGTCCTCGGGCTTGACGGAGGGCTTGGGATGGAAGTATATGAACTCGGTGACATGCGGCATCGTGAGGATTTATCAGTGACTTCTTATTTAAAATCAGGTGCCAAGTATCTGATAGATATCGTCGTCTTTCTCCTGTTTACGAGAGCCGCGACAGAAGGGTCAGTGATGTCTTAAGAGGAAACGAGCGTGGGGTTGTGGCTGATGTCATCGGCGGAAGTCGCGATGATGATGTCAAGTCTACTGGAGATGAGTCTCCGGAGAGAAGAACAAGAGAGAAAAAAAGCGACAGTAATTATAAAAATATGGAACAGTTCAGAGAATCAATTCAGAGTAAGACGTAACAACAGCTGAAGAGTCAAAGGAGCGCTTTTCAAATTGTACAGCAGAAAAGTACGCATGCTCCGAAACGAAACGAAACGAAACCACCAAGATGGCCGCCATAAGAGAACGACTTTTCATGTCGAGAACGCAGAGTCCAAGCTGCTCTTGAAAAAAGAACTCAAATAAGGAAAAGCATTCACATCCCGCCGCCGCTTAGATGCGATGCTTTTCGCTTTCTGTAGAACAGCCAGTCAGCTCATGGGAAGTAAGTAGCTAAATAGGGCAACTAACCGAGTCTGGAGTAGAGCATGTACAGGGCCATCTGGTTGCATTCCTGGGTTCCAGTAATGGTCACCAAACGTTCGTTGCTGTTCTCTTGTGGCTCATTGATCTTGATCACACTGCCACTAAGGTGTCGAATCTCATTGATCTTAGCACCACCCTTTCCGATAATGGCGCCAACCATGTCGTTAGGGATATAGATTTGTTGGGTTAGTGGCTGGCCAGGCATGGCACCGCCAACGGGAGCAGCCGGAGTTGGGCCACCGCGCGGCTGAGCGGCTTGGGGCGCGCCGTATGGGGCAGGCTGATGGGGACCGGCTCCAGAGTACGGGGTGCTGGGTGCACCATAGTGCATGTTTTGCTGGGCAACAGGGGCAGGGGTGTGTTGTCCGTGAAGGTAGGGTACTCCATATGCGCCTGCACCGGCGCGGTTGGGGTGAGGGTGGTGACGCTTGAAGGTATCTGGATGGCCGTACTGACCACCAGCAGGCTGTGGGACATAGGGCACAACTTGCATACCACCTGGAACAGCCCCTGCAGGCCCGCCGCTGCGGGTGGCGTATGCAGAGGCTGCTGGCCCTCCAAAACGCTCTGTAAGCTGCTCAACGAGGGTCACGGCAACATAGTATGTGGCGATGTGAACAGCATCGGCAACACCAAGGATGACGAGGGACCGCTCAGTGGATAGGGGAAGACAAGCATCCGACGCATTGAGGCGAGCTCCAGAGGCCTCTTGAATTTCACGAATACGGCCACCACCCTTGCCAATGATCGAGCCAATTAGAATATGAGGAATCAACAAGCGCAAGGGATAGGTCTTGGATTGGGCAGTGGAAGCAGCATCAAGGGGCTCGTTATTCAAGGTACGAATGATCAGACCAAAGGCCTATCATATGTGTGTGTTAGCAATTATTTCAGAAATAAAGATCGTGAATGGAACAAACCTTTGCAACGGCATCCTGTGGGCCGCTGACAGTCAAGATGCGCTCGACTGCGCCGCGCGAGTAATCGCTAACAGTGCACTTGGCACCCGACAAACGGCGAATCTGGGATACATTCTCCCCGCCCTTACCAATAACGGTGGCAGCCTCTTGGCTAGAAATTACAGCACGAATATGAATCCAGCTGGACTCGTCCTGGGGGCGCTGGTCGGACTGGTTTCCGCCTGCCTCGCCGTGAGAGGCAGTAGACTGAATCGGCTGTGTCTCACCGTGCGCTCCCTTGGAGTTGGGAGCATCTGGAACAACAGTATCTCCCTGGCCATCCGCGCTCGTAGCAACACCGGGCTCCTTCATGTCTCCATGGCTGTTGGACTCTTCTCCTTTTACTACTTTGTCCAGAGCTGGGCGCTTGGCTTCTGGCTGGTCATTCGGACCGGAAGGTGAAGAAGGGTCCTCAAGAGGACGCTTAGTCGACTGCAAAGCGGATGGAGAAGCGGACATTATGTCAACTGAGCGGTTTTGCTTCGCTTACGCAGGAAGCCGAAGTGAAAAGGTATCTGTCTTCTTATTTTGATCGACTATGTACACCAGAAATTCCCAGGGGAGCGTGCTGGTGTGGCGGTCGATTGGGGAGGGAATCTGGTGCTTGGATAAACTGGGAAGACTGGTGGAATCGTGCACAGTGAAGGGGGTGAGGCGGGAGGAGTATGAATCGACGAAGGAGTGCGGTGTTATGACGGGCCTTGAAAATCTGGAGAGCGGAAGGCTTCGCGAGAGCAAAGCGGTGCTAAGGTATGTAGGGAGAAACAAGAGAAATGACTTGGATCGGATCGGGTACGGTGCTTGTGTTGGACGGTAATAGAGGTTATTGCAAGGGTCGGGCGTGCTTGAGAGCTGACGGGTGCAACCCGCGGGAGAGGTATGGAAGAAGGAAAAGAGAAAAGACTTGGAGAATCGAAATAGCTTCCAGAAGTTCGTTCTACCCCTTTGCTTTCCTAAATTACGCGACGCTGTCGTTTGTGCAGGTGTACAACACGGACGTCGCTTCAGTGCCCTACTCGGCCGGGTGTACTCGAAAGAAAGCGAAAACGACGCTAAAGTAGTTCAGGCAGAAGAAGCTCGTGACCTCGATGAGAAAGGAGATAAAAAGAAGAAGGACGAAAGGTCAAGATGCCAGGAGCTCGTGTCGCGGTCAGGAAAGTGAGGTCAAGGGAAGAAGTGAAGCGATCCGTTGGCATGGCGCTAGTCCTCTCCGGGGAATTGTCACGTGTGTTCTTCCGCGCATCCCCAGCAGGTATCGCGTCCTAAAAACGCACCTCAACCCATAAAATTATCTATATACCCCGCTCACTCTAATCGAAGTGATGTTCTCGCTCGCACAAATGGAAGTGTCGCAGGAGCGGGCTGGAAAGGTCCAAAGCTTTGCTAGACACCGTCAAAAGGCCGAGGGCTTCTATGACCAGCAGCAAATAAGCTCGTCCGACATCCAAGCCTATGAAAGGAAATTGGACGACACGCTAAGGGAGCTCCAAGATCGAGTAAAACACCAGGAAGAAGATATACGCAGAGTATGTTTGCTGTAAGCCATTCACAATGGCAAACCCAACGTAGCACCTTCAACTAACATGCGATACAGCTTCGCGCCGCCAATGCCGATAGTATATCTGAAATAAGCACCGAACCATCATTCCGCATCGGTCAGATACGGAGGGCCAAGAAAGCCTACGACTCTCTTCTGAAATCGGATGCAGATTTACCAAAGCCCGAATCTCCTCTACCATCCCTAGTTGCACTTGAGGAGACGCTGCGCATTATTCAGGAGAGCAAGATATCCGTTTCGATGACAGCAGAGAAAATCGCAACAGCGCGCCAACGTCTGAAGGCAGAAGAGACGAACTTGTGCAGTGCGCAGTCAATAAGAGATGGACTCTACAAACGAATAGAGGGCATTAAAAAGGAAAAGTCAGCCAACAGAGAGAAGCCACCTTCTGAGGTTGCACGCGAGATCCTACAAGAACAGCAACAGAGGAAGCATGACCTCGACAAAGACACGGAGCGCATACGGGAAACTTTACACAACTTCTGTGACGAGAACCTCGCGTCAATGATCGCAGCAGAGAACTTAGGAGGCCCGGCTGTGGGAGACATAGCAGATGTTTCTGACGCTACTTTAGCTGTTGGATATACACGTCTTGGTAAACCGAAGAAGCTCAAGGCCATTGAGGACGATGATCAGAACACTAACCAGCATCGGATCGATGAGATGCTTCGTCGCCAAACCGGACAAGAGCGCAATCAGCCACCGAACAGGCGAGAGGCAGCGGCGACTGAAATACACGAGCTCCTTGATGCTTTGTTGGACGCGGGTTCCTCCTATACGGACCTCCCCGAAGAATCGGCCGCGTCGAGATTCCTAGTAAGAGCAAAAGTTGCTCAGTTCCACCCGCGCGATGCGAGACGACTGAGGTTAATTGACTTTGGTCGTTCACTACATGATTGAACCAAGCTGGTGCAGTTGTCTGCCTCTCCAACATAAACCAGATAGCCTACAGGAAGAGCGACTAGATCACGATGAGATTCCTGCAGAAACCCTCATTGCGTTAGCTATAGTGTGGCAGCTTGTTTTTCGAAGCTACTACTACGTGGGTTGCGCCGATCAAGCCGCCTATGAGAATGCTTCCCGAACAGAATTTAAAGCCCAGTCAGTACATGATATATATAAGCCATAAAATAGAGTTTGTAACACCTTTCACTAGTATATAATGCTTGAGTGGATATCATCTTACGAATGGGCCAACAAAAAAAACCTTTGGAACAGTAGGCAAAAGCCGAACCAGGACGAAACGCCTAAAAATGCAAAGCCACCAATTACCATACATCCTGCAACATATCATTAAACTCATAATAGGTGATAACCATCGAAAAAACTAAAGATCATAATGGCATCATGGCAATCTGGCTTGTGGGCTGTTTTGGTCTTCCAGTGGTCTCTTTTCGAGAGTGTGAGCGACATTGCGAACGGCCATTATTCGTTTTGGGCTTGGGCCGTGAACTTTTAGCTCTCGACTTTGGTTCAGAACTCTGACGACGAGATCGTTTAGTAGTCTTCCGCTTTTGAGGCTTGGAGCTGCTTGGTTTGCTGCTAGTCTTGGGCGAAGGGCGATATTCATCGTCTGAGTCCCCCATGGTTTGCTGGTTCCTCGGAAAATATTGGCTGGTGATGACGCTTTCATCGCGTTGTAGGGGAGTCGCTTGTTCGATGATATCGTCAAAGTCACTAAATTCAAACTCATCGCTGCTGATGTTGACAACGTTGGTATGGTTCGGATCAGGGACAACGCCATCGGCACCATCCCGGTCCTGCTTCAACTCGGAGTAACGGCGCTGAGTGTCGCGTATCAGTTTAAGTATTTTGTCGCCATAACGATGTACTTTGTCCTCGTCAACATTGGGAATCTGGAGCATTTCCTTTTCGTCTGCGTCGAGTTAGCAACGCTTCAGTCCTCATTCATTCTCATCCAGGTTGTTTCTTCACCTTTAGGGAAAACCATGACCATTTCGCGAAGGATGGTGTCAGTGAATGGCTGGTTCCGAAGCCCTTTCTCGAAAACAATCTAGTGCAATGTTAACAAAGTCTGCAATCCATTCGACTGGGAATAGTAGGCACCATACATCCTGACAATAGCGTTTCGCATAAACCATAAAATCTTCTGCAACCGTCTTGTGAAGGGGATCCAGTTCGTCGAATCGACTATCCTGGGTGATTGGCGGTCCAGGAAGGTTTTTTCCCTTCCGCTCCCGGTTGCCAGCGACGCGAATTGGTTCAAAGCCCTCGCTGTCATCACCATTAGACTCGTCTTCTGCGTCGTAGCGGTAATGTGCCAGTCGTCGGCGGTTCGCTGCCTGAACTGGTGATGAGACATTCGTGGACTGGGGCAAAAAGCCATTCCCGGGAGCACTATGCTTCCGGGATTTACCGTTCGGCGAAATTCGAACATCCATTTTGAGCTGGTGCCGACCACTCTCGAACTCTGCTGCTCGTTCGCCTAGCTTGATGTATTGGGTAGGAAAAGTACCCTGCCACACGACGTTTTCCTCCCTCAAAGCGCCCTCGCTCAGAAGTTTGCGAAAGAGTCGTTCTGCGTCTCCTAATTCAACATCTGCACCATAGCCAAAGCAAGGTGCACGCCTATGCTCTGGAGATTTGAACTGCTTCGTAGTCCCTCGAAGAATATTCACACAATATGATATTGTAACCCTAGATTTCAGTTTCTGAAAATATCGAACAATCTTGATTGCCGATGCAGCGTGTTGCGAGAAGTCCTGTTTCTCAATGGTAGCGTCTGACTTGCAGTTGTCGCAAGAAGCGTTGCAATCCTGGCGCCGGAAATATTCGTTGAAATACGCCAGGATCTGTACTCTCCTGCAATCACTCTTGTTTTCGCAATATAGGGTGACGTTTCGCAGCATTTTGAGCTGCCGGGATTTCTGTGCTTCACTCAGATCTTCGTTTTTGTTGATCATACTCTCAAGGACGTTCACATCCCGATAGTTAAAGAAGAGGTAACAGCCGGAGCGTCTGCCGTCGCGCCCGGCGCGTCCAGTTTCCTGATAGTAACCTTCCAGGCTTTTTGGCATGCTGTGATGTATGACGAATCGCACATCAGGCTTGTCGATCCCCATGCCAAAAGCGATAGTAGCAACTATTACATGTATTTCCCCATGTTGCCAGCGCTGTTGGATCCGAGACCGCTGCTCTGATTCCAAGCCAGCGTGGTAGTGGTCCGCTTTTATTCCATGCTCATCCCTCAGTTTTTCGGCTACCTTTTCGCAGTTGCTGCGGGAAAGGCAGTAAACGATACCAGATTTCTTCCGATACTTGTTGATGATATCGGCGATGTTCTGCACAAGTTCGCTGGCTTTGGATTTGGACCGAACTTCGTACGTAAGGTTCGGCCTGTTGAAGCTTTGAGTGAATACTTCGCACCCATCCATCTTCAGATTGTGGATGACGTCGGCCTTTACATTCTCCGTTGCCGTTGCGGTCAACGCCATCATGGGGACCCCAGGCAGCCGAGCTCTGAGCCCACCCAACTCCTTGTAGTCTGGGCGGAAATCATGGCCCCATTGGCTAACACAGTGAGCTTCGTCAATCACAATCCGCGCCAGTCTTCGCTTATCAGCCAGCGTTTCGAGGCGTTCGGCAAAGGCCAGGTTTTTGTTGATCATTTCAGGCGTGATATACAAAAGTTCAACCTGTTTCTCCGGGGCTCGGCCAGACAAAGTGCTCATTATCCACTGGCGCTCTTCCCGCTGGGTCTCGCCATTTATCAAATACGCTTTGATTTTGTTTTTTCGGAGATGAGAGACTTGATCCTGCATAAGGCTGAGAAGCGGCGAGATCACAATCGTGACCCCCTTGGTTGACCCGCTAGACACAACGGACGGAAGTTGATAACAGAGAGACTTCCCTCCGCCTGTTGGCATCAAAACGAAGGTATCTTTTCCGCTTAGTGTGGCGTCAATTGCTTCAAGCTGATTCATTCGAAACCCTCGGAGGTGGAATCTCTCTTTCAGAGCATTTTTCACATCTTTTGTCCACAAGTGCTCATTCCATAGAGCGCCATGGGTCTGCGACTTTTGCGTACCTGGAAGTCTTGGGGCGTTTCCAGAGGTTTCAGCAAACACAGGGCGGCTGCAGAGTTCCTGTTTTCCATTTGCGGCGGGCTGCTCATTCTGAAAACAGTCCACAACTTCCAGCATGTCCTCATCAAAAGCATCCATGTCGAATTCGTCAATGCCCTGCACCGGAGGTGGAGGAGAACCCATAACTCTCGTGAAAGTTGTCTCATCGTCGCTTATCGTTGGATCATCGTAGTCAAACTGTCCAGTTTTCTGGCGCGCCAGGGGGCTATTCGCGTAAGAATGTGCTTCACGTCTTGTCGGGCTCGAGCGGTAGTTCTTGACGTTGAACGAAGGCGGTGCAAGAGAACACGAAAACGAACTATCGTCGGCCACGGAACGTCTGTCAAATCTGCCGTTGCCCAGGCTGCCTCGCGATGCTGGGTGTAAAGAGCCCGGGCACTCAGAGGAGGGTTTTGGATCGCCTAAAGACACGTCGTCCAGGGTAGAAAATAAATCTGCTTCTGTAAGCAGATGGCGTATATCGGTTTTTATGTCTTTCAGCTGTGATAAGACCTTCTTCTGCTGTTCAATTTCTGGCAATGCGCTTGACGGGCATCCTTCTCGATGTACAACTTGCAAAATAGCATGCTTCAACGCCTGCGACTCCGCTTCATATTTTTGGTAGGCAGATTTCTGCGTCTTCAGTGCCTCAACTGCGTGTTTTTGAGCTGTAATGATGTTGTTCTCTGAGGCAAGTGCTGCAATTTCAGGGCCTTGTTCGCCTCTCATTACCTTTTCGTAAACATTATCTGAGTTCTTCTGAATAGTGTTTTGAAAGCGTGCTAACAGGGCATCTAGCAGATTATCGGAGAGTCGCAGAAATCTTTCGACATCCTGATCGACGGGTTCGGTGGTTGTTTTCGAGGCGATTGACGATGCTGTAGGAAGAGGGTCGAGCCTTCGGGGGGTCGCATTGCTTTCTTTGACCGTGGCAGCTTGAATCGCTTTTGATGTGACTGTTGAATCAGGAGACAAGGGCATTTTTCGCTTGGGGGACATTGTCATTTTAGGGGTCCTCTGCGGCTTCTCTGATGGCAAGATTGGGTATAATGCATTGTCCACGATTCGGGGAGAATCCAATTTGCTGCCCGTCCAACCCTCAAACAAGCTACCGGCACTATCATCATCAGAGTCAGGAATAGCTTGATCTCTCACGACTGCTTTAGCAGACGAGTGTCCCTGTTTTTCAGTTCGGGAGAGAGAAGCATTATCTCTTGGAGTTTGTGAAATTCTTTTCCGGGGAGTTTGTGTTGGCAGAGAACGATCAGTCTGTGCCTTTTCACCAGAAACAAAAGGCGACTGGGCTCCGCGACGCTCTCTGGGAGTTATCAGGTCACGCGCATACTCATCGCTCTTCCTTTTCTTGCCCCGTTTCTCCATCGGCTGCTGTCTAGCTGCAGCATCCTCGGTCCATAGGCGCCGTGGCTCCCCGAATTCTTCGCCAGTTCCAGATGAAGTTGGTATGCGGTCAAAGTCCCCAGTCAAGTCAACCGTGTCGATGTCGTCTAAGGATGATGGTAGTTGCAGGTCCTGGTTCGCTCGAACGGTGGTGGGTAACTGGTCTTTGCTGTGAAAGGATGAGAAGGCACTGGGAGATTCTTTTGATCCCATCTGTTAGCATTGCGACTGTTTCTCTCTGGTGTATGAAGTACCTTTAACACCCTTGGTCCTGGACGGAGTCTGTGTAACTTCTCGCTTGGTGGGCGAGCGCGTCTTCGGAGACTTTCGAGCCGAGCCAGGCGATTCTTTATTCTGACTGAGCATTCGAGGTTTGCTCGCCGATGGGGGAGCCAGCATCAGACGCGCCATTTCTGTGTCCGAATCCAACTCGATCTCATCAATCACATCATTCTTAGCATCCGTTTGTAGGGCCGGTTGCGAATTCCTGAGGCTGAGTTCTTCGGTTTGGCTCGCTAACAAGCTCAATGTTGGGACGGTATTACTATAGGAATTGTTCGAGTTGCCACGGGACTCCCACATGAGCGGCGTCAGAACTGGGTAGAGCGATGGGCCTTGATCCAGGAGCCATTTGAGATGGATCTCCAGATTGCTTCTAGTCATAGGGACGTCTGCACGTGTTCATCGTTCCTTCGACTATCGCAGGGGAGGCATCTATACTTCCAAGGTCATTTGCTGGGCAGCTCGTCTTTTTTGTAGTAATCAGAGCGATCAACGGCTGCTGGCACGCGTCGGTATAGAGAAACGCGGAATCACGTGACTGGTGGGGCAATCAAGTAAGAAAGATGCTCTCAAGTCTCGAGGCTCGGGCAACGTGAGCATCTATTTTTTCCGAATAGTGAGGAGACTTCAAATATGGTTGTTTGAATAGCATGCTCTCTAATATACTCGTTTATAACGGCGTATATCACCTAGGTCCTAGCTCAAGTACCGATTATGCTGCCGAGTACTTACTGGTCTTTACTTGTAAGTGACCAAAAATATATAGGTACCTTAGTACTACTACTACTAGTAGTGGTAGTCAAAAAATACATTTCGCTTTCAATCTACCTCCTAACAGAGAGCATTATAGAGACGGTTGACGACGTCCAATACTTAGCTAGCATTGGGTGTGTATGCCGAGATCTCTACATAGCAGTGCTTCAAGCATAAATTCTATCCGGCTTTACGTTAAATATGGCAAGAATACTAAGGTAGTAGATACTACTACTACCTACTAGTAGACACTTTGATGTCGTTGTAATCTCAATACACCAATAATACAGTGTACCAAAAAAGGAGGGATGGATATTTTTTCCTCTTCACCCCGCGCAAACAGCTCCATACAAATCAACATATACCCTGCGAAGAGTTTTGGGAACCAAAAGTTTTTCAAAACATTGATTATTATCACAAAATTTGAATATTGGACAAAAGATTCGCAGGATCAAAGCCTGAAAGAATCATGGGCAAAAAGAACAAGAAATCCGCTGAGCACAAGGAGCGTATAGCAGCAAAGCAGTCCAAAAAAGCAGACAAGAAAGAGAAGAAGAGCAAGACAAAAGGCCGAGATGCGGACAGTGACGCCGAAGATGCAGATCTAGATGCTATTCTCGCACAATATGCAGAGGAACAAGCACGGTTTCTCAAGGTCACCGAGGTTGTTTCAGAGCCACCGTCTCCTCGCTCCTCTGCGACTGTGCTTGCGTCTCCGTCGAACAGGAATGAACTGCTGATATATGGCGGAGAGTACTTCGATGGCACATTGGCTACGTTCTTTAACAATCTGTTCGTTTATCTTATTGACCGAGGGGAGTGGAGGGAGGTTACAAGTCCGAATAGTCCATTGCCGAGGAGTGGACATGCCTGGTGCCGGGGAGGCAATACAGGTGGTGTATATCTGTTTGGAGGTGAGTTACGTATATCGACGATTAATCCATGATGAAGGGCGGTTCAACTAATCTGGGTTGAAGGTGAATTCTCATCGCCGAAGCAAGGTACATTTTACCACTACAATGACTTTTGGCATCTTGATCCCTCTACAAGGGAGTGGACTCGCATCGAGACCAAAGGCAAAGGCCCTCCTGCTCGGAGTGGTCACAGAATGACATATTATAAGGTGAATCAAGTACCGAGGTTTTATTGTTCAAACTCTGACGCCCATCCTAGAATTACATCATCGTTTTTGGTGGATTCCAAGACACATCCCAGCAGACAAAGTACCTCCAGGATCTGTGGATATATGATTGCTCAAAGTATACATGGTTTAGCCCCACGCTATCCATTGCTTCGCAGAAGCCTGACCCCCGATCTTCCTTCTCATTGCTCCCACATGAATCCGGGGCCGTTTTATACGGTGGCTACTCCCGCGTCAAGTTATCCATAGGTGTTGGAAATAAACCGACTAAGGGAGGCGCCCAGCGTATGACTATGAAGCCCATGGTGCATCAAGACACCTGGTTCCTTCGAATTACACCCCCTGCACCTGAAGCTCCGGCATCGACACCTCCAACAGTCCGTTGGGAACGCCGCAAGAAGCCTGCGAATTCGCCTAATCCGGCTAGGGCTGGTGCAACCATGGCATACCACAAAGGGCGGGGTATTATGTTTGGTGGTGTCCATGATATCGAATTGAGCGAGGAGGGCATTGACAGCGAATTTTTCAACACTCTATTTGCTTGGAACACAGACAGAAACCGCTTCTTTCCTCTGGCGCTTCGGCGTTCAAAAGCGGCGAACAAAAAGCAGTCAGCCCAGGCCAAGTCCCGAGACAGGACCAAGGCTGACGAAGAGGAACTGTTGCGGAACCTGAAAGCTCTGGAAGCTAAAAAGGGTATACTAGCTGACGACGATGATGAATTATTGCAAAACCAGTCTAAAGTGGACGACGAACCTGCTGAACCAGAAAAACCGGCCGTTGTTCGCTTTGAAATGCCTCACATGCGATTCAATGCCCAATTAGCGGTTCAAGAAGATACCCTCTTCATCTTTAGTGGTACTTTTGAGAAGGGAGACCGCGAGTTCACATTCAACGACATGTATTCCATTGACTTGGTCAAAATGGACGGGGTCAAGGAAATCTTTTACAACGAGCCTGGTAACTGGCATCTACTCAACGAAGAAGATAGCGATGAGGAAATGGATGAAGATGAGGAAGAAGAAGAAGAGGAAGAAGAAGAGGAGGAAGAAGACGAGGAGGACGCCATGTCGCTCGACATTACCTCTCCAGCACCTACCGAGCTGGATATACCTTCAGTAACCCAAGGGATGGAACAGTTAGACGTGGAAGAGCAAGGAGCAGAGCCATCTATTCAGGATAGTAGACCGCTCCCTCGTCCATTCGAGACCTTACGGGAGTTTTTCAGCCGTACGTCTGAAGACTGGCAGAAGATCTTGCTTGACACCCTGAAAGAGAAGGGGGTAGCTCTGGAGAAGAATATCAAGGAGCTCCGGAAAGACGCCTTTGACATGGCAGAAGAGAAGTGGTGGGATAGTAGAGAAGAAGTTATGGCATTGGAAGATGAGCAGGAAGCGGCAGGGATCGGCGAGGTTATTAGCATCGCTGATAGAAGTGAGAATGCCGGTGGTGCTGGACGACGGAGATGATTTTGAGGCCATGTTCCCATACGAACGACCAGAAAGGCGTGCAGGATAATCGTCATCAGGATTTTGATCTATTTGAATAGTGTATGAGACCTATATACTATATCTTCAGTGTTCAAATCAGGCATGCGCTTGGTCCGTTTCCACTATGCTTTCAAGTACTCCTCTCACATTATCAAAGTCTGTTTCTTCGGCCCTCCAGTTGGAGATGGCAATGCGACAGGCCGGTCTGCCTTGCCAGGAGGTATTTGAGACGAACATCTTGGAAGTAGCATTGATCTTTGCCGTAAGTTGGCAATTGAGGCTGTCGTCTTTGGCGCTAACCAACACAATCATAAACGTTCGCTCAAGCAGCTCCTTCTTCTCCTCTACTTCAGGTAGCACGTTGTATTTGGGGTGGTCAAAGAGCCATCCCGCGATTTGTCTAGCGAGTCGGATCTGTGTCTGGAGGATCTTTTGGTATCCAGAGCTTCCGTATGCTAATAGGGACGCATAAACGGGCAATGCCCGAAACCTTCGGGAGTTCTCTATACCAATGTTCAAAGGAGATGGTATCGACTGTTCTTCGCTTCTACCATCTGTTAGGTACGCTGCGTTGGCATTCTGGAAGACGTCCATAGCCACGCGGTGCCGACAGAAGAAGAAACCGCAATCATAGGGCACGTTGAGAAATTTGTGAGCGTCTCCTGCAAGAGAGTCCGCTAACTCAATCCCCTCGCAGCCCTTCTTGATGGCACTGAACTCTGGGGTCTCTGGCAGAATGCGACCGAAGATCCCAAACGCTCCGTCCACATGGAGCCATGCTCCGTACTTATCACATAAAGTTCGCAGAACGCGCATCTCATCGAGCCCGTCTGTGGCGAAATGCCCGGTATTGACTTCACCGCATGACACAGCGACAATGGTCGCCTTGTCTGACCTTTGAAGCTCTAATTCTAGTAGCTTCAGGTCGAACTGGAGATGACCATTTTTGGAGGAAACGTCCTTGACGTTGGCCCGGCCAAATCCCAAGATCCCTGCTGCTTTGACAAGCGACGAATGTGGCATTGTTGAGAGAATCTGCAGACCCGAAAGCCCCGCTGCTTGCATAGTTTCATACAGTCCAGACTCGCCCACACTTCGGAGGGATGTCACGCCCTTTCTAGTGAGGACAGACCGTAGCACATATTCTCGTCCACAAGCTAACCCTATGATATTGCTCGCTGTTGCCCCAGTGGTGAAAGTACCGTTTTGCCATTCGCGATCGAACTTCAAGAGATCAACAAGAAGCCCTAAAGCAGAATGTTCGACATCCGTCGCGATGGTATGTTCAGTGAGATGTACTTGGACATTCTGGTCATAGGCAGAAACGATACTATCGGCGAAAAGAGCAGCTGGGGTAACGCCGCCGGTAACAAACCCGTAGTACCGGGGACTGATGCTGCTGTTGTTGAAAGCTGGAACAATGTCGTCCAAGATGTGACGCTTGGCAGGCTCGAAACCAATTCCATTAGCGTTGAGTGAACTAGGGAGAGTCGCTCGTGCGCGTGCTAGACTGGAAGCATCAGGCAAAACAGTTGACTTGGTCGTCTGGGAAATCTCCCATAACGTCTGCTGGAGCTGGCCATGCGCCTTTGCGCTGAATTCGACGTCGACGTTCATGATTGGAGACGCAGTAAGGGTTAGGCAGGACACGGACTTTACTACACGAAGAGGGGTAAATGCCGGGCTGGTTGGTGCCTTTTAAAGTCGCTCCCACGGTCCTGAATAGAATTGTGGGAACGGTCCGTTTGCCGGAGGAAACAGAGAAGGGGGGATCTTAAGCAACCCGGCTCAGCTGCTGCAACGTCGCCTCCAAAATCAATTCTCTCCACTTTCTATCCATCGAAGTTCGGAGTAGTAGTAGTACCAATAGACAATGGCTGCAAAACTCATTGACCGACAATTCCATAATGTCCCAGGCACGTTTTATCCCGGAATGAAACAGCGTTCGATCACACTGACTTGCATTCTCAGGTAGATTCCGGGTGGCAGAACTGTTCTTCGAGGTTCCCATCAACTACAGCCAGCCAGGAGATGGAGCGCTGCGATTATTTGCTCGCAGTATCTGCCGTGCAGTGAGGCCGGTTGATCCTGGAAAGGACGAGAAGCACCCGCAACTCCCGTGGCTTGTCTACCTGCAGGGCGGCCCCGGTATGGGGTGTCGCCCTCCGCAGGAGTATGGCTGGGTTGGATCTGCTTTAGATAAGGGATATCAGGTGTGCTATGCTGTTTTCTGACTCTCTAGAGACATCCGCTGACGTGTTCTGGCAGGTATTGTTCCTTGATCAACGTGGAACTGGACTCAGTTCAACCATCACAGCAGGTACTTTGGCTTTGCAGGGAAATGCTATCAAACAAGCCGAATATCTGAAACACTTTCGGGCCGACAACATTGTGCGCGACTGCGAAGCTGTTCGTCGGTGTCTCACCACAGACTACCCCGAGGAGAAGCGAAAGTGGAGTATCATCGGACAGAGCTTCGGAGGGTTCTGCGCCGTGACATATCTTTCTATGTTGTGAGTGAAATTCTGAAACACGCAATCCAAACTATATACTGATCTTAGTAAATGGTCAAAAGCCCAGAGGGTCTTGTCGAGGCTTTTATCTGCGGCGGGCTTCCGCCGTTAGTCAACGGACCAGATTCTGTCTACTCACGCACTTACGGTGCGCCTTACCTGGAAAATTAGTGTTGGTAGTACGCTAACTCCCGGTAGAAAAGGTATTGGAGAGGAACAAAGCTTACTACTCCAAGTTCCCCGAAGACGTGGCCCGAGTGAAGAGAATCGTCGAGTACCTGAAGCAAAATAAGACCATGGTGCCATCCGGAACACTTTCCCCTCAGCGGATCCAGCAACTTGGGATCATGTTTGGCATGCATGGTACGAAGAGATCGCCCGTCGCTGAGATTAGCTACTAACCTAACTTAGGTGGGCTCGATAGCGTTCATGGTATTGCCGCCGAGCTTCCGATTGGGGCACAGAGAGATGGTTACTGAACGTTGAAATTCAAATAGATCTGATCCTGCGCGCCACGAGCGACTTAGATTTCTTCGGGTCTCTCACGCATCCCACACTCGTTGCCCTTGATACGTATGGCGGCTATGACAATAATGTCATCTACGCTGTCCTCCACGAGTCAATTTACTGCCAAGGGTAAGCGACGGTTCATCGCCTTGCGTCAAATGGACAACCACTGAAAGAAGCAGGGAGGCCTCAAACTGGTCCGCTGACAGATTACGATCCTCGAATCCCGGGTTCAGTCTTACCACCGATTCACCCGAGATCCTTTTCACAGGAGAGATGGTAACTCCTTTAGCCTGGCCCAACATGGATTTCCACTAACTTTAGAAATAACAGATATACAAAGACATGTTCGACTCCTACAGCGAGCTCAATCAGATCAAGGAGGTGGCGGATATTCTAGCAGCAACAACCAATTGGCCCGCGCTCTACGACAAGGAACAGTTAGCGAAGAATCAAGTCCCCGTGTATGCGGCAACGTACTTGGAGGATATGTACGTGCACTTCGAACACGCGTCGAACACAGCGGCGAAGATCAAGGGTATCAAGCAGTTCATCACGAATGTGATGTACCATAACGCCATCCGGAACAAGGCGGATGAGGTCTTCCAGCAGCTCTTTGCCCTGAGGGATGATACAATTGATTAGAGCACCGGCCTCTCTTTATGTCTCACGACTCAAGTGCGAAGGTAACGATGCAGATGTGCCGATAGATATTGAAAGTCTAGTAAAACTCTTGGATTTTGAATCATCACAACATGGTTGCTAGTATTGCGAATAAAACACGGATATCAGAGGATTAGACTCAAAACACCTAGTAGACAGCATTAGTCGTGAGTCAGCTTCGACGCAGGCAACTGAGGAAGAACGTACGGCCCCGCCAATGATAAACAACCTCTCCTCCTCCTTCTGCACCCATTGTACAATCTTACTCGCACTCTGGGCGAGCGCATTTCGATTCGCATGCGGCCCAGCAACACAGTAGAGCTCGAAGACTGGTGTTACCCAAGCAAACGAACTAGAAGACTGAGTGACGCAGTGGTGGACCTTGACATGCGTATGTTTTGAGTGTACGCTTGCGTGAAGATTGCTGTACGTCGAGATTAATCTAAATCGTAATTATTAACTTGGAATTCAACCGAGTGAGGGTATTGATATACCTTCGGCGTCGGGCAACTGATGAAAACTCTGGGGCATAGGAGGACATGGTGAATTGTACGTTTGCCCGTGATTTATAGACGAAGTGGTGCAGGACGGTTCCTGGGACGATGTCGGTTGTAGTAGGTCGGCCCTTGCCAATGGCATCTTTAATGATTTTGAGGCTGCCATTCTTCTCCATTTGCTGAATGATGTGGTTAGTGGTCTCTCAGTCATTGCAAGTGGTGTCTGAGTACGTACCTCGACGAAGCTGTCCCTCATCTTCTGCATTTCGAAGAAGCTTTCTTTCTCGGTACTTATCAATATGATCGCGACTGACTCCTCTGTGGTCGCTATATCTTCGGCCGCGGCTTCGGCATCCTCCCTGAGATCAAGGAAGCTGACGTACATGTATAGGTAACCGCTGCTGTTGAACCCAGGAAGGCATACAGGAATCCAGCTCTCACCACCCCCAGCCTTAACGGCTTCGGCTTCAAAAATCATATTGAATAAGAGTTGGAGGTCACCAGGGTGTAAAGAGTGTTTCTTTGGTCTCACAACGCTCACTAATCGACCACCTGCGACGACTAAGCCATATAGTAGATTGTTGACTTTCGTTTTCAAGAGAGCGTTGTTGATCGCCTGACGGTGTGATTTGCGGATTTTCAAACACTCCAATGCTGATAGTAGAGTAGAAGGTGAGCCTCTGGTGAAACTATCTGCTAACGTGGAGAGGAGAGTTTCCGAGCCCTGCAGAGGACGTTTCAAGTCGGTAGATGGCCGTACAGAGAATAGATGTGTTAAAGATGGCAACGTCAACGTGGAGAGAATCTGCATATATAGTGCCTCAAGTTGAAGCTTAAGCTGGGTGTCACTTTCAAGGATTCGACTAATGGCAACTAAGTATAGAGGCCCTTTCGATACCACTGCAAACTTGGTCTCCCCAGCGGTGAAACCGCTCAGGCGGTCTTTGGAATCTTCATAGGAGGAGATTATGGTTTGGATGATGCCAACGTAGGTGGATATTAGACCACCGTCGCCATGTCTTGTCCAAATTGGCTTTCCAGCAGCCGATAAGATGATATAGTGTTTTCGTTTCGCTTTCCATTTCTCGAGTACCAGCTCTGCTCGGTTAATGTGTTGTTAGCATGGGACGTGGTCGTGATATTACAGTAATTTTCGTACCTTCATTCCCTTCCTCTACATCAATCTCCCCGACCGGCTCAAATTCAATGGTGAAATCATCTTCCATATCGTCGGCTTGGAATTCCGGAAACTGCATCAAGCCAGTGCTATCTTGTTGAACCACCCCTAAGTCCGACGATGCCAGATCACCAAATATGTTCTCCCCCTCTCCTAACTCGGAGTATGGTGCATAACTTCGGATGCTTGCACTGTCTCCAGCGTCACTCCCTCCTTTGGGAGTTGCAAGATGGCTCACGCTCGCTTTCGCGCGTACGGTTGTTGGGAGGCTGCGAGCCGGTAATCCTTCCTTCCCAGTCTCATGAAAAGTAGTTTCGGTCAGCGATACAGCCGTGGTGGCCCTGGACTGCAAGCTTGGTTGCACCGCCGGCGTGTTTAGTCGTGGAGTTCCAAGAGCTGTTCCTCCATCGTCCAACAAGCTCAGTGTGCTTGGCCGCGGGGGTAGCGGTGGGGGCTGGCCTTCGGGGTTCGAGTCGCGGTCGGAGCTACGATGCTGGGCAGATTGCCCTGACGTAGGAACATCGCCGTCGCTAAAAGATTTGTGTGACGGATGGGGATTGGTCAACTCCATGCTTGTCGAGTTGCGCGCATTTGGAAAAGCAGGGCGATGAGGGCGGAACTTGCGTGTTGCAACGATGGTTTGCAGTTCAGCGAAACATCCTGACTATAACTGTTTGATAGGCGTCCAGGTCAGGTCTAGCTAGTGGACTGCCCATCATAGCGTTGCGGAGGTGTTGTACATAGATCAAGACTCGCCAGGGCGGAGAAGCTCCCCAAGGCGGACAAAACAGCGACTTCCCGACTGCGGACGTCTGCCTGTTTCGGCTTCGTGGCTTCACCTGCATTTCAATTCGACATGGACGTCTCTCTCGTACCATTTTCTGTTTCAACTGCCTCACGTGTCTGAATTATGATGCACCGTACTCCGCCGGTCCCTGTGTCATTTACCAGCCCACAGTCGCACCATGAGCCTTGATCCGAGCTCGTTCCCAAGGTCCAATTCCCCCGCAAGCTCCGATAGCTCCCTGACGCGCTCCCGGGTAAGGGGGAAAGAAGGTATGATGCTCACATAGCGATTCCATGCTGCCTGCCTATAACTCAATGATTCCATTTCTAATGTGTTGCCCTTCTCATAGGCTCCTTGAAGAAGGATAAGAACTACCGCCGATATGCCTCCAGCGTTGAACGTGCCCTGTCTCTGTTCGACACTACTTTGCAAGAATGGGCGGACTACATTTCGTTTCTGAGCAGGCTCCTCAAAGCGCTTCAGTCTCACCCGCCCGACTTCCCTATTGTTCCTCACAAGGTTGTCGTCTCCAAGCGGCTCTCGCAGTCTATGAACCCATCTTTACCCGCCGGAGTACATCAGAAGGCGCTAGAGGTGTACACCTACATCTTCAACCTGATTAGGCCAGAAGGACTATCTCACGACCTTCCTTTATACTTTCCGGGCATTGCTCCTACCCTGACGTTTGCTTCCCTTACCGTGCGCCCGCTATTTCTGTCCTTGGTGGAAATCTATGTATGCGCACTAGAACCATGGGCAATCCGACCAGCCCTGAAAGCGATCATTCTTTCATTGCTACCGGGGCTTGAGGAAGAGACGAGCGATGACTTCGAACCCACTCTTCGCCTTATCAATAGCCTTCGTGAGATTGCTAGTCGAATGGACACACATCGGTCCGAGGCAGAAGCGAACTCAACTGGTCAATACTTCTGGCAATGCTTCTTCCTTGCGTCTATTACTAGCCCTAGTCGGCGCTCGGGCGTACTAGCTTATTTGAGTCGCTATCTTCCCAAGCTAGGCATCACAGACCGCAGGCCCAGTAGACATGATGAGGCAGACGCAGCCAAAGTACCCCAAGATATGTTGGTGGCAGCTGACTCTGTCATTCTTCCAGAGCCTGGCCTACTCATTCGGTGCTTCGCGACAGGTCTAGCCGATGAACAAGTACTGGTCCAGCGCAACTTCCTCGATTTACTGGTAACCCACCTGCCTCTAAGTTCGCCTATCCTGCAGTCGCGTATCACGGAAGATGATCTTCAACGGCTCATTATCGCGGCGGTTGGTGTGGTCTCTCGCCGAGATATGAGTTTAAACCGCAGACTATGGGCTTGGCTTCTGGGCCCTGAGCCTTCTGGAGATCGGACCTCATTCGAAGCACGCCTCTCAACGTCCGGAAGCACTTCTAAGTCGGCTATCGAAAGTGAAGAGCTCTCGCAATCGCAGTACTTCAGTCGCTTCGGTCTGACGCCATTGGTGAAAGGGCTTCTTCGAATGCTCGGAAAGGATACCAGCGCTCCTATTGAGAAAGCGCGACCTTTCCGTATAACCCTCTCGCTCATGGATCGATGGGAAGTAGGTGGCCACGTTGTGCCAGCGGTCTTTCTACCTTTCCTCCGAAGTATTCGAGCCTACAAGCAGAAAGCACCCAAACACCATTTGGAAGAGGTGTTTCGCAGCGCTACATCGTTCTTTGACGGGGTGGAAAGTGGTATGATCTTCTCCGAGCTGCTCAATCTTGTGGACTGGAACCCCAATGAGCTTGTACGTGATATGAACCGTGTACTGGACAACCTAAACCTTGCGCATTTTATCCTGGACCACTTCAATGTCCGAGAAGAGGACATGGTCTTGAGTCATGTGCCGCTGCTCACCCTATCTACTCTGATTAAAATGAGCGAGTTATCCTCGGACACTCTGTCATCGGTGGACCCCGAGCAGTTACAGAATCTGTCCAATGGACTGACGAAGGTGATGAGTTCCTTGACCATGTTACTCACAGAGCGCGCTTTCCTCCGAAAACCGGACTCAAAGAATGCATCGAAAGTACTTGACGTTAATGGCTCTGCCGCTTTGATTCATGAATTCTATGACCAAAGCAGAAACAGCCTTGACCCGCAGCCATTCCCCTTTGTTCCTAGGGACCTGGCGGAGTTGATTATAAAAAAGGTTTATGAACTGACCATATCTGCTCTCGATGCTAGTGATAATACTGCGTCGCTATCGGAAAGACTGAGTCTTCTAATAGTGATATTGAAAAAGCTCCCCAGATCGCGTGTCTTGCGGGACAAGAGACTCTATCTAGCTATTAATGATCGCGTCCAACTTGCCAAAGCCAAATCATCCACAGCTTCATTTTCGCTAATCTCCTCGATCTCGTCCACTATCACAAATTTATACTACATCCAGAAACTCGGATATTACATTAGCTATGAGGATGTCTTAGATTTGATCCCACTTCTAGTCAGACAGCTCTGGCAATACCTTTCTCCAATGAGCCCAAAGTTTCACGTTGAAGCAGTCCGCTGCTTATGGAATCTGCACTCAATTTCGTGGTCTGACCACCTAGTTGAATCATCAATTACCTCCTTGATGTTTAGTGCTTCAGCTTCAGGCTCCTATCAGCTGTCTTGTGAAGACAAAGCTGGTAGATATTTTGTTCTTTGGAGTCATAGCCACCATGGAACATACGAGCTCCCCCCGAAGCACTTGCAAGATTCCACGCAATCTCAGGTTTCTTACCACTCCTCAATGCTCGAGCGACCGCTTTTCATTGTCTTGGATTTGCTGTCTCAAGGATCATCCCAGGCTGGCCAGGTCGTCCAAACATGGCTTCAGGATTTGCCATCGATAGCCAAGTGAGCTGAAGTTAACGACATGGAACCATAATTCATTAACTAACGAAATCGGCAGGGTCTTTCGCATACTGATTTCGAAACTCGAGAGTGTCCTACATCGAGGGAATCAGCTTGGAACATTTGAAGGGAACACCGTCGTATCTCCCGATGACCACTCCGAGTGCAATTATCTTCTGGAGACGATTCATAATACGATGGGTGCTCTCAGCCATAACGGATGGATAGTGCTTCTCACCCAAACGATGGCACAAAACAATAGGCGTGCGTCTGTTTCCGAAGGTGCGTTCAGGACATGAATTCTTGAGATATATTGTCTAACCATCAGGCAGACAACACCGATGCACCGAGTCTTCACTCCGTTATATTTCAGGCTACTTTGAAGGTCGTGAGTGGATACAACTCAGATACCAAGATGGCAAGCCCGGGGGAGGTTAAGTTGCAGCAAATCTCACTTGTAATCATGCGCCAGCTCCTGCTAGGGCCTGGAGCTGAAGAACTTGTCGAATCTGGAATTGACGCACTCCTTGTTGATCGACTCCTGCTCACAATAAATGAGGGTGGAGATGTTGCAATTCAAGCGGCCCTAATTGACACACTTCAAGCTGTCCTAAAAGTACGGTTTGCTCAAGCCTATTCGCCACTACCCGCTCCCAAGCCAAAGCATCAAAGGACAAGTTCGCGCGAAAAATTAACCAGTCCGTCCATTCTATCTTTCACGAGTGACAAACCGGAGAAGTCGCCACTTCTTCCGCCAGCACCCCAACCCCCTCAGCGTCTTTTAGATTGCCTGCTCAGAGGAATCAGTTCACCGAACTCGAGAAAAATCATCGATAAGTGGACAACGCTTTTATGTGAAGTACTTCCCCTATACTCCAGCTCTATCTTTCAGATTCTCCTGAAATTAGTGGACTGTTTGAGCAAGGATATCAAGCAATCTTACGCAAGTCTCCAGTCCTCATTCAAAGACACTGAGAGTTGGCCCCAGGACAGTGCGGAGCATACCACTATATCATTACTTACCGGGTTTGAGACTTGCATTGCAGCCGCCCATGAGCGGCTTCTCACAGAAGAAGCTAACATACCAGCTGCTAAGAGCCCAGATCAAACTCACGGCTTCTTTGGAAATATGGTGTCAGGAGTGTTCAACTCTGATGCCGGCCATCCCCGCTCCAGTGCGATGAATAACAGACTCACCGTCCTACTATCATTCCAAGACGCTGTGCGCCTTTGCTTCTCGATTTGGTCGTGGGGAGCTGAAGGAAAAGCCAGCCTTCCTCAAGACGCGGAATCAATCGCTTCCTTTCAGTATACGTCATTGCGGATGCGGAATAGGTCTCGCCGCATTTTAGAGCACCTTTTCACTGCTGAGGCTTTGGAATGTCTTGAAACGATGGTAGACATGTGGATAAAGTCAGATGGCGAGACTTCGCCTTTGATCTTTAATCTGCTTCACACTCTGGATGGCTCTCGACCGAAGATTGCAATTCCAGCTATATTCAATGCTATCTATACACGAACGAATCCTGTCGCCCTTGACCCCAGCCGCAAGTCAACCTTGACGACTAGTCTGAACGAGGCCGAGTTGGCCGGATTCTTGGTTACATACGCCAAATCACTCGATGACGACGTTCTCGACGAAATATGGGCTGACTGCACAACGTTCCTGCGCGATGTGCTAAGCAACCCTTTCCCTCACAGACAAATTCTACCACGATTAGTCGAGTTTGCTGCCATCCTGGGAGCAAAGCTCGAAAACACAAACTTTGGTGAAGATCGGCGGATGCGAAAGGAGCTGGGGGTATGCTTTCTCTCTTGTAGTGCTACATACTCATACTAATAATACTTAGGATGTCCTTCTCCGGCTTCTCACCGCTATCTTTACCAGCAAGCCCTTAGGTCTGTCACAAGAACAAGGACTTTTGGGTCGGACATCGTTAGACTACGACAACTCATCTGTGCCGCACACTGGGCCCGATGATATGTTGAGTATTCTTGCTGCTTCCATGCCTGCATTCTCAATAACGCTGGGGGACTCGGACCGTATCACTACTGCGGTGTCTGGCATATCAACTAATGTGGTCGGGCCACTCATCCGTTCTCGTCTCTTCCCAAATAATCTCAACCAAAGTTTTATGGTCTTGGTGCAACATGTCGCCAAGATCCCGCAGGCCGCCAAGGTATGGAAGAAGGATATTGCGGAAGCTTTCAATGATCCAAGATTTTTTGGCTCTCATATCGATCTGGTCAAGGGCGGCTGGATGAATCTCGTACGACAATGGGTTCTTGCTGACAAGGACCGACTGTCTGAGCTCTTGTCACGCCTTACATCACCAACCACAGCTGGTATCATGTTTGGTGTTGGAGCTTCTGCGGCTCGTTTGGAGGCTGACCGGAAGGCCCAATTAAATCTTCGCCGGATCAGTCTTGTGATTCTCTCCGCAAGCAATGACTACTTCGTCGCGGAAATGCCGGCCTTACTCCAAAAATTGGAAGACCTTCTGGGAGCTACTGCCTCATCATCGCCCTCTTCAACCACGAGAGCCGAGATATTCATGGTCCTTCGAGCGCTTACTCTCAAAAGCACAGCCACAACGCTCAGCCCATTCTGGCCGCTAATCAACAGCGAGCTTCAAGAATCTATTTCAGCGATATCGTCCAGAAACAAGCAAGAGCTTTACAACCCGCACTCTTTGCTCCAAGGCTGCAAGCTTCTTGATACACTGCTCGTACTTGCCCCCGATGACTTCCAACTCCTCGAATGGCTATATGTTACCGATACTATCGATGCCGTCTATCCTCCAGAGCAATTCGAGTCGACGGCGCTTGCAGACGAAATTTCACACAACCTCGGGGTTCGGTGGCCCACTCCGTCGGATGGGTCGAGAAGAGAATCAACGGACCTTCACCGCGGGGTAAGGTACCCAGGTTTAACTTCGGACTGGATACGCGAGACTGCCAAGGACGAGATTGTTGATCGGGTACTTCGACCATTCTTTGACCAACTCAGTATTCATGCATTTGAGAGCACGTACAGCATCAGCAGCCCGAATCTGGATGCGTGCCATGATGATCTGCTGGCAGATTTGTTCAACGAAAGTACGATGGCTAATTAGGCTGGATGAATAATTCGGGTGTCATAGATGTACTATACATGAAATAAATATCATTCATCCCATTTTTGTTCGGTAGTGCAGTAGTATAGAACGAAGGCCCTGATTGGCCGCGCCAGCCCAGCTCTTCCCGCCCAAACCGATGTTGCAAAACGTCACTCCACTTCTCTCGAGCTCCATCCTCGAACACAAGGTTCCATTTAAGCCCGCCTCCTCCGTACTTGTATTTTCTTCTTCAGTCAGAATACATTGATCATGTCTGCTAACATGCGACGGGTCCTTCCTGGGCTGTGTTCCCGTACAACGCAGCCTAGACTCGCAACACGACACTTCTCAAGCTCTCCCTTTCTGAAGAACGCCGGAGCTACTCTACCTGCCAAGAAGCCCGTTGGAGCTTTCCGTGGAGGGTATTACATATCCTTTTGATCCAACACGCGCTACCGTCCATATCTTTACACTGGCTGATGGTACTGGCAGCTTATTTGGCTTTCTCTCCGGCTCCCTTGTTGCAGGTGGAGTGGTCTACTACTATATCCTGGGCGAGTACAGGGTATCAAACAATATGCTCACTGAGGATATCTACGTATGCATTACTCTTTTCCAGGCAGCTCTCTATCTTTGAGGCCTTTGCGAAGTTACCTTTGCCTAATCTACTATCTCTAGGCTTTACAAACAGCAACCCAGAAACTCCAGACTTACATATCGGAACTGGAGATGCGAGTCGATCAACTGCAGAAGAAGAAATGAGCCCCTGTACTCATGACTGTACCCTCTACAAACTGTATCTAGGTTCTTCTTTCTATGTCCATTGGAGCAACGTCTTTTCATAATGAATCGCTATCATTATTGTGTCGCTTCCAAAGTTATGAGCTGGTTTCAAGAGTAACTTTCCTCAAATGCACTACTAGCCAGGTCATCTATGCCTTTGTAGTAGCCTTCCATACCGCATGTAGATACTCAAGAACAAATATATTATAACACACTAATAATCTTTCAAGGCCAGAAGTAACAATAAAGTTATGCAGCAGCATAAATGTACAAGCTTATATAATCTAAGCTCTTTAACGCAAACAAACCAAACATCCCCAGATCAATCCCACAACTTCTGGATCGAGGTACCTCATCGCCTTTTCGGATACCTTCAACTGTCCGCGAAAACCATGTCCCCTTGACCTTCTCAACCTCCCGAATACTTCTGTACCTAACTCATCATATCCGACTCCATAAACCATGTATCATGTCGAAGTCGTCCCCAACACTACCACATCCCACGCGACACCTGGGTGGACCTACGTCCCCGACAAAGGTTTCGACCCAGCCAAAGCCGCAATAGCGCCTTCGCTCGGCAGAAAACGTGGCATTCGAGACCCCGCGCGGACAGATTTATCTTCAAGGCAAACAAATGCGATTGTAAGGCACTTGGCGGAGCTTGATCGGGAAAATCATCGAGATGTCGCTATTTCTGTTCCTGCGAGGCAACTGAAGGATGCCGCTGGTCGAGGTATGTCCATCACTCATTGACAGCTTGTTGCCATGTTCTTATAGATGTGTAGTGTGTTAACCGGACTTTGGTGGTAGGGACGCGAACAAAGACGACCTCAAACGTGCGACGAATACTTCAATCGCAAAAGACTTTTAGGAACTATTTAGATGATGAAGAGGCCGCGTTAGCTCAAGCTGTTTCATCAACAACAGCGTCAACGGCCGCCCAGCGGCTACCTCTGAACAAGATCACGATACCATCTTCAGCACGGCGAAGTTCAACACCAGCTACAACACCGAGGCCGGACCCGCCTACAGCTCGATCAAAGAAAGACCTTCCTCCTGTCTCCCAAAAACCATCTGCTACCGACAATACTCCCTCTAACAACCAAGAACAGGACGCTCAAGACCCCGGAAACGGCCTCATAAAGTCCCAGCATGATAACGATCCTCTCCTAAAATCATACATACCTACCGCTCCCTCAGATCGAATTATGCGCGCCTTATTATCCGAACCGCCACTCACATATAACGCATCGCGAGCTGGACCGCCTATAACAGGGAAGTCAGGCCGGAGCTTTTGCTGTATATGCGGATATTGGGGGAAGATCCGATGCCGAAATTGTCACCAGCGGACATGTGGGATTGAGTGTTACAAGGTGCATGAGGATTCGAGGTGTGGTGCATTCTTTTAAGCAGGTGTACCTGCGTTCGATGTCAACTCTTCTTTCCATCATGGATTCGATACTGGAATTAGCTTTCGGGTCTCCCTTATCCCACTGCGATTACCCATTGCCGGCTTGAAAGTACCAGCAGAATTGGAGCCTTCAAAAGAGAATACACCGAATCCCCGAGGACTAATTACTTCTCGGAGTAATATACGAGCGATATACCCAAGATTCATGATATTCAATACTTATTTGCGGTTATTTATACGTATATGTCCATCTTGTTAATCGTGGAAAGCCAGAATCAGCATTTCATCCGGATTCCAGCGCGTAATTCCTCCTCGCGAATCTCAAACATCACTTGCACGCCCACGAACAAGGCACAGCAAGCTGAGACAAGGTACACCAGCCCCGCATAACTACCCAGCAACTCCGAGAGAAGGCTCTTGATTCCGTCAACGCCGAGAGCAAACCCGACTAGGTTAGCAATCATCATCATTAGAATATTCCCTACAGCCCCCACACCGCAGATAACGCGGTACGTATTCGGTCGCGAGCGCCACCGGCTAGGGGGGAAGAGTAGAGTCCCAATGACCTCTGGCAAGACAAAGAGGGTGATTAGCCATCCCCACATCAGAAGACGGAGATTGATATCGTGCCAAAGTGCAATAAAGGTGAAGACGACGAGGAAGTTGAAAATCTGGCGGGCCTTGCCATAGAGAGGAGACAAAGGGGCTTTGCTGCCTGTGCCGCTGCCACTTATTACGGGGCGGTTGCTGCCACCACCTAGAGGGACATAAAGGTAGCGCACAACCCAGCGGTTTAAGGAGCGGTGCCAGCCGCGCCAAAAGGCAAAGCTGGAGTAGTTGTTCGAGACGCAGCGGACCATGTTTTCTGGCGGGTCGATACCGTCGAGAAGGGCCCAGAGGCGGAAGAATCGCCAGGGAATGAGGAGTTTGAGCCAGATGATGTGGAGATTGAAGAATGCCAGCATGCTGAGTTGGCCCGGGGTATAGAGGGACCAGTTTGGTGATGCCTTGGAGATTGCGACGGCGTAGATGAAGTGGAGGATTAATTCCATGGAGAGCAGAGTAAGGAAGAACCGAGTTCCGTAGAGAATGGTGCGGGTCTTTGTCAGGGACTGCGGCGCGTATCTCTGCTGGGAGATGTAGTCGTTGAAGGTCACAATGGGGCCCGTGAGGTATAGAGGCGAGTAGAGAGCGTATGCGAGGTAGTTTCGGCCGTTGAAAGCGGACCGGTCGGCAGGGATCTTGACTCGGTCACGTTCCGAAAGCGCTGCTGGATCGAGTTGTTTCTTCTTATGGCCATTAGAAGGATCCTAGACTCAAAGGGGTGAAGACTTACTTCAATCGGGCTTGCAGAAGAACAGTCTAGACTCCAGCAGTAGTCCATATTGAAACTAATCAACCGCAGCGTGGTGAAATTGAACAGAATCTCCCACCGCGGCATCAGACCCCCAAAGCTGTCGATATTCCGAGCCCATTGTAGCAAAGCAGAGTCATCCGCCGCAGATGTCCAGAACGCAGCCACTCGCTCCAATGGGTATCCACCGCAGAGCTCGTTGGCGAACAGCGTCGCAATGTTGAATGCCCACGTAGCCGCGGGAATATACTTCTGGGGCAAAGCTTTGGCAATCTTATAGTTCACGAACAATATAGCCAGCACCTTGGTAGCAGAGACACCATGCAGAGCTGTGATGAAGATCAGGGCAAAGTAGAGGTCAAAGCATATGCGATCGGCGAGGCGGGCGTCTCCCCCTGCGGCGACGGAGGTGCCATTATCCGTGGTGCTCGTGGAGCGAGCATAGTACTCGTAGACGCGGCGGAGGAACGGGTGCACGGGTAAGAGAATTAAGAGATAGGGGATATTGTCGCGGAAACTCGAGTACTGCGCGTCCGAGTTGTCCTGCGGCAAACAAACAGTGTTAGCGGCATCACTGGGCGATTGCGAGAAAAGTCGGGGCTACACTCACGACTTTACGCCCTGATATCCACCCAGGCGATAGTAAATGAGAGTAGGTCGAATAAGTGGGATGTGATTCTAGCAACCCATCTTAGCTTGATTTAGTTCTCCAGCTCGAAGTGCGCAGACGCACCTTGAGACACATCAACCACAGTCTTGAACATCAACGGAACAGCGATTAGGAAGACGATGTAGTAGAAGAAGAACTCGGGCGTGTTCCATTTCGAAGGAGACGCATTGTTGGCGACAGCATTGGAGCGGGCATCCTTCGCGGACCCGGATCGCGTGTCCTCGGCGGCGACCTTGACAGGCGTGTTGGCGGGGACGGTGAAGCGTGTGTCCAGAGTATCGAGCGAGTAAAGTCGCCGGAGCCAGGAGAGGAATGAGAGAATCATCTTAGCGCCAGCATGGTATGGCCTCTGTTCTTTGACCAGGGAAAGTAGATAGAGAGCGGAGAGGTGGATTGATTTCTTTTGGGAGTGTGTTCATTTGCGAGTTTAGATCAGGGGCGGAATTCACGCCGAGGTCCACCTTTCAGCCCTTCCTAACATGCAATCACCATTTTCTACATCTTCTTTCACTTCTTAATCAATCTGGAAACATCAATATTATTGCTATTTTAGAACAGATCTAAACATAAGAGAGGGGATAATTGCCATGTAGTGCTTTAATCTCAACCAAGTGCGCCGTTTTTGACATTAATGCAACCCGCCCTTTCGTGCCCACGGACGACGCCATGCCATCTTAGATCACGTCTTCTCTTTCCCATCCCTTGGTCTTCAGAGTCGCCAGCCCTTTTCCGGGATACGGCTTGGCGGGATCCTTGTACTGGACTGCGAATGGGTTGGGGTCTGCGACTTGCTTCAGGTTTGCAAGGGTGTGGTTAACCTCGCGGTGCTTGGCTTCATCTGCCCGGACATATAGCAAGAGATCCTTGATGGTCTGGTGGCCCTCGGGCATCTTCCAGTATTGGATGGCGATCTCTGGGGCCTTCTCACTCGTCCATTTAGGGAGCTTTCCCTGTTCAAGATCCGCAATGGCTCGCGTGTAAGTGAGCACGGCTTCTTCTTCAAGATAGCCCACAAAACGGTGGCAAGTTCGTGGCGAGACGAGGTAGGAAAGGAAGAATCCATTGTAGAACACTCCCTGCGCTCCCAGTACCATCAAGCGCATGAACCATCCTGGTTCGGCAAGTTTGAGCTACACAGTGGTTAGTTCATAGATCAACAACGGCGACAGGATAGCGCTTACGAAGGTCAAAAGGTGCATCCTTTCATTCCACGCCTCTTCCAACAACGTTTCAATCCTGGTAATCATGTTAGCATTACTTAGGCAGTTCCAGAAAGATCTGACACACCATCCGTTATCCCGCTTCATACGTCTCAAACTCCTTAGGTGGCGAAGCGTGCCTCCCACCATGCCGGGAACGCCAGCAACACTCTCCAAAAAGACAAATCTGTTCAGCCACATCTTCTCCGTCATCTGGTACCTGGGGTTATTCTCCTGCCCAGGCTTGGGGTGCTTATAACCGGTGACCAAGTCCATGCCCCAGCGCAAGACACGGACAGCCCCGAGCGCCACCCAGTCAGACCACTCCTTGGCGTCGCGATGGCCGACTTTGACGGAGAGCATTTGTTCTTCTGTATAACTGTTGTGCAGTTAGCGCTTGTCTCCCCTCCACTGAGGGGTTCGACGTACACTGGATGGACCCATGCCGGTTTTACCTCCTTGATCTTGGGTGCATTGGGAGGAGGGAAGTATTCCTTGATCTGTGGCTTGAGCGTGGAGTGAATTAACCGCTTCCTGGCCGGCTGGCGTGTGTAGTTGTTGCTGAAGTACGAGCCGCTGCATTGGAGTCCAGTAGTAGCGATGACCCTCGTGTAGGTTCGTACCGTGGATTGGGCGTAGTGCTTCGGTAGTGTAGCAGCCACCCTAATAGGCGTCGCAGTTGATATTGAGTTCATGGTGATGGATTGTAGGTGTTGTACTGATAATTAATTGATGTTGTTGGTGTCAAGTTCAAGGTAGAAGTAGAAATAGAGATAGCATTCAATGTTCTGCTGCAATGTCTCTTGTCTGAGGAAAGAAAAGAACCCCTACTCTCCCAGGCGCCCTGATTATTTATACTTCTCCCAAATCAAACTCCAAACCAAGGCACAAACGCCTACAGTCCTTCTCGATGACAAGGACCCATGGCAAAAGTCGGGTCCCAAATAACCGGAACCAGGCATACGGCCCGAATGGACAATAATGAAAAGAAAAGGTTTTCATTCACCGAACACGAAATCTAGCATCTCGAACCCTCCAGCCAGGGCATGACGTGCTAACACCCATAGCTCGCTGTGGCTGAGAGCCTAAAAATGCACTGCAGGAGGGGGGCGCCGATTTGTTCCTGAGGAACCACAGGGCAACCCTGTGTATTTTTTCGATCGCAACTCGGTTACGGGGCGATACCAAAGCGTATACTTTGACTAGAGTTAGATTGGCTGCTGAAATATGTTCGAGTTTTGGTCTATCCCGCTGTACTGGGTGAATTTAACAACAACAGAAGCAGAATCAGGTTGAACCCCCTCCCCAGTGATTTTGTGCCTCACTAACACCTGTGGTGAAAGTGAGGTAAGACTCAAGACTGTCAGATCAATACGATAACGAAAAGTATTTTTGGCCCTCTGGTTCTCCATGTGACCAGTTTGACCACGGACAAAGTCGGGACGGCGTCTGCGCGCTGACTCACGGGAAGCCGAAAATGAGTCGGGGTTTGGATAGCCTACCTGGGTAACTGGGTTTTGACGTCAGAGGATTTTCTCTTGTTATTTTCTCGAAGCCAAGAACGATTTTAGATTGCAAGGATTATCTAAAGTTTGTGAGATTGGTTGGATTCTAAAACGCGGCTGAGACTCCCAATACTGTAATAAATAAAGTGCAGTGTGCAAGGTTATGGGCCCATCATGGTTGTACTACTTCACATCATGGTGGGGAGAGTAGTACAACTGTTAAAGCAAGCAATAGCCGCTTGCCATTTAGGTAGTATTGCCCGCCCTAAGAGGATTCAAACCGTGATTCGGATGTTCTCCTAACGCCAAAGTGGCCATCGTAGTCATCCCTCGCGTCCAGAATTTTCTTCTCCAACTTGACGACGTGCGCTGATTGAGGGCCTTTGTCGACATCCTTCAGGAACTTCTGTAAGGTCTCCTCGGGGCCTTGTGCCTCTCCCTCAACCTGCTTCTGGTCAGTACCTGTGTTCAAGATCATACGACGTCAAAGACATAGTGCTCCTCGTGGCATTTTATCAGACATGAGTAAGTTGTAGGAGGGACACTATACTAACCCGTCCGCAGTTTGTATTCTTGACCCAGCCCTTGAGACCATATTCGACGGCCCGTTTCTGGGTAAAGTCACTGTGATAGCAAGGGATAATTAATCCCTGAACCACTCCAGCCGCCAAGCATCAAAGATAGGTGCTTACCGGAAGCCAACTCCTGTAGGATTACCTTAGTAAAGAGTGACAAACAATGCATCAAACGGGAGGTATAACCTTGGACGGTGCCATGCACTTTAAATGCAATCTGAAGAGCATTATTAGAGCGCCACTTGCAGGCAATAAATGTACCCGGTAGCATACTACGTACTCACCCTCTGAGACGCCATGTTCGTTTCAACTTTCAAACGGTTTTGGTGGGCGTTGTAGACCAGACTCCGGAGACGGCGCTGATGTCGGCAGGAACGTTTGTACGTAGTGGCTTTGTGGTTCGGAGTGGGGTTTTGCTGAGGCTTAAAAGTGCCCGCTGCGGGGCGACATCCCTGCGCGTCATGGACTCCTGGAGTCATGGCTGTCAATGGTGGATGATGGCAGATGCTCTTAGTCTCCGCTTCGCGAATACCTAGACCTATCTAACAGCTGATTGCAGACGCTATATTGTATGTATCAATCACTGTAGCTCATTATGGCTCCTCAACAGCTCCATGATCAGCTCTACCAGGGAGGCGATTTATCTCAAGACCATCGGACTCGAACAAAGCTCCGAATGAAGTAGGTCAGGGCACCCGTAGTCCCTACCAAGAGGCTAGTCCTAATTAGGAAGAACAGTTTTCAAGCTGAGATGCTCTGTGATCCATCATGGATCCAGCCGTACGTTGTACTACTTCATTCCTGTCTGACCTCTAGGCTTGTAGCTATGTCGACACTTCCTGAAGTCTGCAAAGCGATAAGCAGTAGTTATCTTCGTGTCAATGAGAATGTTTTGTTTTCCTCCCTCAATCTTTTGTGTGTCTGTCATGATGAGTAGGTGTCCATAGGAGATGATCGAACGCAAGATATATAGGTACACGGCAGAGTGAGCGACGTACAAAATCAATAAAATCTAGTAAGGTAGCCACATCATTCTATCATATTTGCGTAATGCCCACCATCCAATTTCACATTAGGAAATATAGAAATCAAAGTGAGAAGAAGAGAATGTCTATATACGGGATCACATAAAAGAAGCGCAATATCAAAACGCTCTGCTATGGCCACTATGCATGATACATGGGAATAAACACAGGAAAAATAAAAAGGATAACGATTGGGGAATAGACGGGAGGCAGGAATGCATCGGCATCATATCGTTAACATAACGTGAGCGCGTTGATATCGTTGTTGCAGTGGACGGGCTATACATGTGAGTAGATGCAGTTATTTCGCTGGCACGCGCTCATAGAATACAATATACGCTTGCTCATTCTGCAGCCGATTCTTAAGCGACAAATCGCGTGGCATGAACTCGGTTACCTTGTCGTCGTCGAATCTGCGCCAGCACTGGCGAGATGCATCGCGGACAAGGGAAATATAATGGCCGCTGCCCATGGACGCCCCTATATGACGCAGAACTCCGTATGCATCATAGGTAAACGGTGGGTCTGTGGGAGAGGTTGTATCCTGTAACGCTGGGTTGGCAGGATCACCGGAGTTTGGTTGCGATCGGGGTTGCGAGAACACAAAATCGTCCATGCGCAGACCGTGGAGAGGGAAGTCGATGGGGGTATGGATTTTACGGGCGCTCTGAGTTTTCGATGCGGAAAATCGCTTGAAGTGGACGACGAGAATTTGAGGGGCGCGAGTAATGATGATTTGCTTGGTGGCCACGCGTTCACACTTGCAGTATGGGCACTTCCAGACCTCGTCGCCGCTCAACAATTCTTCCTGGCAGTAACTGCGGAGGCACTGGTATATGTCTCCTTTCCCTGACGGCGGAATCTCGACGCTGATACTGTAGAACGCTTCATAAGTAGTTGAAGTTCGCTTGCAGGTCGTACAGCGAAGCCGGCTTGCATGCTGACCAGCAAACAGGGAAGATATAAATGACTTTTCCCGGTGGCAGTAACGGTCCCATTCTATTTGGGATACATTAGCCATCGGCATCCTCTCCCGCCGAATTTCCTCTTCGAACGTCAACGGCCGAAGCGGATTCCGCTGCCAATTGCCGTTGAGATCTTCATGGAGGCAATCCACCACAAAATCAAAGAACTCCTTCGCATCCTGCTGTCGATCGATACCCCACTCCTGATTTAGGCGCCCGCAAAAGTTTCGGAACGATGTCGGCATGATCACCTGCACGTCATTCTTCCACAGAGATCTTATGAGATTCGAGAATAGCCCAGGCATGACTCCCTGGGATCCCTTCCAATTTTTCTGGACACAAAATCTAAACCGGTCATCGATGAAGAATTTGCTCATCTCCACGGTGGCACTTAGACACTGAACTGTTGAATTCAGGTAGCATGTAACCCCAAAATTTGCTAATCCAGTCCGAGGAAGTTTGAGGCGATTTAAAATGGAATTTGAAGTATATAGTGCCGTCTTGGTTGCTGAATTCTGTCTTTGCAATGGGGGCTGTATTTGCCGACCATCAGAAACGCCACTATAGCTGGGCCGTGGGACTGCAGGTGGTGGCCTTAATGGTGCAACAGGCATAGGAGCAGCGTAAGTGAGAGCCGCCAGTGGTTGCACCCGAGGCGCTACCATCGACTGTTGGATAGCATGTGGTTCGGGAAACCGGCGCAAGAAATCATCGTAGGAGCGAACAAATGGTGAGACGGGGGTTTCGGCCTGTTGCTCCTCCTCAGGTTCCTCTGCGAGTGCCTCTTCTCCTAGATAAGTACTTGTGTCGATTTCTTCCGTTTTGGACTTTTCCAACCATTCGATGAGTTCTTCGGGGTTTAGCTGTTCAAGCTTGCGAAGCCTGCGCTTTCTGACCTCCAAGCTAGAATTGGCGCTAGCCGTAGTAGGTACTCTCCCAAGAGGCCTCCCAGGTCTGGCGACAGGACGCTTTGTCTGGATTGAGGCCATGATGGCTGCTGTGGACGATGTGCCGAGAGACTGCTGTCCCATGAGGTCAATCCAGGAGTCCAAGCCACCCAAGAGAAGTGCAGGTGGGCGTCCATCCTTCAACGGTTTGTAGGCATTGAATTCGTAGAGAGTGTCATACAGCGCTCTGAGGTGAGGCGCAGTGGTTCCGATGGGAGGGCCCGCGAGATAGCTGTTTGAGCTTGTACTTTGGTCGTAATAAACTACCATGTCGAACTCGTTGCGCCTCTCAAACAAAGATTGTTCAAATTCGGGTGATACCACCAGACGCTCCTCAAGTTCCTCTGCCGAGACATTCTCCTTCAACGCCACAGGTTCTATACATATGATTGATTTTGCATAAACATGGCCAGTGTCAAAGTCCTCTCGCGAGCGCACATCGATCAGCAGAATGTTGAATCGTCTGAGATGGTCCAGAAGCTCCTGGGGGGTTATTGTAGATCGATGCGGTAGTTCAGCCGTGCTACTGACAGGTCCCTTGATCGAATGAATGCCGTTTGGAGTCCGAGATCTATAGGGGTTCTCATCAACCCCGGAGGGCCCTGGGCTGCCACGGGGAGAGTTGGCAAACTGAGAGTATCGTGCATTCATGGGCCGGGAACTCTCTGTCGAGGTTTTGGGTGGGTTAAATGGAGGTTGTGAAGGGACGGTCCATATCGGGCTATAAGCTGGGTCTGGTGCACGCGGTAGCGAGGTATTAAGAGGTATTTTCGGGGGTAAAGATGGTCCGCTTTGCGTGGCGCCCATGTTTCGAGGGCCTAGAGGCCTCCTGACAGGAGAACTCAAAGTCGATCCGTTTGTTGGGCCATGAGATATATAGGATGACGGCCGAGGCGATTGGTTTTCAGCAAAGCCCTCATCGCCATTTTTGGAGGGAGATGTCGTCTTCAATCTCGCGAGTCGTTGAGCAAGCGCATCCGGTGAACTTGGGGGCGCTGAGTACCTCTTAGGTTGCGCTTGCGGGTCGAACGCTTGAAATTGAGAAGGGCTAGGCATCCGCATTGATGAGTTCCCTGGCTCGCTTGGACGACCCCGCGAGTCTGTGGGTGCATATGTTCCTGCAGGAAGTACTTGTGATGCAGGTCTTCGGCTGTTAGCCGAGAATTGACCGGTTGGCTGTGCATTACTCCTTAGATTGTTCTCCAAAATTTGCTCCTTGATTGAGTCCACTCTTGCCTGCTTGGTCTGAACGGCCTAAAGACTCGAATAGTTAGCCACTTCTCAAAAAGTTACGTGATTTGAAAGCGAAAAATCCATGTTGCTGATGATGACTTGCCATCATGAGGTCTTGAAATTGCTTATGCCAGTCGGGAAATTGAATGGCAGCGGTCCTATAGTTGGGATGGCGCGGAATGAGGTTGATAGTGATCTCGGAAGCGCGAACATACTGCACGTATGCTTTATCTAATTGATTGTTTTCTGTGAACCCTCTGAATTTGGCGATGGCATCTTGCGCGGTATTCAACAAATCCGTGAGCTATGCGAGTCAGGTTAACGGACCGGTTATACCACGAAGAATGTACCAATGATGAACTACTTACCGGAGTACTTTCATTCACATTTAAGGCCGCTGCCTCATCTTGGAGGTCTTTTATATTGGGAAAGCGCGGCGAGGATCCGTTCTGATGCCCCCCGGCCCCTTCGATTTGCCTCTCGCCCGGTACCATGCCACCTGTGCTGCGACGGCTGAAACCAGCCCCTGGCGCGAATGTAGGTGGCGACGGGAGAGTCGCTGCATCTGGGGCCATGGCGCAAGGACTATAAGGGAGGGTTCATCGAAGTCCGGGGGACGGAATGGGAAAGCGGAGGAGAAGCCGAATGGTGGGCTGGTGGGACTCGAGGTGTTTGTGGCGAGAACAAAGCAGGCACCCGCAAAAAAAAATCCAACAAAGAGTGAATGGAGGCAGGTGGAGGATGCAAAGCGAAAGAACGTATGCGTGAAGCTGGAAAGAAGGAAGATGGGATGCCAGAGGAATGCTAGAAAGACCAAGTCGTCAGAGCATCCTGATGCCCATCTGGGGATGTCATCTGGGGTACTTAGTATGTCGTATTTGTGTAATTGTGCTGTACGAAATGGGGGCAGAAAAAAGCGGTGGGCCTATGACGCCACAGTATTTAGGCATCAGGGCCAATGAGGCTAATTCGGGGCGCATCACAAGAGAGACAAGCTTGATCGTTGTCAACCTTGGAGCTCTCCCATCTTACTTGTTGACCTACAACATACATCCTGTCCTCGGCCTCCTCCTGTCCATTCTCCCTCGATTCGGCTTGGGGTCTCATTTCGTGCGCCCTCTTCTTATCGCCCGCACATCCTTATTCTTGAGCTTGATACCCTCCTTCCGCTCTACCTACGCATATTGCCCCCGCATCCGTCATGGCGGGTTGGTTCTCATCAGCCTCACCGCTCGATGAGCAGGTTGAGCGCGCCACCGCGTCGTCTCTTGAGGATATTGCTCTAAACCTAGAGATATCAGACCTCATTCGTTCTAAGAGCGTACAGCCAAAAGATGCCATGAGATCATTAAAGCGGCGACTGGAAAACAAGAACCCCAACATTCAAACGGCGACTCTAAAGGTTGGTTTCTATGCATTTCTTTCTTTGATTCATTTCAATTTAACAGCACTATTTGCTTAGCTCACCGATACCTGCGTAAAGAATGGCGGGTCCCATTTTTTGGCGGAAATCGCATCACGAGAGTTTATGGATAACCTTGTTTCGCTCCTTAAAACGGAAGGAGTCCCATTGAATTCTAATGTGAAGGAGACGATGCTAGAGCTGATACAAGACTGGGCTATGGCGGCCCAAGGGCGAATGGATCTGAACTACTTGGGGGAAACATATCGGAAACTGCAGAACGAAGGCTTCCACTTTCCACCAAAAACTGCACTTAGTGGAAGCATGCTCGAAAGCAACGCGGTGAGTCGGAATTCTCCTATCCAAGTCCATATTTACCTTTAACACCTTATGGTACTCCAGCCTCCAGAATGGATAGACTCCGACGTCTGCATGCGCTGCCGTACCTCCTTTAGCTTTATGAATCGCAAGCACCACTGCAGGAATTGCGGAAACGTCTTCGATGCGCAATGTTCCAGCAAGACCCTTCCTCTACCTCATTTGGGCATTCTACAGCCTGTTCGTGTCGATGATGGGTGCTACGCCAAGTTGACCTCGAAGCTGTTCACCCAAGGCGTCGTAGCCGATCGATCGTCCTTTAAGAATAACTCGATCACGAAATCGAACGCGATGGAACCCCGCGCAGCTAGGGCTGAGACTGGTTTTGATGAAGATTTGCGCCGAGCCTTGCAGATGAGCCTAGAGGAGGCTCAGAATAAATCTTCGAGCGGTTATGTTTCACAGCCTAAGCCTACTCAAGGACCTACAAACCCGGCGGCGCAACCCAGTACTAACGAAGAAGAGGACGCGGACCTAAAAGCCGCGATTGAGGCATCGCTTCGTGACATGGAACAACACAAGCAAAATCATGCAGCTGCACTCAAGAACTCCGCCGCGCCCAATTTGTCTTCCAATGAAACCCCAGTTGCGACATCCTTGCCCAAGAATCCGTACGAGCTTAGCCCTGTCGAGGTAGAGAACATCCACCTCTTCTCCACACTGGTCGACCGTCTTCAACACCAACCACCAGGGACAATTCTTCGCGAGCCTCAAATCCAGGAATTGTACGAGAGCATTGGAGCGCTTCGACCGAAATTGGCCCGCAGTTATGGCGAAACTATGAGTAAACATGGTAAGAAGAACCTGCAAATTCCCTTAGCAACACCTCAACTAACTAGCCTAGATACACTCCTTGACCTGCATGCCAAGCTGTCTACGGTGGTGCGGTATTATGACCGCATGCTTGAAGAACGGCTGTCCAGCGCATATTCTCAGCACACCTTAGGGTACGGGCCAGTACCCGGAGGAGCTTCGTTTCCAAATGTATATCCATCAATGCCCTCAAATACAGTCAGCGGGAAGCCGGGCGCCGAAAATTTCTACTACGGAAATGCTGGCACAGAACACCCGGCGCCTAATCATACACCTTATTCCCAACCGCAGCCGGAACGAGAAAGCAGTACAATGAGCCCGGCAATGCATCCGCACACCCCACAGACTGTGACCCCAAGCCTACAGTGGAACCAGGGCAACCAACCGACCACATCGCCTCAGACAAACACAAGCAACACATATCAAAACCCCGCTACTTACCCTGGCTCTGGAGCGCCATCACAATTCTATACTTCCCCAACATATCAGGAGTCCGATAAGGCGCAGTTTCAGCAACTGAGACACGGGGAAGTTGAATCACCTTATCAACAGTCGCCAGTAACGAGACGCGATTCATACCACCAAGCTACAGGTTTTTCATCTAACCCAGCGGAGCAGACACCGCCTTTTGACTATGGATCTTCGTCAGGGTATGTGCAGTCGACGCCACAGCAGTTTGGCGGCCAGTCGACTTCCCAACCCCAGCATCAAACTCAACCAACAGAGCCATCGAACCAGTCATATTATCTTCCGCAGCAACAGCAGCAACAACAACAGCCCACGCAAGGCGGGGGCTATCAAGGATATCCTCAAGGAAACATGGGCTATCAAGCACCTTACGGCGGCGACGTCTCTCCTATCAGCGCGCCCGGGCCCGCGCAATATCAGCAGCCAGCACCGTCCCGACCTGTTGTTGAGGAAAGTTTGATTGAGCTGTAATGGACTCGTTCTGATGTTTTCTTGGTGTCGTCGTAGGGGCTTGACCTATTTTCCATGTTACATTATGATACCAGACGAATTGGTTGCTTCCTGGTTGCGAATTGGATGTATGTTCTTTCCTGGCAGTAGGCCTTATAACGAAACCTTGTTGCATTCAGTTGTGGTGGTGCAGTGGCGGAAGCGGGTCATTTGGAACTCCCTCGACTGTTGCGGAACGCTGCCCAGGCCACGGAAACGGCGGCGTAACACGTAATCTATGTAATTCCAGCTTCGACTTTGTCCTTCATCATCCTTCGCCTGAACACAACCTGTGTCCCCTCTCCACTCTTCGCGCCTCGCTCCGGTGGCGGCGGATTGTCTTCGAATCTTGACGAGAATATTTAGGCTCTCTTCTGAGCGTACTTCTTGCCCTCTATCTCCGCTCTTCTTCCCCTCCAATCCACCACCCCTGCTGGTCGCTCGTCATATTCCACCAATTGCCTCGCCCCGCGCTTGTCAAGCACCAAGCTCGACCCTACTTCGTCATCATTCATATTTGCTTTTCTTGCAGTCATTTCTTACTTTGTTCAGTCCTGTTGTGACACTGGGCGTCAATACTGTGGTGAGGCATTGACTGCAGCCGTCAATCCCCAATCACTGACACAGATCTGCTGCCGGTAGCTGCTCGTCGCCCGATTCGGACCTGACGTTGCTGGCGCCATGCCGACCTCTTCGAATTCCTCCCCTGTTAAGCGCCCGGGCCTGGGCCGCCGTGCTGTCTCCTCTCACGCCGTCGTCACGCGGTCCACCTCTTCCTCAACCCAGGGCGAGCTCTCTCATTCACACACCTCTCATACCACTCATAAGGCCCCCGCGCATCGACCTCACCGAGCGCACGTGGTTGGCGGTGGTCATCGCAGCCACGGCCGGAATCCATCATTAGGCAACAAACTAAACAAGCTACAGCGCCATCTTTCGACTGGCCAAATCGAGCCAGGTGCACGGTTCCATCAACGCAAGAAGTCCGCTCCCGCAACACCCGCTGCAAGCCCGCCCCGCCCACACGTTCGCTGGGATGGAGCAGTTGACGAGACCTCCCATCATACAACAGCGTCTATGAAGAAGAATTACTCAAGCCCCGCTTTGCGACGGAATAACTCGGGGGTATTGCCAAAGAAAGCTTTGGTGACTGATCGTCCTGCCACAAGCTCCGGAAAGAAGAAGACGGTCGGGTTTGAACTTGCGGATTCAACAGACGAGGGGGAGTGGGAGGATACGACACAATCACCTGAGAGTACCAGACGGAGTTCAGTTGCACAGTCTAGAGACGATAACGACAGTCCGGTAGTGCTTGTTGATCCACTAACGTTTGTGAAGCGCCCCTATCCTCAGTTTCCTCGAGCTACCAGCCTTCCAGAACCCACGAGTAGGAGCTTCCACGACGATCAGTCTGAAGAAGAGCAGGAGGACACGGATGTCAACGCCAACGCCGACGAAGACGAACAGCAGCCACAGCAACAAATCTCAGATACGGAGGAACATCAAACAGAGGATTTTGCGCGCCAACCTGACCCGGGAGATATAGCAGCACGTTTTTTAAGGCCGTCGCATTCGGCCAAGGCGCTCCCCGCGATGTCGTCAGTATCCGCCACAGCCATGCCTGCGCCGGTTGACACAGTGTCTAGAAACGCTTCGCTGACGAATTTGAAATCCGGCCAAGACGGCTTACGACGACCGATGTCCTCAGCAAGTGTCGCACAGGCCAGCACCCCAATATCACAGACCAACGCAACGTCCTCGTCTATTGAAGGAGGCGTATCGAGATTCATCGTAAACAATAAGATTGCAACGTCTCGCACCGATTCAGATCCGAACACCCCGTCCTCTTTTCTTCCGCATTATCATCCGCACACACCACCATCACCCAAGGGCACGACTTCAAGAAAGACACGAGCATCACCGTCCTCAAGACAGCCTGGGGCTGAGCCTCATTCTCGTACTCAGCAAAAGCTATGGTTACAGCGTACAGCAGCATTGAATACTTCCCCACCTGACTCTCATGGCCCGTCCACGAGCGTGTCTCCATCAGCGATGGATGCGGCTTATATCAGTGGCACTTCTCGGGTCGGACCGGGACCATACGACACTGCAAGAGCGCTTGTCAATGGATCTGCTAGGAACGGTGGGGCACTGCATCAGAGCGAAGCGAAACATATCCGAAAAGCGTACGAAAAGACCGCCCTAGAGCTGACGGTTGTACGAAGATTTCAATCTCCAACCGGCAACAGCTTCAATCGATTAAACGCCGTCCTTCAGCACCCTAAGCCAGCTACGGGTCCAGAACTGCGGAGTGGGCTCGGGCAACCTGTTAAGTCGGCGCCTGCTCTGGTGCTCTTACAACGAGGTGCAAAGGAACAAAGCGGCCGGCCCAACAGCCAGAGCGGAAGCTTTGAATCAAGACAACTCATAGGGCGGAAGCAAGCCGATGCACAAAGTTCCGTTTCCCGGGCTTACATCCAAGACCCTGAAGATCCTCCACACCCCTCCCACCGTCTTTTGTCTACGTCGGATGAGGCTTCGCACGGCACTCATGCTGTAGATGATGACCAGGTGGAAGACTCATTCTTACCAAGCGAAGCTGACATGATGGTTCGCCGCATGTGGGAAAGCCGAGAAGTCGCATCTTCTGGCTGAGTGTACATATAATCTTGAAGTTCTCTTTCGGGTCATTAGTCTTGCTTTCTTTCTTCAGCAAATGCTGGCGTTGGGGTGAAACTCGTTCATTATCGGTTTCAGCACACGGGTTGTTTTTGGGGGCGACATCAGTCTCCCCTTTAGCTGTTTCATTATATGTTTAGTGGAGTATAGCATGATATCCCCAGGTTAATGATTTTTTTTTACCATGTTGTTGACCGGTGGATGTAGATATGTATCAAGCACAACGTACTCCGTAAAGTTCGGGCAACTAATCCCGAAGACACTACCCGACGGCAGATGGTCCCCGAGGTTACGGTTATCGATGGGTCAACCTGGAGACCAGTCGGAATGAAGGCGGGATTCCTTAGTACTCTAAACCTCGAGAGGAGGAATTGTTCTGGACACGGTGATTAATAATAATTGATACGCACATCCGTGGCGGGCACTGGGCAAGTTGGAGTCAGCTAGGAGTGCGGGGATGTTCCGTGGAAAGATGCCCTCAAATGGAAAAGAATTGCGATGCTTTTTGCAGTGTCTCCTGGATCTTGCAGTCAATGCGACAGATACCTCTGGGTCTAAGTATATACGTTTCTATCTAGATCGAGGAAAGCGATTCTACCAAATGTTCGACTGTTGACTAGAACTTCAATCCGCATTCTGTTCCCTGACTAAGGTGAAAATAGAAGGGTTCCGATTCGTCAGCACTTTTATCAGGCCACTCCTCAACAATCGTCGGACTCCGGGGGTTGAGTAGATACAGAGATAGAAGGAGGACTAACGATAGCAAGCCAACGCCTTGAATAAGTAGAGTATCTAGAGCTTCTGTGGATGTACTCGTGGAGTCCCGAGTTGCGACTGCCATCCGATGGCCGGATCCAATCCGCGGCATTGTAGAGATAGAGAACGACAGACTTGAAGGGCAAGAATGTAAAAGGCGGAGAAGCGGTCGAATCACGTTCAGGAACCGACTCTTTTGAATCTCGCTCTGTCTCTCTCTCTCTCTCTCCTCTTCCCTCCTCCACTCTCGTGCTCTCACTGTCACATCTGCTCCGGTCACTGTCCTTCTCTCAGCTGAAATTTCGTCGTCGAACTCCCAGTGAGTCTCCCTGTCTCCCTGTCTCCCTGTCTCTCCCCCTATTCACCTGCCCCTTCGCTTTGTTTCGCTCGCCGAAAAAAAAAGGAACCCGTAGAGCAAATTACTCCGTCGGCTGTGATCGTCCTGACCACATGTCCTTTCTCGTGCTTCGCCTGCGCCCAGTGTAACAAGTTGACTGATCATCGCTCTCTCAATTCCAGGTACATACTTTTGCGCACACGGTCATTTCGCCACAATGTCTGCCGGCAAGGAATTCACGTTCAAGGAGGTCGCCGAACACACCACCAAGAAGGACCTCTATCTTGTTGTCCACGACAAGGTCTACGACTGCTCCTCGTTCGTGGATGAGCATCCGTACGTTTCGCCTCCAACCAGTCCTCCCGGTCTTCAGCAATGCCGAACGCATAACTAATTTTTCCTAGCGGTGGTGAGGAAGTTTTGCTCGATGTCGGTGGCCAGGACGGCACAGAGGCCTTTGAGGATGTCGGCCACAGTGACGAGGCCCGTGAGATTCTCGACGGTCTGCTCGTTGGTTCTCTAAAGCGTCTGGTACATTTCCCACAGACTTCCACCTCTCAGCGCAGCTTTACTGATATATGCAGCCCGGTGACCCCGCCCCCAAAGTCCACGCCCAGACCTCCAACGACTCCTCCTCCTCCAGCTCCAGCTCCGGCTTCGGTATTGGCCTTTATGCCATCCTTCTGATCGGTGGCGCCGCCGCCTACGGTGCCTTCCAGTACCTCCAGGCTTCCGCCGCTGCCGAGCAGGCTTAGAGTAGCTTGGTGGGAGTAGGAGTGAGAGTGAGAGTGAGACGGAGGGCGCGAAAATTCAACAATGCAAGAATATTATGTTACGAAGACGCTTTTTTCTGAGACCTGCTATCCTCTCTTATAATTTTATGTCAACCACTTTTTGTGCCCCATTTTGTTCCCCATCTGTTGGCTCTAGCATTAGGCGTGTTAGGTGATGTCTTATCTATTTTCGTCAGCTGAGAGTCAAGAGTCAAATTCTGATCGCGATTGCACTCCGCAGTTTTAGGTTGGCTGCGTTATGCTTCTACCTACCTAGATCTACAGAGGCAGTTTTGAGATATGAGACCCATAATGATAATACGTGACGAACTGACTCAGTGGCTCTATTTCCTTTTTGCAGTCTTTGACCTGCATCCACCACGCTCAACAGGATGAGCCCCATTTCATCACTCAAGTATCAAGTAAGCCTGTGCTCGTCCCCTCACAAACCCCCAAGGCCAGAGAGGTGCTGGAACTAGGCTTGAGATGGCGTGACCGACCCCGGAACATAGTCGACCCCTCAACGGTCCACGGAGTTCATGGTTGCGCAGGGTGAGATTGTCAGCAGCACATGTCAAACGCTGGGTTGCTTGTACCTCGATTACCTCGATCAATGCTTCCTGTGTGTGTTCGCATTTCCCGAATCGCCAGGAATTTGATTGAAAGGGCACCGGAGAATCCCGATAGAGTTCCCAATGAGAACACGGAGGAGAAGAATCTGGAAGAAAGTTTATTTCGTGGTGTGGATGCAGCCTCGAACATGTGTGGGGTGTAAAATTATGCTGTGTGGAGAATACACTGTCACTATGCCCATGTGAAGTGCCCGAGGCAGTACTGGAGTCTTACGAGTCGGACATCGGCAACACGGATTGCTCGCCAGGTTGGACGTAGGTAGTTTAGCCCTGTCTCGTCTATCGAAATGTGAGCTTACTGTTTACTCAGGCACCATCAAAGGAGGAGAGGTTCTGTCGATTATCTAAAAGAATAGCCAATAATGTATAGGTAGAATATTCAAAGAAGGCAGAATCGCCAGGATGCTCAGGTAGTAGGAGAAAGTAGCACATTCTTTTGATGAAAACAAGAAAAGCAATACAAGTCAAGAAATGGAGGCGAAAAGAAGAGGAAGAAAAAATAAGCAAGATATCTTGGTATATTCAAGGTATTTTGTTTTTACCTGTGGTTTCCCTTTTCTTTCTTTCGTTCTTTCTCCATAGCAGTGAGGGTCATCACCTGGCGTTGCCGTTCGGGCCGGCACGAACAGCCTCCAAAATCAAATCTCTAGCCTTGTCTAAACTCTCCTTGCTACCCTTGATTTCGATTGCTTCGCCTTTAGCCTGGTCTTTTGGCACGTTGATTCGGCAGCCTGTTTGTTTGCGAATCGAGTTGATTTGGCTACCACCCTGGCCGACAACGAAGCGGTAGGTCTTTGGATCGGGGAGAATGAGGTATCCCGTAGCAGATTGCTGGGAGGCCGTGTTGATGGCCTTCTCCAATGCAGCCTTGGCCTTGGCGACATTGTCACCGGATCCAGCCAGTACCCATGGAATTGTGGCTGGTTCACTGGGATCGCTGGGGGCAGGGCTGTTCTCAACCACCTTCCAAGAGTGGGCGTCCAGCGCCTCGCTGGGTTCATCCGTAATCAATGGGAGGGAAGAAGCTCCGTTGGCAGTGGCACGTGAGTCGTCCAATGTGGGCTTGACCGGGGCTTGCTGGCCAGCATGATCCACCGTCACCTGGTAGTCGTTGCGAAGGCGGCGGAAGAATGATCCGTTGTCGGCGATGGCATGGTGCAGATGCCTTGGAACATCGACGCTCACGCCCTGCTGATCCTTGAGCATAGCCAGGATATGTTCCTTTGCCTCCGCGACAGCGGTGCTGGGTCCCTTCAGCTTGACATCGGCGCGTCCAGAACCTTGTCTAGGAATGTCCAGTGTGATGTTGAACTGGGACTCGATGCCTCGCCGGATATCTCCCCCACGACCAATAAGAAGACGGTGCTGCACGGCAGGGATCTCAACGTTGACAACAACCTGGTCTTCACGCTCCTTCACGAACTGCTCAATAGCAGCAATGATCTTATCCACGACCTCGCCGTCGCCTTCGAGTCTGATTGTGGTTTCATTGCTCTCGGGACGCGGGAACTTGACAAGTCGTGATGCACTCGAGTCAGTCGGACCACCGGCTTCAGCAACAATCTTACGGATGTTTGCACCTATGTACGATTAGCGATATCACTCTATGAGAGTTCAGAAACACTTACCGCCGCCACCAATCAAGGACTTGTGATACTTCTTGTCAACCTCAATCGACTTGGTAACCGTAGCATCAAATTCGCTCGAGCGCTTGAGGAAGACCTTCTTCGCCTCTTCAACCTGCTTCTTGGTGCCCTTGATCTTGATCTCGACGCGGCCAGAGGCGTCTGGCGCATCGTTGACTCCTGGCACATCAATTTGAGCACCAGTGTCAGCCCGAAGTTTATCCATCTCACGCCCACGCTGACCAATCAGCGAAGGAATCTGGCTCTGTGCAACAGACACCGTGGCTGAGTAGGAGTGGTCCACAACCCACTGCAACAAGCTCAGGATTTCATCACGTGCATCGTCTGCTCCCTTGCTGGGACCCTTCACAATCACCTCGTCGGCAGCCTGCTGGAACCGTTGAGGTCTCGCGCTGCCGGCCTCGCTAGAAGTGTCAGCAACAGATTGCTCATCGCTGACAATCACAGCTCTAGGGAACTGGACGCGAACAGAGTAGCGGTCTTGGAGGCGGTTGACCTGACTACCCTTCTGCCCGATCAGTTCACGGTGATACTGAGCTGGAACCTTCAGAACATGAGTCGTCTCGTCCTCAAATTTCTTGCCGAGGTTGATAATCCTAGCCTTTGCAGCATCCGCTTTGGCCTTGGGTCCCTTGACCTCCACCTTTCCATCCTCCACCTTGATATCGACGTCAAATTCGTCACGGAGCTTATTGATGTTTTCACCCCTCTTCCCGATGAGGAGGTTCGCAAACTTCTTCGGGAAGTCAAAGGAAGTGGTGTAACCCCTCTCAAGATCATCTTTCTCTTGCTCAACAACAAACTCCTTGAGTTTGGAGGCAAGTTCCCCGACAAGACGGGAAGGGCCGCGCAATGAAACTTCACTGTGAGGAGTGGTTCCGCCACCATTTCGGCTTGGTCCACCACCAATAAGAGCGCGGACAGGGATCTGGGCTGCACCTTTCGCCTCTTGCTCCCGGGCGATGAACTTCCGTACCTTCTCTTGGTACTTGCTAGGAATCGGTACAGTCTGCGTCACGATGTCATCTTGGCTACCCAGAGCATTCAACAGATACTCTTGCGCCTCCTGGAGAGCTTTCTCAAATGACGCAAGATCGGTGGGGGATGGGCGTTGGCGTGGAATCTCTAGCTGGGGAGAGTTCGCAGAGGGTCCTTCGTAAACGAGCACAACATCCGGGCAATCGACCTCTTCAGGAATAAGGACATGGACACCGTAGTCAGATCGCAATTGAGGAATGCTACGGGCGCGGAGGTAAGGGTGGAAGTAAGGATCAACAGTGAGGTGCCGGAGTCTGGCCGGAGGGTGAGCTGCGACGAGATTCAGGATATCGGAGCGTGCACGAATAGTGTTCTTGCCATCCCTTGAGTAGACCTCCCAGGTGACCGGCCCGTCTGAAGCGGGAGACAGAGCAATCCGGGAATCATACATGTTTTCAAGTTCCTTGATGATTTGTCGTTGTTGAAGGTAGCGCGTAAGAGCGCGCGCATGAACATGGGGCCCGATAGGAGCATTGGCGTGCTGGCGGGAGAGGTCAATGCTTGCCATCTGCATACTTGTGGCGAGATCCATCGCTCGGTTAATTCCATCTTCAATGCACTGCAGCGGGCCGGTGACGGTTAGGAATTCAGTCTCATCTGATGAGGGGGGGAGTACAATAGCACATCCAGTTTCCGCAAGGAATTCATGTAGCGCATTAGCATTATCACCCAGGATGAATTGGTGCTGACCCCGATTGATAGCGAGTTGCCGTAGGGTAAGTTGCCGCTGCAGATCGGCAGCAATCTTCTCAATTTCAGCACGAGCTTCTTGCGTCGCAGCGCGCTCCCCAGAAATGAGGATATGCCTGTCAGAAACTGGTGCAAACTGAACGTGGCCAGGCTCGGCTTCCTGAGGCGGAGGCTGGCTTTGCCATGTATCGTAGCGAGGAATATGAATCTGAGCCCTGGTGCGCTCTTCAATGTTTCTCAGGCTTGCATTGTGAGGACCAGCAATGAAGGGGAAGAATTCCGGTGGAATTGATTTCAGGCGCAGGTTCATGTTTGACGCACGCTCCTTAACAATAGCCTCGATTTCGCGCCGGGCCATTTCAGCAGCAACAGCATCACCCTCGATCAGGACATCAATTGTGTCATTGTCCTCATCATCATCACCAGTTGGGTCTTCCGCACGTGGAACCTGGACGCGCGCTCCCGTTCGCTGCTGAATGTCTTGGACGACAGCGCCTTGTCGGCCGATGATGTGAGGTCGGGCAGAGGTAGGAATTGGGACACGGACCGATTGCTGGCGCCGACTTAGTCTGGTGGCATACAAGCTACTTTGGACGGAAGACCTACCTTGGAACCAACTTGCTGAGCCACTTGTTTCAGAGCTTGCCGAACCGCATCCACTGAGCCCTTACCCTCAAATATGATGGACCCGCCAGGCCCACCTCGCATATCAACATTGGCCTTTGAGCGCTTCGAGATATCGCGAAGAATGTCCCGGAGCGGCTTCTTCAGCTGACCCCTCTGAAGCATTTGCGAAGGCGCAAGTCGGAGCTGTTCCATGTGTTTTCCAGGTAGAGACATGATCCTAGGCACGTCGGCTAGACCAGAGTTCGTTAGAAGACGTTTATCACATGAAGCCATCCCAAACAGGTGGGCGATCCTTGGCATGGACATACCTGTAGATGCACCACTGGGCACGCCATTGGCGGCGGCGGCGGCGGTGGAAGGGCCTCTGGCGCCCCAGGCGGAGGCAGCAGGCGCCTTCGGCCCCGGACCACTTCCCAGAGCAGGGAATAGTTCCTCCGATTGTACATCCAAGGTTGGAGCCTTGGCCAGGGCAGGCTTTGGATTCACTGGGGTGGTGGTTGCTGCGGGTGTCGGCACCTGTGCGGGGGAGGGGGAGTCGCTGGTAACTGGAGCAGAGGGAGGAGGATGCAGGACGTCGTCTTCGTCCACAGCATCTTCCACAGTAACCTTGTGCGCCTCATCCTGAGCATGTTGCTCTTCGAGCAGTGCTGCCCGGGACTTGGCACTGCCATTCACGACGGGTTCAGAAGACATGACGAGGGCACGGGGGTGGGTTGTCTGTGATGATCGAGGCGTCTATACGCGAGAATAAGAGTTCGAATGTATTGGAGCACACTACTCGATCAGAAGTCAGAGGTAAGCTGATAATTGTAGATAGCAAGCGGAGCCTCGGACGTACCGGAGGGCAAAATGTGTACCAAAACGGGGATGATAAACAAGTCGCTAAATTATCCGCAGAATTTGAACAAACCCGGCAGGCTCCAATTCAAAATTATATGAAATGCAAATAAACCCCCAATTGCAGAAAAGGGGGTGAGGGGACAGAAAGATGAATTGATATTGCACTGGCTAAACGAAAAAAGGTGCTACTGCATCAAGAGCACGCACAGAGTGAAGAGATAAAAGGAAAATGAAGGCTGAGGGGGGAGGGGGAGGCAGCAGAGAGAAGAAGAGGGAGAGGAGGGGAGAAGAGGGCCAAGGGGGAGGGTGAAGTGAGGGTGTCAATTAAGAGACAGGCGATGAGGATGGGAACGAGGACGGAGGAGGACAGAAAGCCTGAATGTTCAATGGTCGGAGTGGGAAGACCGGGGGAGAATGGCTCGACTGTGCCATTGGAGGACGGCGGAGCCGAGACGCACGCTGTGAATGGAGCCTCACGGCTGATGCTGTCGCTCAATTGCAACCTATTATTCTGCTCGAGTTATTCGATTGAGATGCCTTTCTTCTTGGTCCTTCGATGATATCGAGTATGATCATCTCGGATGTTGGGTCGTTACGGTCTTCAACAATAGGAGGACATGAACTTTGAAGGAGAGATTCGACGATGGAGGTTGTGCTAGCGAGTGTCGTCTCAACTCTCGAGGCACTTCATTATCTTCACGAGGCGAATATCTTCAATTGCCACGTTGAATTTGCTATATATGTATCTACTCTCTATCCCGTTCATATCCTTTCTTGAAGTAGGTAACCCAGAGGCGTCAAGGAGACATGCTGCCAATCACTAATTCAAAATAACGGTTGCTGGCCAAGCATTGTATGGTTAGATTTCCTTCCAACGTTCAGGATAAATTGATCCTTGAGATGCTACGCAAGCCTGCAAGACCCTTTGTCACGCATGCATATTTTGTTGAACATGGTCTCTTGGGTCTTTGATTGAATTTGTCTTCAAGAACACGTGGTTGGTTCTTCCAAGGCCGGTTCATACTATCGGAGAAATATTTCGTCGCCTCCGAGTCGAGGTCTTGTGTGGCTGTGCCATCTTGTGCCAGACTGCCAGTAGATACGTAAAACGTTGAACCCTTGGCTTCACTCGTGGAGCTGTTATAGCGCCAAGCATTGCAAGAAACACGGTCTTCGAGCTCGAGAGACAGGGAGGGTCATATTGTACAGGTGCATTATCGCGATACAGCTTGGGAGTTCTGGGCACATTCTATCTTTGGTAATAAACAAATTCACCTCGGCTGTCCACGCGGCACAGCCAACAACAACAACCTTGTTCTGCGATGGGTATATATATATATTGGCAACAACAGACGATTTTGAGAGAGACGCACCCCTTTTCCGTTCCAACCCTTGAGACCATAATTGCGTGACACTGTCACAGGGTTGCAACGGCGGTTGGGGTCGACAGTCTTGAGCCTACATCCCAGCCCTTTCGGTGAAAGGAATTGCGCTTTCTTGTACTTCAAGGATAAGTCAGATCTGATAGCTCTCAGAGTGTTGATATTTCCGCACTGTGGAAGAAGCGTGACTCGTTTTTGATCGACGAGATGCTTGAAGGCAAGGTTCACTCGCTCTTCCGAAATACGGTCTCTGATAATCATAGAATGGCTAAAAAATAAGAGCTGTTCCTGCAGAATCATACAAGATGCCGCCAACTGCCAACATCTGGAGGACCATCTATCGGAACACGTCATAGTAGACTGGTCAGTGTCATGTATGTTGGTGCGAATGGTGGCGCTGGTGTCAGCTTCGATACACCGGGGAGACAATCGAGGGCTGTTAGTTATGCCAGGTTGCCTTGATAAATCGCAAGTGATGTGGCAGAGGCACTGAAAACAAATTTGAGTGCCATTGTTGAGAATAATACAGTAAAGAAGTCGTGAGGGTGTGGAGCGGACGATGGGCTTACACTTGCAGGACACTGCAGTATGTAGAAATTGAAGTCAGCCCCCGCCTTGCCATTACGCTAGCAGATTGATTCGACAGGGATCAATTTGGAAGATGAAACTTCATGTCTGCGGTGGCCTCGAAATTAAGGAGCCGATTGTCGTTTCTGATCATGATGCCAAAGCTTCCATGGCTGTTCCTTCACAATCATATCTCGAAACTCGAAACCCCGTCTCACTCTCTGCAGAGGATAATAATCTTCGGCTTCTCGATGAGTCCAGAACCCATGCAACTCCTACCAGTGGTTGACCAGGAGGGATCAGAGACGGGGCCAATGACGTATTTCACAAAAGTACCTGCTGCCCTCTCCCTCGTGGAGAGACACGACAGCCCTGGAGTTGAGGGAGGGCATTCCAAAAGCTTGCGCAACAAAGACACCTTCTTATACTACTCATAATAAGCAGAATAAGAGTAGAGAAAACAAAGGCTGCCATCCACGGAACCGAAGATCAGCCAGGGTAAACAATCAAACCAAGGTTCAAGCCAGGCGTTTCTAACAAGTGGCCCTGGCCCCAGAGCGCATCCTCAAATCAACCGTTTTGGCACTCGCTTGTCGTCCGTCCGGCCCAGCCCCCAGTCGACGAAGGCGTACTCCGTAGAAAGATTCTCCTTTTGAAGACCACACCCGCTCCAGGGCATCTCCATGATTCTTATTCCCGGCCGTCTCCTCGCTGCTGCACCCTCCGGCGACTGCCTCTCTCTTTCTTCCGGGTCGCATTGCTTTTTCCTGGATTGCAGATCTGTGTGCTGAGCTGTCGGTTGTCTGCAGCTTCCTGCATAATTGATCCCTCTCAATTCCTGTCCTTTTTTGATGGCATTATTGGAAGCAGATACTGCTCTCATTTTCCGGCCCCCTCGCTTGCTGGAGGCTTCTCTCCTCGCTGAGCCAGCAGTCGTTCTCCACGTGCTAGCCGCCGGGGTTTTGTTCGCGACGGTCGCCCGCGGCAGCTCCTTTCCCACTCGCAAGTACTAGTACTACCCAGTGCTAAACCTCCCTTGCGTCGCCAATTTGGCTCTGCCTGCATCCCCGACCGTCGACCTGTCGGAGCCGGCAATCTTACCGCACAGTATCACCCCAGAACACACACCTCGTTGACCACTTGTCGCCCAACCGGCTGGAAGGGACCGCCAGAGCGCACCGCCTCACCCGGTGGCTTCCCTCCTCCCTCCAATCAAGCTGGTGAGCCCAGTCACCTTGTCTCCAATCGGTCGACCTGTCCTTCCCCTCCACTCCCCCTCCCCTAAAATTCGCGCGCCATGAATCACGATACCTTTTCATCCCTAAAATTCCGCCGGACATCGAGCAAACTCCATAAGGATCCTCCCGGTTACGCCTCACGCCCCCCCAGCAGCCAGCAGAGCACCACGTCACTAAAACGGCACCCGTCTGCGCCTGTATATCCGCGCTCTTCTGCCCCTGGCAGCCGGGAACATCTACGGACTAGGTCAAACGCTTACGGTTCTTCGTCTTCCTCACTCGACCAGAATAGCGCAGGAGCATCCCCGGTCCTTGCGAGCAGCGAAACGGGATATTATCACAGCAGCCAGAACCCCCTCACCAGACAACGCCCTCCTTACTCTGGACGGCTTTCTTTAAACGACCAGAGCTCAGATGAATTAATTGGCGCCCCGTTTGATTCACGGGGTATGTTAAGTGCCTTGGAGGAGAATACTGCCGAGTCCGATAGGAGTTATAGCGAAAAGCCTGTCGAAAAGCCCCCGACTTTCCGGTCGCAAACCGCCCCGAATTCACGGGCTTTGAGACAATCAGCTAGCTTCACCACTCTCCATCATCCCCGCATGGAGGCGTTTCCAAGTACCACCAGCAATGACCGCCCGACGAATACAAAGCGTTTCTCCGATGAGGGCAATGCAATAAAACCAGCTGGGACCGGTAGGAGCAAGAAGAGTAGCTTTTCTAGTTTTGTCAATAGCATGCTAGGCTCTCCTCGTGGTATCAAAATTTCCGCTCCCGAAAACCCGGTTCACGTCACCCATGTTGGCTACGATAACCAGACAGGCCAGTTTACCGGCCTACCCAAAGAATGGCAGCGGTTATTGCAGGAAAGCGGTATCACACAGAAGGAACAGGAAGAACACCCACAGACAATGGTTGATATCATGAGATTCTATGAGAAGAACGCACGAGGCGACGATGAAGTTTGGCACAAATTTGACCACGCCTATCCTCAGCACCAGAACACCTCGAGTCCAATATCCCAGCAAGCGGGGTCCCCGGCATATGGCGCTCAACGAACATCCCCGCCCACTAGCCCTCGATTCCCGCAAAACCACGAGGGCAGTTTTGAGAACCCACGAGCTCCGCCTCCAATTCCTAGAAGCGCCGCTCAGGCGATGTCTCCACCTTTGGGAACACTTGTACCTAACCGAGCACCTCCCAAGCCGCCAACTCCCGCCAATTTGGTGCCGAGTCGGCCTGCACCGCAACCTCCTACTACGAATGCCTACCCCGCAATTGCTACTAAGCCAGTTTTAGAAACCCAGAGCCCCCAGTTCAGCACACCTCCAATTCCTGAGACGGAGCCCTTGCCATCAGAGCCCCAGCGCAGTCGATCCAACTCCAAGACAAACGGTTCCCAGCCAACATGGGGCTCGGTCAATCCGAATCAATACCAGCAGCAACAAGAACACGCAATGGCTGCGGCTCAACAAGCTCTTGCCAACAAACAGCTTGAACGGAGTCGCAGCCAACGCCAGCAGCAGCAGCAGCCTTCCCCTCGGATGGAGCAAAAGCCGGTCGCCCAGCCGGTCCCTCCACCACATGCCCCTTCGACTGAAGATGCTACCCTGGCGCAAGCTTCCCGCGCGGCACCCGCTGCCCGCCCCCGCCAGCGTGCCCGACAGAGCAATGCTATGGATGTTAGAGCGCGGCTGCTTGCTATTTGTACGCCTGGAGACCCTACAAAGCTTTACCACAATCTCAACAAAATTGGTCAGGGTGCATCTGGTGGCGTTTTCACCGCTTATGAAACCAACACGAACAACTGTGTTGCTATCAAACAAATGAACCTGGATCTCCAACCCAAGAAGGATCTCATCATCAACGAGATTCTAGTCATGAAAGATAGCAAGCATAAGAACATCGTGAATTTCCGGGACAGCTATCTTCACAATCTGGATCTGTGGGTGGTCATGGAATACATGGAGGGCGGAAGTCTGACTGATGTTGTTACTTTCAACATCATGAGCGAGGGCCAAATTGCTGCCGTTTGCAGAGAGGTAGGCTGCTGCTAACTCCTTCGATACGGTCATGCGCTAATCTGCTTCTGTCAGACACTCAACGGCTTGCAGCATCTTCACTCAAAAGGTGTGATCCATCGTGACATCAAGTCGGATAACATCCTTCTCTCACTGGATGGAAACATTAAGCTGAGTACGTCTTCATCAATCAAGACATGGTTGCCTGTTGAAACTAACAATCCACAGCCGATTTTGGTTTCTGTGCCCAAATCAACGACTCGCAAAACAAGCGAAACACCATGGTCGGTACACCATATTGGATGGCCCCTGAGGTCGTGACAAGGAAAGAATATGGTCGCAAAGTGGACATCTGGAGTCTGGGCATCATGGCCATTGAGATGATCGAGGGAGAGCCTCCGTACCTCACTGAATCGCCGCTACGAGCGCTGTATCTGATTGCCACGAACGGCACGCCCAAGATCAAAGACGAACATAATCTATCACCGGTATTCAGAGATTTCCTTCAGTTTGCGCTCCGGGTGGATCCCGAGAAACGAGCGTCCGCCCATGACCTTTTGAAGGTATTTATGTCTCGCCGTGTTGATGAAGTTCATTGCTAATTATCGAGTAGCATCCCTTTATGAACGTTTGCGCGCCTCTCAATCATCTTTCTCCCCTCGTCAAGGCTGCACGAATCAGCAGAGCGCAGGAGAAAGCCCAAAAGGGCGGTATCTAAATCTTTTCGCCTGTGCGTCTTTATATGTTGATGTCTACTCTATCCTTCAGATACCCATTAATCCCGATATTTTATTTTGCCAGATTATGATATCCCTGGCAGTGCCTTATGATGTTCCTATCTATCCTTTACAGGTTCTTCGGTTGTTCTCAAGCTAAAATATGATAGATAGCAATGACTTGATGCTGTACCTATGTTGCTATGCTTAGTATATCCCCACCCACCATTTGCTCGTCGGCGTTTTGCATATTCCTCGGGTCTCCATCAATGTTTTTCGTGCTTATGGTGCTGGCTTAGGCCGCCTCGTATGATGTTGTCTCCGTCGTGCTATACTTGGTTCTATTACCCCTCTTGATGATTTACAGGACAATTCTTCGACTGTCTATGATGGCTGGGAATAAAAATGTACGGGCTTCCCTTGACATGTAGGGTATAATTACTCCGTACTATCCTCGCACAAACACTCTAGCTGTGGAGCGCGGCGTCACTTGGGTTTGGGGAGTGGACTTAAGAAAGAGACCTACATCGAGGGCTAGATAGCTACTGTAATTTGACGAAGACGACGGAAGTGTAGTACTAGGTATAGGAACGAGGTGGTAGTATATTAGTAGTAGAATCGTGATGGGTTGCGCCCTGCGGCTGAATAAGCGGCAGCGACTGGTTTCCGCCCGCGAACATCATTCATCATCGTCACTCTCTTGGAATCAGGTTCCAGCCATTCTTCAGGTACTTCTGTAATCTCCTACTGTTTTCTGACCAAACCTGATTATCTGCTTCTAAAAGTGCCACGTATCCGTGGTATTATAATTTCCCCAACAAAGTCCTCGAACCAGCCTCCGACCAAACGCAGTGAGCTGCTCATTCCCCCGCACGAGCATTCTCCGAGCAGCCTGAGCTCCATATCCACGCAGCTTGCTGCCAGCGGATCTCGCTCTGTTGGGCGACCAACCCATTGTTTTTCAGCATCTTTGGCAGCATTCAAACAGCAGAAAGACAACCGCAATCAACGGCCTTGCTGCCTAGGTAGGAGAGCTTAAGCACTCAGCAATGTTCCGCGCGCAGCAGAACGCCTTCGACGATGCAGTTGGTATATTGCCTTATTCGACTATTCTCTTGTACATATGTTTCCAAATGATATGACTGACCGCTTTTTCCCCAAAATAGCTAAGGCGACGGACGAAAACTTGACCTCCGAGAACTGGGAATATATTCTTGTATGGAGACACCGGCCCCGACGCCAACACCTACCCTTTTCGGAGCCAAAAAAAGAACGAAGAATCTGACACAGTTCTCGGTCGATAGGATGTATGCGATAAGGTCGCCGCTGAAGATTCTGGGTAGGTTGTCCTGGGTCCGATTCCCAGCGACGCCATCAAGTGTCCCAAGCTAAGCTCGTGCTGGTTATAGGGCGAAAGATGCAGTTGCTGCTTTGATAAAACGGCTTGCACACCGGAATGCTAATGTGCAACTCTATACTTTGGAAGTTTGTCGCCCGACTTGTGTTCACCGCGCCGAACGAATACTGATTTCATCCAGCTTGCGAATGCGCTAGCCCAGAATAGTGGACCAAAGATACATCGCGAACTAGCGTCAAGGAGCTTTACCGACGCGCTTCTGCGTCTCGCTGCCGACCGGGTAATTACCGTGGCCTGCTTCATGCGGATGATCACTAACTTGGTTTAATTCAGAATACTCACCAGCAAGTGAAGTCCAAGATTCTAGAGCGGATGCAAGAATGGACAGAGATGTTCGCCAGCAACCCGGATTTTGGGATCATGGAGCAAGCTTATATGAAGTTGAAGACTCAAAGTGAGTGTCTATCTTCCAGTCATCAGCCAGAAGCTTATAATTTACCGAACAGATCCCAACCTACAACCCCCGTCGAAACCTGGAAAGCGGGAAATCACTGATGTAGATCGTCAGAAGGAAGAGGAGGAGCTGCAAATGGCGCTTGCCCTTTCCATAAGAGAGAAGCCCGCTGCCGCCCAGGAACCACAAGCCGAGAGTGGTAGTTCGATGTCAGCCCCGCCGAATCAGACACCGGCCGCGACATCTGGACCGGTGCCATCGGGTACCTCAGCTGCTACTGTTTCTAGAGTTCGAGCACTTTATGATTTTCAACCGTCAGAACCCGGTGAACTGCAGTTCCGAAAGGGAGATGTCATCGCCGTACTCGAGTCTGTGTATAAAGATTGGTGGAAGGGCTCTTTGAGGGGCCAGAATGGAATCTTTCCACTTAACTATGTCGAGAAGCTCCCCGACCCTACCGTTGAAGAGCTTCAGCGCGAATCTCAGATGGAATCAGATGTATTCGGCCAGATCAAGAACGTTGAGAAGCTGTTGACTCTTTTGAGCACTCGAAACTCGGATTTGAATGTCCAGGACAATGAGGAAATCACGGCCCTGTACCATTCCACGCTGGCTATTCGTCCAAAGTTAATTGAGCTCATCGGAAAGTATTCGCAGAAAAAGGGTATGCTATCTTCCTGCTCCAACTTGGATCCCCGCGACTCACACCTGGTCAGATGAGTTCACTCAACTGAACGAGAAGTTCATCAAGGCGCGAAGAGATTATGAGTCTCTCCTGGAAGCTTCTATGTCACACCCCTCTCAACCCCAATACACCCACCCGGGTCAACCCCAGTACCCATACCCTGGATCTGGAGCACCCGCAGGTCTTCCTCAGGGTCCACCGCAACCCCAGCATGATCCTCAACGACACTTCAGCCCTCGTCCATCAGGTATGTGCGACTGATCATTCTCTTACACTTACCGCTAACTCTTGAGTAGACAATCAGCCTAACGCTTCTTACTACCCACCCACTACGCAATCGCCCGGTCCAGGCCACACACCTCCAGCAGCTCAGTATCAACAGCAGCAACAGCCACAGCAGCAAGGTCCACCAGATCCGTATCAACCAGTTCATCACCGCCCTGAATCGACCTATGACCACCCACAAGAACTGGGTACATCGATTTACGACTCTCCTGTCGAGCGGGTACAATACCCTCCAGGACCGCAGGGAGCAGGGCAGCCGCAATATCCGCAACAACCACCACAACAAACGGTGCCGCCAGAATTCTCGTCTAACGTCTATCCCCCCGACCATCCACACAACCCAGCGAGTGGTATGAACCACGCGAACCAAGCACAACCGCCTTATCCCGCGTCTCCAATCACCCACCCTCCCCCACCAATGCAACAACCGCCTCCAGTTCCAGGCGCATCGAACCCCGCTTCATACCCTTCTGTAAGCTCCGGGCCTGGTAGTTACCAGGCTTATCAGCCCCCACAAGCAAATCAGAACCCAGCCTCGTTCTATCAGTAGAATCTCGCATTTTCCAGCATCCGCTGAACGTTGGGCGTCGGCCAGCCGTTCGACCGTTCTTGTGGGTTGTCTCTTCGGAGTCTCATTACTGGAGGCTTAATTATTTGGTTGTGAATCAAGGCAGATCTTTATGCTTATACCTGTGTATCTATTGTTTCTATCTTCAGCCCCTTCCCCCGCAAACCTTGCCACTGTGTTCACTTGATCTTTCTTAAGCCTGGAATACAAGACTAAGTAGTAGTGTTCAACCGGTACTCCTCTTTACCAAAGGCTGAATAGTCTTGACCTGCTACGGCCTTACGCAATCCTCCAAGACGATACTAATAACCAAGGGCATTTCTGGGTAGCACATGGTTAAACAATGAATGACCTGGGTATCTACTATGTTCCAAAATGCAGACATCTGCAAACAATGTAAGTTCAAAGAGTCTGACGAGAACGAAATAGACAAATTACGGCTTTGCTGCTCGACTCGGGACGGGACCTCGGCCCATACCACCTTCCTGTTCTGTCAAGTAAAGTGCAGCTCTTGCTGGAGGCAGGTGGCCGGTTGCACCTTCCTCGTCCAAGGCCGCCTCGAGTTTGATATAGAAGGAAGGAGCGACCATAGCCATGGGACGGACTTCCTATCCCTGATGACGCCAAAATTAGAATCACTGATCTAGTCATTTCCATGTAGATTCGGGTCTGAGGCGGTTCTCGCGAGCATGCATCACCAAAGAAAGGATCGACTAGAAAGTCATCCGCGTCAGCATCCAGAGGCAAAGAGCATATTACTTAGTACCGGAAGTCGCTACCTCGAGCTGTTCGCGCTTAGTGGACTACATACTACGCCATTCATGAATTCGGATTTGAGAGTGATCCGCCTCGCAAATGGCATCCAAATTGTACATGGTAGTATGGAGAAGGCGCTTAGCCTCGTCTACATGAAACGATAGCACCCCTGGGACGTAGCTGAGGTGGCTCCTATATCCCTTATTTATAACAGCGAAGACAGTTTGAAAAGTTAGTATCATACTAATCAGCCGAGTATCTGATTAGTACTAGGCTTGCTTGGGAGCTCGTGAGTGCACAACCGCTTTTCGCACAAGACCTGAGAATTCCGTGTCTGAAAGAACAAATAGCCCTTGACAGCATCATCTCGCATTCCAGTTGGTGGTATGGCCAGGTGGTAGAGGTAGATTGCTCTGAGATCCGCGAAGATTATTGGGTTCAAGAAAGGTCTCACACGGTCATGTGACCGGGTCTTGGCGCTGAGTTCCTCTGCAACTGCCTTGGGCCTTTCTCGGATGAACTTGAAGTGAGGGCATCGCGATTGCTAGATATCTTCTTCTTGGAATTTACTGCAAAATAAGAGGGAACATGCTCACTGAATGCCAATAACGACACCCACCGCCCATCCACCCGCAGCCTGTCAAGTCAACGCGATTACTTCTCTACCTCCTCCCCCGCACCCGCCCACTTGACGATGCCTGCTTTTGCCCGATATCCAGATGGGCAGAATCAAACAATCGTCTGAACGGTCGCACTGAGGGCGTATTTACGTACTGAGGCAGAAATTCGCCTGGGATCCTGGGCCCAGAGCTTTGGATGCCATGGAGCGAGATTGGGTAGAACTATTGCGCATTCCGTTGCCCCCTCCGAATCCGCACGCGCTGCCAACAATAGCCACGACAATTGCTTTTGACGATGTGTCGGAACTTCTGTGGGCAGGAAATGAATATGTTTGTCAAGGCGCAGAGCGTTACTGCCCGATACTCGCTGACTGCCGCCGTTCATCTAGGGCCGAATCACGTCCTTCTATGGCTCTGAACTCCAGAGGTATACATCCGTTCGAGCCCATCCTGTCGCCGATGGCCCTGTACGACAAATATTATTCCACGAGAGGGGGGTTATATCGCTTTCGTCGAAGAGTGTGCATATGATTACAAGACGCGGTCTCACACAATGGCATATAATCCACGATGACTTTGCCGACCTCCGATGTATGAGCTTTACAGCCCAAACGAACCGAATTATAGTTGCAGGATGCCAGAAATCGATGTTTACAATTGATATTGATAAAGGGATAATCATCGACAAGTTACGGACAGATCATCACTATGTCATTATGAAGAAAAGCCGATACCTGTGTGCTGCCACGGATCTGGGATCTGTAAATGCACTAAGCCTGAATGACTTCAGTATCGTGAAGTCTTGGAAGGCCCACGGGGCGGCGATCAACGACATGGATGCTCGAAATGATCTTCTAGTTACTTGCGGATTTTCCGCCAGGCATGTCGGCTCTCCAATAGTCGATCCGTTGGCAAATGTGTATGATCTGAAAACTCTATCTCCGTTACCCCCTATTCCTTTTCACGCCGGAGCAGCATATGTGCGCATGCACCCGAAGCTACAAACAACGGGTTTCGTGGCTTCGCAGAATGGTCACCTTCAGGTCGTTGACTTGATGAATCCGAATGCTTTTTTTGTTCGACCAGCGACTGTTACCTTCATGCTGGGCATTGAAGTTTCCCCATCTGGGGAAGCCCTGGCCATCAATGATGCGGATAGCTCGCTTCAACTCTGGGGATCTCCGGCAAAGATTCACTTCAACGAAATGAGCAAGGAGGTCGAATTTGCTGATGTCACTCCGCGGCCTCCTCCCCTTGACTGGTCGCCCGAGACGCCATTAAATATGATTGGAATGCCGTATTACCATGAGCGACTGCTCTCTGCATGGCCTAGTCATCTTGTATTCGAAGTGGGAAGCCCTCCAGCTCCGATAGATCCGTCAATCGTTCCTTACCTTCGTTCTGGAGAGATTGGACAATATGCTGCAAACCCGAAGAGGACTCGCAGATATCAAGTTGAGAACACTCGCGCCTTAGCAACTTCCGAACCCGCCCTTATCGCACCGAAGTTTCTGAGCGAAAAGGCGAGAGAGCAAAACAAAGTGAAGCCGGATGGTCCCATCAGCGACACCGCTGATGCCCTGGCTGGGGCAGGGATTAGCGGAGAATCAGAAGATGATCCACTCATCAAGTACAGCAACGTCGAAATCAAGTATAGTAGATTCGGCGTGGACGATTTCGATTTCAGGTAGGATCCCAGAATTGTTCAACCACATGCACAGGCTGATTTATGACGGTCCAGGTTCTATAATCAAACTACGTTCTCCGGATTGGAAACCCATATCGCCAATTCCTTTACCAACTCCCTCCTCCAGCTCCTCAAGTTCATCCCGTTAATACGCAATGTCGCCTTTCACCACGCCGCGACTTCTTGTATAGCAGAAAGCTGTCTGCTTTGCGAAATGGGATATCTCTTTGATATGTTAGAGAAAGCCAACGGTCAAAATTGCCAGGCTACTAATTTACTCAAAACCTTCAGTGGCTTCCGCGAAGCCTCGAATCTGGGGTTGCTAGAAGAGAACCTCACTAACAAGTCGCTCTCGGCAGCTATTCAGGCTGTGAACAGATTCTTCCTTGGACAGATTGCCCAGGACTATCGGAAAATTCTCCCAAACTCAGATGACCTCGATGTCAGACTGACAACCTTCGCCACAGAATCTATTCGATGCATGTTTTGCCAGAATGAGATTGCAAGGCCTGGTAACACTCTTGTTAACGAGCTGGTTTATCCCTCGGTCGATATGAAGCAAGCTCGTAGAAACCCCACTTGCCGGTTCTCTCGCGTTCTGAGCGCTAGTATTGAACGAGAGGCACAGAACCGTGGGTGGTGCAACTATTGCCGGCGATATCAACAGGTTGTTATCAGAAAAGCAGCACATCGCATGCCGCTCGTCATGATGATTAATGCAGCAGTGAACAATCCCATGTGCCGACGTCTTTGGTCCATCCCGGGTTGGCTTCCAGAGGAGATTGGAATCGCCCTCGACAAGGGTCAGATACATTGCTTTGAAGGAGACGATCTGAGAATGCGCATTCAAGGGAAGATGTCTGGACTGATTGTATACGAACTGGTTGGCCTGGTTGCGGAAATCGACATACCAGAACATCAGAAGGCCCACTTAGTCTCATTTATCAATGTTTCCGTTTCCTCGCGTGAGCAGGAGACCATCAGGAGCAGATGGCACCTGTTCAATGATTTCTTAGTCACAGAGGTGGATAAAGACGAAGCTTTACGCTTCAATCAGCCTTGGAAATCGCCATGCGTACTGGCATTCCAAGTGAAAGATGCGCGGCACGTCGTGGATGATTCATGGAAGAACTTCCTGGACACCACTCTGCTTTTCCGCGACTGGTCGATGAAGTAAGCCCTTTTCTACCATCACACTATTTCGTTTTTCTAATGATAATCCGTGATACAGTAATGGTTGCCCTGTCGAATCGCGTATTATGCTTTCTGATGATGAGAAGCCGACTCCTGGGACTGCTGTTGCTCTCGATACGGAATTTGTGGATCTTGAGAAAGCGGAGATTAACGTCAAAGCTGACGGCTCCCAGGAAATAGTGCGGCCGAATAAGAGTGGACTTGCGAGGGTGTCTGTGCTTCGAGGTTCGGGAGTCCGAGAAGGAGCTCCGTTTATTGACGACTACATATCTGTCAAAGAGCCGATCGTTGACTATGTGACGCAATACTCGGGTATCAAACCTGGTGACTTGGATCCGAGGAGCAGTCCACACAACATTGTCCCACTGAAAGTTGCCTACAAGAAACTGTGGTTACTTCTTAACCTCGGTTGCATATTTGTCGGCCATGGCTTGGCGTCTGATTTCCGCAAGATCAACATCCAAGTCCCTAAGAAGCAGACGGTGGATACACAATACTTGTTTTTCCATCCAGGGAAGAACCGACGACTCAGCCTTCGCTATTTGGCATGGGCTGTGTTTAAGGAATACATCCAAGAAGATCCAGCGGAAAACAATGAGGGACACGACTCTATTGAGGACGCCCGCATGGCCCTCCGCCTGTGGAAAAAGTTCCAAGAGTACGAAGATGCAGGAATCGTAAATCAGATGTTGGAAGAAATCTTCCGCGAGGGGTCGAAGCTGGGCTTCCGCCCTCCGCCTCGCAATGGCGCAGCTACGGTCCTTTCTAGGCCTGGAACTGCAGTAACAATGCAGAATAACAGTGGTCGAAATACACCTAGCACGCCTGATGCTGGAGCCGCAGCTGCCTCCGCCGCCAGTGCCCCCGCGACTCCACGGCAGGCCTTCCGACGGTCAATTGCCTTGACGCCGAGTAACGGGTCATTTTCTGGACCTGGATCAGGAGAGTTCTTTGGTGGCAGTCCATTGAAATGACCGCCCCTCTTCACGCTTTCATGAATCAAACTATGATCCAAGTTATGCGAACGACGAGAAGATTTTTGAGTCTGATTTGCCTCCTTTGGTTGCGTGGCAAGACTTCAGAGACAGCTTGGACGATAGAAAGAAACAAGAATATCATTAAACCATTATTTTAACCCTTTACGTGTATAATCGTAGCTAGCCTTTGCTACCATTAGCCCTGGGTGCGGCGGAGCAGCCAGCTGCCATAGTGGGGAATGACGTGGTGAATTTCAGCTTCCATGACTGCTCACAACAGCCGGGAAGCAAACCCTCGCCAGGAACACGAACAGGGTCTCGGCTCTGATCAACACTAGCAGTCTTTCAAAGCTCTAATTCTGGAGTACTTTCACACATTCTACTGATTTTCTTCCTCCCTTTCGTCTCCCTCTTACCCCGCCATTCCCTGAGTCAGACACAGCAAAATACAAGTCCTACGATGTCACGGCACCGTGTGAAGGCTGTGAGCTACGATGATGATGACTATGACGAATATAACGATGGCTATGACTCCCAGGACCCCGAAGAAAAGGAGTTTCTTGAAGAGTGTACCCGCGAGGTACTGAGTCAGTTGGCTGCTGGAACTCCGTCTGTGAGCGCGACTCGGGATGAGGTTCAGGAGGCCTTGTGGCACTACTATAATGATGTGGAAAGGTCGGTGAACTATTTGAGGGGTATGTTATGGAACCATATACAGATTCTTTTGTACTAATTGTGATTACTGGTGTAGGTAAGAAGACGAAGGAGGCGGAGAAGAAGAAACCGATTGCTGTTTTGGCCGGAAAGGCAAAAGTAACTACTACTGGTAAGCAACCTTGGCCGTTTATGTGGTGATTTTATATCCTTGTGTGTGGTTGGGCTCGGGTCGGCTGCGACCTTGCATCGGCGTTTGGATCGGTTTGAATTGGTGAATGTAGCAGTACAGGTATGTCAGGCCCCCGCTCTGGGTTGTCGTCGTCGTCGTTGTTGTTACTCGACTAAACTGACGTTGCTGGAAAGCTTGAACAAATTCTAACAAGCTGTTCTTAGTTCTAGAATATCCTATTCCTCCTCCGATATCACAGCAACCAGTGCAATTTTCTGCTGCGGAATTCTTTCACGACTCTCCCTGGCTGAACGTACCTATCCACCGGAAAGCGGATATTCGCGTTGAGCCATTGTATCCTCGAATCGGCCTGTTAGGCGGAGCACCAGAGAGTGGTGGGGGAAAGATGTCTAAACTGGCTGCTTTGGCCGCTGCGCGCAAGAAGAAAGAGGGAGAAAAGGCCTCGCCATCCCCAGCCACTGGCGATAACACTCAGCCATCTATGAACGACTCCAAAGCGCCTTCACTATCGCTCCGAGAGAGACTCGCTATCAAACAGGCCAAGCAGTCTGATACTTCACCGTCGCTGCGTGATTCGGGGAAAGGACCCAGCTTAGGACAAGCTCTACCTCCAACAAAGAAGTCTCCCGAACCAAGCCCGCAAACTGTACCTACCGCCACTGGATCGAAGGACTCTGCAAGAGATGAACAAACAGACCAGAAAGAGGAGTCTCAAACAGCCAATATCCGCGCATCGCCTTCAACATTCGCCAGTACTATTATTGGAGATAATACACGGCCCAAGATGACCGAGCCTAGCCACCTATTCACCAACACGCTAGATCTAATCAAGATCTATGGGCAAGACCTAGCTGAACCATTTGACTTTGCAGGACCGAGTCCGGACGATGTCGTTTTGAACGCCCAAAGTTCAGCTAAAGGTTTGGCTATTCGGCGTAAGATATAGCGTTCGTCCCTAATGAAACTGCAGGTTTCAAGTCCAAACAACCTGCTTCAAAGCTGCAAGGTGATAAGAAGGACCAGGCAAGTTTGGCCAGCGATATGGGTAACCTTAGCGTCATCGAGCAGGTAAAAGTGAAGAGCAAGAATTTGGATGTCCTCTCAGAGTACAAAAAGTCGAAGCGGAAAAATGCCATGAACTTTGTTGTCATTGGTTAGTACCGTCGATTTTCTGATCTGATGCACAAGTTAACGATAGACAAGGTCATGTCGACGCGGGGAAAAGCACTCTGATGGGACGATTGCTCGCTGATTTAAAGGCTGTTGACCAACGGACACTGGAAAAGTATCGGCGCGAAGCTGAGAAAATAGGCAAAGGATCTTTCGCTCTGGCATGGGTCTTAGATCAAGGCTCAGAGGAAAGAGCACGAGGTGTGACCATCGATATCGCCGCAAGCAAATTCGAGACGGAAAACACGGTTTTTACGATTCTAGACTCTCCCGGTCATAGGGACTTTGTTCCGAACATGATCGCAGGCGCTAGTCAAGCCGATTTTGCGGTGCTGGTCATCGATTCCAGCATAGGAAACTACGAGTCAGGGTTGAAGGGGCAGACCAAGGAGCACGCTTTACTCGTCAGGAGCATGGGTCTTCAGAGAATTGTTGTTGCCGTGAACAAGATGGATACCGTTCAATGGAATAAGGAACGCTTTGAGGAGATTGAACAGCAAGTGTCGGCATTCTTGATTACAGCTGGGTTCCAGACCAAGAATATCTCGTTCGTACCATGTTCTGGTATCAGCGGGGACAACATCACCAGACGAAGCGATGACCCCAATGTGTCTTGGTACGCTGGTGGCACACTGGTCCAGGAACTCGAGGCTACGGAAGCTTACTCGCATGCGCTCGAGAAACCGCTGCGGATGACAATCGGCGACGTCTTCCGGGGTAGCATCCAGCACCCTCTTTCAATATCTGGCCGAATCGACGCCGGCAGTCTGCAGATCGGTGACCAAATCTACACCATGCCGAGTGGGGAAACAGCAACGATTCGAAGCCTCGAGGTCGATGGAGAACCGAGCGAATGGGCTGTCGCTGGACAGAATGTGGTCTTGAATCTAGCCAACATTGATCCGATTCACCTCCGCTCTGGTGATGTCGTATGTCACGCATCTGCGCCCATTACCAACATTTCTTCGTTTACATGTAAAGTACTTGCTTTCGACCACCTACTACCCAGCATGGTCGATATCCATCGAGGCCGGCTACATGTTCCCGGGCGAATCAGCCGATTAGTGGCGACATTGGACAAAGGGTCAGGAAATGTTCTGAAAAAGAAGCCGAAGATTGTCCCGCCTGGGGTTGTCGCACGCATCGTTGTCGAGATGGACCACGCTGTGCCTCTCGAAGCGCCCACTCGGATCGTCCTGAGAGCTGGTGGAGATACGATAGCCGCGGGACTACTGGAATGAACACATAGATCCAATACAGCGAATATAGAAATGTTCAGAGGTGTCCTTTCCCAGAGAGCTTAGTTTATGCAACCGTGGCATCAACGCTGCCCAGCGTTCGCCTTAGTCTTCGCGAATATTTGAGTCGCGCCCACCGTGCCAGTTATCCTGCATCAAGAACCGATATTTGGCCACCCAGCCCGGTACGGGATTTAGCCTTGGACCCGTCGACCCGACCCCGGCCCTGAACGGGCGAGCGAGTACTATTTCTTTTTAGGGATTAGCTATTTCTGGCAGATTCGATGAATTTCTTAGACCGCCTGAGGCTGGTGGCCAATAATAGCGCGAGGAGTGGTCGCTGTCCCTTCATTTTCACTTTTGAAGCCACCTATATTGTTTCTCGCCGCTCACCTCAATAGTACAAGAAGAGCTTCTCAAGTCCCTTCTTTTCTTTCTTCTTTCCAACAATCTTTCCTCCACCCTCTTCGATTCGTGCTCCCCTTCCCCTCACATAGCGGTTGGGCCTGCTTAAGTCCTTTTTCCCTTTTCTCTCTTGTACCTTTTTTTCCTTTTAGATTTTGGAGCTGGGGCTTTAGGCCACACTGTCTTCAGCGAGTTTGACAGAACATATTTGACATGGCGCGCACATCAGGTCGCGGCGCGGCCAAGCCGTTTGCTGCTTGGACTACTATCTTCTACCTTCTTCTCGTCTTCATCGCGCCCCTGGCGTTCTTAGGATCCGCACACGCTCAGGACGACGATTCTTCCGTCCAGGAGAACTATGGAACTGTTATTGGTATTGATTTGGGAACAACCTACTCGTATGTGGTCTGCTTGACTCTTCAAGATGCTGGTGTGGGAACTAACGAAATATAGCTGCGTCGGTGTGATGCAGAACGGAAAAGTCGAGATTCTCGTTAACGACCAAGGAAACCGTATCACTCCTTCCTACGTCGCCTTCACTGATGAGGAGCGTCTGGTCGGTGACGCCGCTAAGAACCAATACGCCGCCAACCCAACAAGGACTATCTTTGATATTAAGTGAGTGTTTTCTCTTCGGGGTGCAGGCTGGTTGCGTGGATCTGACTCGATTTAGGCGAATGATCGGGCGCAAGTACGATGACAAAGATGTTCAGCGCGATGTCAAGAACTTCCCCTTCAAGGTTGTGAACAAGGATGGCAAGCCTCTTGTCAAGGTTGACGTCAACCAGACCCCCAAGATTCTGAGTCCAGAGGAGGTTTCCGCCATGGTCCTTGGTAAGATGAAGGATATCGCCGAGGGCTACCTTGGCAAGAAGGTCACCCACGCCGTTGTTACTGTCCCCGCCTACTTCAACGACGCCCAGAGACAGGCCACCAAGGACGCTGGTACCATTGCCGGCTTGAACATCCTCCGTGTTGTCAACGAACCCACCGCCGCCGCTATTGCCTATGGTTTGGATAAGACCGGCACTGAACGCCAGGTTATTGTCTACGATCTTGGTGGTGGTACTTTCGATGTCTCTCTCCTCTCAATCGACGACGGTGTTTTTGAGGTCTTGGCTACCGCTGGCGACACTCACCTTGGTGGTGAAGATTTCGACCACCGTGTCATGGATTACTTCGTCAAGCAGTACAACAAGAAGAACGGCGTTGATGTTACCAAGGACCTGAAGGCCATGGGTAAGCTCAAGCGCGAAGTCGAGAAGGCCAAGCGTACTCTGTCCTCGCAGATGTCTACCCGCATTGAAATCGAAGCTTTCCACAATGGCGAGGACTTCTCCGAGACTTTGACCCGCGCCAAGTTCGAGGAACTGAACATGGACCTGTTCAAGAAGACCCTGAAGCCTGTTGAGCAGGTGCTCAAGGACGCTAAGGTCTCCAAGTCCGAGGTCGACGACATTGTTCTTGTCGGTGGCTCCACCCGTATTCCCAAGGTTCAGTCTATCCTCGAGGAGTTCTTCAACGGCAAGAAGGCCAGCAAGGGTATTAACCCTGACGAGGCTGTCGCTTTCGGTGCCGCTGTTCAGGGTGGTGTCCTTTCTGGCGAGGAGGGTACTGATGGCGTTGTTCTTATGGACGTCAACCCTCTTACTCTTGGTATCGAGACCACTGGTGGTGTCATGACCAAGCTCATTCCCCGCAACACTGTTATCCCCACTCGCAAGTCCCAGATCTTCTCAACTGCCGCTGATAACCAGCCCACCGTCCTCATCCAAGTTTGTAAGTTTTCAGAGTTCTATTTAACTCACGTGGCGCTAGTTACTAACTTATCACAGTCGAGGGTGAACGTTCTCTCACCAAGGACAACAACCTCCTTGGCAAGTTCGAACTTACTAGCATCCCTCCGGCACCTCGCGGCGTCCCTCAGATTGAGGTCTCTTTCGACCTTGATGCCAATGGTATCCTGAAGGTTAGCGCTAGCGACAAGGGCACCGGCAAGGCCGAATCCATCACCATCAACAACGACAAGGGTCGCCTATCTCAAGAGGAAATCGACCGCATGGTTGCTGAGGCTGAACAGTTTGCTGAAGAGGACAAAGCCATCAAGGCCAAAATCGAGGCCCGCAATGGGCTGGAGAACTATGCCTTCAGCCTCAAGAACCAGGTCAACGACGAGAACGGCCTCGGTGGCCAGATTGACGAGGATGACAAGCAGACCATCTTGGATGCCGTCAAAGAAGTCACCGACTGGCTCGAGGAGAACGGTGCCTCCGCCACGTCTGAGGATTTCGAGGAGCAGAAGGAGCAGCTCTCTAACGTGGCGTACCCCATCACCAGCAAGCTTTATGGCTCTGCTCCTCCCACGGAGGATGACGAAGATGACTATGGTCATGATGAATTGTAAAATAACTTAGAGGGTTTTTCTGGAGTTTGCTTTTTTTTTTCACTGTTATATCCAACTTGGCATTTCTAGTCAAGAACAAAACGCCCTATTCTTCGTATAAGATAGGACTAGCATGATACCAATACTATGATTCACTAGATTTTCGCCACCAATATTCCGAGTCGCCTTTAATGACCTCCCTGTTCGATAAACTCCCTCAGAACCTCGACAATAACCTGATGATCGTCCTCCTGTTTCAACCCGCTCACCACGATAACGCCCACAATCCCATCAACTCCCTTAACCCTCACAGGAAACCCACCCCCATGGATCGCAAACTCGTCCGCAACCCTCCCACCACTCGAGCTTGTCAGCGCATACTTCCCCACGAATGCCGCTTCCACGCCGCTCGCATCCCCTCCCACACCAGCCAGCATCTTCTGCCTCATGAGCCAGCTCGACACACCCCACCGCAGCACCGTGTTCCGCTTCCGGCGCACCCACACTTCGTTATCCGGGATCGTCCCGGGTTCCGTGGCGCATTGGAAGACAACATGGGGTTCGGAGCCGCCCGTTAGTGTAATGGAGATTAAGGCTGGTTTGCGGCTCGCGCTGGGGAGCAAGAGGATTCGGGAGCGGAGGGCGAGGCCTAGCGACCAAGCGGTTTCAGAGGTGAAGGTTGGGAGGATGGCGGAGGAAGAGCTTTCGAGGGCTGCGAGTTCGCGGGGCTACAAAGATCTGTTGTTAGTGTATTTGATTGGTGACGAGCGGGGGGCCGAGAGGTTACATCAGTGCTCGCAGTGGGAAGAGGTGTTTCCGCCATTTTGGATGATTAACCACCGGGATTTTACTCAGAAGGTTGTTTGTTAAACTGCAAAAATATCTGAGGTTTGTGGCAGTCGAAATAGAGCTGACACTAGGTGGTCTTGTCCTGGTGGGGAATACTACTACTAATCCCCTAGAGTAGTGACGTCGCCCAATTCTAAAGGAAGGTACAAGCGTGGAGTCCACTACTTAGTAGTACTACCCAGTACCTATTACTCAATCTTTAGCACAATCCTCCCTGCAATATCTCCCCTCTCCATCTCTTCGTACACAGCGGGAAGGTCTCTGAATGGTCGGACCTTCACGTCTGGCTTCACCATCCCCGCTCCGAACTAGGTCAACCGCCTCCATACACTCCTTCAACGAACCTACCAGATTCCCACTAACCTTCAGTCCCTTGATCACGATTGTGCAGATTGACGTTTCAAGCACCGGACGTCCAGGCGGAATGCCCACGCAGCTGAGGGTCCCGCCAACTCGGAGCATCTCGCAAGCATGGGCAAAGGCCTTGGCGCTCCCCGCTGTGACTACCGCAGCGTGTGCGCGCCTAGACCGGTGATTTCGTGGACACGCTGGATAGGGTCTGTGTTAACAAAGTCAACAAACTCGGTGGCTCCAAGGCCGAGTACGAAGTCATGTTTGTCCGGGGCGTCCACGCCGATTACTTGGGCGCCAAAAGCCCTGGCATATTGCACTGTGCCATCCATGCCGCCGTTAGGTAGGGTTTAGGTTGGCGGAGAGGAAACCCTACATACCGGCAAGATGTCCAAGACCTCCACCTGCTCTGACAACGACAAGCCAGCTCCCTGGGCGGATGTTCGCACCCAAGACTGCCTGTAGATAATTAGTAACCAAGGCTCTGCCAGTTGTGTGTTTAGCTCGCCTTGTACGCAGTAAGGCCGGCACACAGAACCGGCCTTGGGATCAACATCATCGGGTAAGATCGTTAGGTAGTCCGCATCGAGGGCGATGTACTGCTGGAAACTGCCATCTTCATGGTGGAGATGGTTGGTGCTTTTCAAGCAGTATTGCTCCGTTCCAGCGAGGCGGAACTCGCAGCGTCTGCAGATACGGCTGGATCCCGACAAGAGTTCCAACTTTCAGGTCTGAGCCGCAACCAGGACCCAGGGCGATAATACGCCCAACACCTTCATGGCCGCCGACATGCGGGAGCTTGATATTTGTGATTGGGGTCCCGTCAGAGCCAGCAGCGGTGTCGTTCTTTGTGTGCAGATCTAGCGTTCAGTCAGTTGCGAACAATCAGATCTGAGTGGAACAACTTGGTGCTTACCACTTTGACACACCCCTGTGTAAAGAATCTGAGCCAGAACTTCGTTGGCCCCAGGACTAGGGACTGGGTAGTCCTCGACGAACTCGACAGGGCCACCGAGCTTGCGGACAAGAGCAACGGTCTGTACTTGGGGTATTTTAGTCATGATGCAGGTTTAACTTGGACAAAAGCCTGCACAAATGCTTTCAGGTATTGCTAAGGAGCTGCGAAGTGAAGGCAGAGCACATAGATTGTTAAAAGGACCCTGCTGTTGTGCTGCTGACCCCTCTTTTGTTGTCCTCATGTGATGTTGGGCTTTGGAGAAAAGGATGTGCCTCCTCGTTCATTCATTCATTCTTTTCTCCTCATTTCATCCTCTGACCACCATCCCCGACGAACAGCCAGCGAAGAAGCTCAACCCAGAGATCCCATAAAGCGTGGGGGCCCACATTTTTGAAGCTGTTCTTCGTTTTCGGTTTTTCGATCGGTCGTTGGCCCGAGAGCTGTTACCCCCTCAAGGTCGACAAGGGGCTGCAGCACGCTGTGTTGCCATAGACAAGGTTGGTTAATATCTGGCCCTGCTCGTTCGAGGGATTTTTGCGAGTTTGAAAGTTGGAGTTGCGAAAGGCTGTCGATGAACAGCATGCCTCCCCCGGTCGGACAGCAGCTAGCACGATATAATCTCGTGAAAACATCGCTGGATTCTCCGGCCAAGGATCCTTCCGTGATTGATGGAAACGCCTCCGGGACAAGACTTAGCTTGGTTTCGGCTCCTCCGCATTTTCCCCAGACTAAGCATGGCGGCCATTGGCACTGCCGATCTTGCACTCTTTGTGCAAATATTATGGGTCTGATGGTACGATCCAGTCCTTCCCGATTGGGTATAATAGCGGTCTTCGCTGGGCTTCGATGGCAGACTCCCTCTGTGGTCCCTCCGGTCTCAGGTGGTGCACTATTTCATGGTAATGCAAAATTTCAGGAAGCTCTTTTGTGATCCACCCTTCTTTAGGCACAATGGCCGCCTTCGTCATAACTCCGGCGGGATGAAACTCTTCGCGGAGCCTCTCCGGAGTACCAAAATTCAAGCTATATAAAGCCCTCAATTGTTCAAATGGCTGGTGCTCAACCCAGGATTCTTCAATTGGGTTTAAAATTGGAAACCTGGTCTCGCTTGCCTAGTCACAATGCATATCCTCCGTTTGCTTCCAATCGCCGCTGCGATCAGCGCGGTGACAGTGACTGCACATCCGCGGCCCAAGCGCCCAGTGCCTTACTCTGAAGCCGTCATCTTTGACCCGCCACGCAACTATACCATTCCACGCACACTTTACGCGCGCAATGAGCAGCTACCCAATGGTGACATTCTAGCCACTTGGGAGAACTACTCCCCCGAGCCACCGGCGGTTTACTTCCCGATCTATCGGTCCTCCGATTATGGCGAGACCTGGACTGAAATCTCCCGGGTCCATGATACAGCCAACGGCCTTGGTCTCCGATATCAGCCATTCCTATATTATCTCCCTGAGCGTGTTGGTCGCTTCCGCGCCGGAACTCTGTTGCTGGCAGGGAGCAGCATCCCAACGGATTTGAGCTCGACTGAGATTGATCTCTATGCGTCGCAGGACAAGGGTCGTACATGGAAATTTCTGAGCCACATTGCCGCTGGTGGAGAGGCGATTCCTGACAATGGGCTGACTCCTGTATGGGAGCCATTCCTTCTTGCACAGTAAGCCCAATATCTACTCCCTTTCCTGTTGCGTTTCTGGTTGTTCAGTGAGGTTCTAAACGCCGTGTACGGAACAATAGCAAAGGCAAATTGATTTGCTACTATGCTGATCAGAGGGACAATGCCACTCATGGCCAAAAGCTTTCCCACCAGGTCACAGATGACCTTCTTAACTGGGGCCCGCCAGTTGATGATGTGTATGGTTCATTCTACTCAAGGACGAACATCTGTTAATATGTGATAGCGCCTACCCGACCTACACAGATAGACCTGGAATGCCAGTGGTTACCAAGGTACTGCCTTTTTTCGTACCCTAAAGCAGGGTCTAACATCATACAGCTGCCCAATGGCAAATACTTCTACATCTATGAATACGGCTCCTTCTTCAACACCCCCGATTATTCATTCCCTCTGTACTACCGCATCAGCGCCGACCCCGAAGGATTCATTGACACGGAACACCATGAGCTTGTTGTGTCTAGCGGGACGATCCCAACTTCATCCCCGTATGTGGTCTGGACGCCGTGGGGAGGGAAGAATGGTACTATTGTGGTTAGCTCGGGCACACAGGATGCTGTGTTTATCAACCAAGCACTGGGTGAGGGCGAGTGGACTGAGGTTCCCACTCCAGAGCCGCATAGTTATACCAGGGCTTTGCGTATCCTTAAAGAGGATCCTCGATTCCTGTTATTGCATGGTGCTGGAGTACTCCTTGGGGAACAGAACAAGGTTACTGTCAGTCTGATGAACTTGGAGGAGGCCGTGGCTGCTCTGTGAGTATCATTTACAAGGAGATATTACTAGGCCAGAGCACGAAGCAACATATGAAGACGTAGATATTATGGCTCCTGTTTGACATAATACGATGGCATTGCTGGCAGGCCTTAGGCAGCATTGAATGTCACTTTACCAAACACTCCTGCCTCTTTTCCCTCATCCACTCTTTACTTTCCCGTTGTCTCCCAGCCAACACCTTTACTACACAATTCCGAAAACATGGCTCCTGTTCTGATTTGTGCTGACTGACTGTCGCCAAGACGGTTGTCTCTCGACGATGATGGTAGGATTCAGTACTTTTGAGATTGGTGCCACTTTCGCCCAGTGTTGGGAGCTAATTGATGTATCCGCTCACAGCGAGGATTTGAAACTGATCTCTGAATCTCAGGATCTCAGGATTTCCCGGTCTTCGGAAACACCGCCATCAGGACCCACGGAGCTATTAATTTTCAATCATGATTATCATGGGAATATTACTTGGCTTTGAGCCTTTGAGCACGGACAAGTGGGGTCGAGAACCGGCCCCAAATTCCAATACGTTGATAAATTTATAATGCTGCGAAGGCCCCCACACAAATTCCGGGAATGTCGCTGCCCTTGGGCCCTGGAACCCACTTGGCGACACATCAACAAGCAGTTGGCCAATCCGTACACTCGGGGAGAAGATTCCCATTTGAGGCTTGATGGCGCCGCTCTTTTGCTTTGTCTGAAGCATATTTAGACTTTGGACTGAGACGAGGCGTCGATGCCCAAGATGATACATCAACCCTCGATGAGCCGATGTCAACAAGGCAAACTCACATGCAGTAGTTTGCCGCTAAGCGAATGCAAGCGAGGTCCTGTGTTGGTGCGAATGCATGGTTGGCGTCTTATGAAGAGCCAAACAGCATGATCTCAATAATGCCACACGCTCCTTGTTAATTTATGGGACCATGGCGATAAGCATCACTTCATCATCATGACCCTTGGTGGCGACTTGGCAGCGACCATCAACTTCCTAAGTCTGGACTTCGAAGGATCAGGACTTCGAAGTTGACTCTCTACGCTTATTGGGAGCGCCATGACAGCGCTAAGTAGCCTGGATCTGAGGCTTCTGAGCAAGATTCTCAATTAACCTTTCACGCTATCGGGACTCTCCTCCGGAACGGTTTGCAAAGCCGTTTCCAAATTCCTGGAGTTCCCTCTGTCAGCTCGCATTGATTTATGCATCTCGATAAGAGATTAACGGAGATGGCCGATGCAACATCGAATGGCAATCTATCTATTACGATTCTTGATTAGTCGATCTACACCGGAGAATCTAACAATTCACTTGCGTTCTGCCATGACTGGACCGAGCTGTCAGGGCTCAGAAGAGTGGCAAGAATAGCAGTTGTACCAAAACAGCCATGTAATTCTTTGCCGTTCGAGAACATCAGAAATAACAATGCGCATAACAACACGAAACAGATCCAATCAATAGGTGGAAAGTACCATTTTGCTGTCAGAACCATGCTCTCCAGGAACAGTTACTAACTGTAGGACTGGTTCATATCACAAACGGCACTGAACAGCTGACAGCAGATCCCGATATCCAAGTCAGGCTGGCCGCTGGCGAGCCAGAGGCGGCAGTTCAACCGGGTCTCTCCACGGTTCCGCAGGCATCTGCGAGGGGCTTGGAAGACCTGTCCAATGCTCTATACTCCGGTGTAGACTACGTGGCTGAGTGGCCCAATCAGAGAATGACCCGCGCACAGTGCTTGAGCTCATCTTTCCTTCTCTCTTTATTTCTTTTTCTCAAACTAGCCAGGATCTTGATCCCTGCGTCGAAAGTGTCGCTTGGAAGGACCAGTCGCTCGAAGTTCTCAGTTTTTGCATCACCAAACAACTCGATGTTCTGAGGTTTGGTTGCGCAACGAGCGCTCAAACCGCGCATATGCATCACAGGCCCATCCATGCCCTTCGGCTATAACAAAATCGCTGCTCTTCGGTCATGGATTGGCCACTTTTTTGTTGGAATCAGCCTATCATCGAGCCAAATACCTTGAAAAAGAAACGCATTCTTTCCATCTGGAAACTCGTCGGCCCAATCAAGTACAGAGTGTGCCTCCCTTGATGTTCTTCTGTGAAGACCCAAGTTAGCCGCCAGGGCTGCGCCGTAGCCACTCGATTTTCCAATATAGGGGCCTGCGAGGTTCCGACAGGTCGAGTTGCGCCTGAAACTTGACTGAGCCGTTGTTTACAGTCTGTTCAAGAGGCAGCAGAGCCAGAAAGCGAGAATCTTCTGGGCATCAGCTCGTGAACAGTATAGTTGCTCTATCGCTGCGTGGAGCTCGGTGGTCCTGGATGCTAAGGGTTATGGCAATGCCACACACTCATCCAACGCACACGCACACAACTTCCAAATAGTACCTGTCTATTTCCCCAGATTGGCTTGTGCTCTCCCTAATTTTCATTTGCTTCTGCTCGGCCGCAACTCAAGCGCTAGCTGTGGCGGGATACGATAGTCCGTCGCTGCATCAGCGGCTTCTATTCTCTTTCCGATCTTTCCAAAAACATTCATTATTATTTAGTTGCAGACACCCCTTCCAACCACTCTGATGCTGTCTCTCACCGACCCCACCCCCTCATACTTGTGTCTCATTATCGTACCAAACGCCGTCCTGTCTTGACACTCGTATCCAACCATCGGCTTGTGGTCGAGGGACCGTTCACAGATGCATACCACCTGCCTCAGTGTCATCTGGCTGGAATCTTCACCTCAATAGGATAATGCCCGCCAAAGCATCGAGGCCCATATTACCAGGTATAACGTCTTGATTCTCATCTTCCTCACGACAGTGTCCCTTGTTTTTCTTCTCTGTGCTTCTGTCTATTACCCATGCTGCTCCTGGTGGTTACTTTTGACTTGAACGCCGAGTTATCCAAAAGCTTTTTTTTGTACGTCGCCATTATCGCGAACTTACACCTTTCGGCTTGATTGATGACTACCTTCTTGAGATCCCAACACGCCGACTCTTCTCGTCTGCAGTATAGATTCGCGCGTATTACGGATCCAGCCGCCCAAGCTTGTGAAACCAGTCTCCAGATGTCTGGCGGGCCGTTTCAGCAATGGACATATATATCAGAAGGCAGATACGCCAACAACAGAGTCCATGCTCGTGATGAAGACCGTCAAGCGCAGACAGCGAATCTGAATTCTTCCTACCCCGCGCAGGGTCCTCCTCGCTTCCTTTTTCCTGATGGTCAAGGCCAGGAGCCGGCACTGGTCCAAAATGCAACCCTTCCTAGAGTTTCAGTGCATGGCCGAGCATGGGATAGTGGAAGCGATTCGAGGTACCGCTATCCCCCTACAACCACCGGGTCTCTTGCGCAATATAGCATACAGCGATCGAGTGCGCCCAGAAACTTAGAGTATGCGCCGCCACCAAACTCATATTTTGAGACGTCAGGTCGTGGCCGTGGCTCTGTCGGCTCAATTGGTCGTCTGAACGACATGGATTCCCAGTAATGACCCTTTTTTTTTGATAACGTTCTGTGCTCAGAACCTCATGTTGGATTTTGTCTCCCGCTGCTTCCCCTTCAGTCACTGGCGATGCCAGTCGCCCATGGCGAGTTGTTGATCTCATACTTTCGAAGACAATGGATCTAATACGTGACACCCAGATACAGTAGTAGCTCTGCGACGATTCCGAGTCCCGTGCATTCCGATAGAAGCCCTGGGATATACTCTCCAATAAACCCCCCGCCGATGTACCAGATCCCGACACATCAACGACAGGCTACGGCCGGTATGCCATCAGGATTTGAGAACCTTCTTCACCATTCACCAACTCCCTCCCCTCCTCCACAGCTGCGAGCACCAAGCTCCTTCCGTCACCGTCTTCATATTAGACAACAACCGATAGCGGCGCGTGCTTGTGGTGCTGGTGATCGAGATAGACGACCAGTGGACCCGCCTCCAATAATTCAGTTGCTTTTAACGGACTTTGACCTGAAATCAGAGGAGGACAGAGGCATGCTTCAAGATCCGCGGCTCACAGTTGGGTGCCTCCTATACCCTGTGCACGAATCCCGTTGGCGAGGCTCGGCAGATATGGGCTTGGACGACAGCAAAGCCCCCGGTCAATCAACTCCATTACTGTCAGGAAAAGCCTTCGTTTCGCCCTTTCACGTTGATGAGGAGCCAGATCCGGATACCGCTCCGGTCCATCCTCCAAGCGACGATCGCAAGGCTGATATGGCAGCATTTGCGCGTAAAACGCAGGGACCGGCTTCATCAAGGCCCCCAGCATGCTTCTTCATTTTCTCAGACCTTTCCGTTCGAACAGCCGGGATTTACCGTCTGCAATTTCGGCTCATGGATTGGGGCATGGTAGAAGACACGGGACAGGTGTTTCCTATGCTTGCCGAAGCATGGTCCGACCCTTTTCGTGTCTATCCGGCCAAAGATTTCCCAGGAATGTTAGATTCATCAGTCCTTTCTGTGAGACTGAAGGAGCTCGGATTTGTGGAGCTCAAAACAAGAGGCAAAGGTATGGGGAAGGGGCGAAGGGTGGGAAAGAATGACTCAAAAAGTCAACAGGAAGATGACTGAGATTCTTCCACTTTACCTCTTCTTTCCATCATACTATCTTCGCTCTGTCTAGCTTGTCCTGGGTATCCTTAGGTTGTTTCTGGAATAGACAGCTCTAGGCCTGTCATTGCATATCTAGTCACTGCGTACTTACGACGGACGAGCTGACGAGGCGTTATTATGGAGTACAGATGGCCATTGAGATTTCTATGAGGCTTATTGATTTTCGGAAAGTAACTGGATTATGCAGGCCAGATTTCGTACCCACTATCCTCATCATTGGCGTTTTGCATATTTGCAAAGCCTGAGTTGTAGCGAACGAGCGATTGAGCAACCTTGTCCATGTAGAACATAATGACTTATTTCTCTATACAAACACCATGCGAGTATATATGCTCAGACATATGGCCTTGGTACAAGTGGGTATGATCAATTCAAAGCCTCCCCGGGGTTTAGCGAATGAGTCATGAGCAGACGTCACAGATCCAGATATTTCAACTGTATTTGAGACTCCCCAAGCGCAAAGTTTGCGGCTAGTCTCTGTAATTGCGCCTGTACGTCTCCTTGCACTCTTCCCATCCCTTGAGCCTCTTCTAGTATAGTATTTGCGCCCTCGGTGTCACCATCTTGTTCAAGAAGTATCGCAAGATTCAGACCCGACCGAACACATCCAGCTACCCAAGCAACACGGTACCATTCCATAGCTAGATCACGATACTCGGGGAGTGGGCGGGGCCTGAAATATGATAACGTTCGAGCGAAGAAGCCCCGTGGTTTGTCTGCAGCCTTCAGGTCGGCGTCCAAGTTTGCAATGCTCACCCCAGGTCGGGGGTGTTGCTGTGAGAAGATGAGGTAGTACAGATTACCGAGTTTTCGACTAGCGTCTCTGTTTCCTGCGGCGGCTGCTTTACCCATGTACTCTTCGTACTCCTTGAAATCGCCCTGCTGTCTCATGACATCTGCGTAGAGGCTCAATGCGACCGGGTCCATGAAGTCTACTGCTCCGCGGCGTAGCACGTCGATTTCCTGTTCGGCCAGGTCGTCGAGGAGCTCGCCCGAGTCGTAGCCACTCAGCTTGCACTTGGTAGTTCCCTTTGACGCGCGCTTCAACCACAGATACAGTTCCCAGGGCGGCTCAATCCTCGACGAGACTGTTAAATCTTTGTTTGCCTTCATCTCCATACGAGTCGGATGAATCCGTCCAATGACCTCCTCGACAAGCGCAAGAGCCCCTTTGAATCTCCTCTGTAGGCCGAGCACCTTGGCATGGATGAGCATCGCGCGCGGGTCGCGGGTGTCTACGCCTTTGGGATCAGATTGCGTAGCGAACTCCTGAATCTGGTCAAGGAACGAAGTACGCGCGGGCGAAGTGGTGGAAGTAGCGTAGAGGACACTGGTTTGGTCGTGGCAGCCCCGGAGGTACTGCGTAGCTGTGAGGAAGAGAGCCATTTTCGCGCCGGCGAGAGTACATGCTGTTATGATCCAGTGCGACAGGGCCTTGTCGTCGCGGGTAATTGCGCGTCCGATCTCGAAGATGGTGTCGACATCCAATTCGGAATCTATAGTCCAAGTGCCCCATTAGCGTCAATATGAATATCATAAAGATTGAGAGGGACGAGAGAAAAAAACGGACCCCTCGCAATCTCATCAATACCCTCTCTTGACGGTGGCCGACTTAGCGCGTTATCCAAAAGGGCCTTAGTGACATGCTTGAACCTTGTTGGTGTGACTGATTTATCAATTATCCCGTCGTTCAGCATCTCGGTCATGAGTCCTAGTCCGGTCTTTTCAAGGATTCGCAGCTTCGAGTTAAGCGTGCCTGATGAGCCCAGTCCGGCACGTTCATCGCCCGGGAAGATTGGTCTGGACCTTCGTACTACATTTGGACGTTGTTGTGCTCGTTGAGCAGCAGGGGATCGCACCGGTGCGGCGTAGGAGGTTGGGGTGGAGTGGAAGGGCTGTTGGTTATTGCGGCTATTGCGAGGGATAGTGTCAACTGAGCCGGAAATTGAGGGATGGATCTGTCGTATGGTGAGGATATTTGAGCGACAGTGTAATGAGCTCCATTTCTGGAGGTTTGGAGGGCGGGCTCGGGACATTGGTTGTTGCTTGAATTGAGGAGGGAAGCGGACTTTGCGGCGGAAGAAATTCCTCGGATGCGCTGATCTCAAGAACTTGTCAGACCAGTGCAGGATTTACGTCAAAACGAATGACCTAACAAGTTTGCGCCTTACAGCATAGAATAGAAGCTTATTTTGATGATGATAATCCAGTCTAAACAAATAGATGACAGATGATAATGTACATTCGCTGCCGCCTCCCGCTCTCCGGTCAAGTTAACAAAACACCCTCGGAAACGAGATCAGATATATGGCAAAAAAAAGAAAAACCACATCCACCAGGAAGCAGGATGGCAGCAGCAGCTAAGGGACAGCAGCCTCATACAGGCCAATCCCTTAACCACTTCCGCCCAGAAGGTTCATGGGCGAAAGAAAACCCAGGCTCCGTATCCAGGCATCAGGCACTCGCCTTCACAGGGAACTCCCTTAGAATCCCATAATCTACTCCATAATAGCCTTACCCCCAACAGCCTTGAGGGTCTCAATGATCTTCTCAGCCTCCTCCTTCGGCACAGACTCCTTGAGTACCTTCGGCACAGACTCGACGAACTTCTTGCTGTCAACGAGCGACAGTCCGAGGAGCGTCTTGACCTCCTTAATGACTTTGGCCTTCGACGAGGCTTCGACAGCCTCTAGCTTCAGGTTGAACAGAGTCTTCTCCTGTGGTGGGGGGGCGGCCTCCTCTTCTTCAACAGCGGCAGCAGCGCCGGGAGCGGCACCGGAGGCCATGGCGAAGCCGCCGACGGGGAGGTCGGGGATGTTCAGGCGAGACTATAAAGGGGGTATAGGTTAGTACAGAACGTGGAACAAATTGTGTTGTATGCTGAATAACACGGAGGCACGTTGACAGTGCGATAGGCGTGTATGCTACATCTGTCTAGATGTAGGTAGACGAACCTTCAGGCTAGCAACGAGATCGGCAGTTTCTAACAAGTTCAATTGGCTAATCTGGTCGACAATCTGAGTGATCTTGGGGTTCGTAGGAGCAGCAGGAGCGGCCTCCGTGGACTGCCACCTCCGGCTAACTGTCTGCTGATATGTAGCGGAGATGCGAAGGGAAGCGGATGGGCGGACGAGCTGTCTGCAGCATCGGGCTGCGGCCTGGGCGGAAATTGACATGATGGAGATGTGATTGGAAGTCTGAACGAAAAGGTAATGGTAGAATCGAGGAGGCAGAAGGCGAAGGTGAGGGTCTCGTTCGATTCGATAATTCTCGCGGAGGGCGCAACTGAAAAAGAAAGTCGAAGACGGAAAACCCAGACTTATCACGTGACTCCTACACAAGATACCATCTTGGGCTTGGAGAACCTGGCTGGAAACGGCACAATGGAATTAATTATGTTATGGTTATGAAAACAAGAATGCGCTCGCTTCAAGGCGAAGTTTAGTCGAATTAAGATTTGAAAGTCAAATACTGGCTCCCGTAGCCAACGCAATGCACTAATCCCCCACCTCATATAGAAGACCTGATCACCCTCGTCTTTCCCTCAAATAGCGTATCAATACATTATACATGAAGGTATGAACAGCATTACAATTCGAGAGCATTTTCTTCAGCCGCTTCTGACTACCCGGCTTCTCTGTCGCTCTGTCGTCCTTCTGAGCAAGTCTATGCCCGTCTGGTGCTCCGCTTCATGGTGCGTCTCTGCTCCTTGTCGCGTTCACGCTCGAGGTATTTGCGCTGTTCCTCGGCAGTCATGCCACGAAGAATGCGCTCTCGCTCCTCCTTCTTCACCTTCTCCGCCGCTAGCTTGCGCTCCTCGGCCTTCTCTTGCTCGTCAATGCGACGCAGTTTCTTAATCTCCTCCTCGCGGACATTCCTGATTTTGCGCATCACCTCGGGACGGAAATGGCCAAGAGTTACGAGTCTATCCGGAAAGCGAAGGAATTGAGTAAACAAAGCCAAGGAATTGGCGTAGCCGGAGGCGGATGAGGCAAGGTTCAAGCAGAGCTGCACGCGCTTGCGAGGAGTGGTTTCCTCAATCCTAATGGCAAACATATTAGATGGTTGTTTATGTAATATAAAAGATAAGATAACGTACTTTGTAGGCTTGTCTGTGGGCTGATCCGTAACAATCAGGTACTTGAAGCTGTTTCCTGCTTGCTCCACAGCCTGAATCAGCTCCGTGGTGAGGAGGGTATCGGTGATTTCGGCGCTCTCCGTCATAACAGTCACCCACTGGGGTAGCTTCGTATTGTCCTTGGTGAAGGTCATAGACGCATCATATCTGTCGTTGCGGAAGTTCTTCATCTCATTCTTGTGTACAATCGCCCAGATAAAGCCATCATGAGTTGAGTTGTTCACCTTCAGAGAAGATGTATCCTTGCCAGGCACCGGAACCAAGTCTTTCTCCTTTCCATCGAAGGTGTATGCGGTAGCCTGGTAAGACTCCTCCGGGGAGGGCCAGCTATCAAAGAAGAAGGCAAACACCTGATCCATCCAGTAAGTCACCGGGTTGGCGCGCTTCGGCATCTTGATCACGACATCGAGGAATGCAACGTTTTGGCGACCAGTCGCGTAAGCGGAAAACTCCTGGGCAGACTTCTCCTTCAGGATCAAGTCGTCCACAACCACGGAAGAGTCGTCTGGTTTTTGAAAGCCATCGAATCCAACGACCGCGAACTCGTTTCGGAGAGCGGAGGCATGGGCAGTGGCCCACTCCTTGGCCCGTCGTCGGTTTTTACCAGTCCCCCAAAAATGGAACAGGACAATTAATAGGATAATTGGCATAACCATAGCCTCTTGCATAAAGTCCTTGGGGGATGTGCGCTCCCAGACCCGGTACCATTTCGTATAAGGAACGGCAGTGACCCCAGTATGTCCCAGTGGCGTCGAGGGCGAGTCTACGACAGGGGCGGGTGAGGGCTCAGGCGCCTTGACGAAGTCGGCAAAGTCTAACGGCGCAAAATGGACATTAGCGAGGGAGCTTTGGGGTATTTAATCGTTGGGGAAAAGCAAGCGAGGCACAGAACTTACCACCATCCTCGAGTGCGGCGGAGCTGGGCTGGGAGCCAAAGACGTTCTTGAGAACTCCCGCCATTGCGAGCGGACAAGTCGGGTAAAGGTGGGAAAATTGACCCAGGGAGGAGGCTGTCGCGATGCGTGAAGCTGCAAACGTGGCCTGGGGGGAGGAGAAAAGAGAGGAAAACCCGGGGCGATGGGGGAGGCAAGTTAAGTTGGTTCGGGTGGCATAATTAATTGACGTTCGCCGCAGAGCCAGATCGGAGAGAGCCTAGTTTGGTGGAGCCGTAAGCTCTCGTCGACCATTGACACCGCAGCCAAGCATGATCAAGATATGAAGATGAAGTTGTGAGATAGAAGCTGATGAATTCCTTGATTGCTATTATAATTCCAATCAGCGAAATTTCATGCAGGCCAGCTCGAAAAAGCCCTCGTTTTGCTCGATCGTCCCAACCCATCTACTAAACTAACAACAGACGATATCAAGCGAATAAACGAGGAAAAGACTCGCGAAAATAGTGAGAGAAGTGGTATCCTGCACAGAAAAGACACGATCAAACAAGAGTAAACGCCAGGAAATTTTTAGCAGTACAGCCCAGACCTCAAAGAAATTCTAGCACGCTGCGAACCAAACCCCAAGATCCTTGACTGGACCAACAATGATTAAACAGTGTTCTCATAACAGTCGTTGAATGTCCCAGGCCAGCTGGCTGACAAAGCAGAATGGAGAAAAAGAAAAGAGTAAGAGAGCGGATGGCAGCGACGGGCGACCTGGCGCAATTAAGCGCTTAAACATAGTACAAATATTTCAATGACCGTAGGCCGGGGGAGGAGTTTCCTCATGACTGAGGCGGTCCCAGAAAGGACTGCAGGAATTGGGGTTGGATATTTTGTCCTCGCGCATGCGGCGCGCAATTTCTCCTGCCAGCCTTTCAACTAGGGCTTGATCAACGGCGCTGGAATTTGCCTTCTCATCAGTAAAGGGGAGCGCAGCAGAAGGTAATTGTCTCTGAAGTTCAGCCTCGAGCTTTTCAGGGCCGAGATGGGAGCGCAATGTTCCTCTCGGTGTCGCGTCCACATCGATAACTTCCGAACTGCGGTAGGGCTCGGCGGAAGATGATGCTTCCCCAGTTTGACCGTAAATATCGGCCAGACGGTGAGGACCGAGTCTTGAAAGACTCATGCGGTGCCTTTCTGGAATAGCTGGAAGATGCAGGCCGGTCTCTGGGGATAGAGGCGGTGTCACGGGATCATCAACTTGTTCCCTCACAATGGGAAGGGGGGCCGAGTACACAGATGGAGCACTGGTAGATTCGGTGAAGGCACTCTCATCGCTCACACTCGCAGCATCATCCGTTGTCGTGGGACGTCGCAGGTCCACGACGCGCTTCTTTCGCTTCCTCGAATGCGCCTTCGAGTGCCTGCTGGCCCCCATGCTTAAGCCGTAACTACTATAAGTATGTGTGGAAGTCGTGGATCGAGTTTGCGACGATATCATGCTGGCGGTATCTGGAAAGCTAGATGACATGTTCCCAATCTGGGAATGGGTCCGGGAGAGAGCGGGGCTTGCTGGAGACATGACACTAGCAGTAGTATCCCCTGCATCGGATGGAGACGTCCATGCGCGGTACACGACTTCCCGTATAGATGGAGTAAAAAGCGATAATGTCCGCTGAGAATCAGTGAGCGCACCGAGTCGCAGAAGGTTTTTCTGGGAGAACAACGAATGTGTCTCCACCGAGGAGTCAAGGGATAACGAAGCAATCTCCGATTCGTTCAAAGCATTACCCAGGGCATCCACTGGATCCTGCGGAGGACTAGCCAAGGGATCTTGTCCAGGACCTTCTGCAGTAGCGGTGGTTGCTTGAGTCTCCAGTTCCTCCCCACTTCGATATTCCGGGACCCATAATCGAAGCGAAAGGCGATGAATTATAGCGGGAAGTTCATCCATGAACAAGACTCGAAGTTGGGCTTCTATTTCCTTTTGGAGAAAGTCACGGACGAACGGGATCGAATCAAACGTAGATGAAACCTTAAGCGACTCTAGTGGATCGTTCCGAAACACCACCGTGATTCCCTTTTGCTTTGAGAATACCAAGACCACGAAGCCAGAGAGTTTGAAATCGGATAGGGTGATTTGCAGAGGTATGGTAAGCGGCGTCCTAGATTTAAGCAGGAAGTCAGAATCCGTGATACAAGCGAGGGTCGGTTGGCTACTCACGCCGCAGCAAGCGGCAATGGCGAGGCGAAGGACGGTCGCGTGAGGAGATACGTGTTGAGAGGATTCGCTTGGACTCGAGTCTTGAGGGTCAGGAAAGCGTCGCCAGTGTAGGACATCTTGAAGATGCCCCGAAACCGATCCTCGGCCAAATCCCCAATTTCCAGTATTTCTAACTCAGGCGGGATAGATCCAAGATTGAGTTCCGTGACGATAATATCGTCTACAATGATCGGGGGTTTTGGCGACTTGTTGAGAGCGGCCGTCAGAAGGTCCTGGGCGCGGGTGTAAAAATTCGCGTCCGCGGTCAGCGGCGACCAGTTGAAGTTGAACGCCATCGCAGATCATTGAGGTGATGGACTCAGCGAGCAACCCATCAAACGGACCAGGGGAGATAAAGGCGATAGTCAGCCTCGAAGGCGCTGATGAGGTTGAAGAGGGATGGGGCGATGGCGAAAGGGACGATGCTTTCTTTCTCCTGTGGGGGGCGACGATAAGAAAAGGGAAAAAGACGGGACGAAAGGTCCGAGAATCACAAGCAGCAGCACAAAAGCATGAGGCAACGCCGCAACCCAGGCGTTATCGACGCGATGAACTCGATAGTCGACCCTTTTGGCGTCGAGATTCTCGAGTTGATTCTATCAGTGGTTCTCGTTCAGAGACTGTTTACTCTTGAGGCTTTCGAGTCTCAAATGGATCGCGTGCTTCTATGGTTGACTGTTGAAGATTCCTTGAACGGAGCAACGGGAAGACGTCACTGTGCAGAGCCTTCAATTATGGAGCATCTTTTCCACATCCACGCGCCGGCCAAAGAGCAATGGATCTTATGATCCAAGAGTCCAAGACCGACTCAGGCGCCATGGCTTCTCTCCACCTTCATCCGACCTCCTCCGAAATGGAATAGGGTACAGTACTCCGTTGTACGTAGGCGGATTACCTCTGCTCCGGATTGAGTGACGAGGATCAAGGAATAATGCAGCTATATTCTTAATCATTAATTTAATTATGAAGCCATCCCTATCATGAACACTGAACACTACCATTATTCACGACGGGGCAGACTGCAATGCCAATCTTGGGCTAGTCCTGTTTGAACTTGGAACTTGGAAGTCCCTGAAATTACTTGACCTAATAATTCTGATTGAACTTTGGAACCGCATCTCCCAACGTCCACCAATGCCATCACTTTGGGCCACCTAGGACCCCTTGGACCTGATATTCTCATACCTGTTACGCAGTAAAAGCCAAAAAGCAAACCCATGGCTTCAAATTCCCACCTTACCATCGGGCTTCCCAAAATCCATGCGAGCAAGGGGAACAAATGCGCGCCGCCGCCCAATGACTTCATCATAGGGACCTGGCACGTAACCCACTCGAGTCTGCCGCTCTGGAAGGGGAAGCGCAACGTCAACATCACCTACAAGTTGCTCTCTTCCGAATCTTCCAGCGGGCCTTTGATCGATGATCTTGTCCAGTATCAAGCCATCGGCTCTGACAAGATCAAATCTGTTCACGGCGTGGACACCCCGTCCCCGGGCAATCAAGGTGCCTGGGACTGGCGCGGAAAAGGGTGGTTGATGATAGCGAGCTCACACTGGGAATGCCTTGGCTTCGGTAATACAGATGACAACAACCAGTGGATTGTCACGTATTTTGCCAAAACGCTCTTCACACCTGCTGGTATCGACATCTACTCGCGCAACAAAGCAGGGCTCTCCCAAACAACCATCGACAAGATACTACAGGCCCTGAAAGAGCTCGAAGTTGAGGAACTCAAGGAGCTCGCCAATGACATCTTTCAAATCCCACACAATTAGGTCGCAATCTATATAGGCTTGACGCAGACATAAGAAATCAATGCTCACAATTCAATTGTGACATGTTATTGGCTAACATATCCTTACATAAGCCGCGTTCCTCGGCTCCCCAGCAACAAACACCAAACTCCTTTAGGAAGAAAGTCAACATAGCTGGCGTCTTTCGTCCCTTGAGCTCGACTTGGTCAGGTCGAATCGGTTTTCTCGGAGATATCCTAGAACCTCCCAAGCGATTTTGTCACAAGCCCCGCAACTGGGGAAGAGATACTTCCAAACTCACATCATCAGTCATGGCATCAGTTTACCAGGCATTTGCCGACGATGCCAGCCCACAACGGCGGAGAGCACGCAGCACACGCACCTCCGGAAAACAAAAAGTGTACGGCAAACGAAAAATAGATGCACCGAGAGCAGTATTTGAACAGCGAAGCCCAGCGAAAGTTAAGGAAAGCACAGAAGCGGAGAGAGTTCAAGATGCTGTGGCCAGTCTCGAGGCAAAGCTAGCGGAAGTCCGGATCACCGAGACGATTGTTGAAAAGCATGAGCGGGAGAATGAGTATAGCGATCCTATTTATTATTCGACTGAAAGCTCTACATATATTTTGGATGGGACACGCAGGCCCGTACAAAGACCGCTTGCAGACTTGGCGCCAATTCCAGACCCTCTCCGGAAGAGTTCCCCTTTAAATCCGAAACGATATCAAACAACGGTCGAGGTGAGGATAACCCCAAGGGCCATCCCTGATGAGCCCCGGGGGCAGACGAATGGGCCGACAACGGAACCAGCAAGTTCTAAATCTACCTCAAAGAAAAACGCAAAGAAAGAAAAGCTACCACAACAAGTATCATCCGACTATGTGTCCAACGAAAAGGCGACCTCCTACGTCCGCTCTATTCTAAACGAAGCAGTGTCACCAGTAGTGGCACAGGGCATTCAGAGGTTCGATGCGTGGGCTGCGCGTGCGGGCGAAATGTTGGAGGTTGTGAAACTAGCAGAAGGCTCTTACGGAGAGGTATATAAGCTCAAGTTGCGGGAGAATGTATGTGAGAAGGAAATTTCCAAGTCCAAGCTGGCGCGCCTCAGGGCATACGGCGATGGCGTTTTCAAAGTTGTTCCCTTACGAGCCCAGAGCGGTCCCGGCTCGAAGAAATTCACCAGCATTGAAGAGATCGTGGCAGAGATCAAGATGTTGAAGTATCTGGATCCCATACCAGGCTTCGCCCGTTTCAGGGAAATCCATGTTGTTCAAGGCAGGTTTCCTCAGGCCTTCCAAGAAGCGTGGGATCAATATAAGAAGACGAAAGACGACTGCCTCAATTCGAACCCGTCTAGTAAAAGAGCATACCCTGATTCACAGATATGGGGTATCGTTGAGATGGATGATGCTGGTTGTGAACTCGAGAAGTTTTCTTGGTCGTCGATTTTTCAGGTCTACGATATATTCTGGGGCGTGGCGATGGCTTTGGCTCGCGCTGAGGAATATGCGCTATTCGAGGTATTAACTTCCTTGAACACCTCCTTCAGGCGACATCTAATATTTGATTAGCATCGCGACCTCCACCTTGGAAATGTCTGCATTCGAAGCGCGCGACCAGACGGTCGTATGGATCCCCCATCCGACCGGGAGATCATGCGCCAGTCTTACTCAAGCGGCTTTGGGCTTAGCACACTTGAGACAACTCTCATAGATTATTCGCTCTCGCGTGCCGAACTGGTGGTAGACGAGGCCTCGCAGCTGGTGGAAACCACATCTTCAGATCTGGATAAAAAGCAGATCTTTGACGCTATTGGCCTCGACGAAGACGATGCTCTGCTGAGAGACACATACCGGCAGTAAGTGCACATCTATACAGCTCGATACAAGTGACGAATATGTACTAATCGTACTCATAGTATGCGGGCTCAATTATATAGTGGCAATCCACTTGACACAGAAAAAACACCCGATGTGCCCGGGATCTGGGCTGAATATGCTCCCCGGACAAATCTTGTTTGGCTTCGATTTCTTCTCACAATGCTGCTGAAGAACAGAAAGCCTGAAACTCGAAAGTCTGCATGCCGAGCCACGCGACAGCCTCTCGCTCCATGCACGCCCAATAAAGATATCAGGAAAGCAGTCAAGCCAGGCAAGAAGCGTGAGACCGTCCAAGAAATGCCATCTGCTGAAGAAGCTTATGACAAAGTCTCGCAGCTCAAGAAAACATTGGAAGATAGGCTGAACGCCATTCTTGAGCTCCTAGACCTTGAACATGGGCACAAAGATATGTGCTGCACTGCGGATCTTGTCGCTTTCGCTCTCGATGCCCAGTGGTTGGAAGAAAGGGATTTTTCCTTTGCAGAATAGCTGGTGACGGTAATCTTCATTTTTTTTCTCCTCTTCTTTTTTGCGCCTTTTATAGCATTGCGGTCGTATATATGTGATGGTGTTGGAGCATTTGCTTGGAGTTATAGGCTTGATTACTGGACAATAATATCTACCCTTTCGGATTCACAAATTGATCAAGATCATTACCGATCTAGGTTTAGCCCACGGAAAGTTTTAGTCGAAATACCGCCAAAGGCTACCAATCTATCTACCAGTGGAAATGGACCGAAATGTCAAAAAACCATCCGGCTTTCGTATCACGAAATGTACCAATAACTTTCAAATATCATCCAAATATCATCCAAGTAGAAATCTTGTTGCCATGGCTCTTCAATATTTCATATCCCACTCATTACCCAGAAACACATATACCGAAACACCGACTCACGTACCAGAAGCAAAAAAGCTCAAAAGACTCCCCGTCGTTAGCCCGCCCACAAGCATGAGACTCATAAACCCGCCCGCAGGTTCACGCTCTTCAGCAGAGACCCAGTAACTCGCACCCATCATACAACAGCTGGACAAATACCCGTTCGTCGCACCAAACAGGAGCTGCACGATGAAGAGGTAGAAGAAGTCACTCTCTACAATGGCGCCCTGCCCGCCAATATTGCAAAGTTGGTAGAGCGGGATGAACCCCACGCGGGCGATAGAGAGAATTAGCAGCGCCCAGGGCCGGTGAGCTAGTGAATAGCGTGGGTTGAGGACAAGCATTCTTGAAAGGAGATCGCCTGCGTTCCAGAAAAAGAATGCCATTGGGATAAAGGCGGTTGGTTGAAAGAGGCGGGACGCACCAGATATACTGCGAACGGACTCGATTCGAGAGGTGTAAACGGGAAATACCATTGTTACCACAAAACACAGAAAGATGGAGATGGCGGGGAGTCGGAGTTTCGAGAAAAGAGTCCAAAGGCTAACGGTCTTCGTGGGTAGCTGGTCGGCATTGGATGATTCTGAGCTGTCATCAATGATGTGCAGCGACTGGTGTTTGGTGAGCCACACAAAGGCCGCTAAAGTCAAGGATGAGACTCCCGTCGCTGTGATAAAGCAAGCGAAGGCTGACTTCCATGATGCGTCTGGCGCCTGTTCTTCTCCTTCTTCCGGAACTGCCAGGCCGGACAGCATCTGTGCGAGACATGGCAAGACTCCTGCCACGCCCTGGCCGCTCATTATAGCTTGAGTATATTCCTCTCTTCCAAAGCCTGAGACGTACGCAAACACACCATTCTGGTTGATACCAGTGGCCATGCTAGCCCCGAAAACCATGCTCATCAGGAACCCGAAGTATACGATCACGGAGGCATGTTTGAGCACGAGCGTAGAGAATGCGAGGAGAGTAAAAACAGCAATGTTGATCAGTAACGATACTATGATTCGCCTTGGATACGATGCTGATTGTTGCACCTTGGCGAGCACAAATGCTGATGTTAGGTTGGTGACCGTCGACACCGTCAATATGGACGACTGGTAGTGAGTTGTCACCCATGTATGTGACTGAAAACGCTGACGAAAGAATGGTGCTGCAGCGAGGAACATATTCCTATATGAAGTTGATTCGATTAGAGGCACTGAAGCCAGAAAGAGGGCTGTTCGGCGGAATGACGTACCATGCCCATAACATGGACACACCCAAAATGAAAAAAACCCAGTATACTGATCTTGAGAAAGGCGAGCTAAACTGGCTCTGCGATATAGGAGAGTCCGACTCATCCTCCAAATCCGCTGGCTCTTCGATGCGCTCGTAGGGCGCCGTGGGAAAGAGCCACTTCCGAATGCGATCCATGATGAATGAAGCCAGAGGCTACGCTTCTAGGAAAACGAAGGAAGATAGAGGGCGGCAAAGAAAATGCCTCAGCCCATCGTCACGAAGAGCAAATGCGTGCTGAAGCCCCAGCGAATAGTTTGTTTAGGAGGCGGATGACTTCACTGTCATTCGATGCTGATAAGCCTATCCGAGCCAGCGCCAAGACAAAAGGGTCACGTTTTCGACAGCCCTCGTCACGTCCAAATGGCTAAAGAGACGACGTGACTTCGAGTTATATTGTCGGAAGTAAATGGAAGCAAAGGTTGGGAGAGATGAGTACTTCTATTACGTATGTCTATGCTAATCATTACACCGAGGAGTCGGACAGAACCTCTTGAAGTCCGAAATCCCACACTGCGACTGTGCTACACCGTCATATGCAAATATATCGTTACCTACCAACCTCGAAACGAGGTGACTGAAGGTTCTAGGCTATTTGAAAGTGCTAACAAAAGAGGATGAAACAGAGACGAAATGATAGGTATGCCGTGCCAAGGAGAGGAAAAAGGGCGCCCATGGAAACGAGCGGTCTATCGTGGTTTCTCGGATTCATGGTGATCCTCCTCCGACTGTACTTCCCAGGGCGTCTCTTGAGCCTCAGGATCGATGGAAGGGCTAACCGGCGGCTGCACATCACCGCCGTTTAACTGCCACTCCATAAGTTTCGTAAACGCGCCACCCGGGCGCGTACTTAGTTCTTCGTAGGTGCCTTGCTCGGCAACTCTCCCGTCGGGGCCAAGGACGATGATTGAATCAGATCGCTTTATTGTAGAAAGTCGGTGGGCGATGCTAATTGTTGTGTTGTTGCCACGGAGCAGCGCTGCAAGTGCGCTGTTCACCAGTGTCTCCGATTCCGCGTCAAGAGCAGACGTGGCTTCATCTAAAATCAGGATATCGGGATCTTTGATGAGTGCCCGGGCAATCGCAATTCTTTGTTTTTGTCCTCCAGAGAGCTGAGCCCCGCGAGGCCCTACTTGAGTATCAAGACCGTCCGGCTATACCTTGTTAGTAGACTAATAAGGAAAGGATCCTGGGTCTCAACTTACAAAATCGCTGATAAACTGGCAATTGGCTTTCCTTGCCGCTGCGACGATTTCGGATCTAGTTGCGTGAGGACTTCCATAGGAAATATTATCGGCAATTGTACCAGAGAAGAGCACAGGCTCCTGTGCGACAACACCAATCTTCCTGCGAAGTGATTTGGCATTCATCCCCTTGACATCCGTGCCGTTGATCAAGACACGTCCCTCGGTGGGACTATAGAACCGTAGGAGTATAGAAGCAATGGTGGATTTTCCTCCTCCAGATGGGCCAACAATGGCGACGTTCGTGCCTTGTGGGATCTCGAAGTCCAAATCTCTGAAGATAGGGACGGCAGGCCTGGTCGGATAACTAAACGAGACGTTCTCAAAGCGGATAGGGCCACGGGCAGACACAACCTTGGTGCCCTTGGTTGGCGAGATCGTCGGATGGCGATCCTGTAGCTCAAACAACCGACTGGCTGCCCCGACACCCTTCATTAGCTCGGAGTAGAAACTAGACATGCCAAACATGCTAGAGCCTGCGTAAGCCGTGTACATCAGGAAAGATGTCAGCTCTCCAATGCTGATGGCGCCGGTTTTGACCATACCACCTCCCACATAGAGAAGCGCCAGAATCGTCAGGTTGCCCATGAGCCCCGTCTAGCAAACATTAGATCAGCTTCGCGAACGCACAAGAGATTGATACATACAGAACTGAAGAAATTTGCACTAATGAATGATTCTCGTTTTCCAAGTTCGAAAATCTTGCGCACTTGAGTATTGTACCGATTGACCTCGACGACTTCGCCGGCGAAGGATTGGCTCGTTTTCACATTTCCCAGGCGCTCTTCCGCGATCTTGGTTAGAGTTCCCAAGTTTTTCTGGATTTTGCGGCTCAAGTTCCTAATTGCTCTTCCGTAAAAAAAGGCACCTATTCCGATTGGAGGAAGTAGCAGTGCCAGGATGCTGGAGAGTTTGAGACTCACATACGCCATCATAGCGAAGCCAGCGGCGCCACTAACGCCAGCTCGCAAACCGTCTGATAGATTTTGTGTTATACTCTTGCCAACAATTATGGTGTCTGAGCCTAACCGCGAGATCAAATCACCGACTCGATTTGCATCAAAGAACTCCGCGTCCTGTATGAAGGTTTGGCGGAAGAGTCTCGAGCGGAGTCTGGCGACAATACGCTCGCCCACAATTCTCAATATGATGATACGACCGTAGTTAGCGGCCGCACCACAGGCAAGGATTCCGGCCAGGGCGCCGTAAAACATTGGAGGGCTCAAACCAAAAAGCTCGTTACCACCATCCTCGGGGGATTTCGTGGACGCATCCAGAATTTTGCCAATCGAGAAAGGAAGCGACATTGTGATTGATGAAGAAATCAGCAAGCAAATGAATGCAAAGCCGAGCTTCTTCGCTTCCGGTCGCGCAATGAGCAAAAGCCTCCATACTTCTCTAAACCCTGACTTTTTTCCGCCATTGCCATCTTTTGCTAGTTTCGCGCGAAGATTCACCTGCGCCGCCTGTGCTGCCTTTTCAGAAAGCTCAAACCCCTGGTCATCATCATCGTTTTCTTTGTCCTTGTTTTCCGCGCGCGAATTCTTTGTCGACTGCTGAGCCGGTTGGGTGTCTAGGAACCGTCGCGTGGAGGAAAACGGCTGAAGTTGTTTAATGATTCGAGGACTCAGACAAAGGCGATTTGGAGTGTTTGTGTATAATACAGTTGTTGGTTTATGAATATGGTTGGTTAACTTCGTATGAGGAATTCTGCGACTCGAGAAGGATTCCGAAAATGCCGAGAAGGGCCGGGCATTGGTAGCTTGAGATTCACGCTTGAAAGAAGCTGAAAGGCTCTCAGAATACAGACTCCTCAGAGCGCTGCCCTCTCCTGGAACTGCCCCCTTTGAAAAAACTCCTGCAACCCAGGATGAGGATGGTCGTACCCGAAACCCGCGCATTTCGGAGATGATGAACTGCCGTTCAAAATGATATAACTGTGGTTGAACAAGATGCCATGTCTCACTGGTAGAAGAGGGGAGTTTTCCAGGCACTCATGACAGGAATGGAAGGTGATCAATCACAGATCCAAAAACAACAGGAACGCCTCGCACTTGCGAGCTTGATCTGGAGCGAACCTGCCAAAAGCCAAAATCCCGACAGTGTTCGGAACATGATCGGAGACCCCGGGATTCTGCCGAATGTTGCCGCCTATCACGAGCCTCTGATGGAAGCAGATCGAGAGCAATCGAGAGCTTTCAATATTGAGCCTCGTTATTGGCACGCCCCGGGCCGCCCTCTTGGGATCGACGAATTGAAAAGGCCATCAGAAGGAAACTTTCATCACTCCCCCTTACTGTTACCCTAGCTCTTTTTCGCCCCAGAGAGAGCAACATTCATATTATTTTTACCCCCACTTTCCACCCCTCATTCTATACTCCTCAAATCGAAATGGTGCTCGACTACAGCAAGTGGGACGCTCTCGAGCTCTCAGACGACTCGGACATTGAAGTCCACCCAAACGTTGACAAACGGTCATTCATTCGAGCCAAACAAGCCCAGATTCACCAACAACGTGTGCAACGGCGCCACGAAATACAGACGCTGAAGTATGAGCGAATCGTTAATGATGGTCTACTTTCACGCATTGAGAAGCTTCTTACATCCTTCAAAGAGCGAGAAAGGTCCACACCGAATCCAGAAGATGTTATATTTCAAGCACTCATGGAATTTGCTGTGAACCCCGCAGATGACCAGCCCCCGTCAGCGCCGGAAGGAGTTCATACACAGGAAAAGGAACAGCCAAAATATTCTCAAATGATGAGCGCATTGGTGGATCAGGTTAAAAAGGAAGTAGAGGAGTCAAAGTCCGACAATCTTTTCCAGGCATATGTCAAGGGTGTGCAGGGGCACAAGGAAAGGGTGCAAGACCTACAGAAGGAACTACTCACAAGGCTGGCCCAGCTAGAAAAGGATGAGGGGAGCAAAATCACTAGCGAATCGATTCACACCGGCTTCGACACTTCTCACATTGCGAAGCCAAAGAGTACCCCGGCAACAACTAAGAAAACCGGCTCCGTTGAGCTTTTGAACCCTACCCCAGCGACTGGAGCTTCTGGTCAAGAAGTCAATGATGATGAGGCGCTTGATGATCCGGACAGCGTACAAGCCAGCGAACTAGCCAAGAAGTTCGCCAAAATCAACCGCAACGACTACCGAGCTTTACACCAGTACATTTCGGATCACCCGGAAATTGTCGCGGAGAAAGAAACGGATGGCCTGCTGGTTGAGGCTTTCAATAGTCAAATGGATGGCAAGGATGACTATGCGCGTCAATGTGTCCATCAGGGCCTGTTACTGCAATATTGCCGTTCGCTTGGCCCAGACGGTATCTCACTTTTTTTTAAGCGGTAGGCATCCCCATCTTAGCTGCGATAGATGTAGTGCTAATCTACACACCTTATAGCATTACAACAAGGGAACACCAAGCAGGAACCCTCTTCCGAAATGATGTCAACGAAACCTACAACAAGATTAAAACTCGTGCTGCTGAACTAGCCAGGGGCAGTTCAGCCTCCAACGATCCCGCCGGTGTTGAGCAGATTCAACTTCATGCGGTTGACCCTAACACTAAAATTACCATCAACATTCCCCAGAGTGGGAGTAGCGAAGCCGTGGAAATTGAAGCGCGAAAAATTTACGAGTCATTCTCCCAAGAGCTGCAAAAGGCATTGGCGTCGGAGTCTCTCGATGAAGTCAACAAAGTCCTCGGCAAATTGAGTGTAGAAGAGGCCGAAGATGTCGTTGAGAAGCTAGGACAAAGCGGTATGCTTAGCCTTGAGGAAGGCATTGTTGATGCTACAACCGAAGAAGGCCGCAAAAAACTCAAAGAAATCGAAGCCGAGGGCAAGAGAGAAGAGCAGACTGAGAACATTGGGGAGCCAGGCGGCGATATAACCGAGTTGGACTGAGGTATAAAGATTGCCGTTCGATCAATGAAGACGCATCTGTATGCTATTCTGTTGTCTTTGCCCCTTTTACAATATCAGTGCATACGTGGGTGTTTAGCAGTAGTACTAAGGTAGTATTGTCTATATTCCCGCTGAAGACCTTAAGTGTACAAGCGCTCTCGTTAGTTGAATCACATCCCAGAACTACCGTCTCTTGATTGACCCGCTAGCCTCTGTGTTTCCCGTAGATCAATTGCCCATGCTCATAATGACATATTCAGGGAGTAGGATGATGGCATAAAGCTAGAAAAAGTAAAGGGTGCGTTAATTACCTACATCAAGCGAAAGGAGAAAAGGAAAAGGCCAGAAAACCAGGGAATAAGCAGAAGAGAAATACAATCAGACCCCGCTGGCGCCAGGAGCCTTCTCATCCTTCTTGAGATCTAGCAACAGCTCTCGGAAACGCTCCTTGCCCGATCCGCTAGCACCGCCTCTGGTGCCCTTCCCAGAAACGTCCACGAGTTTCGCAATACGTTCCCAGCTTGTTCCACCAGACGATGTGTTTTCGCGGTTCGCTAGAAACTGCTCTGCTTCGGCGCGGGTCTGGGCACGAAGCTTATCCGTCTTGTTGTTGTAGGACACATAGAAGTCGTCAATATCCTCTCTAGCCTTAGTAACGGTACTCTCCTTCTTTTCGTTCGAGATCTCTGCCCTTTGTGCGATGTCTGCATCCCGCTTCTCGCGCCACTCCCTGGAGTAACTGTAATATTAGCGACCGAACGGATATGAATGAAATTCGGGAAGCTGCAATAAGATCGGAAGGTGTAGGATAGTTGATAGGACGTACCTAATGGGTTCAGATTCCTCTTCGGGAGCCTGATAGCTTGAGTACCCAGTGGGCGGGAAGGGCGCTCCAGTTCCAGTGATGGTGCCGCCAGGAGCAACTTGCTGCGAATGGTCAGAGACATTGTTCTTGTGAACATGAGCCCCCAGTGCCGAATTCAACTGCGTACCTCGTTCTGTGTTTCTATGGCAGGAAAAGCGGATTCGAAGCCGGAGATTTCGGGGCCGGCGCTGGCCTGAGTCTCTTCTGGGCCACCCAATAGTTCGTCATTGTTGACATCTGTAGACGCGGCTTGGTCTTGGGAAGTTGCAAATTGGTCGGCATCGTCGCCTAGAAGAGCCCTTTCACGGGCTAAAAAATCGTTCTCGTCTGTACCATTGGTTTCGATAGCTTCGGTTTGACCTGGTACCAGTATAGTTAGCCCCAGAAACACCCCCAGACAAGTGATGCGGGTAACTAACCCGCGGAGAAGTCCTCCAATGAGGGGAAACGGTCGGCCATGGTGTAAGGGTCTAAGTCTAGTCACAGAGTCCAATTACTTGTAGTAGCAGGATCTTTTGCAAGCAGGTAGGTAAGCGGGAAATGATGAGAGAGCGATGTTCCAGGTGGCTTCTTTTGAGTGTTATGAGATGCGATAGCTGAGACCCGGCGATTCTGCCGACCAAGAAAGCGGTGAATGAGCTTGGACCAAGAGTGCGACAGATAGCTTCACTGTTGCTCCTTAAGCCAATTCCCCTTCACCCCACAAGTGAATATTCCTGAGATTGACCTTCTTGCTGCGCTTAAATATTGCCTAGGTGTCCCGTATGGTGGGATACGCTTTCTTCACCTGTTGAAAGTGATAGTAGTTGGTCGTTGACTTCTCCGAACTCGGTGTCGGATCGTGTCAAGCGCAAACGGCGAAACACCTATATCTCAATCCTCGTTTGCTGAAGACTAAAACCAGGCGGATTCCACACGCAGGCTTTGGATGACACAGCAACTATGGCTTACACAGACGATTCAGTGAAAGCAAAACTGTCCGCTCTCAATGAGACCCAGGAGGGCATCGTGACCGTCGCGCAATGGGTCATGTTTCACAGGTTTTTAGCCGTCATTATGTATCTATTGAGATTCCTCTAACAATCCAACTACAAAATCAAGGCGACATGCCGATCGAACTGCACAATTATGGCTGCAAAAACTCCGTGATTCACCGGCTCCGAAGCGACTCAACCTGATTTATCTCGCAAACGGTACGTTCTACGCTAGAGCCCATACTCAATCCGCAACTGATAGGGAAGGTAGAGGTCGCGCAACAGTCAAGAGCACGGCGCAAAGACGATTTCCTCATTGCTTTCTCACCGGTTAGTGCTCGTGGCCTGGAAATACGGATATCGAAGCATGGGCTGACAACAGGTTAGATTATTGCCGAGGCCGTGGCAACCGCATACAAAGGTTCCTCGAACGATATACAACAGAAATTGCGACGGGTGGTTGAGGTTTGGAGACAGCGTTCAATATTTGAACTTCCAATCCAGGAGGCCGTCGAGACTCGAGTAGATGGTATAGCCTGTGCCGTTACTCTGAAAGCCGCGTACTGACCTTCTATAGAGATTGATAAATCGCGCTCGACCGGCAAAAAGCCGTTGCTGGGCGGCTCGCTATTCTCTGGTCCAAGTGGCTCGACACCATCCGAACTGCAGCCTCTAGTCCCGCTTCAGGTAGCGGTTTCCAAAGCAGCTGTTGCCTCTAGCACCTCTGCTACAACTGCTAATGCCGAGTATGATAAGATGAATGATTCTAACGTACCCTTGCCAACCCCTCCTGTACACGCTGCTCGACTTAGCCAGCTACTAAAAACGCTTGCGAACGCTGAAAGCTCAGTGTCCGAGGTGGTCAAGTCACGCCTTGCCCTCATTGATGGCCTAGAAAAGCTTCTCGAGACCAATCGCACTGCGCTGTCAAAGGAACAGGCGTTGGTTCTTCAACTACAGGACAACAAAGCCGAAACCGAGTCTAAGAAGCGAGATGTCGAGGATGCGATCATGAGAGGACTTTCGGCGGAGAATACACCAGCGGCAAACCTTGGAGATTTTGGCCCAAGCAGTGAAGGCATAGTTCGCCCGGAGGTCGAGGCTCTTACTCCGCCTGTTGAAGCGATTACCCCCGTTGGTACACCAAAACAAGAAGAACAAGAGTTCCCAGTGGGTCTTGAACAAGAAGCCCACCCATTCGGAAGCTTTTCCTTAGGGTTTGAACATTCCGGCGATGCCTCCATTCCTGGACTTACCCAGTCTTCTGCACCAACATCGTTTGGTGAATTTCCGCAAGACGTTATGAATGGATTCCATACCAAAAAGAGAAAAGTTGCTCATGAAGAAGAGGACTACGCCCAGTTCGCGAGCGGAGATCTAGACGCGGACGTCGCAGAACTCTTGAAGCAGGAGAGCAATCTCTAAAGTTAGCTGTTTCATAAAGCTTTTTACCTCTGCCAAAATTCCGGATGTTCCCCGTTGTGGACAAGCCATCCCATATGTTTCATGCATACTGACTGCTGAGTCTTGTATCGACATTTTCAGGAAGAGGCTCGAAGGTTCCCATTTTTATAATTGGCATTTCGATTCAAACATCTTTCGGGCATGTATTGGAGGTTAGGATGTTTGACCTGGAACAATATATTGTATTTTAACAGCTACTTTTCTACTGCCTGCAAATGGAGGATTTCTCCATATTGATTTATTATCCAGTCGGTTGGCGATCTTACGTTGATCTGACCTCTCTGACAATGATATGAACCGGAAGGGTGAGCTTGTTTATTGAATGATAATCATATTGCCAAGGCCATCATGATGGTATCTCTGAAATCACAGGTAACTATCGGTATATATCAGGTTCAACCCATTTGCTCTTTGCAACGCGCGAAAATGATGAGGAGGCCGAACGCCGATACGCGATTCCGAGATCTCGCGGCACCATGTTCAGTGGATTGTTGTCTGGTTGAGAAGGAGGGGGCGAAGGAGGAGGCGCGGGTTCTGAGGAAGAATGTCTCTTGGGTTTGACGAGTAGGACGATGATCATACCCACTACCAGGAGTATTAATAAAAGGATGACCTTTCGTTTCGTGGTTCGCCGTTGATAGTTCGTTGCCTGCATGTAGCTCGTCAGCTAGCTCCATAGCTCTGCATATTCTAAGACTGCGACGTACGACATTTAATTCTTTCTGAGCGGATTGGACGTCCGTGTGCATTCGCTCCACGTTGTAGTCGATCCGATCTAACATAGTGCCTTGGTCGATGACCATTGTCTGAAGTTCGCGAAAGATATCGGACAACTCGATGATTCCTTTCGCAATATCGTTGATCTCCCGCTCCCGTTGGAGGATGACAGCATCATTCTGACCGGTCATCCGCTGTGTGGTTTGCATTAGGGTAGTTTGCGAAAATGATTTGTCCGCATCCGACTCCATTAAGGACGGATCTGTGTAAGGATTTTGCACGGGAGTGGGCGAGCGATCGAATTGTGACGCCGAGTCTTCGAGGCCTCGTAATTCTATTGACTTTTGGGTGAGCTAGCTGATGGAGGGAGAATTGGGGGCGTCTGGCTGGCTCACTTCTTAGGTAGGTGCTTTGTTTCTTCCTGAACCGAGCGCTGGCGTCCTGCACCCTCGACGCAAGGGATATTTGTATATTCTTCGCCATTGTCTCATCCCCGCTGCTCACTCCTCCTTGTTGTTTGGCCTCGTGCACCATAAGTTCAATCCTCTGGACAAGCTTCTGACATTCGTGAAAGCCCCGCGTAATGTCTTGGGTATATCGCTCGATTACACGCTCGTCCTGCTTCCGTACATCCTCATCGCCAAATCCGGGGAGCAGATGCTTGTGGTGTAGCTTATCGAGCTGTGCCGACTTCTGCACAATGTCCTCCAGTAGTTCCATCACTTCCTCTTGCACATCGACCCAACGAGGGGGAAGCACATCCATTTCAATGATCGCATCGCCATCGTCATCTATTCCTGTAGATTCAGATATGAGTCTCCGGCTTTCTTCGGACTGAGAGCCGATGTCGGTGAAGCCATTAGAAGCTCCGATATAGCGCGGCTTCTTCGCGGGATGATGTGTGAAGGACTGGCGGTAGGATATGTAACTGTGGGGGAACACACATTAGCATTGGCTCAGATACATCATGCACTTTCAGCAAGATGGAAAAGTACAGATTCGTGCGATCCCGCCACATCATGGACGATGAACGAGGCGCTGGCTTCCCCGGAAATTCTGCTGCTAAGTGTCCTCTAGGTAGCGGTAAGCATTATTGGCCGAAAACTCAAAGAGGAGGCAGAAAATAATGCCCAATAATCGTGGTCTAGCCCAGATATAAATCTAGGCTAAGCAAGTAAAGAACGATCCAAGCTGTTTTGACCCTCGGAGCTAGAACGACATAACGGCCAGAGCAACGGACATCGGCAGCTCAACAGCTGACCTCATCGCCCACGTGAAGGGAACCGCAAACTACTAGTCCGGTTTGGGAACCAATGTAGTATGTACCTGGCTGGGCCTTCGACTGTTGTATGGTGTATGCACTCTGGCCCCTCTTTATCTACATATGCTCAAGCCAAGGCACATCTCTGTGAGATCTGAGACTGGCAGTGCGATTGATAGGGATGAACCCCGGTTTGAGATCCAGACCATTCGACGCGCTTTCTGCTTGGTGCCCCGTACCTGCCGATCGAATCAAATCTTAAACGAGTACCTCGGATATGCATTCGGAGATCTCTATTCCCGCGGGCTCCTTATCTCTTAGAGTTGTTTGTACAGAGCGTCGAATGTTCCTCCAAAGTTGTCACATACGTTCCAATCTTTCACATACTCCTCGTATACCAGCCTATGGAAGAATGCAACACTGCATGTCATCATCCAGATTCCAAAGTTCCACAAACTCGGAGTAACCATGTTGAGCGTGGATATACCCAATGCAAGATCCGGATTTACGGCTTGGCAATACTTTGTTTAAAATAACTTGGAAAGAGTCGAAGCGCATTTGGGGTGATGAAAGTGCAGTTGTCAAAGACGATTGAGATAATCCCAGAGCGGCTCAGGAACCGCGGGAAATGGTCTTGATAACGCCTATCGTCGGCTCTGCTAAGGAACACGTCACTGTTGGAAAGGGATTATCGCGTCAGTTTGAGAGAAACAAAAACATTTGGCATTCATTGAATCTGAAGGAAGTCGAGCTGAAGATTCAGCCCTTTCAGCCCTTCGCGCGTGCTAAGGCCAAAGAGTGGCCAGGGCGGGTCACGTTTCAGGCCTAAGCGACCGCCTTGCCAGGCATCCAGCTCAGTGGTCACTGATTTCTGGTTGTTGTGGTTTGAGGCTAGAGTCCCCTTAACTCTCCTTCTTCCCCCCACCACCGCCCATCTCCACCAACGTCTTCCTGCTCGTGTTATTTCTCCTCAGTCCTGCTTCATCCCTCTTCCGACTTGAATTTCCGTGATCTTATCACGAAACACTCTCACCATGGTACGCTCCTATTGCTCCCTGCGCTCGAACCTGCCTCGGGACGCTTCCCCCACTTTGCGGGGCAGATCTACTGTTATCCTGTTCAGAGGGGCTGACGACTCCCTCACAGGCCGACTCCCTCACCGAAGAACAGGTTTCCGAGTATAAGGAGGCCTTCTCCCTATTTGTAAGTCGTTCACGAAATTTCACAAACACCGATCATTCTTTAAGAATTCCTTATTTACTCTTTTCTGCTTTGAACAGGACAAGGATGGCGATGGTTAGTGCAACCCACCCACTCACTCCGGCAACGTTATCGCATCCGCTCAGACTCGACTATTTCATAATGTCTGGCTGCATCAATTAGCCTGGTATTGATAATATGTAAATGTGTTTAGGCCAAATTACCACCAAGGAACTCGGTACTGTGATGCGCTCGCTCGGGCAGAACCCCTCCGAGTCTGAACTCCAGGACATGATCAACGAGGTTGACGCCGACAACAACGGCACCATTGATTTCCCAGGTATATACTCACACTATTACCTCTAGGTTTACGATATACCGGGCAGGCTACTGACTCAAGAAAAAACCAGAGTTCCTCACAATGATGGCCAGAAAGATGAAGGACACCGACTCCGAGGAGGAAATCCGAGAGGCTTTCAAGGTTTTCGACCGTGACAACAACGGCTTCATCTCAGCTGCTGAACTGCGTCATGTCATGACATCCATTGGCGAAAAGCTCACTGATGACGAAGTTGATGAGATGATCCGTGAGGCGGATCAGGATGGTGATGGCCGAATTGACTGTATGTTGGCGATTTTCGCCGTTACAAACCATGCGCGAGAGATTATGCTAATTGTTCTTCAGACAACGAATTCGTGCAACTCATGATGCAAAAATAAACGCCTCCGACCTTATGATGTTTATCGTTAGCGAAGGTGTGGACACTTTTCATAATGTCTCACCTTAGTTGTTATATCATGGAATGTAGCCTTGTCCAATCACGGGTACACCACTTAGTGGTTTTAACGGCTGTCAAGTTTTGAACTGTGTCTCTTGTTTTCACAATCCCATCCTCAACCAGATACGTAAAATCGGGTAGGCCGAGAATGCAACATGTTGTGTTCAGGCCCCGATTTTTTAGTTTACTACGCTGCCTCCCTACTGCTTTCCGGCTTCTACCAGGCTTTGTCACCCTCCATCCAATACTAGCGTAAATTTTGCTACGATTCACCCACGTAGCAGAAAACATGACCCCACTCTGTGGTCCTAACTCATGTCTTGGTCCGCCTGTCCGATCTAATTTGAATGATGAATTGATTAATTTTCTCAGAGTTTGCGCTTAGCACTGCGGAGCCATAGAAACAAGCCTCGGGAAGGTAGATGGATCAATTGCAACCTTGAAAGAAAGAGACTATCTGGGTTGGTGGCCCAGCTATCATCGATTGAACCTAAAGATCTCCATGTATTGCCTTGCCACGTCTACCCCAGCATCCGGGTCAGCATCTTCGTCGGCTTGCTGTGCACCCTCGTCGTCCTTTCCTGTCCGGCCAGACGCTTGCTTATCCTGCTGCTTCATCTCGTGTAAGCGCCGCTTCGCCTCCTTTCCAACGTCCGGCACAAGTATAGCCTCCCTCGCCCCCTCAACACCGAGCTTTGCCCAGAACTCCCTAATCAACGACGCAGTGACCCCATACTCCGTGTCGATATCTGCCTCCTCCAGCCCATCAGGAAAGGCCATCCCATGATCCAAATCATCATTTTCTTCATGCTCCCCCTCGTCCCATGAATATAAGTCAGATACTCTGCCCGCCCTTTCCTTTCTCGACTGGTACAGTGCCAATAACGTAGAAACCAACGATGGACCGCGCCATTCAATTTCAACGACCGTACCTCGTAGCCGCACAGTAGGCTGCGTCTGTCGCACGTCGCCAACTCGGACTCGAAAATCACCGATTTCATAAACCATCCCGCCTTGCACGGTGACAGTGTGCCTAGGGGCCCAGAAAGGTTGACAGGCGTACACGAAGTGCTGATACAGAGAAGCAGTCGATTGATTTGGAACGGTGGTCATGATCATCGGCGTTGTGGCCGTCATCGTTTGCGAGGACTGCAAACTCGAGGGTGTGGTTGTGGCCGTAGCGTTAGCACCACCACGGGCATTGCCACTGTCCAATGGCTGAGAGGCGTATATGAACCCATGAGTCGGGTAGTGGTACAGCCATAGAAACTGCATAAATTTGGGAGCGGTTTGTCGTTGTGAAGTTGTCGGGGTTAGACATGATGGTGTGTCTCGCATCAGTTTGTGCTCTAGCCCCCAGCGTCCGACGAGAGTTGGCTCATCGGCAAAGGCCGAGCTGAGGCGCTCTGTGATTGTGGCTAGAGCAGTAGAGGCATTTGGATTAGAGGGTATGAAGAAGACGCTAATACTTTGTTAGTTTTTAACAGCATAGGTCAAGTGTATCAGTAGAGGATACCCTGTGAGTGGCATGGCGGACGTATTGTCAAGATGAAGACTTACTGCGCACAGAAGTCGGCGAAAATTCTCGCAGGTTGATAGGAGCGGAGCCGGATCCCTGAAATGCCTGAGTAGACGCAAAACCCACCCCCCCCAACCCTCAAGAAGTAGAGCCTCTGCCAAACTATCGGGTTGCTGCAAATATACCTTGGTGTTCTTAGCAGCTCAATTGCACGTTAACTTAGGGAAATAACCACGTTGCAATGTCTGCAAGAACTGACCTCGATATACCAGAGATCTAACTATAAAGTAGCGCCAATAAAAAACAGTGGCTTTGAAATCGCACGTCGAGCATAGAATCTACTACTGTGTAGGTTGCGTTGAGAACTCCAATGTTGCGCGTTGCAGTAGTACATAGCGGCCTGAACCTTTGCAGGTACAGAGGCCTAAGGTCACACTGCAAACAGCACAAACATCGCGGAGGGAGCGACGGTTGTTTTGCCGATTTGGACTGACTGCTCGACCTCCAAGTCTCGAACTGTCAAGTGCGATTCCTCGGTTGACTATACATCATCATATCACCCAGCCTAGAGCTCTCGCTCATAGTATTTCTGCTTCCATGTCGGTTGTCAGGTCATCACTCGCTCAGGAGAGCTTCTGTTAACTTGTTAAGGGATCCGCCAAGACGCGGGACGATGGAGAGGCTGAGACCCCAGCGTCAAGAATAGAAGCTGTTACCCACAGTCTCGGGGACTAACAAGCCACAGACCCTCTGGGCCTTCCAGACTTCCAAGCTCAGGGACCACAGCTTACGCAATGCTGGCAGATCCAATCAATGCGAAATGCTTTTTCATGCTTTCCCAAGGGATTGCAGTCTCCGAAATGTTGGCCAGACTCAGCCATTTAAGCCACACGAACTCCCAAAAACAAGGACAATCTCGCTGGGCTCCAGCCTGGATTTTTGGGCCTCTGCCTGGCAACCTTCGCAAAGGGGGGGAAAGGCATGCGACTGTCATTTCCCCATCAAAGTGTAAAACAGCCCAATGCCGATCCTCTGGCATGACCCGGTCATTGACCATCTCAGACCAAGACGATCGCCCTGCTTCTCCATGCCCCTTGCCAGGTCTTGAGCTTTTCCCCAGCTGGAGGTTCATTTCTCCTTCCACAACTCGCAGGACTTGATGCCTTGAGCCAAACGGCATCAGTATGCTGCAGATTCGCTCGTTCATGTTGCCATCTAGTTGTTTATTGACCCAGCTCCAGCTGTAAAAGCTATTCCTTCATTTATCCTAACTGAAAGATCCACAATTTGTCTCTTACTGTCACTCCAGCTACAGTTTTCACATCATTTTCAGCATTATGCTTCTGGTAAGAAAGAGTTATGCTGTGCCGACTTTCGTTCTTATTTCCGTTATTTACTTCCTTTTCTCGACCTTGCCGCCAGGTGCGGAAGTTTCCTACATCAAGCAAACCTCAGCAGATCATATCGTCGAATCCGCAAAGGATGACAATCGTATACGCTGGTCTAAACACGAAGAGCAGTACCCGATTGCCGATTACATCTCGCTACCGACATCCTCCCCCTCTCAGATTCCTAGAGTTCAGTACGATTTCCCTGCCGAGTGGTGGTTTAGTCGCATATGGCGTGAAAGAAAGCGGAACGCAGTGAAGGAAGCATTCAAACATGCGTGGATGGGATACAAGAGCAATGCCTGGTTAAAGGACGAACTGTCGCCCTTAAGTGGTGGATACAGAACTTCGTTTGCCGGATGGGCAGCAACGTTAGTCGACTCCCTCGATTCACTCATTATCATGGGTCTTGTGGATGAGTTTGAGGAAGCGTTGCAAGCGCTCGAGGAGATCGATTTTTTGACTACCGAATCACTACAAATCAATGTGTTTGAGACCAATATCAGATATCTTGGAGGTCTCCTCGGGGCCTACGATCTAACTAATGGAACGTATCCCATTCTGTTGGAGAAGGCGACTGAAATCGCCGATTTCCTCTATGGCTCTTTCGATACGCGCAATAGAATGCCACAATCACGTTGGGAGTGGACGAGGTGAGCTTGGAATATGATTCAAACGACGGCGCCCGCTGTGCTAACTGTTTCAGATCGGCAGCAGGCTTGGATATTCGGCCAAGTGGCAACACTATCCTTGCGGAACTTGGCTCATTTAATCTTGAATTCACACGAATGTCCCAGCTGACCGGAGATCCCAAATACTTCGATGCGATCCAACGAATTTCAGACAACCTAGAAGCGGCCCAGAAGGAGACCCAGGTTCCCGGTCTATGGCCAATGATGGTGGACGCCCAGAGCTTACGGTTCGTCGACACTCGTTTCACCGTTGGAGGAATGGCGGATTCGACATATGAATATCTCCCGAAGGAACATATGCTACTGCAAGCGCGGACGCCACAATACCAGCGAATGTACGAGTCAGCAATTGAATCGATTAAAAAACATCTGCTCTTTCGGCCCATGACTCGAGACGGTAGGGATATCCTGTTTTCAGGGAATGTCAATGCCGTATCAAAGTATAGCCAGAAAAAGATAGAGCCACAAGCTGAACATCTCAAGTGTTTTCTCGGAGGGACAGTGGGGATCGGAGCTAAAGTGTTTAATCGACCCAAGGAACTGGCGATTGCTCGAAAACTGACCGATGGCTGTATCTGGGCTTACGATATGATGCCAACAGGGATCATGCCAGAGACCTTGTATCTCAGCCCCTGTGAAGATAACCGAGAATGCGAATGGGACGAGAAAAAGTGGTACCGTGACATTCGGGGTCGACCTCCCAAGCATGCTAATATAGCGGACACCGACGCAGCCGCGAAGGCTCTTATTGACAAGTTCAAATTTCCCCCTGGTGTTATTGAGATTGCTGACTCGCGCTACATGCTACGGTGAGTTTGCCAGTCAGCGCACTAATGGACCAGCTAACGCCGATGGCAGGCCTGAAGCCATCGAATCCGTCTTTATCATGTACCGCTTAACAGGAGATAAAAAGTACCAGGACGCCGCATGGCGCATGTTCAAGAACATTGACAGGGTCACTCGTTCCAAATATGGACATGCGGCAATTACCGATGTGCGGCTCACCAAACCTCCTCAGTTGGATTACATGGAGAGCTTTTGGTTAGCGGAAACGCTAAAGTACTTCTACCTAATTTTCTCCGAACCAGATCTCATCAGCCTGGATGAGTATGTGCTGTAAGCGTCCACCATATGACTGTCCACCAGAGTTTACTAGATTGCCGGAACTGACAACAGAATAGGAATACGGAGGCACATCCATTCAAGCGTCCGTCGTGATAGATTACCACTGAATTCGTTCTTGATATGGTTGACTAGCGATTGTGGTTCAGTACAGGCGTTGTCAGAATATACATGAGTTTTTTTCTTTTGAGTTGGTACATTTACAGTGATCGTGACTTTCCACGAAGCAGCGGGTCCTGCCCATAGTTTGAACAAATGAAAGTCTTTCGAACAGAGATTGCGTACAGACCTACATGCGCACATAACGCCATTCATTGTCTATATGATACAGAACTCAAGACCTTTGCCTGTCAGTATATTGATCCCAGTACTTGGACTCATCCGCCGGACACAAACTCCCATTTGTTTCCGGTCCCCCGTACTCGACAGTATACTGGACATCCTTCCGAATAATCATCTTGGCACTTTCATCGCTACCCATGGTTCCGACACTCGCTCCGCTCCGCTGCTCCACCAGCTCAATATCATCATCAGCGATCGCCTTTATACCCTGCGCCCTGGGCCTCTTCATCGCGCCAAAATCAGTCTCCAACACGCCATATGCGACGGCCTTGTTCCCCGTCCCTCTAGGCCCCGACGCCAAATTTGAATTATTATGCTTCGAATTCCCGGATTTCTGTTTCGACGCATCGAGGCTGCTTCCTAGCGTTGAGTCACCGGCTGTACCGTAGTTTGTGCTCACGGCGGCCATGAAGGGGCGGAGGCAGAAAACGCTGCAGGCTATGAGTGAGAAGTGGAGTTCGACTTGGGCCCAGATGATGGCGTTGACGAGGTCGAGGGTTGGGTCCTCGGTGTGGATATCTCGTTGGAGGTAGTGGATGTGGAGGACGGCGAAGATGATCATCCTTGGAGCGGCTATTAGAATCCCGTAACCTTGGGGTTTAGAAGGATAGAATGTGTGGTGACTGTACTCACGGAAGTCGAAAGAAGAACGCAGAGGCAATGGTGATCTTGCGTTTCAAAGGCATCTGGAGGCCGGCGAGAAGAAGGACAGCGAGGCCCGAGAGAATGATCTCTGTTGCGATATCAAGGGCCACGATGAACTGCCACCTTGCTACCTAGATGATATTAGGACTTCCCATCCGCAGTTCCTGAACCGGGCAAAGAAGAATCGGGCAGCGTACCTCATCCTTACAATGTCCGCCTTCCCCCCTCCAGGGGCGATTGAAGCCGCAATTGATTGTAAGAATGAAAATTGCGGGAACCACCCATAAGGTACATAGGGCCAGTGTACCCCAGGACAGGAGGTTATGTAGTCTCTGAGGAGTGAGACGTAGATAGATTCCCACGACGCAGCATTTTGTAGTAAAGAGAGTGATGAGGTAGAGAATATCGCTGACTCCGAGCAGCTTTGTGTTCCAAGTTAGTTTGAGGATCCTGTCAGAGGGCTCCGAGCTCTCTTTTGGTGGGGGAGGTGATGAATGGTAGCGAGGACTTACCCTCTGGATTTTGTCCACCTGATCGTCCTTGAGCAGAACGATCGCCGTGCCCAATCCTTCCGAGCACGCGCCAAACACTAACGATGCCTGGATGACAGCAATGGCCTGACAGGTTAGATATCAACTATCCCTCTGTCTTGCTCCTCCCCAAAACGATGCATAGACATACTGTTGCTCCCAGAAAAACCCAATCATCGCTCCCGAACGGCGGGTTCAAGGCAAGCCGCACATAGAGTCGAATCAGGAAGCTGACTATCGAGAGAACCAGACACAACGCAGCGGTGATGATAATCCAGGCGCCATGGTGTTGATCATCTACCACCTGGAAAGGCGGCGACTGTCCTGGGAGAACGGTAGGGCCCGACATAACCGCCTGGCGAGCACGAAGGCATAGAGAAGCAAAAGGAAGCAGGGTGGGTTATATTGCGTCTATGTGCAGAGGTGGAAATAGCGTGGTCAGTCTCCTGCGATATTTTCTTCTGTAGTATAATTCCTTCTTTTTAGCCCTGTCTTCCGGGCTGGAACTAAGGGCTGGAAAGCGACAGGGTTCGCAGAGTGCATGATCATGGCTCGCACCCGTCTGTCTGGCGCCAGGGAAAACAATATCGTGGCTGTCCTTGATAAACCAGCATAATTTTAGGGTTCACGAATCACTACGGTCTCCGAAATCTGGACAATGGAACTCCGGAAGCACTGAAAAGCAATTCCGTCCCCATCCTTCGGGCCTCCACCTCGACGGCAGGGGCTCGGCCTATAGCCGGCCGATCACCACCACAGATCAGCCAAAGACCTGCCTGTTTCGGACCAAGGCTACGATAAAGTGCAAGGATCCGATTCCCGAGCTTCGAACTGTGCGCACGATGTGAACGAAGCACGTTCCCCACTACTGTCCTCCTCGTACGCCGTAGCCGCAAAACGACAAGTTGCCAGGATATTATGCTAGCCTCCAGTCTAGCATCGCTCCGTCGCCTTCTCCTGGATCAGCCCCAAATTAAACGGCCTCCCGGCAAACATCCGGCGAGAAGGGACACAAAGGGGGCTTCTGCACCGTCTGGTGATACGTGAAGTGGCACGGGGTGCAGAAGCTGCGTCTTCTCGCCTGAAGACTCCGCATCTCATTATCGAGGTTACACAGCATGGACTGCTCGATACGAAAAACAAGTTGATCGCCGCTCCGACTTGAGCCAACGTGGGGGACGACGGAATCACTCGAGTTTTCAATTGATTGCAGCATGACACGCCGTCTTCCTCGCCGTCTCAAGAACAGGCGAATCTCGCTGACACTTCCAAGATAACCGGGAAAACGGATGATATGCTCCAGGAATCCACTCACAATGGAGACCCCGGCTCCTGATAAAGTTTATGATTTGATCTCCCGCTGTATTTGATGAGTGGCGCACCGATGCCCCGTTTTCAATCTACTTGCGCAAGCCTCAGGCCAGGCCAAAAAGTGGCCAAACACACGTCGTCGTCGGAAGGCTCACCATTCGTGGTAAAGCCCACGCACGGGAGCATTGAGCCAGAACTTTTCCCTTGGCTCGGCAGGGGAGAAATCCTCCTTGATGAGCTGCTTTTCTCGAACATTTTTGACATTCCCGCATGGCAAGGTTTCTCTTCCTTGCTTCTTTTCGCCCGACACTCACTCCGCAGCTATTGCGTCTCGACACTCTTTGATCCCATCAAGAGCATTCTAATTGCTCTTGAGCTCCATTCAATCTTTGCTGATATCTGTCTACTGGATTCATTGTGATCTTCAACTCTCCGATAACCGTTGTGATCGCCCTCTATCACCCTGGCACCATGGACACGGTTGAGAGAGCCCCCGAGGTGAAAACTGCTGCCGATGTCTCTGTTGATTATGCAGCGGACCCCGAGTACAGGCCCAAGGGACTCGTGGCCCCCAAGTACATGGGTACAGTGGCGGACCAATATGACATGAGTGCTATGGGTCGAGTCCAAGTTCTACGCGTGAGTTTATTGTGTCTGAGGGTTCTTTGTCTGCAGATATTGATTTTGATAATCAGAGGAACTTCAGATTTATATCGATCCTTGGGTTCGCATGCACGCTGATCTGCACGTGGGAAGTCGTCTTGACGTATGTATCCATAGCCATGTGGTACAAATGCCTATCTCAACTAACCGTTCAAACTCGATAGTTTGCTGGCTAGTGCACTCACCGATGGAGGTACTGCTGGTCTGATCTGGGGTTTTGTCATTGTCTGTGCCGGCTTCTCTCTTGTCTTTGCTAGCATAGCAGAGATTGCTTCTATGTAAGTCCCCTTGCTTTCTTACTATATACAATTCATTAACTGGATTAGGTCACCAACGGCTGGTGGGCAATACCACTGGGTGTCCGAATTCTCTCCTCGTCGCTACCAAAAGTTCTTAAGCTACATCACTGGTGCGGTCAATATTTGCCCCTTATGTGTAAGCTTACTAACAAGGATAGGTTGGCTTACGGCTATTGGATGGCAGTGTGCCATCGTGTCGATCGCCATGTTAGCAGGAACAATTATCCAAGGACTTATTGTCCTCAACGATGTGAATTACGTCTTTGAAGCATGGCATGGCACCCTCCTCGTTATAGCCATCACCACCTTCTCGATTCTATTCAATACGTTCCTGGCCAAGAACCTTCCGATGGTGGAGGCTCTGATTCTTATCATCCACGTGGTTGGACTCTTCGCTATTATCATCCCGCTCTGGGTGCTTGCTCCCCGAAACAACGCAAAGGCCGTCTTCACCGAATTCAACAACGGCGGTGGATGGAACAGCGCCGGAACTGCAACACTAGTGGGATTTTCGACTACTATCACTAGTATGATTGGCTATGATTGCAGCGTTCACATGTGTTCGTGTCCCTGAAATTCATTTGGTAGCCTTGTCTAACATGCCGTGATAGGTGAGGAAATCAATGACGCCTCCCGGACCCTTCCCAAGGCCATGATGTCCGCCGTTGGGGTCAATGCATGCCTAGGATTTATTATGATCATTACGATCTGTTTCACTCTTGGTGATGTTGAGAGCGTTCTCGAAACTCCAACTGGGTTCCCATTTATCCAGATTTTCTACAACACGACGCAGAGCTATGCTGCCACGAACACTATGACAGCAATTCTAGTGATTACGTTGACAGCGAGCACCATCACAGAGGTAGCAACTGCCTCTCGTCAGCTCTGGTCCTTTGCACGAGACAAGGGACTTCCATTCTCGTCATTTTTCGCCTATGTATGTCACCGCATAAACCTGTCCGTTCCACGCTAACCCTAACTCTTTAGGTCACTCCCGGATGGAACATTCCTCTGAACTCGGTCATGGTCTCTCTCGCCGTAACGATCCTTCTCTCCCTGATCAACATCGGTTCGTCCGTCGCCCTGACAGCCATCGTCTCCTTGACCATTACGTCCCTGATGTCGGCTTACATTCTTTCCATTGGTTGCATTATCATCAAGCGTTTCCGAGGAGAGCCCCTTCCAGCACGACGATGGTCACTCGGCCCGTTCGGAATGGCCATCAACTTGGCCTCCATGGCGTTCCTCCTCCCCATCTTCGTGTTCGCTTTTTTCCCGCTTACTTCGACTGTGGACAAAACAACCATGAACTGGAGTGTTGTCATGTACGTGGGTCTGATTACGCTGGCTTCTTTGTACTACGTTGTGCGGGGACGACACCACTTTGTCGCGCCTGTTGCGCTCATCAAGCGAGAGGCCGTTCCTATGGCCGCTGGTGCTCGTTCCTGATTCAGCGTGTTGGAGTATCTAAATTGTAAGCTATAGATCAATGGCATCCTCTTGCGGAATGCAGCGAGGAACCTCTGATCAAACCGGAGAGCCATTTGTATAGATGGGCATTAGTATATATAGTATATCTAATAAATTACCAATCGTGGTTCAATTCCGTCGATATCTTTTGCCTCTTAACATACGGAGTACCCTAAGCCGGAACTGGAACTGGTCACACTGGCATATCGACAATGGCTCTTCTCGTTCGCCAAAATAACCCGTGAGCAAATAACTACATGCATGCAAAATTTTGGCCCTTCGCCTCTCAAAAAGCAAATCACACTAGGTGAAGATCTCCACTACAACTAATGACTACTGTAGATTCCCGATTTTTCGGTCTGCGGGATTCTCATCCTTTACCCGGCGCCAGCATTCAAAGATGGTCAAGCGCTGAAGGGTTGATCTGGAGCTAGATTTTGGGTTTGTGATATGTATATATCTCCTCTTGTCACTGCTCCTAAATAATGATGGACGGCGACTTTTTTTTTTGGTTCATCCCACTTGGAAAATTTCAAGTGTTCAGATCTAACTATCTAGCAGCCGAAGCAAAGAATGGAAGATCTTGTGATCTTGTTGTGGTGTTGCACAACCTCTTCAGCTATTTTCAGCCTCCCGGTGGACCCATGACTACCGTGGAGTTTTGACCTTGTGATGGTGGATATATTCCTCGGACTCATTTTCCCGTGGTTTTCATAATCGATTGGTACATTTTGCCGCTAGGTACCACTTCTTCATGATCTTATTATTTCCTGGACTGTACTGTAGGAGGACTCCTAAGATATGCTGATAAGGTGGAAAGGTGCTTTAGTAGAGTTCGCCCTTTGACAGCCGAATTACCACATCAAAATAGAGATTTAGTGCGAGGAGTAGCTACCACGAGTCAAAAAGCATATTGGGGTATCCGAGGAATTAGCTTAGGCATTGGGAGCGATGGGGTTCACTCTAAGAGCCAAGGATCACTAGAAGCCACTGACAGGCCAAGAGGTTTTGAGTTTAAAGAACGTGTTTGAAAGTAGTATGTTGGCTTGGTGTCTTAGACTCTTAGTAGAGTCGCCGGTGAGTGTGACCTCCGTGGCCTCCGAGGAGTTGGCAACGGCGGCCGTCCGATGTACAAAGTGGGAAAGTCAGGCTCGTTCGCAAGATCAGATAAAAGATGTGGGGTCATTGGCAGATGATACTAGTAGTAGTACGAGCTGGATCGATTCGAGACTTGAGGGAGACAATGTGAACGGAGAAGAAGTGACTCGAGGCCTCGAGCCCAAACATCGCCGCCACATACGTTGTACGTTGTAGGCTCAAGTGTTCGCATGTCGATGGAGCGCAGTATCCACCAGTAACAGGACTCGCAATGTAATTTGGAGTTGCTCCCAAAGTCGATGGAGAGTTGGAGACCTGGAGTGCTTTACTCTGTAGTCTAGTATCTCGACCTCGCGGGGCAGGACATGCCCCATGTGGAGAAGATGCAATCATGTCTCGTCAGCAAGATGATAGACCATGAGCTCACACCCACGTAATTGTCTGTCGTTCTCGCATAACATCCTTGCTGATGTCGTCGTCCCAAGTCAAGAGTGATTATTTGTCCAACATCGACACCGCAGCCTGGGCCTGGCCATGTTCTTTTTTTCCGTGTCTGCTGCGGGAATCCCTTTCTGATTGATAGGATGCTGCATGGCTGGGGGCCCGACATCGGATGCCCCACATGGTCGCGCTCTGCTTCGTCAATCGTCAGGAGAGAACCTCCTGTCCACTTCTGAAGAGGCAACCGTGAGGAGAAACACAATTCGCAGGTGATCCGAAGAGCCCGGTATATGGCTATTGCACAAGGATATACTCGGAACTGAAAGTAGGGGTACAACTTGAACAGTAAAAGGAGAACCGAGACATTTGCGGCAAAATATTCCCGCAAATTAACATCTGACGTAAAATTACCGAAGCGAGTTATCTGATCCGCCGCGACAGACATCATGGGGGTCACGTGTGACACATACCCCTTGCCAGGAGCTAAAAAGTCGACCTGTTAGGCCGTTGCCTGACCTCCTCTGGAAAGCACGAGTGAAATACTCCGCCGTCGATCTCTTCATCTATTTAGATATATTACGCCCACCATTCCCCCATAGTCTAAGCTAGAACCACAACCTCGGGCGAAAGGGGGCATTAGCCGAGGACGGATCGCAACCCTAGACGCGAAATGGATGAAGGGGACTCATCAGATTAGATCAGTATTCAGTAACCATACGGTATTTCAATGATCGGCTGCCAGGCGACATCCCGCTGTGCATCAGACCACCGTGACGGAAGGGGTTTTTGTTCTGTACATCCCCCTGAAAATGCTCGTATGACCTGGCAATATCATGCTCCGAATCGAAATTAAAAGGCTCGTAGGATCCTTCCGAGACGAGGACTCGGAAATCCGTGACCGAGAAATGCGATGCAACTTGAGCCATTGGAGGAGCGAGATATCGGAGAAAGCCGCCGTCTTCTCCATGGAGTCGGTGGGGAGAGTTCCTGTCCTGAAGACTAATGGGTAGCGGCCGAGGAGAAGAAAAGAAATTATTATCTTTAAATTGTTAGTGGCATCTCAATCTCTGTTAGACATTGATATCATTGATATCATTGATATTATTTTCCAGAAACAGTTATCTCTGGCGTTTGTCGTAGTTTCCGTGTTCTGCTTTCGGCAGCTGGCATCGGCGACGGAAAAATACATGGTATGCGCTGGTAATGACGTGAAGTGGCGAGCCGCAGCCAGCAATCCTCTCAAACCTTCAAACTCCTTATCAGATGCTCGCCAAATTTGCACAACATTATTCATCAGCTCCAGTTGACTTTGAAACCGGCCGCAAATCTACCCTCAAAGAAGCAAGGGAATGAACACTAGAAGCCCCGAAAGCTCTAATCGTGACGCCCTCGTTTCCTAGCGTCGCGGAACCAGTCTCCCGGTACCGGTTTGCCCCAGTCGACAAGACTTTCCGCCTCATCCCACCCCATCCACTCTCATTACCGAGCAACATTCAACCGTTTCACCCTCTGGGATCCCGTCACGACTCCTATTTAACATCTGTCCTACACTCTGACGGCTTGTTGCGGTGTGCACATGCCGAGAGCCTAGCCTCTTGACTCCTTTTCTCGACCGGTTATTCTCAATTATCCTTCTACTCTTATAAAACCCCCACCTGATTAGCTCTTTTTCCCACGGTACCGAACCCTCAGCTTTTCAATCTTGACGTGCGCTCAGCGCGTAGTACTCTTCCGGCTTAATTATTCGTCGGTTTAGATTCGCAATGGGTTAGTGGTCTTCACCTTTGAATACTACGTGGAAGTCGAAGCGATCAATGGCTAATATCTACATTAGTTCACGCAGTGGTACCCCAGACCGCGCTGTCGCCGCGAATTGCGGCCTCAAGGCCGGCATATACTCAGCGTGGGGAGCCTGGAAATATCCCCGTATCATCGACCTCCCACCCAGATAACCCCGTTCCGGAAGAACCTCGAGTCCGCTCGCTGTCGGTTACCACGACGAGTTTCGGCAGTCCCTCGCTTTCGTCCCAAGAAACAGAGATCACAGATTTCGATTCACAATCGCCCTCGACACCACCCACAGAAACCTCAGACCTAGAAGATGAGAAACAAATAGAGGATGGTTCCGGGCGTCGGCGGCGAGCCTCCACCGTTCTCATTTCACAGGGCCCTGATGATATGAGGCGCGTGCTGGAGAGCGTAGGGGCGGGAGGGACACAGAAGCTTCAGCCCATGTGCTGCGGTGGCGGATGCTGCCGCCTTCAACCGCTGAGCCGAATCGAGGGACCCATCTCTCTGATCAACCCCGTTACGCCGCCAGACAACAAGGCGTTCCAAGGCTTGAAGCTGAACGTCGATCTCCTTACGCTAGACAGCGAACTCACCAACATTGCCCCCTTACCACCAAAGACAGTATCCTTTTTGGCAATTCCCACCTCCGCGTTACACACAAACTTTGGGCCTGCCGACCATCCCCCTCCTTTCGTTAAACCTCACCCTCCATACGACGTATACCGAGCCCCCATTTATCATGCACGTGAACTCACACAGCCCGGCGCCGAGAAGAGGACATACCACTTTGATATCGACGTAACGGACTACCCTGCGGAGAGTGGAAACGTTGACTTTGTCGTTGGCGGTGCGATTGGCGTGTGTCCTATGAATAAAGAGGAAGAGGTCAACGATGTTTTCAACGGGCTGGGTATTCCCAAGACCGTCCGCGACAAGAAGATTCTCGTACGCACGTCCAGTGGCAGGTGGCCAACCATCTGGGGCAAGGACGAAGCGCGGGAGTTGATCACAACCCGACGAGAACTGCTGAGCTGGTGCTCCGACATTCAGAGTTATGCCCCGACCAAGGGGTTGTTCCGGCTGCTCGCCGAGTACGCCAGCGACCCGAGCGAGAAGAAGATCTTGATGTTCCTCTCAGCCGCCCAGGGCCAAGGTGCTTTTTGCGACCTCCGCACCAGCTCCCACATCACTGTCGCCCAGTTACTCCACGCCTTTCCCTCCTCTCAACCTCCTCTAGATCATCTCCTATCTGCCCTCAACCAACTCATGCCCCGCTTCTATTCCCTCTCTCAAGACCCACTTATCTCCTGTAAGAGGAAAGGCACGCAGTCTCGCCGCCTCGTCGAAATTGCCGTGACAGTGGCCGAATCCGACGACTGGAAGGGTGGACACCGCACAGGTGTCGGATCCGGCTACATGGAACGTCTTGCCCAGTGCGTCATTCAAGCTCAAAACCAAGGCGGCGAGCCTGGAGACCTTGGCCTGCATGTCCCTATGTTCCGAGGTCTCATGGCAAACCCCCTCGCTAAGCGATTTGCCTCGGACGGTCCTATGCTGCTTATCGGTGCTGGTGTTGGCATCGCTCCATTCCGTGGCTTCGTACAGCGTCGACTGCAGTCTGCAAATTGTGCGAACAAGGTCTGGGTGTTGCAGGGAGTACGCGATTCGTTGCTCGATGAGCTCTATCGAGGCGAGTGGGGCGTGGAGGAGGACAAGGTACGCAAGGTCGTTCAAAGCCGGCGCGGCGAGAGCAAGTACGTTCAGGAAGAAGTTCGCAATCAGGCGGATTTAGTTTGGTTCGTAATCAACTCTCTCGATGGACGTGTATTCGTCTGCGGAAGCGGCAAGGGAATGGGCGAAGGTGTTGAAGCGGCGTTGGTGGACGTTGCGATGGCCAAGGGGAACCTTAACAGAGAAGAAGCCGAGCTATTCTGGGCGAACAAGAAGGAGGCCGGGCAGTATATCGCGGTAAGTTCCAGAATTCTAAAGAAAAACTGGATGAGAAGCTAACGTGAAGCAGGAAACGTGGTAAGACGGCAAATGTACAATAAGATGGATGTTTTGGTCTTAACTAAGGTCGGGCTCGGGGTCGGGCTCAGCGGATATATCAAATCCGAGCTGCCTTGCGCTTATCCCCGAGCTCTCGGGAAAAGCGTCAACTTCAAGTTTAGCGATTTTTGTTCTCCGATGCTGGATTTTGTCGGATTGCTTTTGATAAATTGTTTTAGATGGCATGGATAAGTATATTGCTTGGGTTTTACATACAGGAGTATATATCGGCGCATTATTCAGACTTGTTAATATGAATTTTCAAAGCAAAGTCCTTTCGTAGACTCAATCAAACGTGGGTTAGCCTTACACTGATAGCAGTCACTGCTTGTAATAAAGTAAGCTGCAATCATTTTACATATCAAGTGTGTCGCCCTTTTCAAGATCTATGGCTAGCCAAGAGGTGTATGAGTTGAATCAACTCCGCGGGTATTCAGTTTGATGATACCTCATTCAGTCTCAGTCTTTAATGGCATTGTTGCAATCTTCGAGTTAAATCAACAAGTATACCAAGTGGTCAATTTCGAAAGCCATGATAGCCAGTCACATAGGACAGTAGGAGCACAAGTGAAGAAGGTATTTTGGTAAAGGTACCCCAGTGCTTGGCCATCAGAACATCATATATTATTGCCAGTGTAGCAGGCGGGTTTTCTACAATTCTAGATATGTATGAGTAGATCATGAGCTACAGAGTAAAAGACAAGGTTAGGTTTGTGAAATCGTCTGTAGCAGAAAGTCAATATCCCAACGTGGTTGACGCGGGATGCTGAAGTGTATAACACAAGATGTGGGATTCAGCCGTTACCTTTCCCATCAACACCCTCCATTTCTTCACGTGTGTTGAGCACCATTTCAATTCCTCTTAATCACTTCTGCCTGTGTCTCAGCTTCGTCGTGGGCATTATCCAGATTTTAGCCTCGAGAGGTCCTATATCCGTTTGCTTGTCAACAACTAGGCTGCTCACCTACCAGAAGGGGATTAACGCATGGTGATGTGTTGAACATTCTCAATACAACACTGTCTCTGTGATCTTCAAGCCCAACATTGACTTGGGTCCATTGTTCATCATCCCAGTTGATGCCTTAAGAGACCGAGCTGAATCGTCTCTGTCACCACAGGGTAAAGGGCATGTTGCATTAGATACAATCTTACTACTCTAAAATATTTCTGCCCTCCATCCACCCTCAAAAGTACGAATCCTCTAGAAGTGAGGTTCACCATCTGATCACCAATGGCTGCCCTACCTACGTCTTCCCCCTCAGAAACCACTCCAACAATGCCCCCGCAAAAAGAGAAGCCGACCACCAAGCCCTCTCCGCTCTCCACCACCGCAATAGCAGCCTTCCAAACCTCCTGGCCGATATACCACTCGCAATGCCACCCGCTTATCGACCCCCTCCTCATCTACATAACCGATTTCTTCCCACTGGGTCTCAACCTCCCATTCTACTGGTTCGACGCCGACACCCCGCACCGCCGCCTGCTGCTCAACACTCTCATCTACAGACTCCAAACGGGCCTCCGCGAGAGCAAGACCTGCGGGGTTCGATTCGATGATGACTGGGACCACGATGTCTTTGTGCATGTGCTCGCGTGGTGGTTCAATGACCCTGCCGCGGTGGAGGTGCGCGAAGCCGTGGAGTACACGCGGGGGCGGTTGATGTGGAGGTCTTCGATAATGGGGTGAGCTATGAGTCGGAGGGTGTTACCCACTGCTTTGAAAGGGTGTCTCCTGAGTTTCCGACTCCCGGGTTGCCGATGAAGATTGTGGAGTGTTTGCCCGGATCGTTCTATGGGGAGGTGGATGGGGATGCTAGGAAGGAGTTTCTGAAGGCGAAGAGGAGGAGGGAAAGGATTGGTCGACTGGGAGAGTTGGAACTAGAGGCGATGGACACAATGGAGTTTTTCGGGATGCTCAAGGCCATGGAGTTTGACTGGGAGGATCTCGAAGAAATGCTGGACTATGACGAGTGAGCAAACGCTCTTCATCTAGTCCTTGCTATGGTGGATTGACGGTGCGCTCAAGCAAGAGCCTAGTAGTGGAGAGTAAGTCCTGCTTGCGGAATAGTTGATTCCAACACATGTCTCTGGATCTTTACAGGTAAAGAAACAGCCTCAATGATGTGTGTCTCCACAAAGCTTTGACTCTTATTTTCTCAAGTTATTAGGCTCAGGTGGCGACTGAAGGTCTTTTAGAGGGTGACTGTCTGTGCCTAGCCATACGTACACGGCCAGAGTCCGTGACATGACTGAAATGAAACAAGCCTGGTATGATCCCTATGGACAGGGAAGGAACGACTGAATCATACCTGATGATAGTAAATAGGAAGGAGCGACCGGTCGCAGACAAAAATGGCAGGCACGCAGTGGCGCATGCCCTGGGTCGCTCCTTCCACCAAAGACCGTCGACCACTCGCCAGACTCCGACCAGAGATGAGGAAAGAGCGAACATTGGGCGGACCTGGATCGCACCGACCCGACCCGCTGTCGGCCTTCCGCTGTCACCTCCCCGCAATTTGCTGAGGCCGATCGACACTTCAACAGCCCATCTGAAAATGAATAATATGCAAAAAGCCAATCAGAATGCATCAACCGCGAGTCGAACGCGGGTCCCAACCTTGGGAAGGTTGAATCATAACCGTTAGACCATTGATGCTTTTTATTGTGGTGTAGTACGAGCCAAGTCGATTAATGAGGGGTAAAAGTGGAGGCTAGCCTGTGTGACTTGGAGTAGGTTCTAGGGCTTTTTCGGAATCGTGGCTCGCAAGGTGACGGAGTCTCAAAATATGAGTGCGCTGGCTGCAGCCTGCTCTATACCTCGCTTCGGGTATTCCTTCTTGGGAATATGTATCCATGGATGCGATGATTGTATACCCATTCGGGTATTCATGGATTAGGGCAGAAGTGACGAATAGCAGTATACTATCTGACAGCAAACCTTAAGTATACGTAGCTTTCGCCGCGCATCAAGGTCAAATCCAAATGGTACCCTATCATCTATGCCTGGCAGTGTTGCATTGCCGGGCCGCAATGCCGCCAACCTTGAATAAATCTCGCATTCCTCTTTGTTGCGAGCTCATCCGGGTGACATGCACCGGCAAATATCGAGTCATACAGCCATTGTAGCTCGCCCCGCTGTTGATGCTGACGCAGACACGAATGCCGAAACCAACGAGCCCGATTCGCCGGAAAGGGTAACCGGTAGGTGCAGAATCAAATGCCACACTGAACCCATGGGTCCAGCCACAGCCATTTTTGGTGCAGCTGCAGATGCGGAGGTTGGGCTCGTTTTCCCGGTTCTGGGAGGCGGCTGGCATGTCAGGGGGTTGTGCGGCGGCAGGGAGGAAGGCCGTGTTGGACTGTTGATAGTCCGCTGGGCTTTGGAGAGTTTAAGATCTTTATTTTTCTCGGGATAAAGCGGTAAACTATATTCCAAGTCTTGAAGGCTGTAAGCAGCACGTAGTACTTTGTATTTAGTGTCAGCCCTAAACTAGCAGTGTGGGTGGCACCCTACTACTAGTAGTACTAGACAACCTTCGGAAGAGGAGGTACTCCTCAATACCGAGACGAACCCTCCAATCGGAGAGCACTGAACCTTCTCCCGCGTCCGCCAGCAGCCCTCGGCAGCAACACCAACAGTAACAACATAACAGAGCTCCTCCTTGCTTCAAGGGTGACATCGAGGATCGCGATCGGCATGCATTGGCACCAGCCCTCGATTAGCCCACATTGGCTGGTTCATCCATCAGGGTTCAGGCACGAAGAGAACCCAGGGCCAAGGCTCCAAGCCCACTGCAGCCGACTTCCCAGCCAGCCCGCCCACCATCCCTTGCTTAATACAGCGATCAACTGCACGTTCAGGCCCTCAGTTGCGCGACACCATCCACCGTTACCGTTAGACTTGCCGAATAGCAGGTAAATAGTAGTTAGTATATTGATCCTTCAGCGGTGATACACTACGTAGAATACGACTTGTCATGGTGACACAAAACTCTAACCACATCGAGCCAAGGTTGCGAGTCTGGGAAGGAGGCGGGGGGTAGACGCCTCAAAAAATGGCACACCAAAAGAAGACAAAGAAGGTCGTTCTTGCTCCGTGCTTGATGCACGAGGGATGGGGAGGAAATAAGATTTGCGGGACCTTGGAAATTGCATGATTGTCCGAGTTGTTGGCATGTGGGTGTGGATAAGTGGCCTTGGATGGCACGGACTGGTTTTGAGCTTCGCTCCAAAAGAATTGCAAATAAAGACTTTGGGATATTAATATGTTACATGTATGCCTAAATTGATCGACTCGGCATGTCGATCTGGCGATCTCGAGTCTCGTGTCCAAGCTTGGACTCTGCGAGCTCTCTGAACAAAGAAACCCATCCAAGCTCGACGTCCGGGCCATGTGAAAGAAAGCTGGAGTCGGCAGTTGGGCAGACCGATAGATCTCCATCACCGAACGAGTAGACTCATCTGACTCGACTCCTGTTCCTAACTCGTTACTCCACAGATCCCAAGATATCAGCGGAGAACCGTTGGCTTGAAATCCGTACCTTACTTTAAGTTTTCCTCTACCTCGTACCAAGTTCACAAAAAGCTTCACCGCAAGTCTATTGCGATTTTAGTGGAGCACCAGTCCAAGCCTGAGCACGGCGGACTCTGCATGCATGCCAACAAACTCTCCTGTGCCACGCTTTTCTAGTATGGGACCGCAATCATTATGATGCTCAATTGCCATGACATTTGCAAATGTTGTGGTCTAGGGCATGGTCACATAATCCATACTGGTACTGTACATAGATGCTCGCAACTGTGATGAATAACAAAGAATACCCAAACACCTTTCATGCATTGGCAATTATTAGAAATCTTGGGAGACTCTCCCAGTAATGTGCTGTTATGCGCTGAAACCTGTTGACCCATGCAAAGCGCAAAAATTCGATCTGAAAACAAGCAGGGTATCAAGAGTGCGTCTCTCGGCTGTAGAAGTGATATGAAAGGAAATTAAACATAAAAAAAGGGAGGAAAGAGAGATAGTGTCTATCCTGCTGGGACCCGTAAATCGTAATATAGGTATGTAGGTAGGTGCATGTCCCTTGCGGTGCGGTTCTAAAAATTTGAGCTGGCCGTGATATCCGAATTGCTATTCCAACACGTTTGCCTCCAAGTAGATTGATCAGTGTCTCCGGTGAGGTGATGACTCGGACGGCGTCTGCTCCATATCACTTAGGGGAGACTGTCGTTGCGGGTCCAGCTCATTCCCGTTGCGCATCTGATTCCGCAGGGCAGGCAGTTGGCGTCTTCTCGCATTGATAAACCAATTACTGATCTGAGCGACAGTTAGCAACACGCGTTGTCAACCAGGATCATAGAGTAGTTACCTGACTGATTGTAAGGCCTGTACGACTCATGAACATTTGTTTATCCTCCTCACTAGGATAAGGATGATCAAGATGCTCATGAAACCAGGCCCGGAGAGTGTCGGTGACAGGCTTCGGCAGGTTGCCACGCCTGCGCTTGTTCTTCGGGTCGATTGGGTCTCCCAAAATCCCAAAGTTCGACTGCGGCGCGTGCGACAGCGCGTGCGAAGAAGCATGTTCCGGGTCGCTTTGGTAAGCCATATGTTGGTAAGGATATCCCATCTGAGGTTGCATAGGCGCGGTTCCATACGCATCACCCCTTCTGTCCATCGGGCCAGTCAATGAAGCTGAAGTGTATCCCTGAGACCCGACAGACCTGGGGGCGAGCTCCGGTCGTGAATGATCTCTGGATTCCGTATAGACGCCCATCCCGCGCTCAGGATACGATTGCAAATCGCGGATTGGTGGAAGCATGGGACTCGGGCGTGAAGTGTACCGGGGGGTCGCATCGGTGGCGCATGGAGCGTGCGCATGGTTTCTTGACTGGGAATCGGAGGCCCTCCCTAAGTACTCCCTGTGGTCGAATGGCGCCTTAGAGGACGATGTATATGGAGGGCGGAAATTATTCGTCACATCGTGTGATGAAGTCGGACGTTCGCGCGGTTGCCGAGAGGTGTAGTATGAAGTCGACTCGATCTCCTCGTGCAGGTGAGGCGGCAGCAGCTGTGAATGCGACGTCAGTATGTTTACTTATTTTTTCCCTCTTGCTTTCCGCCCCGTCCGGTTCACTTGTTGGGCTGACGGTCAGCGCTAAAAGATGGGGGTGTGTTGATTCCCTCGTACCTCGCGAAAAGACGGTAGCGCCTGGTTGTCAGCTGGAAGTCCGCTTGCATATGAGATGGCCATGTTTTGAGAACCCCCACTCCGATTACGGTACTGGGACATAGACAACTGACACCGTAGCGACGAAAAGACAAGCCCGAATTTGCGGAACTAGGCCGATGTAGTGTTGTGTTTGGTGTTGTTGATGCTAAGGTTGGAAGAGGATTGCACAGCAGAAGCCGTCCCGCGGCTTGTAGTACACAGGGTCAGTTGTCGTCCCACCCTGGAGGTATTATTAAGTTGTTGTTGTTCGGCGTGCAGGGGGCGAGTGATAAAGAGTCGCGACGGACTAGTGTTGTTGGAGGAGCAGTATGAGGGGCGGATGGGAGGCAGATGGGAGGCGGATCAGAGGGTGGGGGAAGGTAGATTTAAAGAGGATAGAAGGAAGGAAGGGGCAGTATAAGACACGACTAATGAGGAAGGGGGATGTGGAGGAAGAGAAAGTAGTAATAACAGAATATCGTGAAGCAGGAGCTGAGTTTAAAAGTACCTGAGCCGAATCGAATTGACATTCGCCTGGCTTGATGACGATGATGGAGCAAGCTGAGTCCAACCAGGGAAAGGTTATGCAAGGAAAGGGCCCTCTTTCCGTTCCTTTTCTTTTCACGAATACAAGCAATCCTGCGCGGCGATTTGACTACATTATTCTTGCCTCTGCGAGTTCCCCTTCTTTCTTTGCCCGTTTCCATTCCTCTTCTCCTTCTCCAGAGTGCTCTGCAGAGCCTGCAGAGCGTTGTCAAGAGTATTGGGGTATGACATGCAAAAAAAAAAAAAAAGAAAAAAAAAAGAAAGGGAAGTTGAGATTTGAAATTAGTAGCAAGACACTCCTTTGGAACGCTAAGACTTAATGCTCCCAAGACCGTCATCGGGACCCCGTAACTGAGCAACAGCCAGATCCATAATATTTAGCCTGTTGGAGAGGCCATCCTTGGTACACTTGCGAGCAGAAGGAACAGGGGGGGAGATCCGAGAGGGACAACCGACGATCGTACTAGTAAGTAGTGCGCAGTGGAGACTTGTAGCCACAAGCTCCATTTATTCCCAAATGCTGTCAACAAGCGGGTGAGGGGAAAGTTTGGAAACATTCATTTTTTTTTCAAAAACTTTTTTTTTTTTTTCAATTTTTTTTTTTTTCCTCGGCCAAAGAAAAGTGAGGGGAACTTGCCTGAATGAGAATTATTTGATCATTCTCACGGATACAGTAAGGTTAATGAATCGGTTCCTTCCATCTGGGACGCCCGCGGTACCTTAAAGTTGCCCTTGACAGTCGGCGCCAAGGCATCTTTACATTTGCAAGTCATGGGACGGGGAGGCGATCTCAGGCGTCGCTGCAGGCCAGATGAACTGTTCATCGGGACAGACCTGTACAACATCCGCCGGTCTATGGATGGCTCCTAACCGCGTCGCAGCAATAATAATGTCGTGTTCGACGCCCAGAGGTTTTCGCAGCAAGGTGCTGACCGAAGAACCATGGCTGCCACATTCTTCTCTTCGTCTCTTTCCAAGTTTCTTTTTCGCCCGTCCGTTTTGGGAACCATGCATCGACAACTGTTGGCTCCCAGCCCGGACTTTTCTTGCACACTGAAGAAACCATTGTAAGCTGTGACCGTTTCTGCTGCATCTTGTTTCTTTTCCCTTTGCTCGCCCTCGCCCTCGCGCTCAGCCTCCATTCGCCCCAGCCAAAACAAAGCTGAAACTCCCGTCTTCAGATTCTTCTTTCTCAGACTCCCTCCCAGCGGGTCGGCGCTGGACGTAGAATTCCAGAATCAAGCTAATTCCTCTGGGACTGACCCCCAGTCAACGACGTCTGTGATTAACTTGACGAAGCAAGCTTGTCGTCTAATCAGCTCTTAATAATCCCTACCCCCTCCCCTGGTCGCGAATGAGCTATTATTTCCAGATTCCCAGTAATCCTGCGACATACCCCATACGGACTGTTCTTTTCAGAATCTTTTTCGCCACTCAGACGGAGTCAGACCCATCTAGGCCTTGTGGATAGTTAATTGTGTACGGAGTATGTATACCTGGAAGTCTCCCTGTGTTTTATCTAGATGAAGGACTATGTTTTCCGCATGAATGCGTTAAAAACCGAAACACCAGTGATCCTGGAAAGGTCGTACAAGGCAGCTGTATAGTTGTGTGATAGAGGGCACCTGCCGAGTGTCAATGTGCTTCCCAGAGCGGGGCTGCTGCTGGGAGGAGTATTTGAATTCCGGATTGATGTTTCCAAGCGAATCAGGTCAAAGGGCAGGCAGGAGGGAGGATTGCAACAAGAAGCAAAGGGTCCAAGACTCCAAGCAGAGGCAGGGAGAGAGAGGCAGATCAGCGGCTTTGGGGTTGACGCCTCCACACTGCTGGTCAAAGAAGTTGGAACATATCACACTTCCAAGCTTGAAGCAACAGAGGTCATTCTGGTAGCAGATGGCGGCCGCAGAAGGAACTCCCTTTTTTTCACACTCGCAGCAGATTTCAATAATGAGAGCGCCGGCTCTCGAGTAGTCCCGAGAGTTGGCTTGAATGACGGCAATGGCGCTGAACCCGCTGCAAGGTGACAGGTATCTATTATTCGTGAGATTCTAATCGCTGCCGAGGGGCGAGTCATTTGTCCTCGATCTTCGAGGCTCTACGACGAGGAAATGAAGGAGGCAAATCTCACTGAAGGAGGAGCTGGGTTAGTTTGGTCTCGGATCTGGGGCCAAACTCTACGAAATGAAATGGAATCACAGGGCGGGCAAATCCCGATCGCCTCCTCTCTCTCCACCTCTCCTTGACATTGGGGATATGCCTCACTTCTAAGGCTGCTGCATACTGCAAACCGGCGAGAGAGTCCGGGAATCCTGTGCACTTACTAGACCGTCTAGGAAAGATCCACGTCACTCCCTGCAGCTAAGCAGTCTTCTTTGAGTAAGGTTTTGGGTCAAGGTTCGGAGAAATACTGCGATCATCCAGAAATGCTGCTCTGGGACAGGGAGTCGGTCGGGACGGCGAGAGTCCGACGTGGGGTATAGTGGTAGTAGGAGAAGCCTCTTTTCGAGGATGGGCAAAAAATTGGATGTTCCACCCTGAGGCTGGCAGGTCGAAAAAGGCAACGACCGCGATAAGGCAAGGCAGGCCAATCCAGGACCATTGGTGGGTTCTATCATACGTTGTAGAACATGCAAGATCCATTGCCCCATGCATATGACATCTCAGCTGGTCAGCGAGGAGGCGGTGGCTGCTTGACCAGAACTGTTGGACAACGGGCACGCTGGGAACAAAGTGCTGGTTCTGATTCCCTGGGCCTTGAGGACGACAAGGGAGGGAAAACAAGGAACAGATCCGAGAGTCGGATTCGGAAGGTGCATCATGAATCCATTGGTTTTGGATGGCAGTGGAGAGGGCGGTCAAGTGAATCAGAAATGACAATTATCGTGGACTCGGGGTCGAGAATCTGGTTCCAAAGCCCCGACTTGATTGACCCCAAACTTTGAGATCCATCTTGTTACAAAGCATAACGAAGAAGCCACGACCATGACAGCCCGGCGGGGTGGTCATATAGTGGCGTCGAGCGCTTTCTAATAGCGGCTTTGTGACGACCACGAGGGATCCTCAGAGTGATTCAAGGATCATAATTTCAGAGTCACAAGAATTTCATAATTCTTTCAGCGTGGCTGCCGTCATGACTCGATCGAGGCGATGACACGCTCCACTCAGTGGGACGATCGAGAGCGGGAGCCCATCACAGCCTCCAGCCTTCCGATGGACCGGCTGCGAGGATCTCGATGATTTCTTGGACCTCCAACGCACGGAGTTCGGACTCCTACAACAATATTATCGCCAGACAAGGTTCAAAGGGAACAAAGTCTGTCCGGAGCGCTCTCACGCTCTCCAGAAACCTTCGCAAGGTCGCCGACTCGCCAATGCTCCCAGCCTCTGGTCTCGTATCCTTCGGGAGCGCCATAATTGGAAATCGAACCGCGTCGTTAGCGGCAGCGGATGATGGCAGACAGAAGGATCAAACTTTGTTTTTGGAGAATTCGACGAATTGTTCTCTAGCAAAGCCGGCAATAATGGCATCCTCAATGAGTCGATGGCCTCTCGCGTGCACGCTAAACTAGGCAAATCCTCGTGGCCCATGATCCGCACCAAATGATTCGCCCGCGCTGCCAGCCTAATTTTTTTGACAGACTCCGTTGAGCCACCCTCCTGTCACTGGGGACGAACCACTCTGCTCTCTGGTAGCCAATCTCTCGACCCACGGCGCTGGACCGATCTCCCCTCTGAGCCACAAAGGTGAAGTGGCGAGTTTCCCTCTCAAGGGCAGGATCGAGCGCGTATCGGGCGTATTCAAGGCCACTTTCTTCATCGTACGTATGACGATTTCAGATGGGAGGATTGGCGTTTAGCGCCTTTAGCCTCAGTTACCCACCGCGTGCACCGAAATCACAGACTCCATCCTCGGATAGCGCCTCCGTGGGCTCGAGGAAGAATGGGCGGCAGGGGAACCCACTCCTGTAACATTACTATTGCACCGACATCTAAGCCACCGGGGGATGACGTTCTGGTCTGACACGCCCTGACACTTCTCTGACAGGCTGTCACAGACACTGACAGGGGTGGACGGGATCCCCCCAGGCCGGTCCTTGTCATTCGACTGCCTCTTTGCTTTTTCTTGACATCCGCCCCAATTTTGGGAAGAACTTCGCTAGAATGAAGAATCCAGATTGCAGAGATAACCTTTTGCTAGATCCTAGATCGTGCAGAGTGCAGGGATGCAGCCAGGGCGGCGATCGATGCCGAAGTGCTGCAGCAAATTACAGCGGGCGCCGGCCTGTCTTTTTTTTTTCGCAGCAAATCCTGTGGGAAGCCTAAGCAAACCTTGTCCCAGGGGTTCGTCTGAACTGGCCAATTTCTGGTCTGCCTGTCACCACTTATTGGCTAGCCCTCTGCAGATCCCGCCTGACTTTGAGCAAGCCTGCGACTTCCGCATTGGGCGCACTACTGCGAACTGCTGCAAGCCTGCACCATCGTGGCTCTGACTCAGGCTCTTGTCGGATGCAGCCCGCAATTTGTCATTCTTCCTATCATTCTTCTGCTGCAGTGCCAGCCCCGTTGTCCAATCTCCTTTTCTGGTGATGCTCCAGGCTTACATCGAGAACTCTCAAAGCCACGGTCTTTCGGCGCTGACATCATTGGTCCCTCCCCAGCAGAAGGATCAATCTTCGCCTCTCAACCACGAGTTCAGATTGCTTGATAGATCAAATTCTCCGAGGGTTTGCCCGCCATCACTGTCCACATCTCCTTCCTGATCGAGACTGGCTCTTCGATAGTTTAGCGTTCTATTTGCATTGCATCCCTAGCTCCACGCCCCAAGCCTGCCAACCAGATGGGAAACCAGCGGGTTTACCCCCGCTTGACCAGAACAATGCCTTATGGCAGCTGTGGATTGCATGTCTCGAAATTATCTGACATATATCAAAAAATAGATGAATCATCATGCAGTCCCAGCCAGATTCCTTGTTTTCTGAGCCCCTTTAAGGAACGGAGAGACTCCGTCAGCGTGCGCACGGATGATCGACGGCCGATAATTTACCCTGCAGCAGTTCATCTTCTGTTCTAACTTCTGGGTGGGTTCGCAACTCGAACCTGGAGCTCGGGTCCGTCCACTTTCCTAGAATAGACATGACGGCCGTTGTCGAGTTCTTCACAGAAGGAATAGTCTTGTTGTGGCTTCTAGGTTATCCACATAGTAGTGGCACACTATTGGATCCTAGAAGGGGGGTGCACCGGTAGAGAGGGCCACGTTGTCCCAGGAAACCAGGATATCACCCAAGTTCGAGAAAGTTCCTGGGAGCAATTATTTCGTCGGCATTTGAGGTCTCACCTCAGACTCTCTCACTGATTACGCACCTTCCTGTTTAGGCATACTTGGCCCGGCCCGCTGTTTGTCTTTGAGCTGCGCACTCGGCGTTCCATGGATGCTCCCTTGAATCCTCATGTTACCAGAGTTCCCTTCTGACAACTCATCCCTTTTGTTCTTTTCTCGAAAGTAGGCCTCGCTGGATCGATCTTGGTTAACTCTGTGATATTTCTTTTGCCTCCTAGATAGCTTGTGGAGACCAAGTGACAGGAACCTCCATTCGAAAAGAGATGGAATCTACTTTGTGTTGAGAGACACGATGGTCTCCAATGTTGAAGAATGATGATTGATATTTGAGACGCAACAACCCCAGCCACGTTGGCACGTGTTTTGATCCAGGGTAATGGTGCGAGACTACCCATTGATATTGGCTTTGGGTTTCTGAAAAATGACTTCTAGATTCATACTGGGGCTCGTACACAGGAGTCTCGTCAAGTTTTAAACATGTCTGGATCACCTCAACGGTGTCCAATTTGTCCCTGCAGCTAATTTGACTTCGCCTGCTCGTTTCCCAACCAGCCTGCTCCAGAATTCGGCCGTCCCATCCGGAACGAGTTCTTCCACCTCCAGCGATACCAGGGCATCAACAATCCACTCCTGACATCTTCTCTTCCCGTCGCGAGGCGCGGCTTCCGCTCGGATGATGCCAACGACTCGCCGTCGTTGATCTGCCGTTAGATCGACTATCTTGGCCATGCCTTCGGCCTGCATGGTAGCTAGATCTATGCCTTCGCGAGCGTCAAACTGATACCATAAGCGCTCCAAATCGATCACTTGGACATGGAGAAGGTCGCCGAACGAAGCGCCGGACTCGCGGATCGCAAAGCCCCAGTGAGATCGACTTTTGGCGCTCAGGCCGGGCCCACATACTTCGATCAAGAGCTCATAGGCCATGATGGTAGGATGCTGCTGGCGAGTATTCTAACGTCCCGGCGTTAGATTGAGACGAGCCGCCTCTCTGCCGGCCTGGCGGGTATCTTTAGGACTGACCTTGTAAGCGACAGTGCTCAGTAAAACTGCAGCGACCGGAGAGTGCTCTTTCCAATCTTTGGACTTCAGATCTGTAAAGCGACGATCCCCGCGTCTAATGCCGACACGTGCTTTCTGTCCAGCTCATACGCGGGGTCCATGATTTTGAAATAGGCACCTTCATTGACACTGGAATTGCGCTGGCGCTTATTTAGCGCCACGCCTTCGACAGTAGAAGGGAGCGCGAGAGCTCATTGGACAACGACCTCTCAATTTTAATAATAGTACTCGGTTGGAATCGGAAAACTCCGAAAACAAAGATCTGGCTTGTCGACGAGAAAACGAGAGGGGTTGCTGACGGTGTATTACCAAAGCTATGTATGCCTCTCCTATCACAGACACGCAAGTCCTATTGACGACGTCAGATATCAGATAGATAGTACATCGAAAGCCACTCATTGAGGAAAAAAACAGGATTTTGACTAGGTACAGGATATTTAAGCCCATCAGTTTACCGCTACTTAGTAGATTTAACCATTTGCAGAACCTTCTGGCTATCGACTTTACTCAGCGGAGGGCACCCATTCAAACAGGATGCTCAGGTACCTCCAGAGAACTACTGGAGGTCGACAAGTCCAAGTGTTGAAAATATAGATTAGTGCCTGCACCAAAAAATCCAACACGCGAATAGTACCTTGGCTCGCTCTGTACACAAAAAGCCTCCAAATTACCATAGTATCCAAAAGCTATAGACCTATTGCCTCACTAACGAATTCCACTTCCCTCCAAACCAGCACTCGGATACAAGACACGAGGTAAACCACCTTTCATCGGCACAGGGACAGATCCATCCAAGTCTACAGTGACACTCGTGCATGAGTAGATCTCCGTCAACTCAAGACCGGCCTCGTAACCCGTATTCGGGAGAGAGAGCGTGTACGAAGAGCCGTCTGCACCGCCGTTGGTGAGAACAGTGATGATCTGCGTCCCGGCGTAGCCCTTGCGCATAGCGATTGCCGAGTCATCTTGGTATATGGGCCAATTCTATCACCAATGGGGTTAGTATGGGTCACCGTTACTAGTTTCATTCTGAATTTCGGAGGAAAGATAGTGCCATGCAAAGGAAGGGTGATTTACCATGTAAGTAAGATACCCCTCGTCCTGCACAATAGCATGCGTACGGATGGCATTCGATGCCGCGATGAGCTTGTATAGCTCGCTTTCGGTTGAATAGCCCGATAGCCAGGTCGCTTCGCGATTATAGGGGTCAGTGCCGCCTGAATAGTGCCGCTCCTGGCCGGCGTAGATCATGGGGATTCCGTCGGAGAGGATGAGGAAGGCGGCGACGTTTTTGGCCAGGGACATATCGTCAGTGTACCTAGTTTATTCAACGCGTGTTTTGATTGGATAAAAGGAGAATGCTTACGATGCGAATCGGGGGTTATCGTGGTTCTCAATGAAGCTGCCGAGCAGGGTTGAGTCTGCGCACGTGTACTTGACCGTTTCGATCATGTTATAGAGAACGCTTATGCTGCCCGAAGTGGATTTGAAAGCCATTAGAAGCGGATAGTAGCTGCCTTAAAGTTAGCAGGATGTTCACTAGCGAAAGAAGGGGGTGAAGAGGGTGCATTGGGTAGTTGAGCACGCCGTCGAGGTGATCTTGGTACGGGCAGGTGTATTCTGGGTCACCATCGAAGACTTCGCCAACGCAGTAGACGCCGGCTGCGTCGTTGAAACCATCCCAGAATTCCTTCTGGACGTGCTCTGCGGTATCGATGCGAAGACCGTCAACTGTATTATGTGAGCTTGGAGAACTGACGAAGAAGAGGGCATCTTACTGGAGTAGTTCGATACCAAGGATTCAATCCAGTCGTACCAGTAAACTTGAACATCAGTTCGGGTGGTGTCGAGATCAGGGAGCGGGACTGAGTTGTCACCAAGCCAACACGCCTCAACCTGTGCCTGGTCCTCATAGTTTTGGATAAAGCAGGGCGAGTGGAAGTACTTCTGCGTGTTGAACGGGTTGAAGATGCTATAATCGACAGAGTCTGGAGCTCCATTGTAGCCCTACATGACTGTCAGCTGCACGTCGCGTAGCCATAGAGTTCAGTGTCACCCACCATATGGTTAGCAACCACATCAACCATCAAATACATGCCTCGGTCATGCAGAGCGTCAACGAGAGCCTTGAGGTCGTCCTCCGTTCCGTAATTGGAGTTGAGGGCGTATCTGGTGCCGGTGAGTTTTCATCCTCCTCTCGACACGAAGAAGACCTACATGTCCTGCTGCCAGTAACCATGGTAAGCTTGTCCGTATGGAGTGTATTGCTCGAGCTGGGCAGTCACCGGTGTTATCCAAATCGCCGTGAATCCCATTCCCTGGATATAGTCCAGCTGTTCTCGTTAGTTTTGGTCCAATAGGAACGAACGGAAGCCATCTACCTGGTTGATAATTCCCCTCCATGTGCCGCCACAGTATTGCTACACTCGTCAGCGCCGCGTCAATTGATTGTTGGAATGATTGCGAAGGTTTACCCCGATGCTGGTATCGCACTCAGCAGTCGTTGAATTGTCTGTACGGGCAAGCCGATCGGTGAGGAAAAAGTATACAGACTGCGAGCGCCATTGCGCAGGAGTACCTGCAAGGGCCGTGGCCGCGAGGGAGAGAAGAAAGACCGATTTCATCGTGGTCTAAGTCCTGCTCCTGCATCTGTGGCGCCGGTATTTGTATCCATCTCTCTTCAGGCCTGATTCTGCAAGCTGCGATTAACCTCCAGTGATTGCTGATCCTGGCCTCTGTTGACTGTTGGAGTGGCCGTATGCGGAGATTGTCAGGGTGGGCTGTGGATCGGCAGGAGATCCTTGCGGAGTGATCGACCAATGCTCATTAGTCTTGCCAGTAGAGGGCATGAATCGTGGCAGCGATTGCTCCAAATGCCGTTGCATTCTTACATACAGAATACCGCTGATGCCACTGGTGGCCTACTTGATTAAATGAATCTCAGCCCAGTCATTGACCATTCATGGCTCCAGGTCACTGCCATCCTCCATCACCACCTGAGCGTCCAATTTAGCCCCCAGGCTCCGTGGTTTGTAAATCTCTCCAGCCCCGTTACAAACAGAACCTGCGACACAGCGTCATAGCGAGCCGGCACCAGCTGTCCGTCGAGAGTTACTGATGACGGCTCGTTAGGGACACCTAAAATGGTTACATTTGCCAAGGGGTTGGTTTCCTTCCAGTCGCCCCTCGTCGAGAAGCTTAGCCGCGAACCAGACACTTTGAAATTCACTTCAAGCGTGGCGTTGGGGCTGATACTCTCTCCATCATCGAGGTACAGCTGTCCCGACGCCGTACCACCAACGCTCAGAGCCGCCAACAAGGCCCAGGGTGTTTGGCGAGCATCCCTGACGGTCAATGCTACTCCTTGCATAGGAAGGATGCTACCTCCCCGAATATAGACTGGAATATGGCCTAAAGGAGCCGCAATTGTCATGTTCACTCCGGGCGCTGCGTCGACCGCGGTCTGCGTATACCAGTCGTACCAAACCTGGCCTTGCACGACGCCGGGGAAAACGCCACGAACAGTATCGACGTGGGGCTCGAGAACCGGAACAACCATAATTGACGGCCCAACAAGGAATTGAGTGTCCACTGCCGCTAAAGACGGCTCGCTTGGAAACTCCCAGACAAGTGCTCGCAACACGGTGGAACCATCGGTATGCGCATTATTCATCAAAGTGTAGAAGTACGGTAATAAGGCGTATCGAATGCTCATTGCCGTCTTGGTTGCATCAATCACCGAGGCCCAGCGGTATGGCTCTTGAGAGATCGCCCCAATTTGGTTGTGGTTCCGATAGAAACTGAAGAACGCGCTCAGCTGCATCCAGCGGTTACAAAGCTCCTCATCGGTATTGCCACTAAATCCGCAGGTGTCGACTCCAAACATGGGTATACCGAAGAGAGAGAACTGCAGAGCTTGGGAGATCGAGAAGTACATAGACCACCATCTGGAATGGTTGTCACCACCCCAGTGACCTGCCCATCTCCCAGATCCTGCAAAGGTCGAGCGGGCAATGATAAATGGACGTTTCTCGGGGTGGATTTTCCTCAACCCCTGGTAGGTCGCACGTATGCCCATGTGCCCGTAGAGGCTGTGCACATCATATTCCTCATAGCCATCTACATGCGTCGCATTTGGCGAAACAGCATGAACAGCAAGATCATGGCCAGCGTGGACATGATTAATCACATACGGTGGATGGTTGACATTGCGGACTCCGGGGGTGGGTGTCGTACGCAGGTATGAGGTGGTGGTAGACGGAGTTCGGCTCTTTGTTGCCGAAGCCTGGCTGACGGATGCTGCAGAAGCGGAAGCGGCCTCGGTTGCGTTGCTCACTTCGAAACCTTCGGGGTACTCATACACTCTATTCTGTGGACTCCCAGGTAGTTCAAAGGGCGAATGAACAGGATCCAGTGCTCGGTATTCAGACCCACAGCTTCCCACACAGAAAGACGAAACTTCGCCCATGTCATACCAGACTCCGTCGAAGTCCACATCCTCATGCCAGAGCACGAGTTCGTTGGCCCAAAAACCAGCTGCTTTCGGATGATGCCAGTCTGGGTAGACAGTATACCCAGGCCAGACCGCTCCCACGTAAAGGCTGCCGTCGGGGTTTTTGATGTAAATGTCGTCGGCAGCTCCTCTAGTGTATGTATCATACCTGTCTGCGAATCAGCTAACTCCCAGGGATTTATGGCCATGGGTGAGAGTAACTTACACATCGGATGTATCCTCTGGGTTTGGGATGTACAGAGCCGCGTCAACAATGGGCACGAAGTGACGCCCAGCTGTGTGGAGTTGGTCCAGAAAGACTTTTGTGTCATTGTATGAAAATCGGCGCTGGTCATTAGTAAAGTCTCGGTATCCATGCATATAGTCTATGTCGGCCCTAATCATACGTCAGCCTTGGTAAACTATGATAGACACCTGAAGAGGTACGTACCACAGGTATTCCAGAGGGATTTCAAATTTCTCAAAGTTTGCAAGCACATCCTCAAATTCCGACCAGTCGTGGTATCCCCAGCGACACTGATGGAAGCCGAGAGAATGGTACGGAACCATGGCTGGAAGACTGAATTGGATTGTCTTGTTAGTAGGAGCGAGATCATGAATGTGGTAATAGCAAACGGGAGGACAAGGGAGGAGTACCCAGCTGTGCTGCGTTGATACTGCTTAGTGACGTCTAATGCAGTTGGTCCAGAGTAGAAAGTGAGGTCAATACTTCCTCCTATCGTCCGCCAAGTCAAGCCCCGTGGGTTCAAAACCACCTCCTGGCCATGAGCATTCCTCAGGAACACCCCATGTGAATATGATTTATACTCTCTGGTAGAATCAGCTTCACTACTTTTGGCATATGTATGCTCGCCAGTCAGTTCATCGACTAGATGGTATCGTGTGTCGAGATAGAATGCATGGTGTCCATAAATATTCCTAAAGAATATGCGACAGATTAGCTTCAACCTTTGAGAGTCAACCAGATAGCAGGCATGGCGTATGAAGACACACCAATCAATCGGATCACCGATGTCTGCCGCATAGGTAGTAAGGGTAGCGTTTCTTAAGAGCCGCAGTTGGTTAATACGCTCTCCCAACCCGTACAGGTTATATTCCTCTGGCAAAGAGGTCACAAACTCGATAAACTGGTCTTCAAATACCAGCACCGAGCCTGCAGTATCGAAAAGCACCTCCCCTGTAGCTCTGCGGGCCACCTGGAAGTTGAAACTGGGCTCGTTTGACCTACATACAGCCTGTTAGTCACTCTTGACCAGAATAATAGTGTGTAATTTTCAAGAAAGGACAGAGGACCATGCCACCGAAAAGTCGCTCGACTCGGAGGAACCGGGAACCGCGGTTGGGCGGGGTACCAATTCCTCTGGGAGTATAAACCACGACGCATTCGAAGAGTCCACATAGGTAGGCAGAATCTGTATGTTCAAGCGGTCGGTGTCCTGGAATTGCACCTGAAAAAAGCGTACTTAGTCCGGCGATTATGCATGTACACATTAGTTGAACCACGTCACGAAGGACATACTTCAAGCGTCAATGGCCCGACATCTGTCCCATAGGCATTACAGGGCTCTTCAGCCAGCTCCAAACTGGCAGTGAAGCCGCTGGAAGTGTGGAGCACATTAGACGCTTTATATCCGGGACAGACGGACTGTGCATTAACGGCTTCCGGGTCGTCGATGTTAGCGATAAGTGTGGCCCCAACATCAATCAGACGAACGTTCGCATCTGCGATTTCCTGACTCCATTGGGCCGTTGGAGTCACGGCCGCGCCTGCTGGCAGGGGTCGTAAGGGATCCTGGAGAATCTGAGCCGCCCCAAAAGCCACGGCGAGAAGCGTTGCCCCAGTGGAAAGGTGGGTGAAGCCGGCCATGACGGTAGGAAAAGAGGTCCACAAATCCAACCGTATAAAGAGTTACCAACAATTGACAATGGCCTTGGCCCTCTATTTATCTTGCGAAAATGTTTGAATCAATAAACAAGTCATCTGCCCTCTCATTAACGCCGTGGCACCTCCCTAGGGATGGAAGGCTGAAAGCACTGGAAATTATCCGTCGAGTCTTTGAGACGCAAGGGGAACCTCGTCTGTGAGACAGTCACTGCAGTGGCATGTTTGAGGCCTCATGCGTGCGGGGTGAGAGGGACCGAGGCAGGTCTGGGCTCCAACATTCAGGCGATGAGGGACGATCCTTTGATGCTGATTGGTCACTTCTCCGATAAAAGACCGCTGAAGCAAACATACATAAAGACTCCAGAGCCCAGTGGTGTTCCAGAATGGTAGCAAAATCAATGGAAGTGCTGGAAATGGATAAATGGAGGTGATCTGAGATGCATTCAGTAACCTGCCTGCTGATAACAACAAAATGGTGGTCGGATACAAGAGGTCAAGCGCCAAGAGGAGCAGAGACTAGGACCGATCACATGACCAGACCGCTCCTTCCATGACACTCAAACACAGAGCCCAGTCTCGTAGGGTATGGTGCTACTAACCTTGAAAAGTTACCGGTGAAGCCGATCCCAGAAGCGAGAATCAAATCCAATTTCATCAGTCTGGTCACAATTGAAACTCCCGGTCTGTTGATTGTTGCACTGTCCCCGACACCTGCTAGATATCTCATTCATTCCGGCTTCACCAACGCGAGGTCGGTGTTAGAGGTGAGTCCCATATAGTCATGGCTTGTCTGTCGGCCCGCTGGACCTCGAAGTTCGCCGTCAGTATTGTGGAGAACCAACATTCTCTATAGAGCCGCGACTCCGTGCGCGGAGTTGATACTGGCGCCTGCAGGCCGTAGTCAACCAAGAAACACTAACAGACAAGAGCAAAGCGGCCTTGAAGATCCGGGATTGGTTCGCAGCAGCAATCTGTGCCATCGGATTTCCTGCCTCGTTCAAGTCTGCTGTCCTTCGGCTTCCCGATATGCAATCCTTTCAAGCGAGGACCTCCTCTCCATCCTCCAGGATTGTGATCCAAACTACTATCCACCACCTTAGCAGCATCACCCTCGCCTAGTCGCATCCACTCACACGGCAGGATTCCTGTAGCCGATGTCAACGGTTCTTGGATGGTTGCGGCCAGCGGCCTGCGGCCTTGATGCAGGGGAAGACTTCCAGAAAATAACGCACTCTCTTAAGAAACGTCATCCCGAGCAAGATCCTTGGATCCAGGAACTCTGCACTCCGGTGGTTTGCTCGGGCCCCTTTACACTCACTTCGCTCGTCGACCGGGCGCGCGAGTCACTCGAGCTTCTTCGGTCCGGCATGTAAGATTGGTCAAGCCAGACTAACTCGAAAGAGCATTAGGTCTGTCGTTAAGCCATGGCGAGTAATGATCATATGTAGGCTCGAAGAAACAGACGATGGTGTAACGCGGGGCCTGGGAACTGACTGCAGCTGCAGACAGTGGAGTTTAATCCGTAGTGCGACTCCATACAGGACAACTCCTTTATCTTTGGCCTCATCCCCGCCTCAGCTTCCCCAGATTCTTCCAATGTCCCCGTTTCCTCTTCTCGCTGGCCCCTCGCATTTATGATTCTTCTTGTTCTGTCTCGCCATGGGCTCCTTGGATTAAGAATATCTCCGCAATCGTCTACCAACTGCCGTCCACTCAGTCAACCCGATTGTCTTGGGAAACATGGATTCGGGCTCACCTTCCCCTAAGCAAAAGGCCTTCAAACAGGCCTGCGATCATTGCAGAAGGAGAAAAATCAAGTGTGACAGGGTAATTTCTGGCTTGAGCTTTTCTCGCTACGTGACAAATCTCTGACTCCTCAAGATGCTGCCGTGTGACAAGTGCCAGCGACTGCTTCTCTCATGCTCTTACAAAGACCTTCTCAGGCGAAAGGGCCCCAAGTTTCGAACGATATTTCCCCTGGCTCCCATCCACCCATTAGCGGCGCGGCAGGGGCAGCTCCTTCAGTGCGAAGCGCAGCAATACTCTACAGACCGAGGATGGCTCACCGATACAACAAGCTACAACTCCCCGCCCTTCACGGTGGAAGAGCCTCAATATCTTGCCCCGGATCTCTCAGAATCGTTCAGCCGGCTGCCACCTCCCGAACTCGTCTCTTCCCCCGGCTCCACAAATTCTTATTCCGACTCGCCTGCAGGGGCGACGCTGCCTTGTCCGCGCATTTTGACTCCTCCCGTGCTTCTTGCCCATGTTAACGTCTACTTGAAGTACATGTTTCCCATTATGCCTGTAGTTCGAAGGGAAGAACTTCAACAGGACTGTCACCACCCACAACGCTTGTCTTCACAACGATACGCCTTTCTAGCTTGCCTTTGCGCAGCAACACATATCCAGTTGAAGTTGGACGGAACAACTTCCGTATCTGACGCCTCCCACCTACACACGGGTGTTGATGGGAGCTCACTTATGTCAGGGGAAGAGCTTCTCACAGAGGCCGTGCGTGCAAGAAAAGAATGCGATCCAATAGAAGACATGAATGTTGAAAGTCTTCTAACTTCATTCTTTCTTTTTGCGGCCTACGGCAATTTGGATCGTCAGGATCATGCATGGTTCTACCTGTGCCAGGCGACTTCAATGATCTTCACGCTTGGGCTTCATCGCGAGTCGACGTACGCCGAGATGACCAGAGACGAAGCAGAGGACAGGCGAAGGGTATTTTGGCTATTATTTATCACCGAAAGGTATAAAATCCGCTAGCACTGCTATCGCTTCTTCTTCCCTTGATAATGCTGACATGCACCTCAGGGGATACGCACTGCAGCAGGCCAAGCCAGTGATGCTCCGAAACTCTATCCACAAACCGCAGGTCCTCTGCTCCGACGACCCTATTCTCGCCTACGGTTTTATTAACCTAATTGGCATCTTCGAAAATCTCAGTCCGACCTTGTATGATTGGGTCTCGGCAGGAGGAAAGAGGGACGAATCGCTAGAACTGCCGCCTACTTCTGCCATTCAAACCAGCCTCAGCAAGCCGATATCCCTCGATGGCGTTTTGGAGATCCAGAGAATTGATATCTTAATCACTCAGCAATGGCTACAGGCAATGATGTGGAAGCTCTCCATCACTCGCGCTTCGCAGCCGGGCTCCAGGAATGAGACTGTCCTACCATTTCATCTCCCAGTGTTAGTGGGCAAAGCAGCCATGTCTGTCTTAGCAGACGCGTCTGCGAGCGCTATAGATGCGCACGGGATTGGTATGGAACAAAAACTATTCGACCTTGGAGTATCCGTAGCAGACGTATCCCGCTCCCTCTCAACATCGGCGTCCCATAGCCTCGCAGAGTCCATCATCGAGCCCCGCGAGTTACTATGGGGTATCCTCAGCACGCTCTCCCGAATTCGGGGCTCCCAGTCCTACCTCTTCCCATCGCTCCTCGAGCGCTCAAAGGCCATTCTAGGCGTCGATTGTTCGCTGACCATGGGCAACTACCTTCCTCCGCTCCCTCGTTCCACTTCACCTGAACACGTCTCGTCGTGGCCCAGATCAGAGGATTCCCATTCCAGGGCGACCAGCAACACATGGGACGTTGTCTCTCTTGCTGATGACCTTGGTGATAGCGCTGACACTGTGGAGTCGGTGTCTGGAATGCTGCCGCCAACGTCTATACCGACGGACCTTCCCTTCCAGCCCGGGAACCTGTTGTGATAATACAACCTTCGCTACTTCTGTGATGTTCCATTGCCACTCCTATATATGCATATACGCACACTGTGATGACATGCTGATATGTGACAGATGATCTGCCCGCTCCAGATCACTACCTCTTTCCTGATGTGTACATATAAATTCACCGGCGTTTCCCCTTCATGTACCTAGTTTCTTCTCGTCCCACCCCTTTCAATTCCGTTGATATTGGCATCGCAACGAACGGCAAATGATACCATAAACTCTTGATTCAAATTTAATTGCACCACAAATACACTAGAACGATTGAACCGCTTGAAGCATTCTATGTTAGCATGTTTAATTAGTACATTCGAAAACTCAAGTGGAAATATGCCATGCTTTTGTAGAAGAATATCGAAGGGGGTTCGACACATTCCCTAAAAAGGTAGGGCAAGCTCACTTGTGGATTCACATCCTTTTTTGGTAGTAAAAAAACACTTCCAAACCAAAGACACCCCCTACTCAAGGCCTAGCGCGACATCTACACGCTCTGTGCGTGCTTCGATAAGGGGACTAGTTGGGTTTAGAATGTATACAAACGGTACCCGAACTCATCATGATAACGCGTTGATCTATGTCTATACACTAATAAAAGCTACATTTGGTCCTCTTTCTTGCTTTCTCACTCTGCTTGTCATACTATCAAACCTACTGCTCCATGAGTTGCCCAGCTATTTCAAGAGACTTCTCAAAGGTCGACAGTATATAAGTATCGTTGATTAGCTATCTGCGGAAAGAATAAGATGGGAACTCTTAATACTAGCTAAAAGTTTGAGTGACACGCCAATCATGGAGGTGAAACGAGGCCATTGTGCCGGAGTATCGACCGCCCTGTGCAGTTGATTGGCGGTGGGAATGAATATACAGGAGAATCAGAAAAGGGTGATGAGATAGTAAATGTGGTATCATCAGGGCGTAGGATCGAAAGTCATAATCTAAGGAGGTTCCGTGGTAAAAGAACTCTCGTCGGAGTTGCGAAAGTCTGTAGTCTATAGACAGTTGGCAGTATGCAAGATCTGGGGCGTGCGTTATGTGGCGGTTTGGTCGCAAACATTGGTATCGGCAGAAGTAGAAAGGGTATTATAAACAGATTGGAAATTTGGCACGCTGAATGCAAAGGGCTATTGCTTTCGCCAGATCAATTCCATGATCTGGTCGCCCTTGTCCGAATTGCGATGGATATACCACTGTCGAACACTGTCCTCGTCGACTGTCGAGTCCACCATCAGATAGGCGACTTTGCCGTCGTCCTTTTCACGGAGGGGACCAAGTTCGTGCATGAACGCTTCGCGGGAAGCGTGGTGGTCGCCGTCCCATGTAAGTTCCATCGATGTGTCGTCAGTGCGGATCTCCGTGCTATATTTTGATATTGAAAAGCCGTTGGTCAAGGTCCAGCCGTCCGCAAATCGCCACTTTCCGAGAAGACAGGTCTCGCCGCAAATTTCGCTGACCTTGCTCAGCTTTGCCATGTCAGCATGGAACCAGGACTTCCAGTGGTGCACCGACAGAGGCAGAGGCCTGATCGCCTCAAAGAATCCAGTGGCGTCGCCTCTAAAGTCGAGCTGTCGCAAACGATGGTCAATGGTAAGGTGTGCGTCTGAATATTGGTAAACGCAGAGCGAAATCCTTCGGTCGCCTGTGTACTCTGATTGTTGGCAGGCCTCAAAGACTTCGGCCCTGCTCAATTGCTCAACGAGAGGGCGGGACAAGAAGACGCCGGCACCTCCAAATCCCATGAGCCCAAACAGACCAATCTGTGCGACACTTTCTGATACTCCGCCAACGTACATCTGCTGTGTATGATCGTACTTCTCAAAGGCTTCAATTAAAGCCGACATGGAAGGGAAGAAAGTGTCATCATCGATGATGCAGGACCAACGTGTCTCTTCGCGCAAATTCTCGGCCAAATGCGAAATCAAGCCGAAATATCGCGTTTGATATTCGTCGTCGGATTCTGTCACGAACAAATTGACCCCCAGCTTTTCAGCCTTTGCTAGGACTTCAGGTATCCGCTCATCCGGCTCGACCAGTGCGAATATGCGGGTTCGTGTGTGGCCTGCCCAGTGGACAAAGGCATCCAAAGACTCGCTCAATCTGTCGACTTTTGTTGCAACGCCGAAATCAAAGTGCGAGGCGTCCACATGTATGGGAGGCGGCGATATTTCCAGCGAAATCGAGCTCGGGATTGAGCAGTCGTCCTGTAAAATTTCCGCCGAATTGGGGTCTTTTGTGCGAATCGAATCTTGGTCGAACAGAGGGGTATCGAGTGTTTGGATTAAGGGCACCTTGCGAGAGGACGGCACAGCTACTACTTCCCGTCGGACATACTGGGAGACCTTCGTGACACCGAGTCGCTCTAAGACGTCAAAGTCAGGCTCGCAACCGACGTGGGCAGTGACTGTGATGTTCTCTGATGCAATAGCCTGGACGATCTTCTGCTTCTGTTCACTAGCACGATGGGTGAGGTGCGGGCCGACGAAGACGAAGAATGTTCCCACCACGCAGGCGGCGGCGATAAAACGAGCAACCTTCTTCTTTGATACCCAGGAGGAGTTTATCGGGGACCGATCCCGGAGGCTGAATTTTGTGGACATGGCTTTCAGAACAGGAATCGTATCAAAGATGAAGGTTAATATGCGACGATGAATGCGGCACTAGCGCACTCGCATCGCGATCAGTCAACACGCTCGATCCGCAGTGGTGCTTGGTGGAGATAGAGACCGGACGCTGAAGGGGGATAGCGAGCGAAAGATCCAGCCGACTCAAGAGGATGGAATGAGAAAGAAACCAAGGAGGTAACGACGGGTGAGAGGATAAATATTTTAACTATTATGCAAAGAAATACAACGTCGTAATTATTAAGAGCGAGGGACAAGAAGGCTAAGTAGATGAGGACGGTTTTGGGAGGGGGGGGCCAAAGACAAAAGAGACCCAGAAGGACCTGCCCGCCGAGAGTCCAGACTGCGAATTAGACGTGATGGAGAGAGCCAGAGGGATAGGGGGTTCCATGGACATGATCCACTCTACGGGATACTTTGTGTTGCTTTTCCCTGGGCTGGGATTTTCCGAGTTCCTGACCTTTCATGTCCTTTTCGGAGCCGCGCGTAAGATTCTTAATCCTCGCCTACGTATAGGCTATCTGAGTTTTTGACACCACTCCAGCTGCCGGTTACTCCCTTACTACCTAGGCATTGCCAGCGCGAGAAGCAAAGACCCTCATCAGCCCTACTCGACCAAGCCTTCGTGCAGCCCTTCAAATCAAGAGTGACCTGAGGCGAGAGATGTTAACTCTCGATGATGACGCGTATTGGGCGAAGATCCTGTCGGAGGTCGGCTAGTCGCGACCCACACATCTTGGCAAGGCGAACAGATGCGAGAGAGTTCCAACCATCTGATGATTGTTCAAGAGTGTGCGGTCTAGTATCTATATCTTGGATTTGGATTCTTGTGCTCAGTCTTATTATTTCCATTGCGTCTGCCAGAACCTCGGCAATATACAATTGTATGTGGCCCTTATACTCAGCGCTGGCACTTGTAGACGTATCTTAGAGAGGCAAGTGGTCACACGCCTAAGAAGCTTGGGGACTGTCGCTGTCAACCGCATGCGACCGTTCAGGATTTAGCGTTGGTGTTCTATTATTGCTGAACAGGGGTTATCTTGAGGTTATCTTGCGCTTGGTCGTTACTGGGAGCGCGAGAGCTTCCTTCTCTCTTACCAAGGGTGCGAGATAATATGGCGAAAACATATCGGAAAAGTCGACAAGAGATCTGAACACACATACCGTGACATACGTATGCAGCTACATATTTTAGCAGCTTCGCAGAGATTTGGGAATTGGGACGTCGTCTCGGTGTTGGTCTCCCCGCACGACGGGGTCGTCGCTTCCTGGATGATGATCCTTTGGAGTCTGGACGCGAGCCAGTCTACTGACTCTACTCCAGGCCTTGATCTGATAAAAGTTGCGCAATTGCAGCCCCTCTGTGATAATAATTCTCCAATCAAGCAGCTTTGGTGCCATTCAATGATCTATGGAATGCTGAGAAGGTTGACAGGCAAATGACGATAGGGTTGCGGGCATGGGCAACATCGAAATGCATCGACACCTTGAGGACCAGGCATGACTGTTCCTGGAATCCATCCAACCCATCCAATGATGGATTGGGCACCTCCCTACCCTTCCAAACGTTCCAAGGTCCACGGGTTCTGATGGCACCTTCCAAATCCGTCCAGAATACTTGGCGGCTACTTTCTTAGTCAGCCTCCGCTGGTATACGGGAGCGCTTAGACACCTTTTGTGCGGTACCTCCAAATCGGGAAACATGAATCCCGCACCTGCACTCACAATCGGAGTTGAGTAAGAACGCAGCTCAACAATCACAAACGACATATTAACTCGAGTACATGGGATTATTGGTACTCAGAAATCCCTCTCCTTAGTGTCCAATCTTGGGCGACGACTTCTTCCCCTTGACCCACCGCAGCTGGCGCTCACGCCACCAGAGCCACACGATGCCCACTCAGTCCTTGAGCTCGCTGCTCCAAAGAGCGTCCATTGATGACCACGAAGAAGTCCTGCGCTCGTGCGATACAGCCTTGGCCAATTCTAGGTCCGATATCCAAGCGCAACATGTCAAAGTCGTTGCGTTGCTAAAACTCGACCGTTACGAGGATTGTCTACGTGTTTTCGAGGGCGGCGGGGATAACCTGAAGAAAAGGGCTGCTCTGGAATACGGTTATGCTCTTTACAAGTCCGGTCAACCTGACGAAGCTATTAACGTGGTTTCTAACTTGTCAAATGACCGCGGCGCACGTCACCTAGAAGCTCAGGCTGTATGTTCTCCGCCCCTGCTCTATTGCTTGCTCTTTCATGGAATTATCCTTAACATCTTGTTATAGAGTTACAGGGCCGAGAAATTCCGTCGCACGGCCGAACTGTACGGAGAGCTCTCTCGTGACCCTGCGTCAGTTGCTAGCGAGGAGCACGACTTGCGAATCAATTCCTGGGCCACGGATGCCCAACTGCAATGGAAAGGCCACCCCGAGTTAGTTCGGCACACTAGACCTACAAGGGATGATTTGGAAGCATTTGAGACAGTTTACAATGCCGCCTGTCTATGCATCGCGAAAGGGGAGTTTGACCAGGCGGGAATGCTGTTGAAGCGTGCCAAAGGTTCGTCCCAGTTACTTCTGATGAAAATAAGGTGCCGGAGCTGATTGTTACCACAGAACTATGCCGTACTTCCGAAGACCTCACACCGGAGGATAGAGATGCTGAGCTGCTTCCGATTGCTGTGCAACAGCTCTATGTTCTGATATGTCAAGGAAAGTCCGAGGAGGCCGAGTCCATCCTAAAGGAGATTTCCATACAGGAGTGAGCCAATTCCTGCCTTTTTTTTATCTCCATCTTTGTCTAACGCAACCCCAGGATTCCTGAATTATCTACGAGAAGAATCGGCCAGAACAATGTTGCCATCGCTCGCGGAACCGTGGCAAACCCATACGCCCTGTACAAGACCCTTCACGAAATCCCCAGTTCCACAGACAACGACAAGCTGTTCGACTGTCAGAATACTATTATAACAGGCAATCTTCACGCAGTGGACCTTCTTGTTCATAAATATGATGGCATAATCCGATCCACATCGAAGGTCATCTCTTCAGCGCCGTATCCGTCTACGGAAGCAGACACAAATCTTCTGTCAGTTTACAACGTTGCAGCGCATGCCAAGGGTGAGACCGGAACTTTGGCACTGAAAGCAATTCTTTTGGCGGTAGACCGGCGACCGAAAGACCTTGGCTTGGTTCTCACTGCGGTACAACTCTATGTGAGTCTGGGCAATACTACCTCTGCAATATTCACTCTGGAAAAGTCACTTCAACTCCTTGAAGAGTCTATTTCCGAGCAAGACAAGGAAACGCGTTTCAACCCGGGCATTTTAAGCGTTCTTATTGCCCTATACAAACGTGAAGGCCGGAGAACTCAGATCAGAGCTGAAATGGCAAAGGCTGCAGTGTTTTGGAAAGAACAGGCCACGCATCCAACGTCATTACTCCGTGCAGCTGGCGCATCTCTACTACACTCCACACTCTCATCTGACTCTGCCCAGGCCGCAGAGCTGTTCAAGTCCCTGTACCAAAATACGCCGGATGACCTGTTTGCTGTTGCTGGATATGTGGCGTCTCACGCAGCCATCGATTACTCTCAGGTTGAAGCGCAGGCTAAATACCTTCCTCCAGTTGAGGACCTGGTTTCCGACATCGATGTCGCGTCACTTGAGGCGGCAGGCGTCTCGCCTTCTTCATCTACCGCCGCTGCCACCGCCGCTGCCATCGCAGGAGCGAGGAAGCGGACGGCGGACAACACGGAACGTGCGGTGAAGCGAATCCGAAAGTCTCGCCTGCCCAAGGACTACGACCCGAGCAAGACAGCCGATCCAGAACGCTGGCTCCCGCTCCGTGACCGTTCCACGTATCGACCAAGGGGCCGAAAAGGCAAGCAGCGGGCTGCTGAACGGACGCAGGGTGGAGTAGTTACTGAGAGATCCGAAGAGACCACGCCGTCTGGGGCTCAACAGCAGAAACCCCAGGGTGGAGGGGCTAGTTCGAAGAAAAAGAAGAAGGGAAAGCGGTAGATAAATAATGTCTGCTGGGTACATTTACCGATCGTTACGATGGGGGAAAAGAGCCTCTAGCAAATAGATTTCTGATTCTTGTACTTACTTTAACAAGGGATCATACAGTCGACGCCAAATCTTTGTGTTGTACAGTATGTACCCAACTAAGATTGTGTTGAACCGGAGCCGACATAGGCAAGAGTAAAAAGCATCTCCATTAAAACAGGGCGCTATGATGTACTCATGACAGCTAACCAAGTGGCGTCCGAATTGTCCCACATTGCCTATCATACTGCTCAAATATAGTCTGGAACAGCTTTATATCCTCGAGTGAATCTCTCGCCGTCGTTCTTGCCGTCTTTCCTTCGACCAGGTATGCGTGCAGTGCCTTGAGCTCTTCCTGATATGTCTCTTCCCACGTACTCAGAGTCTCAGTCTGCATCAGTCCGCCACGCTCATCGGCCTGCTCGACAACTACACGTACCGGCTGACCCCGCGCATAGGGCAGGTCGTAATGGATGGTCACAGTCTTCGTTTGGCTGTATACAGCCAGCTGTGCGTCGCAACGTGGGACACAATCTGTTCCAGTCTCATACATCAAGGTGAATGGATGTGGGTGAGCACCTTCGACAACGCCACCGTTGTAGTGGAAAAGCGCCGAGTAGAATGGCTCGTTCACGGAGATATTCGAGATTGCATCCGGGTATCCCAGCGTATCCCGCATGAGACCAAAATCGTGGCAACCCAGCGAGGCAAGGAATCGACTTAGCGCCATGCGCTCTTGACTTGGTTGCTCGTCCTTTCCAAACACTTCCTCCAACAGCCCTCTTAGGCGCTTCGTCCTGTCCTCTCCTGGTTCCTTGATGGATGGCGCCGCCTGACCTTCACCTTCGATACCACTAGCACCGACTCCCCCTTTCGTCGCCGTATGCGCAACATGCGGGCCCGCGATCATCCGACACCGCGCATAGTGAATCCTCTCCAACGATCTTACTTCCCTCTTGAAGACATCCTCAAAGCACGGTGCATACCGCCTAGCCGAAGCAACAAAGACCCTCGCTCCATTCGGTGCATCCTTCTCCGCCTCGATGATCCTTCTCGCAGAGGGGATGCTCAGGCTCACTGGTGTTTCGACCATTACATGCTTACCGGCCTGGAGGGCGGCGATGGTGTAGAGCTCGTGGTACTCATTTGGCATAAAATTCAGAATTAGACTGATCTCGGGGTCTGAGAGTATAGTGTCTGGATTTTTGGTGGTGCTCGGGGTGGCTGTGCCGTTTGCGGGGACGGGAACGGCGGGCTCCTGGGACTGCGTGGAGAAGTAGACGGCGCTGATACTGAAGAGCGTTGGAAGGGCGTGCAGGGCTGGAAGGTAGATTGTTTGGATCGGATGGCTTCCGGTTGCCAAGATGCCCACGCGCAGGGGCGGTTGTTCCGTCATGTTGATGCTGCAAAGCTGCTGGTAAATTATTTAGGTGGTTGTAGCTTCTGAAGAGAATGGTGGATGAAAGAGAAAGAAACCATTGAGAAGAAAACGGATTTGAGCTCCGTCAGTAGTGTTTTTTTCTTGCTTTGATCCGGTGGAACGGGAAACGTATATGTTGAAGCAAGGGATGGGAACCAAGGCTGCCCTCTGAGTCTGGGTAAGTTGGTAAGTTCAAAAGTAACCTCGGGCAAGGCAGGCATGATTCATATTCAACTCTGGAGCTCACAGTATGCGCATGACATCAGAGGTCATCTGCTGATAATGCTTTCGAGTACTACATTGTATAGGACGCTGAATATTTTTGCTTTTTGATATGCTTCGGGAGCTTACTCCGTATGGATCGGCGGAGCATCGGGAAAAGAGCCGATCGAAGGTACAATGTCGTATAGTTCCAGTCCTTACGACAGCGACGTGACAGGTATGTACTTTCGGAAGGAAAAGAAATGGCCGCCTTGGGTTTGATGTCATGAGCTCCAAAGCCTGTGCAACAGCTGGGAGGAGTCAGCCTTGACGAGATCCCTGAATTGTGGCTGTGACAATTAGCTTTGACGCGAGCTGAAGCCTGAGGCAGTGCAGCCATGGGCTGAGCGGGTCATGGAACTCATATAGAACAAGAGGAAGAATCAAATGGCTACTGGGTGGGCCTTGAGCTGTTCCTGAACAACTTGAACTGTTTGGATCCGCGGGCGGCAGCTGAAGCACCATCATTCTTAACCCACCGGCCATCATCAATCATCTATTTATTCGCATTTGCCATTGTACCTCCCCTCCTTCAAGTTCCTCCCTCACTCCACAACTACAAAGTGAGATTATCCCAGCCACAATCATGGGTGTAAGTCTGCCTTTTTCGCCATCACACCTGAGTATATCAGCTGTTGCGCCCCTCGGTCTACCCCGCTGCTTCCTATAATTGTCGCAGTCGGAAGTTCTTGTTTTCTTCAGAAAATCGAGAGAACAGAGCTCGGGGAAAAAACAAACAACAGAAAACTTGCTGACGACTGCACTTTTGAATCATCGAACGTTTAGTTTGCCTCCAAGATCGCCAACGCCCAGATGAACAGCTCCAACTCCGGCGTCTATGGGGGAGCCCCTCCTGCCGGATACACGGGCGGCCCTCCTCCTGCTGGTGGTGGCTCTGCTGGTGGACAGGTAAGTCGAAACTCACCAGGCAGAACTTTGGTGCCTTGCTGCTCTGCCCCTCTTTGGCTCCAGTTTTTCCAACTGTCCAGCTAATGATCATGATGATGTTCCCAGCAGCAGGCTCAGCAGCAACAGCCGCCTTCACAACAGCAACAGCAGCAGCCCCAGTATCAGGCTTATCCTGGCGGATCGGTAGGCCAGAGTTTTTCTTTCTCATTGTTTTTTTGTTTCTTTCAACTTCTTTCTCATCCCTGTCTGGTTTTCTGCCTTCGTGTTTGCTTGTCCATTACGCGCGTTCTCGCATTCGCCTTCCTTGGACATTATTCATCCGTTGCCCCTCATCAACTGGTCGTTGTCTGATCCGTTCCTCCTCCAACTTTCGTCATCCCTCCCTTTACCTGCTCCCTTTGCGTCGTTTGCTGTAACCATGTCTCGACCGTATTCTGGTCAAGGCTATGCTCCCCCGCCGCCTTCTCAGCTGCACCCGGGACAATCTCCGTCGCCTTATCCAGCCTCCCCGCAGCAGCAGCAGCAGCAACAGCAGCAGCAGTACCAGGCGTATCCTCCTGTCCCTGCGAACAAGCCCCCTCCCTCGCCCTCTTATTCGGGACCGCCTCCCCAGGCATTTTCTCCGGCACCTTATTCACCCCACACACCGCAGCCGCAGTCTTATTCTCCGGCGCCTTACGGAGGAGCTCCGCCCTATAGGCAAGGGCCTCAAAATTACGCGCAAACCCCGCCCCCTCCTCAGCCTTACGGAGCAGCGCCCGGACCACAATATCCCCCGCAACCGCAGCCTCATGTATAGATTGGCCCAAACACTTGTGCTTTATTGGTCGAATCCTTTGTTCTTTGTACACGTTGCGCCGTCGATGACGGGCTTGATGGCAGGTTGCTAATAATCCACTTGCTATTTATTTAGGCTGGTGGCTACACCCCTCAGAATGCGCCCTACCCCGGTGGCTACCCCCCTCAGAATTCGCCCTACCCCGGTGGCCCCCCACGTGCCCCGCAAGGCCCTCCCCCAAGTCAATATGGGCCTCCCAGCGGCGGCGCAGGCGCTGCTGGACCCGCGACCCCTCAGCAACTCGACGCCTATCGCCAGCTTCTGATCGCCGCCATTCAAGAGAAAAATCTCCAGAACTTCTACCCGCCCGCCAAGTTGGACAGACTGGTGCAAGGACTCGCTAGGGATGGACCTTCGAAGATCAACAGGATCGTGAACGAATTCTCCCTGCCTATCGAGATCGCCATGGATGTCATCAAGCTTTCACTCTACGACATTGTCCTCTACGTTGACGACAGCGGTTCAATCGAGTTTGAGGAGAAGGGTGTGAGAAAGGAACAGCTGAAGCAAATCATCGGAATCGTTGCGACCATCGCATCTACCTTTGATGAGGATGGTATCAACGTCCGCTTTATGAACAATGAACTTTCTCGCAACGGAATTCGTAGCGTTGGCGAAGTCGAGCAGCTCATTGCTAGCGTTCGCTTCTCTGGTATGACGCCTCTGGGAACTGGCTTGAAGAACAAGGTGCTTGATCCTTTGATCGTGGGCCCAGCCAGAGCAAACCAGCTGCAGAAACCGGTCCTCGTCATCACAATCACCGACGGACAGCCTGCTGGAGAGCCCCTTGACAGTGTTGCTCAGGGTATTCGCTACGCCGTTGATGAGGTTAGCCGAAGCCAGTACGGACGTGGTGCAGTTGCGTTTCAGTTCTCGCAGGTCGGAAATGACACCAAGGCTCGCGACTTCCTGGGCAGTCTCGACAACGACCCTAGCATCGGAGGTTTGATTGACTGCACATCCAGTAAGTAGACCCTTTCTTGCAACCTGTGGGAAAGTGAAATAACATGATCGCTAGACTTTGAGGTTGAACAGGATGAGATGTCGCGTGCCAGCCCTCCTGTTCACCTGACCCGCGAACTTTGGTGCGCCAAGCTCATGCTCGGTTCGATCGACTCGTCGTACGATACCAAGGACGAGAAGGGCAGCCGTCCAAGTGGTGCGCCCTCCGGGCCCCCTCCTCCAGGCCAGTACGGTGGATACGGCCAGCCAGGAGGATATCCCAGCCAGCCTCCCTCCGGACCTCCTCCAGGCCAGTACGGTGGATATCCTAATCAACCTTCCGCGCCCGGCTACGGATCACCTGCTCCCTACACTCAAGGACAGCAGCAATACGGCCAGCAGCAGTATCCCCCGAGTAGTCAAGCACCGGGAGGATATGGCCAGCAGCCTCCCGCGCCCAGCTACGGATCACCCGCCACCTACAACCAAGGACAGCAGCAATACGGCCAGCAACAATATCCCCCCAGTAGCCAAGCACCAGGAGGTTACGGCCAGCAGCCTCCTTATGGCCAGCAACAATATCCCCCTTCCGGTCGATACTGAGCTCCGATAGCTCTGTGTTATCAACATGATATTTCTCATCCCCTACGTTGAAGGAGTGGCGGATGATTATGGAATTATGGATTTCTAGCTAGGGAATTCGCGCAAATAGGAAATCCAAGAAGTTGTCATGTTTTAATAACTTAATCAGAACTTGTAACAAAAGGTCTCTGCCATTTCAGTCCATAACCAGCCAGACGTAGAGAACTCAACTACTTCAGCCAACGACGGGCTCGATTCGATCAGACACCGATGCGCATACCATTGAAGGCCACTTCCTCATATAGCGGTTAGATTAAGAATGGCGACCATGGACTCCTGCCTCTAGAACCCATCAATTGTAGATCCACTGATTCGATGATGAGTGCGCTTAGGCTCCAGCCAGGTTGACAGTGCGTGTTGGAGGGCGTCTTGGGACGAACCCATTTTCCAGCTCTCAAGCCGATTAAAGAAATCTTAGGATCATGCCTCTCTAAATTATCAGAATCTAGATCTCGAAAAGGATAAAGTTGCAACGGAGAGGGGCAATCAAGGTATCCGAGGGGCAGCATAGTTTGCCTGCCGCTTCCAGCCAAGGCTTTCGATCACCTAAAACTTATACTGACTGCATGAGGCACGTTGTTAAGAGGCTCTTCGCCTGTCAAGAAAATTGCTGAGCAGAATGACGTATGGAAGTATGGGCCAGTGGGGATGCAAGTAATGGGACTCGATACATAAAATGACCCTGGGCCATTTTGAGTGCTAAGAGTTCATGGGAATATAGACATGATGGCGTGAACGAACCGCAACCAGATAGACATGGTAGATGAGCGTTTCTTGTAGAGGCCTGCGCTTTGGAGCTCTCGCAGAGTTTATACCGGGATGCGCTGGACTTAGATGCGGCGATAGGCTAACCCGGGACAAGGGAGAATAATAAGACAGCAACCAGAGTAAGGAGAAGAAGCCCGGGCGATGGAGACCGTGCTGGATGAGTCTAATGATGGCTAGTCCAGACGATCGAACGGAGGGAAGAATCCAAGGCATGCAGTCTCGGGGTAGTCATTGACAATACTATGCCTCCTGATAACGCCATTATAAGCAGTTCTAGATCAGGGTGAACTTTAACGATTCAACCTGATTAGCCCTAATATCAACTTAACCTTATCCTTCTCGTTAGTAATGTCAAATGGCTATGCTGTAGAAAGAAGCCCAGTCGACTTATCCTGCAGAGGTTCAAGATTGACTCAAAGTGCCATTCTTCCTTCCATACGACAAGTGCCTCATGGGCGGCGCATTACCGGCGAAAATGACCACTGAGAAGTATGATCGGAGCAGGGATGCCACCAGTTGTCAGCTCAGTCTCCAAAAGTGATGCTCGAGGAACGACGTTTTGTCCAGTCTTGTAGCGATCTGTGCCGGCTCTGAAGCCCTAACACGAAGTGCGAATGGATCAATTTGGCCAAGCTCCCGAAATTCTTGCAGACACAATAGCCCGAGAACGACTGGGGCCTGAACGAGCGTTATCGGTGGGTTGCGAGGACTTAAAAGGCAAAGCTCATCAGGCGATGTTTCTTGGTCGTCTCCTCTGAATGGCACGGTCTGTGATCTTCAAGCGGTGGAGTGCAACGGGGCGGGGGAAAAACGCACGCTAGGCTATCCGAATTCGTGACGGTTTTTGCGACGCAATGAGAATGCTTCAATAATAATAAATTAAACAAGCAAATAATCTTCAGGCCCCCCTCAAGGAGTGGTTCGACCGTTGTTCGAGGGACACCACTCACCAGTGAGACGACAAGACGCCGGTGGCAATTTAGCGTTGACCCTGGAAAAAACGGCCAAGACTGCGACACCCCGCTCGCCACCACTATTCTTATGGAGTGTGGTTGCCGCAATCTTGGGCTGTGAGAATTTGAGACATGGAGGGCGGTTGTACGAAGACCTTTTATTCTGGGAGGGTGTTGTCCGCGGACAAGAATAATGAGAGATTGATAGGGTGTGGGAAACGAAGACCAGACCCTGGAGGCTGTGCAGAGGCAACGCTTGCATGGGCCATTGATAGTGAGCTTAATTATAGCATCTAATTTTGCGGACTGGCTGAGATCCCTGCGAGGTTGCGGCTTCAGAGTCGAGCAATCCGCGTAATCTAGGTTGTGGCAATGTGATAGAAAGTACCGAGGGTTCCTAAATGATATGGGAATCTTTTTTCTCGAGGTGTCAACCGGCAACTGTTGTGGTCTGGAGACTGGAAGACTCTTGGAAGTTGGAAGGGCTCCACTCGAATCTCCAACTTGTGCTGCTTCTCCGCGCGGCTTTTCTGTGGTCGACCGTCGAACTGGGCTGCGCCAACCGAACTTGAAACTGGGGTTTACGTTGCCCTTTCAGACTCTGCCTCTTCAACAATCTTCCCCAGTCATTCTTCACTCCTTGTTGAATTTCGTTATTGCTGTACTTTGTATACACTCTCGTTGCTCTCGTTGCTCTCGTTGCTCTCCGTATTATCGCAGCTGCCACCGGCCAGTCGGCCTACTAATTGCGGACGCTGAGCTGTTTTCGGCCTCGGTCTCTCCGACTTTTTTTACACTTCGCCTGTGCCTGATTTTGCTGCAAACGTGGACCCTGCAACAGACTACAGCTTCGCTCTTTGCTTTTCCCCTTCCGTGGCTTTTTGTTTATATTCGGCTAGATCCCTCTTCCTTCCTTCCTCTTCATCTTTTTCTCACTCTTTCGCACACGCGTACGCTATTGCCGGAGCCTGAAGGATGAGCGCCACTTTTTGCTCAACGTCATAACCCGCCGCCGATCAGCCCTTACTGCCACCGATTATTTGTTTACATTGAGTTGCGCAGGATAGATTTGAAGGAGGGTCGGGGTCATCTTTGTTCATGTTGCGCTCTTACGGAGCTGTTCCTTCGCCATGACTCAGCCAAACAGATCTCCAGATCTGGGTCGGAATCCCGATCAGCCGACCATGCATGGAAACCAACATTCCTCCCCCGATAATACACCCTCCGAAGATACGTCACGACCGACGCAACCCTCCAGAAGCCATTCCCTGCACACAAGCAATGCCGGTCGGACGCCGCTCTCGCCCTCCCGGACATTGTCTGATTCTGGAAGGAGGCTCTCTCAGCAACATGTCCGGTTCTCAACAGACTTGGAACGTTCCGCAGAGGAGGACGACAGACAGCCCTCGGGGGACCGGCGGCTGGGCTCCAGAGGGCTTTCGATAAACACGAGCTTCGCGAATACCCAGGATTCCTCACCCGGCAATTCTCCCAATGCAAGTCGCGCACCACCCTCTTCCCTTTCGCCGCGCTCCGCTTTGTCTCCCACATCACCACAGAACCTCGATACCGTTGGCCGCTCGCGCTCCAGGAACCGTGGCTATTCACTACGTCGTACCATTTTCACAAAGACCATCGAATCGCAGTCGACTCCTTCGTCGCCAGTCGAGCTGACACATATCACGAATACAGGACCCGAGATTGTGGAGCAGGGGGAAGCGCCTGGCGCTGGGGAATCGGGTGAAGATGAAAAGAGTCATCCCATAGTTGCGCAGAAGTCTACGTCACAACAGGGTTCGTCGGAGGAGGGCCTTGCCACATATTACTCTGATCAGTCTGATCTCAAAGAGGGCAGGAACATATCCACCACTTTGCCTTCGGAGGGGTGGCGTAAACGGACAACAGCCTTGGCTACATTGAAATCTCGCGGGGAGGAAATTTTGGAGACCATTCGAAAAACCATCCTCCGGATTCAAACTATCCCTCCTAGCAAAGATGGCCGTCACATCGATCTTGATCCCGCTCGAACGGAGACTCCCACTGATGAGAGAACAGGGAAACCCTACGTGGAAAATTGGATTCGCTCCAGCCGATACAGTCTATGGAGTTTCTTCCCTCGTCAATTCTTCGCGCAATTCACGAAGCTAGCCAATTTTTACTTCCTCGTGATTGCGATTTTGCAAATGATCCCTGGATTGAGTACAACGGGTACCTTCACCACGCTAGTCCCGCTTCTCATTTTCGTCGGTATCTCTATGGGCAAAGAAGGGTTCGACGACTGGCGTCGCTACCGCTTGGACAAAGAAGAGAATAACCGTTTCGCGTCAGTGCTACGCCCCGGCTCAAATGCTCTTTCTCGCTCTATTTCTGGCGACAGCGCATCAACTTCGAGTGGACAACAAGACTGGGATTCAGTCAAGTGGAGTGACATCAAGGTTGGTGATGTAATTCGATTGGAACGTGATCAGCCAATACCTGCCGATATGGTCTTACTTCATGCGGATGGACCCAATGGAGTGGCCTACGTTGAAACCATGGCTCTAGATGGCGAGACAAACCTCAAAACCAAGCAACCTTGTCAATCTGTGGCCAAAGTGTGCGGAAGCGTGGAAGGTATTTGCAGCAGTTCGATACATTTTGCTGTGGAAGATCCTAATCTCGATCTCTACAAATTTGACGGGAATGTAACGGTTGCTGCTGGAGACAAGACGCCCTTGACAAACAACGAAGTTCTGTATCGTGGCAGTGTCCTCAGAAACACCGAGCGAGCCATGGGGATGGTTATCTACACGGGTGAGGAATGCAAGATTCGCATGAACGCGAACAAGAACCCGCGAATCAAAATGCCTTCCCTACAAGCAAAGGTTAACCGGGTTGTCTTGCTCATTGTGTTCCTAGTGGTCATACTCGCGGGAGCCTGTACTATCGCGTACAGATACTGGTCAAGAGATGTCGAAAGCCGCGCTTGGTACTTAGAGGAAGCCAACGTTAGCTACGGGCCTATCTTTACTTCGTTCCTAATCATGTTCAACACGATGATTCCAATCTCGCTCTACGTGAGTATGGAAATTGTCAAGGTGGCCCAGATGCTCATGCTGAATGCCGATATTGACATGTACGACCCTGAATCTGACACGCCACTGGAGGCGCGGACATCAACTATCAACGAGGAACTGGGCCAAGTCAGCTACATATTCTCTGACAAGACTGGAACGTTGACGAACAACTCTATGCGGTTTCGCAAGATGAGCGTTGCCGGGACTGCGTGGTTCCACGACTTTGATCTCCTTGATGAAGCTGCTCAGGAAGGGGATCGCGAGAAGCTGATTCACAAGAAGCGAAGCGTCAAGGGCAAAAAAGCCGCAAACCGTCAGTCAAACCTATCCGAGGTGCGCAGGTCCCTCGCCATCTCGACCTACGAAGCGCGCAAGGATGCAGTACCAGCACAAAACAGTCGAACCACTGATTTGCTCAAGTACATTCAGCGCAAGCCGTATACTGTTTTTGCCCGCAAAGCAAAAATGTTCATCTTAGCCATGGCTGTCTGCCACACCTGTCTTCCGGAGGAGGATGAATTTGGTAACACCACGTTCCAGGCCGCATCGCCGGACGAGCTCGCGCTTGTCACGGCGGCGCACGAGTTAGGTTACCTTGTCCACGACCGGCAACCAAACACAATCACAATTCGGACATTTCCTAACAGGACAGAAGAATCCCCCGTGGATGAAACATATGAAATCCTGGATATCATCGAGTTTTCTAGTGCTCGGAAACGCATGTCTGTCGTGGTACGGATGCCAGACCGACGGATCTGCTTGTTCTGTAAAGGCGCCGACAGTGTGCTTATGCGGTTATTGAAGCGCGCTGCCCTTGCTCAGGAAAAAGTGAACGAAATCGAGCGCCGGGCCAGCAAGCGCAAAGCTGCGGGAGCGAGCGAGGTCATGAGGCGAAATAGCGAGTACCGGAGTCGGAAGGATAGCGGTGTGCGGAACAGTCTCAATCGACCGAGTATGACGCATCGCCGCTCTAGTGTCTCGGGAAAGAACGTGTCTGCTCTGAGAGAAAGCATCGATGTCTGGCTTCGTGATAGAGAGACGGACGGCGGTCTGCTTCACAGAAATAGTGACGCTGAGTACTATAGCCCGCGGCCGTCTGCCCAATTAGGACGGCAATCCACGACCTTGTCGGACTCAGGAAGTTCCGTTCACGAAGCTGAAGACGAGGATTTGGTGGAGGAGGCTCTGGTTGTTGACGAGGCCGCTGTTTTTGAGCGCTGCTTCCAGCACTTGAACGATTTCGCCACGGAAGGACTGCGGACGCTGTTGTATGCCCACCGTTTCTTGGATGATGCGTCGTATCAGGAGTGGAAACTTGCATATCAAGAAGCGTGCACCAGCCTCATTGACCGACAAGAACGAATCGAGAAGGTCGGTCAACAGATCGAGGAGCAGCTCGAATTGACTGGTGCCACGGCAATTGAGGACAAGCTCCAGACAGGTGTTCCCGAGGCGATTGACAAGCTCCGCCGTGCAAACATCAAACTATGGATGCTAACTGGGGATAAGCGCGAGACAGCAATCAACGTCGGCCACTCTTGCCGTCTGGTAAAAGACTACTCTACTCTCATGATCCTCGACCAGGAAATGGGTAATGTCGAACAGTCGATCGCAAAATTGACCTCGGACATTACAAACAAGACAGTGGCACACTCTGTTGTGGTGGTCGATGGTCAAACGCTTTCAATGATCGAGAGTGAGGGGAATCTGCGCGCACACTTCTTCAGACTTACCATTCTCGTTGACTCAGTGATTTGCTGCCGTGCCAGCCCCAAACAAAAGGCCTTCCTCGTCAAATCGATTCGCCGACAAGTCAAAGACTCTGTCACACTCGCAATTGGCGACGGTGCCAATGACATTGCGATGATTCAGGAAGCCCACGTTGGTATCGGCATTACTGGTAAAGAGGGGCTTCAGGCAGCACGTATTTCCGACTACTCGATCGCTCAATTTAGGTTTTTGCTGAAGCTTCTCCTGGTACACGGCCGTTGGAACTATATGCGGGCGTGCAAGTACACCCTGGGGACGTTCTGGAAAGAAATCCTGTTCTATCTCACTCAAGCCCTATACCAGCGCTGGAACGGATACACTGGTACGAGTTTGTACGAACCATGGAGCCTGAGTATGTTCAATACGTTGTTCACTTCATTGGCCGTTATCTTCTTGGGCATCTTCACCAAGGATCTTTCGGCCTCTACCCTCCTCGCGGTTCCAGAACTCTACACCAAAGGCCAACGACACGAAGGCTTCAACATCAAGCTCTACCTAGCCTGGACATTCATGGGCACCTGTGAAGCGATGCTAGTCTACTTCATCATGTACAGCCTCTTCGGAAACATTCTATTTACCACGAGTGGAGCAAACGACATCTTCTCCGCCGGTCTCCTCACCTACTCGGCCTGCGTTGTTATCATCAATGCCAAGCTTCAAGCGCTAGAAGTCCATAACAAGACCTACCTCTCCCTAGCGGTATTTATCATATCCGTCGGTGGCTGGTTCTGTTGGAACATGATTCTCTCAAAACAGTATGACTTCAAATCCGGCGACGGCATTTACCACGTGCCTTCCAACTTCATCTTCCATTCGGGCCATGACCTTGCCCTTTGGGTTGTTCTCTTCGTTACCGTTGCCGCCGTGCTTATCTTTGAGATCGCGGTTAGCTCAGTCCGCGCCAATCTTTTCCCAACGGATGTGGATGTCTTTCAAGAGTATGAAAAGGACCTAGATATCCGCAAACGCTTCGAAGAAGCTGCCGCTTCAGAACTTCAACAGGGATGGGACCACGGGAAAAAGAAATCCAGCTTCGAGATTGCCCGCGAGGAAGCTGAGATGGAAGCCAGGGAGAAACAAGTTCAAGAACTCCTGGCTAGGCCGCGGGTTATGAATGGAAAAAATGACTCATCGAGTCCCGTGTACGTTGAGTCGACATCCGTAGCAGCCCTGGGCGAATCAAGCCGTGAGCAGGTCGCCCTATCAGATGCGGAAATGACCAATAATAACGACCTGAACACTAACGCTGCTACCCGACGTTCCGTGGAGATCCACGAGCTGTTTTCGAAAGGATTTGGAGCGATTCGAAAGGGGCATTTGAAATAGCCTCCATTCTACACAATTCTTTTCTCCTTCTTCCCTTGTATAGTCATTGTTGATGGATTCATTGTGTCATTGATTGACTGAACGATGTTGTTTCTGAACTTGATGGCGTTGAACTATACCCACTCCTTCTTAGCCTGTTGATATTGATGTGCTTTTGTGTTTGCGATTATGTATCGTGACCGGGGAGAACTTGTTGTTATACCCACTCTGGTATGTTGTATCATACGTATACAGACAATACTTGTGTTCATCCCACTTCTGGTTTCATCGAGTGCTCCGTTGGATCTTAAATTTCTCAGAAAGCTGTTGCGCAGGACGTACTATTGGTCGACAGCATCAACGTAGCTTACCAACCCTACCTTGGCGGCCGGAATTATCTCGGCTTGAGAACAATGTTCCGCAAAGATACAAATCACAAATCAGGAGCTGTAAAGCAGGCGTATTGGTCTCCTGCATGCAGATTCTGCGAGGATGCCTACCCTTGCCAAAGCCATGTAGTGAGATTATAGTCGAGAAGGGGTACCTGCACTAGTCAAGACGTCGTCACCAAGATCACAAGGTGCTCCTGGGGACCATGAAGTGCAATTAGCTAACCCAGACAAGCAATTGGTAAGAAAGCCGAGCATTGATCAGAAAGTTCGTCCGGGGTTAATAGATGAACGGGAATCGGGATCATCGATGACTATGCTCCGCAGCGAGTGTCAAGCTCAGCATTGTCGTGCGAGTCGAGCACCTTAAGTTGAGATGCGATCCATGATCCCTCTTTGATGCCTTGATTCGAGGGCTGACTCGCGCCAAGCCGTTATACTGGCTAGCTGTTTTACGTTGATTACAGAGAAGAAGAAAGCCTGAGCTTAAGATCGCGATGTTCAGACTGTATCGTGTCTGCTCCACCTCTTTCTCAGATGCTGGCTCCGTATTTAATATCGAAAAACAACGAACTGGTTTGATCCGGCGATCTGGGTTTGCATGGAGATGATCGATCGACCTAAAGTCCAACGTCTGCCCAGAGAGCCGGATAATCCCGTCTGCCACTTGTGACACTGAGACAGCTGATGCTCGCTCAACGCGACAGTTTTCAGAGTTGGAGTAGCATTTCGTATCGGCCGGCTCGGCCGCAAAGAGAGCGTATTGGAGAAGCGCAGCTGTTCTTGTTCCTTGCAGCTCGTGGATGCAGCCTGCAGGTCGCCTTTGTCGGCTGCTGACCTCAGCTGCTATAGCCAATGGCACGGGGGGCAAAGGCTGCAAAGCACGGATCAGCGGTGGGCGAGTGTTTCAGGCTAACCACTCAGGGTAGGTCAGATTCATCTGGGCTCGCCTTGCTGGGAGACTGTGCCTTCAACCTTGCCGACTCGCCTGCCCAGAAATGGGCACTGTGAAGCACGAAATCAGTCCTCAATAATAATGATTGACGGTACGTGCGCGTACCTTGCCGGCTCGTTGTCGGAGGACCTCCGTGCAGGATGCAGTTGCTTCAACAGCACGAGTCACTACTGTCGTGACGAGTCAAACGACCAACGCCCCTCTCCACCCCTGGCGCTGTAGCCTGTCAGTTCCGCAACCCTTGAGCATACTGAGCCAATAAGAGGCCGGTCGGTGCGGGTACCTGGATTCATGTTTGCCAAAACATCGGCTCAGGCGGAGTTTGCGAACAGAAAAAAGGCAAAAAAATCAAGAATAGAACAGCAACCGACAGGTCGCGACCGTCCAAGTTCCATGGAACTGATTTCAACTCAAGCGTGGTTCCTCCCTCGCTCCCACCCTAGTACCCTTTTGGCGCTCCATGCTCGTGCTGGGATTCTGGGAATCTGGGATTTGATGAGGTCGAGACTCGAGGCTGGTTTAGAACCAGACAACGTGGAATCGCTTCCTTTGCCCCTGGCGTAACGGACTTCCACCTCGTATTTCTCGCGGTCCCCCAACTTTGCTCGGCAAAATTCTGGATCACGTATGTGTCACCCACTTCCTGAAACCCGTTTGCAACAAGTCTCGGTCACGCTGCTGTTTCCTGGCTGACTGGTCGCTGCAGAGAAGATAGTTTCCCAGTAGTGGGTGGATATTATTGACTCCATTGCTTGATCAGGAAACTGGCTCGAGCGGAAGACTTGCGTCGTCTTGGGCCTTTCGGCAAGATTTGAAAGAATTTCGACCGTTGGAGGCTTGAAGGCTGAAGCCTTCAGAAGCAGAGAGGTTTGAGCGCCCCCAGCCATCCGATCATCCGACGAACTGGTTGGTGGATGGCTGCAACCAGACATGGATGATACCAGTAGAACAGGCTTGATGTCTTAGCACCAGAGACTATGTTCCAGGATTCCTCATGGTCATGGGCGTTAGGTCCCTGGCTCCTAACAGGAATGGCCGGGAATAATAGCGCGTTCGGGATTGTTGTTGAATGGTGGTTGGATGCGAGACATCATCGGGCAGCATACTGAGTAAGGAGATGCAGCCAGCTAGACGCAGGGGCCAGAACGGTATCATTGGCTGCTAGATGGTGTTGTTCTCCCGTGGCTGCACACCTGATGATGAGAGCATCAGTGAGTACCCGCTACGGTATCCAAGCTGTCTTGGACCTGAGATCATGAGCAGGACACTGTTCCTCTTCTTCTCCAAAGAAGACAGAAACGAACGACTCGGGAAACTTAAAACCTCCACGTTTTGGGCCAGTAGAGGCAGGAACAGGGTCAGAGCTGTACAGTACGGTACGGCGCTAGTCTCTGCTCGGACTAGCATAGTTCCCAGACTAGACCTATTCGGGCTCCCCATCCCATCTCCTGACTCCCACCTTTGACCTGCACCACAGCACTACCACAGATGCTGTGCCTGGACTCTGGCCTGCCTGACTCTCCCTCCTCCACTCTGTCGCTTCTCTCCTCCTTTCCTCCCCTTCCCCTTCCCTTCCCCAACCCATCTTTTCCATCAGTGCTTGCTTTCCTTCCTTTTCATATTCATTCATTTACTCCATTCTTTCTTTTTTACATTCGCTCTCTTGTTTCGACCGTTTCACTCTTTTACGGTTGATTCTACCCACTCTTTTCGCGTACCCCAGGCCGGTGTGATCACTCTTTTGTTATCCCTCACCCACCTCATCCGGGCCATTCGGACAGATACATTCAGCTCGTTGTAAATTCGCCTTGACGCGCTGTTGATCTCACCCCTACTCGGATAACCCTGCTACGGTCGTGAAGAGTCGATTCTCTTCGTCTCCAAAAGCTGCCTTGGCCAGCATCTTCGTCCCGCACTTTTTTTATATATTCCACGCCTCTGCGACGCGCTGTTAACCGGTCAGCTTTGCGTCTGGGTTGTAACACTCCCCAGCCAAGGCGCATCCATTCCTTTGATTGCACACTAGCTCTCCAAGCGCTTGACGCTGCTGGAGAAACTTCCGACAATCCATCCAACTAGCTTGACTGTCGGCTGGATCGTCATCTCAACTCTTTCCCTTTATCGACCACCACGAACTTGGGTCGTATCTCCTTTGCTACTAGTTCTCCTCTTCGCTTAAACCCTGCAAACATGTCTTCGACAGACACACCCGACCCGTCGACCGTGTCGACTTCTACGACCGCAACTGTCCGCACAACCACCCCCCCCTCATCGGCTGCCTCCACTCCCTCTCCCTCCACTTCCAGTGCAACAACCGCTCCATCCACATCAGGCTCCCGCCGCCCGCAGCGCAAAAGCACACTCACTCAGCAACAAAAGAACAACAAGCGCCAGCGCGCGACGCAGGACCAGCTAGTAACTCTTGAGACGGAATTCAACAAGAACCCCACTCCTACAGCTGCCACACGAGAAAGGATTGCGCAGGAGATTAATATGACTGAGCGCTCCGTTCAAATCTGGTTTCAGAACCGGTTCGTGCTTGGCCGCTCATTGTTACGTATTCCGCTAACATCTGCCCCAGACGAGCGAAAATCAAGATGCTTGCAAAGAAGAGCATTGAAACTGGTGAAGGTTGCGATTCTATTCCCGAGTCAATGCGCCAATACCTAGCCATGCAGTTCGATCCTAGCAAACCCGGTGCACGTGACCCTTTTGGCCGGACTGGTGGATATGGAGCCAATGGCTCGTACCCCAATGAGCCAACTCCCTCCGGCAAAGTTGGTACGTACACTCTAATGCCTATGGGGGAAAAAACCTTCATGCTGATTATGAAAGTGATTCACCATTTTACTTGCCGATCCCTGACCATTGGAAGCTGGAGGCGCATCGGACAGAATGCCATGGATTTGGTTGTCTTCTACTCGCCGGAGAAGGCCTGCATGACGTACTACATCAACAACGATTCTGCTGGATACAAGATCGAGTACCCCTTTGCCTACATCAAGAACATCACTCTAGAGTCGGGTGACCAAGGCCCGCAGCCCAACGGTGCTCCCGCACGACCTACCGGTCTCGTCGTTGAACTTAACCGACCACCTCTCTTCTACATGGACTCCTCAAACTCTGGCGGCTTCTATCAGTGTGGCGACTTCACAGAGGATCAGCAGGCGAGTTCTATTATGGTACATCGTCTTGGAGGGCACCCCAAGGTTCTGAGTGTTCAATTAGCGAAGCTGGTCTCATTGGAATCGTTCCAAAATCGCCTTGCATACAATAATTTTGCAGCCAATGTTCCAATGTCCCCGCCTTTCATCCAACGCCCTGCATCGCAACCGAACCAATTTGCTCCCGCGTTCATGGGCATGTATGCAGAGAATCCGGCTGTGATGAATCTTCAGGCCTCCCGTGGACATAAGCGACAAAGGAGCCGCTCCGTTCCTGTGGCTGTCGATTTCTCTGCACTGGGGGCGCCAATGACACCGTTCAGCATGCCGCACGCTCCGCCGCAGTTCAACCAGCCAGACACAAGTATCTATGCGCCGACACCACAGTCAACCCACTCACTAGCTACTAATCTGCGCATCGATACTTCTTCAGGTTATGGCTTTGACCCCCGTACGCATCCCATGTCAGCGACCACGACTGCCTCTCCATCTGAGTTTGCCAGCCCGGCACTCTTTTCCTCTGGTGGCCAGGGAGAGTCAACCCCAGTAGCTAGTATGGGGAACCAATTCACTCTGCCTTTTGTTTCGCCGGCTGTGGATTCCAGCGTTGCCACTCAGGCAGCCTCGCCGTACTCGAATGTGAGCCATGTTGACCCAATGATCGCCAACCATTCCCCTCCTCTGACAAACATGTCCCACACACCACAGGACATGTATGGTATGGGAACTGAGCACCAGACAAACTATGCAGAGGATGGCATGTCCATGGGCGGGATGTTCAAGCATATGAACTACTCGGTACCTACCTCGATGGGTCTTGACAGTAATGCTTTTGAGATGCCAATGCATAGCATGCCTGGCCACACATCGCCAGGCATTCAGGGTGAATATCAAAGCCTGACGCTGGAAAACGTTGACCCAAATGTTCTAACACCCGGTTCTTGACAAGCCCCGGTAGTTGTTGACATCTGATTCGGTCCTCTTCTTGATACATGTTATATGACTTTGCCTGGCGGATTGTCTGTCGTTCCTGGAAAATGGGACAACCAGAAGGCTTCCCGTCCTGGTGACTGTTTCATGAGTATCGCCTCCAGCCACCTCCGCAAGGCGGCTACTTGCTGACGCTTCTTCGTCATTTACCGAAGAGGAGTACATATCTTTTTTTCGATGTATGCTCCCAGCATTTTTACCTTTGTTCTTGTATTAATACCTTTCTACTCCGCGGCTGGTCCTTGGCGATTTCTCAAAGCCACTTGTTACTGTTGGCATTTCTTTCCTCACTCTTCTCATCTGCCCTTGGCCTTTTTCATTTTTATTTTCTTCTTTTTCGACTTCTTCAATTTTTATTTTTTTTCATATACCTGGTCGGGGCATTTTAACGCGGTTATGCCAGAAAGTCGAACTAAGATGGTGATTCCCTTTTTGCTTGGTTTCAGGGTCGGCGGGATAGGAAATGTTTGCATATTCCCTTTGTGATGGTTTGTGTTTGAGTCCTCGAGTTTTCAGTTTCTGATCTCTGCATTAACTTTGCATTTGGCTTTGGCGATAAAGTTCACTTTCCAGGAGTTGAAATATTCTCCTGAGGCGATGGAGGTTAGTAGAGTTACAATCTACAGGATTCACCCACATCTTTTATTCTAAACAACTCCTAAGGGTATCTTATATGTCTACTGTCTTGGGTCATTAAAGCCCCTCGGCGGAGGCGCCGTCAAGCCCTTTGACTTCCTCAAATAGCGCTCAACCCATACCTCCATCTTTTCTAACATGTTCCTCTTTCCCTTTGTTAGTTCCTCTCCAACACCATCCTTACACCAAACACTCCACGCCCCCATCTCTGACGCCATGAGCACATCCGTCCCTAATCGATCCCCAACAACAGCAATCTCATCTGCGCGCTGCACGACTCCGCGCTCGCGAAACCACTCTAACACCTCCTTTCCGCAAAACGGCTTCTTTTCAACGGCAACACCCTGCTTATCACTCTCCGGTAATCGAAAAACCGGAACTTGCAACGCAGCAAGCCGTTCCTCAATCTCGACCGCTTCGTCCTCGTACCGCGGATGACTACCCGCACGGTTTGAGACAATAAGTATTGAATCGGGTGCGGTGTTGATGTTGAACGGAGAGGTCGGGGAATTGCGTAGATCGTGCAGCTTCGAATAGATTTTCGAGGGGAATGAGGTTGTTTTCGCGGGGCAGAGCGTGTTATCCTTGTCGACAATGAGAGCGCGAATTGTAATTTCGGGCTGGCTTTCGCCCTCTTTCCCCTGGGCAGGATATGTAGGTTGAAGCGCTGCGCCGACGTTCTCAGGGAGATGCGTGAATGTTGAGATTGTGAGATGAGGGAGGAATTTGGAGGGGGTTGAGAGGAGAGTTTGCACCGCGAGGTTGAAGGCGCGGAGATTGGTATTCGGGGGATTCATTTTGGATTGCAGGAGCCGTAGGTATTACCCGGGTATGCCGTTGTAGAGTTGCGTGAGGGATGCTCTGTCGTTCGGAGGTCGAGATGGCGGTGGAATCTCTAGATGGATTAAAGTCTTGGCAAAAACTCCAACGCGGACCAAATCCTCCGCCGACATCAACCTCCGCGCCCATCTCAGCTGCATCTCCCCTCGCATTTTGGATTGCGCCCTACAGAGCTTAGCTTATTCGCTCTCTTCAATTTTGTCGCTTTTTGTCTTTGCGCAATTCTATAAACCGTTAAAATGGGCAAGTTGACCAGCACAATCGGTATCCCGATCAAGCTTTTGAATGAAGCGCAGGTGTGTCTTCTATCCTCTTAAGCTCCTGGCGACGGCCTTGTGTTTCCGGAATACTATTAACACACTGTCAGGGCCATGTCGTCACTTTAGAAATCACCTCCGGCGTCGTCTACCGTGGGAAACTGCTTGAAGGTGCGTTGCCTTCCCCTCGACCTTTCAGAGCCCACTAGCTAACCAAACCCAGCGGAGGATAACATGAACGTCCAATTGAAAGATATCACTGTTACAGCGCGCGATGGTCGTGTCTCCCACCTCGACCAGGTCTACATCCGTGGAAGCCACGTGCGGTTCTTCATTGTCCCGGATATGCTTCGGTGCGTCTCACCGTCCAGCCCTTCTTAACCATCACTGCTAGTACGATCCAGATTCTAATTACTCTTTGCTAATAGGAATGCTCCCATGTTCCGCTCACGAGGTCAGCGCGGCAGAGGTGTTGGTCTTGCCCGTGGTAAGGCGACGGTGCAGAGGGCTCGGGGACAGAGACGGGGGTAGATTGTAGGTCGGGGCAGGACAGGACAAGATAAGACTTTCCGAAGGGGTTTACTGGCGTTACGACTTTGCCTTTTTCTTCTGTTTGCAATGGAATGGGCTCTGGTATAATGAGTGAGGGGTAGGATAAAATACTCGAATAAGATGGATTGAAAGGGCCAAAGAGCCGACCTTGATTGAGGTTGGTATTTGTATCGAAGTATATTACATTTTCCAGTCTTGAAGCATATAGCAAAGGTGTTTTCGGGACCGCAATCTTAGGTTTCGTTAATCTCAGCAAAGTGTCGAGCCACCGGCATTTTCCCACAAGTCATTTGGCTTTGAAGCTCCAGCTTTGCTTCTCCGCCACCTCCGCACAAATCACCATCTCCAATCACAATTTGATTTCTCAATCACAACCACTCTTACTACCTCAATAACCTTCAAACCTCTCTAAGCATGTCATCGGAAACGCGAAAAGAAGCCGAGCCCTTGAAACCCAAGACCAAGGGGAAAGACATTCGCAACCCGCGCCGTCTCCTCATCCTCTCCCCCTCCCACACCAACCTCACCGACTCACCGATTCCTTCCCTCCTACAGACACTCACTGGGCATGCCGCCAACCTGCCCAAGGAATCGCAGAGCTTCGCCGGATACACTACACACCCACCGCTCCAAATCGAGAACCGTTATTATACAGCTGAAGTCCCGATCTGGGTTGACGAGATACCGACTGTGACCTCGACCACTGCGCGTTCTTCTCCACCTGCGACGGGAGGAGAGTCCACAGATGTCAGCACGAGCGCAAAAGCGGAATTGAAACCCCTCGAAGGAGGAAAAGAGGGAGAAGATCCGCCTTCCCAATGGGCTAGGGAGTTCTCGACCGAAGAGGCTCAGGTCGTCCGCGAGGCGATTGGGGCTGTTATGATATGTATTCGGAATCCGACCCCGTTACCTGTGGCGCCGAGTCTAGATGGCAGAGCACCTGCGCTACCCACTAAGATGGTGGATGATCGCGACGACGTTCGCGCGCTCAGATCATTCATCAATGCCATTGGCACTGTGCGTGCACTGGTTGAGGAAGAGCGCGGGGAGATTGGCGCTGTACCGGGTCTTCTGGTCCTGGGCGTCAAGCGGGATCGGCAAAAGAAGAAGAAAACCGAGGTGTTGAAGGAGGATGATTTGGACCTAGGTGTGGATGCGGAGCTCGAGGATGGGCTGGATGATCCCTTCTCGGTCGGCTGGTGGGAGGATCAGCTTGTCGAGATGGGGCTCATGGGGTTTGAGGTTATTGAGTGGGATTCTAGCCGGCCTGAAAAGGAGGAGGAGCGGAATAAGTATGGAGGTATGGCCATCTAGATTGTTTGTGGAGGTGCGGTGCTAACGAGAGCAGAGCTTCAAGGTATGCGCCGGATAAAGGAGGTACTTGAGACGCATGAGTGGGCAGGAAGTGAAGATGCAGATGCAGGTCTCCCCAATGACGACGATGATATACAGCGAGAGCTTCTAGGCTTAGATGAGGGCGAAGGGTTCAATCTAGAGGTCAACGAGCTGGAGCGGGAGATGATAGGGTTGAAGTTTGCGATTGGGCGAGGTAGCGACGGCGATGAGGATGATGAGGGAGACGAGGAGCTCAGGGTTGACGCTGTCGAAGCGCTGCTGATGCGCATGAGAGCTATCAAAGGTAAAACTTCCCTGGGTCTTCTTTGAGCGTTCTGGGTTTGTTGTATACTAATAATAAATCCAGACATGAGTGATGAACTACCAGCTGAGGACCGGAAACAATTCGCGGCCAAGGCTGTGCGGGATATTATGAAGGAGATCTAGCTTTTGTCTTCTGATTTTGAAAATGCAAATTTGAATCCGTACCGCTATGCGGTCCATGCAAATATTATACCCAACCTAGCCATAGATATACATATAGATACAGTCATCCACCCCTTTTCAGTCCATCCTATTGGTCCTTCTTGACCTTAGAAGACTTGCGTCTCTGCCGGATCATATGGGTGTACAGCATGTACGAACCTAATAATGATGTTAGTCAAGCCCAATAAAGCCCACGCCAGGAACATACCAGGCACATAGACGCCCAAAACAACCACGATGAACCACCAGTAGAGCGGGTGCAGCTTTTCGGCATTCGGCAGCGCCCTCACGGACAAGACACACTCGCTGCTGATTCCAATCGGGTAGAGTACGTAAAACAGGTTGTATCTCATCCACTGCCACCACGAGGGCACAGTCTCAACGCCTCCATTAACCTGCATGACGAAGAACCCATACCGAACACACTCTGTCACTCCCCACGCCAGCAAGCATCCAAGGTACGCGTACTCGCCGATGTTGTCCGAACCAATAATGTTCTCATTGAAAGGATATAGGACACCCCAGACGAGGAATATGCGACTTGCGACCTGTAGAGCGGTGGTGAAGAGCGGCGCGCGCACGAATCCGATGAGACTGTGGAGGATCTCGAGGAGGGCGAGTGACTGAGTGACTTGGAGCAAGGGCGTGTAGGTTTCCGCGAAGATTGCGGGGATATCAAGTTCTAGACTGTTCTCGATGGCCTGGTTGATGAGCAGGCGGAGCGTACGAAATGTCAGCGTTGACCAGAGGAAGAAGTTGACAGCATTGTAGGCTAGGAGGTATTGTCGGATGATGCTAGATTGCGCCGGCTTGGGTTTAGAGGCCGTCGATTGCGTGGTAGATGCCATTGTGGCCGAGGTCGCGACGCGGTTGTTCGGGTGTTTGATGAGGATGATGAAAGGGCCGAGGGGGTCAAGGTTATATAGGAGGTGTCTGGGGGGTGAGTGTTGAGAAATTGAAACACGTGGGTGTCTTGGGGGCTTGGCGTTTAATGGCCCTTTTGTTGAGGCTGCCCACTGATATGTTGGCGTCCAAGGATAAGGTTGCGGGGGTTTCGCTCTCCAGCAACAGGTAGAAGTAGTTGTAAGTAGGTCTCGAAGCTAGAAAAATGTGAAGCGGAAGATTGTGGTGAACTTGAGGATAGGTAAATAGACAACCACCAGACTCTTTCTCGTACAGTACCTCCCAAAATCATCTACAACGTACTATACAACGTGGGAGGTAGGTAGTCCTCCGCCCAAGCTCCAGCCCTGTCGCGGTTAATCGCAAATGCGGCTGCCATTGGCTCGGCTCTCACTTCCGGAATTCTCGATGACTACGAGAGACTAGGTACTACTACTATACTACTAGTAGTAGGTGGGCAATTTGAAGTACCTCGGGTGTCAAGCGCCCAGTAAATATTCACAGCTACACCATGGACCATTGATTACTACCCAGTATACTGTTGTTCAGGGATGCATTCTTGCGATGCACAACGGATTTCTGATTCCAAGATATCAGCCCCATCGGATATGACTTGCAGGTCTTATGACATAAACAAAAGGTGATGAGCCGTATGAGCAAGACGACCCACTGTTTTTGTCGAACAACCCCCAAACCCAGGGTCGAGTGATAGTACGAGTAACTCGATTTGGTGTGTCGTATGAGTGGCTTCAAAGAGCAACCATGCATGATGCAGATTAATCCTGGATTGGGCGGCCGGTTGGCCTTTGAATGGCAATGAGAGAGACTCGAAACCTGAAGGTCTGAGTCGCTTGCTGATATGAAGAGACGCAAAGACTACGCATGTACTCAAGAAGTAAGGATGTTTATTCGTTCCCTGGCAAAGTGCAATAGATACGGTGGTGTGGCTCAGTATTTCAGAATAAACTAAGCTTTGGCGCAATCAAGTTGTCCAGGAGATACTCGGGTACAGTAACCCCAGAGTGAGACGATGCTTCCAGATCGGGCAGAAAGGCTGCTCTAGATTTATATTAATCGAATCAGCAATGCAGGCTGAGTTTCTCCTGAGCCATGAATGATGAATCTGAATCATGTTATCAGTCGTTGGGAAGGCATGCCTCATTGTTAATCTTCTCCAATCGGCAAGGTGAGTGATGAGAATAGAAGCATCATCATCAGTAGGTACTAGCTCAAGAATCGAACTGGAGGTTCAATCAAGAGGAGCCCAACTTTCCTGTTTGCTATGACCGCAGGTCCTTTGCAATGCACGATGCAATGGGTCGTTCTTGAGTAGTACGGAGTATCGTGAGGGGCCAACTGTCGCAGCTGACCGAAAGGGCGGCAACCGAAATACTCCGTAATTTATCAACGGAGAGAGTTTATGCAGCCTGATGTCACTGCCCCGCTAGATCTCACCAGCCTCGAGTCCTCGAGTCCTTTCGAGCACATTTGTCTCGGTATAGGCGGGATGAACTTCCGACCCGATTAGCAAGAAGTCACACGGGAATGATATGCTGAATAGTTACCAGGACAGCGACAGGTTATGGGTGACCAATGTTCTGAACTTCTGAGTTTGGATAACGCACTCGGTCGAGGAAGAATGCCTTTGTTGGGACCGTGTGCGGCTCTAGGCTGTGGACGGAGGAAGGCATGTAACATGTTCAATATCAGAGTCTCAGACCGATAAGGGCTTGATTTGATATCTCCCAAAAAAGCCTCCCGCGAGACTTTCCGAGGCTCCATCTGGCCCAGTTATTGCAATAAGGTCAGCTAATCAGGTCAAGACACTGGGTTGTAACTTGGAGAACAACTTGGAAAGTCAAATTGGAAGCAGTTTGGAAAACGGCCCAAGCTTTGGCGCCCTTGGCAACCACTCTCATTTGTCAGCGGTAGCCACAAATTGGCACTTAGCAGCCCCACTATGATGTCACTAACAGAGCCATCATGTCTGATTGGACAGCTCTATTATTGCAGTTCATGGATGGAATTCGCTTCGATTCAACCCACGAGGGCTTCAATCAGAATCCAGCCTGAAGACCCAACCTGCCGAGAGAAGAGACGACCACATGAAAGATGGATCTCTAGTTAAAATATCGTCCACACATTCTAGGGCAAAGAAGAGTGAGCTTTGACATTCTCTTTTCCAGTATGCTTCGAGGACCCCGCATTGTATCAGCGGGAGGGTATGACGAAATGGCAGACGATAAATTTTCTCCCAGCCATTGGCAGCCAACAGCGTCCCCTAAAAATTGCGAAAAACGGACGGTCCCTGAGGGGCTAGAACTTTTGGCTGTGATGCTTGCTGTGACGGTGTTTGTCGACAGGGTCCAGAATTTTAGCGAAGACGAGCCTTTTTTTCTTCCAGGGGGCTGGGCTCTAAGTGCAAAATCATTGGGGATGTTGATCAACCCTGGGTAATTGGGTCTTATATCTGCTGGAGCAAGAGCTCAAGACTCAAGAGATCGATGATGAAACACAGAGGATGTGAGGAACCAGAAGGTTTCCACGTGTCCAGCGGTTAATATTTGGTCGTCAATGCTCAAGGCCAAAGTCAGGTGGTGGTGGTGCACTGGCGATGGTGGGGATCGGCGGTTGTTGTGGGGATCGGCGGCCAAACGACATCATACGTCAGTCCGGGTCCGATGATTTCAGCGTGCATTCAGCGAGGGGGAACAAAAAAGAAACCTCCTCGAGATACGTCGACTTCTGGACTCGGGCTATATTATTAGACACGAGGAGTAGCGCCTTTTCTTTTTCTTTTTCTTTTTCTCTTCCCCCTTCTCTGCTCTCGAGTCAAACCGCATGATAAGGCTTCTCGGGTTTCTCCTGACAGCGCTGAGCGATGATGCTGCCCTGGAATGACCTCACGCTACTCCACCATACCAGGCCAATCGTTCCCCTCTCCTGACGGTGGGCTCTCGTCGGACAGCACGGCACAAAAGGAACGGTTTTCTCGAAGATAGATTCGAAGGCGAACTCCCTCGAGGGTGCAGCCTGAAACATGACTTGACATCTCGTTAGGATGATCACGGATCCATGGATTGAATCTCCGAGAAGCAGGGCATGGTGAATGTCGAGGAGGCTGACCACCGGAATCCGATGACGCCAGAGAGTCGCGGCGCTCAAAGTGTGACCCGCTCTCGTTTTTTCCTCAAATAAATTGTTTAGACGCAGGAAAATGGCAAACTGTTAAGAGTGCCAGCGGGTGGGCTCCAACTGTCGGGTCTGTGTAAAATGTAAATCTCGCGATAGCAATACTAGTAACGTCCAAAGCGATTGAACTGTTTATCGAAAGTTCGCCAACCCACTTGGTTCCTCTTCTTCCTCTCCTCCCCCTCCATATTTTTTCTGGTTCCTCCCAACCTCGCAGAAAGGGGGGAGAGGGTAAAATCTGGCAGCAAAAATTAAGACCTTCCTCCCGCACAGTCACCCCATCGTCACCTTCACTCTTCCCTTCATCCTCTCTTCTCCTGGCGATATTGCAGTCCTCCTTCTATTGGCCCCTGCCTCACCGTGATTCTCCTCCCCCATTTCCTATACAGCTTAGCTGCTGTCTTTTATTCTCCCCCTCTCTCCTCGCAACTCCTCCCCAATCTTAATCCCACTGCGCTTCCGCTTTCCGCTATCAGATTTGCAACAATATACCCAGCCTACTTGACCCCAAGCATTTTGGTCCAAGACTGCATCCAGGTGGGAGCTCTTTTTCCTCATCTCTGATTACACACCCTATAGCTCCTACTACCCCTCCTCACTGTCTGCCGTTTTGTCCTTACTCTTTCCACCCTGCATGCTAGCACCCTTCCCATACCTGGTTCGCTGTGGCCTTCTGTATCTTCCCTTCAGTCATTATTTTTGACCCGCCTTTCCGCCTCATCAGTCACCACCACTCCATCTTCATCATTCCTTGACACCCCCACCACAACAGCACACAGACACTTCTCCCTTACCCCTCCGATCCCCCCTCCCCCCAGCCCAGTTCCTCTCTTCTGGCTACTCTTCTGGCTACTGCCGTTCTTCCAAGCCATACCTGAGGTGAATCCCACTCCCTCCAAACTATCTAACCTGTGTATATTCCGCTTGTACCCCAAATCTCTTCTTGCGCATCCGTGATGGCTTCCCTCGTAATAGCCTTATTGCGTAGGGCAGGCAACGTGTATATTACCCTGGATTTGAGCTGTTGTAATGTCGCCATAAAGTTCGTGGATCAGCAAACTGACATGCCTTTGAACCAGCAGACTCGCTAAGTGTAATCACATTGTCCAGTGTCCACTGAGTGATTTTTTTCCCGTCTGGAGTATCTGGGATACAGTGGCCTTTTTTGCCCCGCTTTCCAGGCCTGAACATACAACCGAGACATAAACTTGACGGTTGTCGTTGCGCAGTTTCTATTTCTTTGAACATATCATATTACCATAGTCATGGCGCCAACCGAGACCACCACCAAAGCCAAGGAGGAGCCTGTGCGTTCCCCCAATTCCCATCGCTTGCCTTTCTACTCGCTCGGAGCTGACATCGGGGTAGCCCAAGCCCATCAAGCCCACCAAGCCAAGGACTCTGGCGGACATGGCAGACAGCATTGACCAAGAAACATTTAATCAGATTCTCGAAATGGATGAGGAAGGTGAACATGATTTCAGCCAGGGCATTGTATATGGCTTTTTCGAACAAGCCGAAACTACATTCGAGAAGATGGAGAAAGCTTTGTAAGATCTGCTTCCCTGTCACTCAGTGTCCGACAAACGCAATGCTGATAATGATTGATGCAGGGATGATAAGCAACTGAAAGAGCTTTCCTCTTTGGGGCACTTCCTCAAAGGCTCCTCAGCAACTATCGGACTTACCAAGGTCAAGGATGCGTGTGAGAAGATCCAGCACTATGGGGCAGGAAAGGACGAGACAGGCAACACCGACGAGCCTGATGAAAAGGTCTCCCTTAACAAGATCAAGAAGACCATCGAGACGGCGAAGAAGGATTACAAGGAAGTAGAAGCTTTTCTGCGGGAATACTTTGGTGATGAGGCGGAGCCGGCATCCTCTTCCTAGGCTTGAGAGTTTCAAATGAACTGGATATACCATGATATACCATCACAGGGCGGCGCCATCTACACCCACAGTCTTGCACGCCCTCGCGCATACTCCTTTTTTCCAACATGGACAATGAGATATCGAGATATCGAGAAATGGTTGATACCAGAAAAAGCAACGGCAGCATAAGAAGACAGCCACACAGGCGTGTCTCATCACTTTCACTGGGCAGTGTCGTTTCAGCGACTCCTCGATAGATTTGTATGAACCAAGGAGTTTGCCAATGATTTTGAGGTAGATGATAGGTCTTGTCTTGCTTCCCACCCGTGTCAAGCGTCTTATGAGCCGTGATAAGTCTCATGCACAGTGCCTTGTGGCGTCCCGGGGGTAAGCATCAGACAGAAGTAGTCGAGACTGGCATTAACGCGATGATGAATTTTGACCGTAATGACAGTACCTTCACACACATAGTCAGAGATGGCATGATTGTTGAGCTCGTTTTACTGAACAATCCCAGACACAGCAATTCGGCTTTGCTGGTGGACGGAAGGATGGGAGATGGCCAGACGAGTGGGAGGTTCGGTTAAGTACTGTGCAACTCTCGCCTCACCTCGTCCACAACCTGCATTCTCAACCACCAGGTAGTCCTTCATTGGATGCCTCGTCTCTTCCCAAGACGGATTTGCTCAATCTCTCCCACCGTGAAGTACCATTCTCCATCCTCTTCCTTCCATTCTCCAACAAACGAGCTCTCCCCTGGACCTTTTCTCCTCGAATTCATCAACGGCCTAGCCACGACAGAGATATTCCGAAATCAACCAGAGTGTTTGACGCCCATCCGAAGAAAAGCACGACGCCGATGGAGGGACGGGCAGAGACCTCGTCGTCCGCGAGCACTCCTAGTCCGTGCGGGATGCTGAGGGTCGCACAGCAGACGCTCTAGCGGGAGGCGATCGACAGGGAGCTTCCGAGGAGTTTGCTGGCAAGTTGCGACAACACATGAGGGTGAAGGCATTTTTACGGGTTCGATCGGCCAGATTTGATAGTATTGACTGTTGGGGAAAGCAGTGAGATGTGTCCAGAGAAGGTACGTGCGATGGGGCCTTGGGGGAAAATACAGACGAAGGATGCTCTTGAGAGAGCGAACGGATGAAGCCCTTCGGATGGCTACAGATTGTCAACAGCTTCTTACCTCAAACACCCCTCCTCTCCACCTCCCCCGGCCGATTACACTTTGGTTTCTTTTCTTCTTGAGCAGCCCTAATCGAGACCCGCAGTCATTCCATGGTACCTGATTGTCCACATCGTCGCAGGGAAGGACAGCAACGGCGCTGCATGCATGCATCCCAGTCACAAACGCAACAAGCTTCCCCTCCCGCCCCTCGAAGTGCGAAATGATCCATACTGGACATGCGTCAGCACCCTTGAAACACCCTACCTAATTGCCAATACGACTGCATACATATCCTCGTCTGCTAGACAGGTAGACAGACAGACCAAAAAAATTCCATGGAGCGGCTCGTTGGCAGGATCAGTCCACTCTCCTTTTTTTTTTCTTTGCTGGCTGCATTCGAGGCCGTTTGTACGACGTCTCTTGCCTTCTTTAGGAAATACGCACCATCCTAGGCCATGTCTTTGGCTGATCGTGTGTCCCTGATCTTTCAGTGTGGTGTGGTATTTAAGTTTGGCGATGGCTTACCTCTTAACTCAGCTAATGCTGCCATCTTGACCTTCCACAACAGCCACCCCATAGTACTGGAAATCCACGGCGTTCATTCGAAGCTCCCTATACCCTCCCCACCAGCTCGACAGAAATGCCGTCGGTAGGCCCTCGTGCCTCAAAGGAGGAGTTCATGCAAGCGCTGGGGCTCAGCTCCCACGACCCCCAACATGAGCAATTCTACAGAGCAATGCGAGTATGTGCAACACGCCACCCTCACTCCCTTGTATCATCTCCTTCTTATTCAAACCTATGGGAATGACATACATGAAAATCCTCTTCTTGTGTTGGCGATTAAAAAAATTGAGTATAGGACGAAACCATCGCCGTATACAACCGCTTAAACGAAGACCCTTCTAACCTCCTCGACACCGTCGCCGCTGACCCATCCACCAAACCCCCTTACTTCTGGCACCACATCAAACCCGAGCGACAACTATGGGCCGTCCGAGAGATCGCACAGAATGCGGGGCCCCGGACGCGGCCGCTCTTTGCCCGCGGCGAAGTCAGCGGCGAGTACGGCCCGAACTGGGTAGCCGGATGGTTGCTGTACAGTGTGTTCCGGTCGAGGGATGTGCGCAATAACCGTAACCGGAGAAAGGGGGAGGATTCAGGTACGTTTCTTCACTTACTCTCTTGAACTTGCGTCAGCGGTCTAACATGACAATCTTGCAGGACAAGCGTCTCGACAGTCGAAACAGAACGATACCGGCCAGCCGAAGAAGGAATACTACGATCCGGTGCGGAACGGTTAATGGATTATGGACGAGGGAAGATCGAAATCAAGTGACGTCTGCTTGGAGGAGAGCGCAGCGTGGGCAGTGCAACGACTCGGTGTTCTTATCTTTCTCTATCTTCCTCGACTTCCTCGACTTCCTTTTACCCTTCTTTGTTTCTTTCTTCTTGTCCGTCTTCTTCTTCTTCTTCTTCTTTCTAGAATGCAAGCGCAAATGGAGTTGGATTAGTATTTATGCAAATAAGAGCCAGAGGCTGTTATTCTTGAGCTACATATAGCCTCCGGAGATTTATCAATTCTGAGTAGCCCTAGTAACTAGGAATAAAAGTAATGGGGCTCCTGATGCCATCTAGTTTGATGCCTGCTCCAATTTCGGCAGGCGCACTTCCTTGCCCTCATAGAAGCTACGACCACAAACATGCATCGGGGTACAAAAGGCAGGAGCGACCAGGAGTCAAGTCGAGCACGGCAGGTACGACCCATGTCCTCCTTGACGATAAAGATCCTGTCACATTCGCTTCTTCCCCGCTTTAGTATCGCAACCTGCTAGATCACGAACATACGACCTCCATTGAGATTCAAACCGTAGCTCCTCCCACACCATTGAAACATTACCTGATAAGGTATATAACTGTCTCCATTTAATCGCAGTGTACAACTTTCACTCGAGTTAGCTTTATTAACAGTAAACCTAGAATAAAATGGACAGAAGAAAAAGGAGAAGAGGGGGATCCCAACGACGCCGAGCCGTTGACCGTTTTATGACACGAATAGAACCGAGTGGATAAGAAATAGTAAAGACCTGTTATGAAGGGGCTCAGCCGGTTAGACACATTAAGTCGGGTATGTCTACATAATTACTTGAAAAGTAAAGTACTTCGCAAGCTGCGTTGGCATGGCATCTGGAATTACAGGTCCTGACTAGGTTTTTCCCCAACCCGGTCTTCAATAACTATGTGATTCATGCAGAGCCTTGGGGCATGCATTTGGTAAAGATGGCGCAGGGATAGAAGAATCTAGGCTTGGAATAACCTCCTAAATGTTAATAACCTCCTAGGATACGCCATATAGGATACCACACAGATTTACATAATCCACTTTCTCCAGTTGCTTATATGCACTGTCAAAATCCTCCATTTCTTTATTTAATACCAAGTTGGTAATGGTATCCCTCTTTATTGCAATAACTGTCTGGTTAATCCCAGATTTCTTGCCAACAAAAAAGTATGGTGGATGGCAATAGCCCTGTTCTCCCAAATTTCTTTGATTATCCTATTAGAAGTACTAGGGTTGCTTTTATGGCAGGGGATTTGTTTACTTGTGTTATAGATCTTGATATTAACTTTAGATTATAGATTGTTAGTTTATTCCTTAGTAAGCCTATTTGCTAGTCCAAGTAAGAGGCTATGGTACATTTCACCTAATATAATAAACTACATTACATTGCTTTATAGTAGTAAGGCAGCTCTTCTTAGCATAGAATTTCCACATTAATCACATTGGCCAAATTTTGCATTCATGGATGTTGCCTTCTTATTATACTTTTAAGCACTCTAGCTCCAAATGTTGTACATTAAAAAGCCTGCAAGACGTAAAGCATTAGACGTATGGAGTCAGGGCCGATCTTTATTTCTCCATATGGAATCGCTCTTACTACTGCCGTGGTGTACATTTCCAAGCCCGTACGCTTCTAGACTTGAATACTGGACTTTTCCGTGCACTGTAGACAGCAGAGAATGCATTACGCAGCAGGGCGAAAACGTCTGGTTAGTATGGAATTGCTGTACGAGCCGTTCCAGGTCCAAGCGTGTCGCGGCATGGTTATAAAACCAGGAACCAGGCGCACAGTGGAATGTTCCAGCACCTCGTTATCAAAAAGTTCTTCGTTCGCTTGGCCCTCTTCAACGTTGAGTCCTGATTCAGTGTGTGTGTCGCTCCTATTCGATTCGTTCCATTCATCAGCCTGTCGATTGACTCGCGCTTGGAGATCGGACTTCAAACGAAGACGAATGTTCTCCTCCTAGGGATGTAACAAAAGATATAGAGACCAGTGTAGCTTGCGCGTGTTTGGGTTATTGAATGCTCGTCCACCAGTATTATACAGGCCAAAAATCCGGTCTACTATCTCCGGCGGCAAAGGCGCAATCTACAACAATGCTATCCTGACTATAATCTCTAGCTCCTCAAGTCCCGTTATAGAAGCAGGACTAGGTGTAAACACAGCACGATCGGGATCTGTGGGTTACCTCAAGACCGTAATCTTCAAGCAGATCATCAATCCAGAGGAAAGGCTGGTCAAGACATTCATAGGACATCTGGAACATGTAGAGCACCCCAAGGAGTCCAGTATTGGCTCGCATTTCATTCCAAGCGAGCATTTGGCGCTTGACGATGATACGAAAATGCTCCTGGGGCTGAGTGACATCTTATTAGTAGTCGACTGTGACTTTGATGACGTTGGCCGGAACATATCGAGCACCACTGTCAGGCTCTCATCCTCGTCCTCAAGCAATTTACCCCGAATTTGACGCTTCGTCAGGTCATTAGCAATAATAAAGTCCTTCCATCCCATCCACCGGACGAGAACGGCAAAAGCATAAATATTTGCCTTGCTATCCTTGTAGTAACGTCGAAGGATGTACCTGTGCTGGTCGGCCAGGGGCTGGAGAAATATTTTGATGGATGTCATATCTGGATTGACGCTGCCGCCCGCTTCTATCTCTATCTCCGATCGTTGTCTGAAGGGCGTCCTGTGGGTGTGCTTCTTCAGAGAAGCTCAGATCTGTTAGGGTGATCAAGAGGAGTGTAGTGTTATCCTCCTCTCCAAGTGCTCGCGGTAGGCCGCACCGGGGGAAGGCTGTCGGAGTTGAGTAGGCGCGAGCTCGTCATCTTGAATCATCTTGTGTGTTAATGAGGTACTGATGACTTTTCGGTGGTTGAAGAAGGGTTGGGTCTGGAGGAATTTTCGTGGGGAGCTGCAAAGGGCAACGTCCATGGGACAGTATAAATCTCGCAATGAATACCTAGGGCATACAAGTTGGCATTATTAGCAGCATCCAAGAGAGCTTAGCTATGGATTCATAGACAGACGAAAGTATAAAGTACAGATAATATACGCACTCTAGAATTAGTCTAGCCATCATTCATCTCGCTCCCGTTTACCATCCGAATGCTCGTCTTTGTCCTTCCTCTGGTTCCGCTCTTGCTTCAAGACCTCGATGACACGTTCGTCTTTCTCATCCAGCGTCTCATCCCATTCAGTGTCATAATCAGCTGAAATCGTCTTGATTTCTCTGCGTAGCGCATTCGCTTCATAGATCAGGTTTTCCCAAAGCTGCAGGTCCACTCCCTTTAGCTGGTACAGTTTCTTCTGGCGCGCATTAATCGTAAAGTCAAGCGCAGACCGGTACGATATTTCACGATTGTGATAGAGAAACCAAAGGTAGCCTCCCATTAGGGTCGACAAACTGGCAAGATACGTAATTGGTTCCATCGTGTCCCAACCCAGATCCGTCTCGAATGTCAGTTTATAGACAAGATACCACCAAGAAGCCAACACTCCAAATCCACCAAGAGCCACGCGCTGCGCGCCGCGGTGCGCCAGCTTGTCACACTCGTTTTTGATCTCTGCAATTGTGCGGATCCGGTCTGAAATCTTTCGTAAGCGCATGCGAAGGAAATGTGTTCGTTCCTCGAACGAGGGAACAGTTATCCTGATCTGGTCCAGTCCAGCCGGAGCCCCCTCGATAGCCACAATAAACTCCCCGGCACGCGCAGCATCACGAATAAAATCGCCAATCTCTGTTGCATGCGACCATCGCACATATCGTTGATCCGTGCCTTCTCTATTATTGGGCTGTGCCTGCCGTAGGGAGCTATACGTATCGAGTTCTTCGTTGGGTGGTCGAGTCTCTTCAGGATGACCCTGCCCTTTATCATCGGCGACGGCTACCTCCTTGACTTCCATTTCCTGGGACGGGCCAACAGAAGATTTCTTGCCCTTGGTGCGCGCTTTCCGTGGACGAATCGCATGTTCTTCATATTGAAAGGCGATAAACGACACCCCTGGTCGTCTCTCGAATCCGTCTTCCTCGATTGATGACAGCTCTGCTTGAATCAGTCGTTCCAGGTACGATAACGGCTGTTGTGAGTGGACAAGTATAGCGATAGTTTCGATATCTAAATTGTAGTTAGAACTGTCAACCCGTGCCATTAATTTTCCAAGACCTACCACTAGGGTTATCAGTCGGTAGTGGTATTAGAAGCTTGAGCAGCCTGGACGGGGTAGTCAACAGCTTGCCTGCTAAAATATTAGCTTCCGGAAAACCAGCATATGTTCCCGCATACATACCCTTTTCTGGCTCCTGACCAAAGCTATCCCTTGAATAGGTTTCGTGCCGCGGCTTACCCTCCTTACCACGCCGCCCAGACTCATTCCGCGCATATGAGCTACTCTTTCGGATCACCATCCACTTATTCTGCCTAGAGGTCATCCGCTGTTGATGCGGTACCTTATCCAATATCGATTGTATGTGCCGCCGTCCAGATATAGCAGGTTCACTCCCGCTTCTCATTACCTTAGCTCGCATACCATGTCTCCATTGTTGCAACCCCGACAACACATGCTTGTGACGCAATGCCCCATAAAGACCCCGGCCGTAAAACTGTGAAACATGCGTATGTAGTAAATCCCATCTACCAACACGCAGATTGTGTACTATCATCGGAGCATGGCGGGCCCCTGAGACTAGTTGCATCTCTTAACTCTGGAAGTACCTGGTGGTGGTGAGCACGCGCGGAGGCGACTGCGGGGAAGGGGATCGTCCGTCGTCTGTTTCCTGGTTGGCGGGATAAAGAGCAAGTTGCTGAAAGACAGTTCCTATATGTTAGTGTCTATTTTGAAATGATGTTGGTCCCTCGATTGAGGGTCAAATAGAGGAATTGGCTATGCGCCAGCGTGTTGTTCTAGTGTTGTGTGGGGATGAATCAATCAGTGATGTCATGATGACTCAGCCACGTAGATCGTGCACGTCTGGAACTAGTACCTATGGACATATGGTCATGGAACACCTTATCAGAAATACTGGGCTCGCCTGGATGGTTGTCCTGGTGTGGCTAATGAGGAAATCACTCAAAAATACGAGTACTAGTAGCTTGGGCTTCGGCTTCGGGGGACTTAGTACGGCGAATAAGTAGAGTCGTGCCGTTCCCTGGCCCGCACTATGCCACATATATTTACAACCATGTAGTCAGTAAAGGACTTGGAAGAGCTTCAAGAATATCCCGGGAAGAGCAACTACTGATGAAGTTGGAAGATGTCAGATTCTTTACATAAAACATAAAAGAAGAAGCAATTTCTGACACAATCTTTCTGATGTAAAACAAAGAGGCAGATCGCTGGCCACCACCATGCATAATAATCATGTGAATCAGCCAGCAGACAAGATTCGTCACTCTCTTTCCACACTAAAGATGATGGTGCTGATAGTAATAACGGATAAAGATAGGCAAGCATCTCTGGCAATAACAGTAAAGGAATCGGGTCATATCGATCTATAGGATATCCGGGTCATGTCATCAGTCGTAAATCGTCACAGGCGTGTCGTCTCCTGTCCAAGCGCTCATCTCTCGCCTATCTCGCCAATTCAGTCCCTTCGTGTTCTCGCTGTCGTCCCCTGGGCGAGGCGAATGCGTGAAACTTGAGTTGCTTACAAGCCCCGGCTGCTGAACGCAAGCGCCCTAGGCGGGCCAATCGATCGTCGGTCACGGCCCAGTCTCCCGCCTTCGTAGCTCTCAGGACTGCTTCCTCCACTTCGGCTGCCCTCGCTCGTCGACATGTCACTGTCATCTGCATAACGGGATCTTCTTCCCTTGCCGATGGCTACGGGGATCCCCTGTACGATCCCACCGTGGTCATGGCCCGCCGGATACTTTCCATCATTGACGGAGAAGTTACGACAGATGAGATAGGCCCGCATGGCTGCATTTTCCCGAGCCAGGGTATCAGAGTCGCAAACAATATCCGTCTGGTATTCGCGGTTGTTGACACGAACAATGCAGGTATATCCCGTAGTGTTGGCGTAGGATTCGTAGATCGGCTCCGGCCAGTGACGGCGTCGGCAGAGACCTGCACAATGGTTATTGGATACTGGACGTGGGACGTTATTTTAGGCGTTCTGGATCCCCAGCCCGAAACGCCAATGACAACAATTCTCCGAGACATCAACAAATCATACAGAAGAAAGATAAGATGGCCGCCCTCAATGTTCTCCGGATGATGGTTTGCTGCTTTTCAGGGCTTCTGAAGACAACAAACTCGCACATGCAACGATCAACAACCCTGGTAGACGAGGCGCAAACGAGGCGAGAGAGCCCAATCGGTATAGCACATCGGCAGCACGAGACTTGATGCAAAAAATAGGAGAACTACATACTCGCAAGGTACAGGACATAGTACATCCTGATCGAAGTGAGATAGGTGCCCAATAGATTGTGTAGCGTAAGACGAAGCTGGGTAAGTATTCGCTGCCTCGAGTCTCTTGAGACTGCACAAAATTCCGGCGATCTATATTGAGTGTTGATTCTTGATGCCCAACGGCCACGTTTCGCTGCAATAATTAAAGGCCCACGACAGGGGAGTTCAATCGAAGAGGCTTAGGATAACCAAGATCAAGGAGAGCGACGGGAATCCACAAGAGATTTGAAGCTAACAACCCTAGGAAGGCAGCAGCACACCCTGCAAACGCGGGAGCGATGAAAAAAAAAAGAAAAGGTAGGCGATTAATATCATGTTAGCTAGGTCTAATGAGCTCAAATAAATCAGGTGGGGTCCATGAATCGGCGGGCAAGAGTTGATGGCAATAATAACAAAAAAATCATGGAAGGTGAAAAGACAAAAGAAAATATTAAACGGTATTGAAAAGCAATGGTTTTCGACCGGAGCAATGGGGGTGCTCCACCAAAGTCCGTGAACGGAGACGAAGAAGAGGAGGCCCAGTGTGGTCCTAAAGTTCCCTAGCCTCAATTGACTCGTTGTCTTTCTGCTTGGAGTTGAAACTCTGATGTGCTGGCATAGCTTCTAGCCAGTGATTCAGCATGAAAGATCAGGATGTACCGACCCATCTGCCACGGTGTAATTCGCCGCTGATCGAGGCGGAGAGGATTGACATAGTGCTCAGTTTCGCCTGGCCAAATCGGCCATCTCGGCCTTGCCCAATTCCTGCAGGACGATTGCCGGGCCCCTTGGTGTCATCCTTGGAATTTTTTTTCCTTTTTCCCTGAGAATGCAGAAAATGCTGAGGAAGAGAAGGATGCTTCGAATCCCCGCAGAGAAGATGGAATCAATGGAGTCGCTGTCCTAGCGGGAAGGAAGCAGGAATCAAGCAATGCTTGCACAAAAGAGAATCAATTAGGATTAGCCCCTCGAGAGTCCGCTAATGCAGACAATAGTGACAATTCACAACGAGGGGTTGGCTCATGTCACGCAGAGAAGCCCTGGTTGAATTCCCCGGATATCCATCAATATTATGGGTGAATAATCTTGAGAGTCAGCGCGATTTAATTGTCAGTTTTGCGAGGGAACAGACAACGCGTTTTTGCAATGTATAAGGTTGTCCCATGGCCCGGGTCGTAATCCGAGTAAGCGCCCTCCCCTTTCTTGGAAGATTTGGATGACCTGTTCGACTCTCGACAACCGCATACGGAATCGATGGCGATCCTTGAATGATAAGAATTTTAAAACTGGAAGCCCAATGGGGAGACGGGGACCAAGGAAAGGAGCAATGGCAACATTTCCGGGGTCAACAGAACACAAAAGCTCATTGACGCCGGTGGTTCGACAATTCGTGGGTGGCACGAGAAGCTAGCAATGCAAAAAAACCGAAGCTCTGAATTGATAATCGGTGAACCAAGGTTAGATTGGCTCAGCCATGGCTCGTTATTGAGGTTGACGGGCAGGCATCGGATGCAGTGATGAGTTGGCAGTTTCGCTTGCTTCGCGCGGCGGGGAACCCATGCCATTTTTCTACTCCGTACACGAGGTGGAAAGGAGAAGGAAGATTTAAACCTTGCAGCGGCATTAGCATGATCCTTTCTCCTGCCCGTTGATATCCCGGGAATATTCAGTACACCGTAAAGGAGACACACCAACCTCTGTTCTGGCTTCAGCCTCGATTTTCCTTTTGCCTTCCCGGGGGAGGGACGGAGAGGGGGCTGACTGTGGCGAGTTGCAGTGCTCGAGTCTGAGTGAAAATGTGGATGGTACATATTCGTCTTGTCAATCCAATAGCGCCCGTGAGGATGACGTCCGCTGGCTTTCTTTGAAGGCTTTGTGCATGGGAACTAGGCCTGAGCTAGTAGGAGATTCGATGCAGTTTAAGAAAGACATGTGGGAAAGATAGATAGGAGGCTGAACTGACTCGGCGGATCGGGAAAGTGACCTGGGAGAGGGGGTAGAGGGAAAAAAGAAAGGAGTTGATGATGAGCCCTGGTTGGTCCTTGACGGACGTGACCGAGAGCACCCCCGAACTGACCTTCTGGCGCATCACAGAACAGGGAAATCGATAATAGGAATATATATAAGCATATTTCTTTTCGAACTCGCCATTTACTACTACTAGTCTTGTTGCTCCTTCCGTGTGTGCCTTGCCGGTTGGCAGAACACGGACAGGGAGAGTTGAAGATTTATCCCATGCTACTTGGTATCTGTTGATGCAGAAGTCATGGAAACTGCCTGATGACCACAGTCATCCTGCTTGATAGGTATGGAATATGCTCCTCTTATCTGAAGTGCTTCCTACTCCTGAAATTCAAACATCTAGAGGCCTGTTTTCACACCAAAGACGCATCCGCTCTGCACTGTTATGAGGTATAACATATAACGGGTGGAACGCTGCCAGGCGGTCATTCTCTTCAAACACATTCACATCCGTTACATGACCTTCCGGATTTCGAACGGGGACATATTCCCATGAAAATGCTGCAGAGAATTCTGCCTTGGAAGTAGCACTGACGTCCGTGTGGTAATGGCGATACTGCACCGAACTGAGGCCCGTGAGGGTGTAGCATGTATGGTACGAATCGGCATGTCTTTCATAATTAGTAAGCTTGCATGTACCTCGTATGAAGGTAGGAATTTCGACCTACTTTCCAGGCTTGTCGCGAAGGCCTCCGTTTGTTGCCTGACAACAACCGAGGATATATCTCGTCAGCCCTTCTCGACTATAGAGATTTCCGACAGCAGATTCCTTGTAGGACGCAGCTATTTGAGTTCCGTCCAAGGCAGATTGGATCAGAGGCCAGCAGCTCCCGACCCAATGACTGTAGCACCCATCAACCAGCTTATTGGTCCTCCCAGCGAACCCCCCTTCAGGTGCATATTGTCGAGCAGAAAGCCAAGATACAAGTAACGGAACGTCCATGTACCTGCTATGGTTAACATTCAGCCGATCAATGATAGGTAGGTTAGCCGTCTTACTTGAGAACCGTAGCTTCAGGGTGGCCAAGGATGCATAGACACGCCAATGCACAGAATGCGTAGGCGCCATGCGCTTCCGTACCAGGGCTGCCGGAAATCCCACCTTCAAACGTTTGGCCTAAAAAGATTAGCTACCTCTGGTATTTGAGCTGGCTGTCACATACATCGGGATAGGTATTCTGGAAGGCCACCTGTAAAGGTTTCTAGGCCATATTGTCGGGCTCTGGCCTCGGGCGGCAAATCAAGTGGCAAGTCCAAAAGAGAGATGATCACCATGGCGCAGTAGGCGCCTCTAACAATGCATTTAGTAAAATGAGGTTGGCGTACAAGAACATTGAAAAGGAAAATTTACCGGACGTCTTCTTCCCCACCCTCACAGACTGTAATACCTCCGTCTGGCTGCTTTAGCTTTCCCAGCCATCTCCACCTGATTCAAGGTTAGTGTGTGTTAACTTTATCTTTGGAGTTAACATGGGTCTTACATTGCTCCACGATCAATAAGATTCAATGCCTCATCGCCCCCAACCATAGCGAGAGAGAGCACCGCGGCATAGCTTGATGCACAGTGCGATATTTGGCCATGGCCTCCACCAAACCCGCCTGTAGGGTTCTGCATCGGGGTAAATGTAGATATCGTACTAAGAAGAAATGAATTTAGATAGAAATTCGAACGAAAAGTTCCAGGGAGGGGTGTCAAGCCAAGCCACCCATACAACGAGGGGATACCTGCAAGCAAGCGCGAAATTGAAATCCGAACCAGGGAATTGCTTACCGTTCACGATGTCTACTAACATCTTCTCCTAAGAGACTCAGACCAGCTAGTGCCCAATAGGTCATCCAGGGACGACTGGCATCCATTGCAACGAACCCTGAAGGGTAGTCTTCCAGGGAATCATACAGATAGCCAATATGCTCATCTCGTTTGAGCGGGGGAGCCCCGTGCTGGTTCAGAGGGCTCTTTTGACTACCGTGAACTCCTTTGAGAAATGGTAGACACTTGTTTAGTGTATCATCCTGCAGCTCAGTTGTTTCTGTGATGAGAATGTCCCTGAGCATTGGAGGTTCTGTAAAGAGAGCTGGAACAGCAGGACGTGATGTGGCTTCGGCCATCCTGAGGGCTTGGCCTGACGGCGAGTATTTGGAAGCGAATACTGTAGACAAATCGCTACTGACCGGTTGCCGGACCCTGATAATTTTCGTCGCAAGCCTCTCTACCTGGGTAGTTTGGCCGGATGACGGAAACCGAACCTTTCGACGCTTTTTCCGCGGTGCAACAATGGTCACAGGCATGAACTCGAGGGAAAGAAAGAATAGATATTAACAGTACTAGTCTGATAATTTCTAAAATGTTATTGCAGGAAGTATTGTGGACGCCCGTGGCGATGGCATGTTCTGATTGTTCACCACCTAGCTGGCAATTGTTGGAGGGACCATTGTTCTTTTCTGCCGATGAGTTGGGCGCCCAGGATAGCAGAGCCAGCCAACTGCGCAGCAGACTGTCGTCGTCCCACTTTTCCGATACGCGAAGAGCATGAAAAATGCGGAGGAAATGGTATCTTGTTACCACGATCAGTCCTCCTGGCTCTGTTTGAGGCAAGTAGTCTAGATTCAGATCTTTCCCCCCAGACCTGTCAGCGGCTTGAGAAGCGGCGACTGCGGCGACTCGGTGTTGCTCATCACGTCATGGTCCTGCCGCCTACCTTGTACCATAACCGCCCGAGTGTCCCGTGATCAATCAACCAATAAGGCAATGATCGCCACTCACATGCAGGCTTTGACTGGGTCACTGGGCTTCCTTTGAGATATTATGGAGACCGCAAGGTTCCGTTCACGAAGTCAGTTGCAGGCGCCCCAGCCTCGTTTTGAATAATAATCCCACAAACATCGCTCAGAAGACGGGCCTCAGGGGTTATGGAGCAATCCATTTCAGGTTATTATTGTTCTCTTCATGCTGAAGTCTTGAAATGGTTGGCAACAATCTCACACCCATGGACGACTCCTGGAGGGCAACAACGCTGAGCCTCCCAGCCAAGGTCCCGTCCCCTCAGCAAGGCCTGGGTCTCCTCTTTGTATCATTCGCTGCTCACAGACAACTAATGTGCAGCAGCGATGGCTTGCATAACCCAGTCAGGACTTAAAAGTATAGTAGTCGTACTCTTATCGCTGCTAATTGCAGAGTGCTTACACAGAGAACTCAATCAATGCCACCTTTCGACTGTCACAGCATCGCAAGTTGCTCACGACGCTGCGAGCAATCCCCAGAGCTTCCATTTGCAAATGGACTAGAGTATGAGGACAAAAGCGATCAACCGTGTTTTACAAATTGTGCGATGGCTCGAAGCCACAGCCAGGTACTTCCCGAGTCAATGTTAGTGATCTTGATTAAAGCCTCTGCTATCCATCTACTGGCTCTCGATCGTCAGGAATTTCACTTGTCGAGCTCCGCCAACCTGGAGATCCTCATGTAGCGCCAACGGCTGCAGAATAACTTCCTCACATCAAGATTTCTGACTCTTCTTCCTCGGTTTTCTGTTTCACCCTTTCAAAATGTCCAAAGCTATCGGACGGAGGAGCTCCCGCCTTGCAGCTCGGCTGACGAACAGGATATGATCTGTCACTCGGTCTCGGGATCTGTCTGAAGAGGAAGCCTCGCCGCCGTCGCCACGGCCCTTGCGCCCCCCAATACAAGCTGTCCAGAAGACCAAAGGGCATGGTGCTGGGTAAATAATCAGAACTGCGGCACGGAGGATGGGAGAGAATGCCTCTCCCTCTCCAAACACTCCGATGCATTGTTGCTGCATACAGAGTCACAAGCTACCGAAGAACTCTTGCCACGCAGTAGGACCAAATTGCTTGTCACCGTCGCTATCAACTGCTTGCCCCTTCAACAAAATTGATCTCTCGCTTGGCCGCGTCAAGAACATTAATAGCCGACAGCAAAGACTAAGGCTAATCTCAGTCGAGCACAGAACATGTTGCTCTGATGATTCACAGTAGCGCGGGAAAGAAGATTGGAGCTAGTGCATCATCGGCCACCTTGTTGGCAACAGAAGCACATGTGTGCAGCGTTGATTGACTACTGGTTTTAATTAGGCGTGTATAGGTCTGGGCAGACATGCTCTGTGCTTGACTACATACAGAGCAGGGCGGAGATTTATTGTGTTCCATTGAATCGGGGGACATGAAAATAGCGAAGCATGGAGGAGAGGATGATGCTCGCACAGTCGTCGTATCTACAACTTATTCTGATTTACTCCGAGGAGGCAGCCCTGTCAGACTCTCTGCTGCTCGACAAGGGCCGTGCTTACAACAACCTTGTCCTTCCTCAGGCTCCTATCAGCGACTCAGCGGGGTCAATCCCGGTCAGGTTTTCTCGCTTTTCAACCGGTATTGCCACGCTCTCGGATCGGCGGCCTGCACCAATGGTGGGCGCTCCAACCTCAACAGATCTGAGGCCATGATTTCCACTGATCTTCCTCACCCGAGAGCGCGTCCCAAGTCTTCTCGCTCGGAAAGCCCGCACGGTGCCATGGAACAGGTGTTGACAGTTAGTTTCTTTGTTCGGAATAGCCTTGGCTGCTCTAGTTGAGAAGTGCACACGATTTTCAATTCGATGGCAGAATGCGAGGTGATGATGACAAGCAGTCGCGAGATTATGTTGCATTGCCTTGTCAGCGGCTGGGAAGCGCCGTCCACCTGTGGGCATCTGTACGGACGACAGAGAATATCATACGTATCTGGCTAGTAGATATTACTACTAGCTCACCACGATTTTGCATCGTCACGGCTTCCCAGAGGACCCAGGCGAGACCCGCTCAGGACATCATGGGACTGGCCGCTCGCCTTAGTGGCTCATCATCAAGCTCATCATCCCATTATCCTTGCCATGGCCATCTGGAATCTGTCCGGAGCGAGGGACACTAGCCTCCAACGGGCTTGGGCTTGGAGCTCCCGTGCTCGGCCTCCATCGAGGGCGCAAGTTTTGGCCAACAGAAGGCAATCGTGTGGCATTAAGAGTGCCCCCACTTTGATAGCGATAACTCGACCTTCCCAGGATCCCCTAGCGTATCTCCGGCTCACGCACCTCCCGCTTCACCGCTGCTTTGCTCCCCACCGCTCTCTGCCCACCATGGTCTCATCCTATCGTCGTGCCCTCTTCTTCTCTTTCGCACCCCCGGATTCTGGGCTTTCTGCTCACCCGAGAGAGCCTTTTCCTTGAGGCTTCCTGGTCGTAACTCCGTTTTGATCCCTTTTCCTCTCTTGTGCTACCTTTTTTCCTCTGCCCGTCGCCATTATATTGCCATCTCTTTTATTTCCACCTTTATTCTCCTCGATACTCGGAAGATAGACGGCTGCGACGATGTCAAATGTCGAGTTGACCGGCGACGGTTTCATCGGCCTCGATTATGACTCGAGAAACTACATTCAGCCTCAGTCATGGCCAGTGGCGGTGGACCACCAGGCCTCCCAGCGGACTGACGGTTCGCGAGACATCTCACCCTTACAAACCAGCGGTCACGCTTTCGAACAATCGGTAGCCCAGGATGCTAACCTCATCGTTGACTGGCAATTCCAGCATCTACAACCCCACCTTCAATACTCTCAGGACGAGGCAACCGCCGCGCCCCAGTTCACAACCGCAAGCTATGGCATGACTCTCCACTCTTCGCCCGTTGATCTCATGTCAGGGCCTCATGGTCAGATGAGCACGAGCCTGCTGGATGGTCCTTATTTGCCGCTCGCCGCGCCCGTTGACATGGTATCATATCCTTATCAGGATCTCCAAGCAGACCTTCTCGGGTTTCAACCTCACGGTCTTCCAAACATGTCATCATATACAGCTCCACAAAGTATGATTGAAAGCAGCTCACCGACGGACACATATCTGGAAGTCCGCTCCCTCACCAGCTCCAGTAGCGACAATGGCTGGAGCATGATTGAACCTAGACACTCCCACGAATTTTCTTTTCCGGACCAGGTCTTTATCAACCCAACCCAGACTCTCCACGATAGAAGCCTGTCGGAATCATCCTACTCGACCTCTTACGGTAGCTTTGTCGATGTATCGAATCCTGTCAACTCGCCTTGCTCAGAAACGAACTTCGAGTATAACAGTCCAGTGAACCGCCGTGTTTCCTTTGACCACACCTCTCATGGGTCACAATCCCCCACCGCAATTAGCCCCGCCGCCATTGTCCGACCAATTCAAGTACCGGCCAAGAAGGATAATTCGCCGACCCGCTCTTCAGGCTCTCAGTCCTCTTCGCCGCCAAGCAGAAAGCCCTCTCGCAAGAGCCCCATAGCTGCCAGAACCGCAGAGACCAAGGTCCGGAAGCAATCTCAGAACGGCAAGTCCGAAACCACCGAGAAGAAGGTTGGAAAGCGCAAGGGTCCTTTGAGACCGGACCAGCGAAAACAGGCTAGCGAAATCCGAAAGATGAGAGCGTGCCTGCGCTGTAAATTTTTAAAGAAGACTGTAAGACCCCATCGAATCCATAGTGGACTTGAGCTCATTGTATACTAATCCCGACAGTGCGACAAGGGCGAACCATGCGCTGGTTGCCAACCTTCGCATGCCCGGCTATGGCAGGTTCCCTGCACTCGTATCGACATCAAGGAAATAGGCTACTTTATGAAGGATTGGAAAGCCGACTATGAGCGGCACATCACCCTTGGATTCTCAGTGGGAAATATCAAAGGCTTTTCAGATCACGAAAAAACTCTGTTTATAACTCACGGCTACGGCCAGGTTCTTCCGATCAACGCCCGCGAAGTATACGTACACAATGAACAATGCTTCAGCATCGACTGGGTGGAAACGATGAACCGTGAACCTACCCAGCATGAAGTTGAGACCGCGAAACTGTCTGCTGGTATGGAGGGAATCTCGCATGCCATGTTGTCCGATTACCTAGACCGCCATATCGATGGGAACGGCACTTTTGAGAAGTTCATCGACGACTACTTTGAGGGCACGCCATTTTTGACGCAGATGCTCAAGACAGCATTCCGGTACTATTTCCGCACAAAGATGCCTGTCATTCGCAAAGCTTTGAAGCTCATCCTTGCCTATAATTTGACGCTCCATGTCACTATGGTCGAGGGCTTGGGCGAGGAGGACGGTTTTTTAGGAAAAATCCAAGATCAAACCAGCAAGTTCAAGGGAAAGACAATGGCACCTGTGATGATCAATTTCCAGATCAAGTGCGCCATGGCAAATATGTGGCGTGAGCTGCAGAAGGATGTCTTGGAGGAGCTGTCCAGCCTCTATTCTAGCGTCTACAGTGGCGATAAATTGAAGAACTGGCCTACCATTTTCATTCTGGCGTCAATTCTTTTGGCAGTCTGGGAAGAAATGCAGTTTGACTGCCACTACCGCACTCCGGTGAGTTCCCTACAGACCATTCTTGCTTGCAGCTCTGACCGTGATAAGGATGCCGCTGCTGTTGACAAGTTTTGCACCGACATGGAGACTACACCTGTCGGCGTCATTGTTGGCCTGTTCCAAGCTATTTCTCAGAAGCTGCCTGCGTTCTCCGACTGGGAAACGTCCAAACACCACCACCTGCTTCAATCAAACCCCGATGTCTGCAACACTATGACTGAAGTGCGCCAGCATGTTGAGAAATTTGGTAAGATGCACCGCCACCCTACATCGTCATCGTGTAACGCTCCATGCTAATACCCTTACAGAGAGTTATCTCCGTGGCCGTTCAGCGACCAAGTTCAACAGAAATGACTTTGACTGCCTATCGAACAAATTCGTTTCTAGACTTGTTATTCGAGCGAACTAGAACGATTATCGAAGCACATAGGTTACGGCTCGGCATTTAACGACACGCAAAAGTTGAATGAGATATGCCAGCATTTATGATTATGAGACTCGCAGTGAAGCTATTCTATTTAGCAATTCCGTCTGTCTACTTGCATTTGATTGTCTCGGTCTTCGTCAGCCTTTCAGCTATTTCCTTATTTTTTTTTTTCACTTTGGGGACTGGTATTTCCCCCACCTCCTGACCAGCAAGTTTAAAGTTCGAGCCTGAAACACCTGTTTATGTATCCAAGCTATGCTCTTTTCTTCCCCTTCAGTGATTGTACCTTCTCGCACAGTACTTACAACAGCGATGATGAGGATCACGATGTCACGATATTATACGGTCACGAAAATTTAACAGCGAATCATGGCGGCAACTGAGTTGTCGAGCTTGTTCCGAGGCTAGCTCTCGCTTCATGATATTACTGTGTTTGCACTTGTGTACTTAGTTTCTTACTTTTCTGAATTCTTGTGTTAAGTAACGGACGTTGGCCGCTTTCAGTGGGGGAGACTCCGAGAAAGCGCTAGGTGATGTTTATACAAAGTTCAATGATGAAATCCATATTCCCCGGGCTCTTGTGTAATCCGTACTCGACAGAACTACAGCAACTCAATGAGCGTTAGTTGCTCAAACTTGATTCCTAGTCTTTCCGACATTCGAGCTCCCCCCTTGCTTATATTGCGGAGACAAGGGGGTCACTGGCAATCCACGTGTACTTCCGAAGGTGCGTCTTCATACGCTGTGACATGGCCTGAAGTACGTATTCCGCGAACCTTGATGAGAGCTGTTGCTCCAAATCTGCAGGGAGACCGATATGGAACGTGAGGGACGTTGCCATGTTGGCTCGAGACTGAGTCGGGCAACAAGCGGGTTGCGGAAAGCGGGGAAACTAGCAGGCTAAACCGCATGCGACGATCACCTGATCCCCAAAATGCCCGCTACTAGCATAAGCGCCTCATTAGAGTCTCGCGGTGTCCACCTCCGGCCGATAAGGAGGACAAAACACGTCATTCATCCTTCCCCGAGGTTGTCGCAACTTCGCAAGGAAGCAGACAATGGCCATCAGTATTCACACGGGGTTGGCCCAGAATTGACGCAAAGTTTAATCAAGCCTTGGAAACGTTTAAGTAACAAAAAGCCGAATCGACAGGGGCACGGCCGATAACTGGTGGCGTCAGTGGCGGTGGACGGAGTTGGCCTCGACTGGCGAGAATGACACCAAGCACGAGCTTTGAGATGATGTGAGGCCAGCATTTTTCTTCGTCAGGCGTTTGTCGATTTTGCAGGTGGCCCCCAACACTTGTCTTTTGTATTCTGTCAGGAAAAGGGCTGGGAGCACAAATCAGAGTGACTAGTGGCAGTGCTTTGAGTCATTGGTGACTAGAATCATATCGACAAGCAAGTTGCTTGTACTCCGTAGGCTCGACTATTTCTGGAGTTGCCGTCTTAGATGAATTGAGCATAAGAATAAACAGCCCGCAAATGCTTGGTTAAATGGTACGGGTCAAAAGGGCAAGGTCGGGGAATCTGCTCTTCCGTCAAAGTGAATAACTACGGAATGTGCTCGTAGGCGCCAGAACCAAAGGCCGGGTGCCTGCTGCTGAGAACGCCTTTTTGAGTCTTTGTCATGACATGGCTCTGCCAATCCGGCTTCAGCCTGGCTTGACATCACGTTATCGGCGAATCGCGCTGACCGACACTGACTAAGTTGCTTCGCCTCCCCTCGCTCCCTCCCACTCGGAAGGTACTTAAGGCCCGCCTCTTTCCTTCTCTCTCTCGTGACTACTTTCTTCCCACCTACACCTCTCTCATCCGTGAGATTTTCTACCTTTAACCCTTCACCTATCTCGCTCTCTCCACATCCTCCACATCTGCAACCTAGTTGATTCCTTATCGCCAGCATCATGCAGATCTTCGTCAAGACCCGTAAGTACTCTTGCCTCACCGATAACACCGGAGAAGCGTCTGACACTTAGTCTCTTTTGCAGTTACTGGCAAGACCATCACCCTTGAGGTCGAGTCTAGCGATACCATCGATAATGTCAAGACCAAGATTCAGGATAAGGAGGGCATCCCCCCGGATCAACAACGCCTGATTTTCGCCGGAAAGCAGCTTGAGGATGGCCGCACCCTTTCTGACTACAACATTCAGAAGGAGTCTACCCTTCACCTTGTGCTTCGCCTGCGTGGTGGTATGCAGATCTGTAAGTTACTCTGAATTCGCCACTCGTTGGCCACCTTCCCCTCATCTCCCCGAATAACACTAACGATTCTATAGTTGTCAAGACTCTGACCGGCAAGACCATTACCCTCGAGGTTGAGTCTAGCGACACTATTGACAATGTCAAGACCAAGATCCAGGACAAGGAGGGTATTCCTCCCGACCAACAGCGCCTGATCTTCGCCGGCAAGCAACTCGAGGATGGCCGCACCCTGTCTGACTACAACATTCAGAAGGAATCCACCCTTCACCTCGTTCTCCGCCTCCGTGGTGGTATGCAAATCTTCGTCAAGACTCTCACAGGGAAGACGATCACCTTGGAGGTGGAGTCATCCGACACAATCGATAATGTAAAGACAAAGATTCAAGACAAGGAGGGTATCCCTCCGGATCAGCAGCGTCTCATTTTCGCTGGGAAGCAACTTGAAGATGGCCGCACACTCTCAGACTACAACATTCAGAAGGAATCCACACTCCACCTCGTCCTCCGCCTGCGTGGTGGTATGCAGATTTTCGTGAAGACACTCACCGGCAAGACGATCACATTGGAGGTTGAGAGCTCCGACACTATCGATAACGTCAAGACTAAGATTCAAGATAAGGAAGGAATCCCCCCAGACCAGCAACGTCTTATCTTCGCTGGTAAGCAGCTGGAAGATGGACGTACGCTCTCCGACTACAACATCCAGAAGGAGAGCACGCTCCACCTGGTGCTCCGCCTTCGCGGTGGCAACTGATGACTTTTGTTTTGAATCATTTTACGGCTCATCTATGGGTTAACAGACCTGCATGGCGTTGGATGGGTTATTCTTTTTTTTGACGGTTAATCTGGGCATACCTTCTCATACCTTCTTTGCAACCTTGTGTCACCTTGATGGTGTTTAACGACCGATATCACTACCTCTATCCTGAGTTCTAAATGAAACACATATCCTGTTTCCAAGCTAAGCTACGCATGTTCTTCTGTAGTCAAATGATTAGTATAGTCTCCGTAAACCAGCGCGTCATCCATCTAACAGTATCGATGCTTGCCCTCCAGTAACAGGATGTAATATCCCATCGTCCGTCCCGATCTCGCGCCAGGAGGATGCAGCACTCGCCACGAAAAGCTACCACGTGACTAACGCCACGGAGGCCGTGTCTTGAAGAGAACGCGGGTATCGTTCAGAGAACATGATTTGTGGTCTGTCAAGAACTGACAGGTTCCTACAACATGAGTTATCGGTCGGGATGCCCTCTTACTTCTACCATCTCGCGATCGATCTATTTTCACGGCCGCAGTCCGAACTCAACATTTTTGCCAAAGACCCATCGGTGACAACCTCGTTATCTTTCGACTCCGCATGCGAGGCTCTCATCCCCTTCCAAAAGCGCTCGTCAAGCTCGACAGACCGCAATATTCGCCATCAGCCATACAAGAAACACCGATACGACTTTTCCGACTCTTCCAGTGAGATCCGCACTCGCTCCGCACCAAATCACCCCTCCTCCCCGCCCTCTGCGTCGCCCTACACCAACCCACCCATCAGCACACCCGAGCTAGAGAAGGACCTACGCTTAGACAAGGTCTTTATCGAGTGCATTGACATGGTCCCTTCCGTCAGCGAGAACTCGGTTACGACGGGTATCGGGACCGATATCCTAGGCGGTCTCCGCACCAAGGGCGAGTACTTCCCACTTGACCAGAAAACCTCAGAGAGCGTCTGGGGGGTTGTACATTTATACCGGGATGCCCAAGAGACCCCATATTTGGCCGCGGACGACTATCCCGCCGAGCTCAAAGGATCTTGTGCCGCAGTTGTGAGGCGAGCATATGGGGAACAGGAGCTTGGACGAGGTGTGGGCAGCAGTAGCAAAATGCGTCCACAAAGTATCGGATCTGCTTTGCAGCCTGAGGAGGATTGTACGACTTTATGCGTGCTTGCTGTGCCGTCCTACATGTCTGCTTCTGACTTTCTTGGGTTTGTGGGCGAAGCGACGATGGAGGATGTCAGTCACTTCCGGATGATACGGACAGCGCGCGCGAATCGATATATGGTTTTGATGAAGTTTAGGAGTGGTAAAAAAGCGAGGGACTGGCAGAGGGACTGGAACGGGAAGATTTTCAATAGTATGGAGGTGAGTTTGCTCCTATTCATTTATTTTTGTTATGGTCTACTAACATCAGGTCTCTCTAGCCTGAAACTTGCCATGTCGTATTCGTCAAGACCGTTGAGATACAAAGTGTTGATTCGGATTCTCAGGCTCAAATGTTGCCGTCGCAGCAGACTTCGCTACCCTCACACGCGGCAGCTTCTCAGCCAGCAGCTATAGGTTCAGCCTCGCTTTCAACAAAACCTCTCGCTCCCCCAACACCGTCCTTGATCGAGCTACCCACATGCCCTGTGTGCCTTGAGCGAATGGATGAAACTACCGGCTTGCTCACCATTATATGCCAACACGTTTTTCACTGCACCTGTTTACAAAAGTGGAAGGGAAGCGGTTGCCCGGTCTGCCGTTATACTCAAGACGAATTCCGCAAACCGAGTCAGGGTCTCCCCTTTGACAACAATGAACCTGCCGAGTGCAGCACCTGCCATTCGGATATCAACCTCTGGGTCTGCCTCATATGCGGCAATGTCGGGTGCGGGCGGTACGATAGCGCTCACGCATTTGCGCACTATAGTCAGACCTCACATGCTTTTGCCATGGACCTTTCTACACAGCGTGTATGGGATTACGTAGGAGACGCATACGTGCACCGAATTATCCAGAGCAAGACGGACGGAAAGCTTGTGGAGCTCCCCGCAGCAGACAACAGCGCCCTAGACCCACCCGACTGGACCGACGCAGTTCCCCGTGAAAAGTTGGAGAACATGAGCGTCGAATACACGCATCTTCTAACCAGCCAGCTTGAGAGCCAGCGAGCTTACTTTGAAGGCATCCTCGAACGGGCTGTCGATAAAGCCTCGCAGGCCAGCGCAGCAGCGACATCCGCCCAGGAAGCCGCAGATACTGCCACCGCCACCCTTCGCAGTGTCGAGGGTAACTACGATAAACTATGCAACGAAACCGTACCTAGTCTAGAACGTGATAAGACCCGAGCAGAGAAACGTGCGGAAAAATTCGAGACTATGGCGCGCAAGATGGAGCGCGAGTGGCGCGAGGAGAAGACCATAAATGAGAGCTTGATGGAACGGATCGAGCATCTCACGGCGGAAGTTGAGGCTCTCAAGGCGGCCAATATTGACCTTACCGAACAGAACCGGGACTTGACGTTTTTCATCAGCGGGTCCGAGAAGCTGAAAGATCAGGGTGAAGAGGTTGTTCAGGGAACTGTTAGCGTTCCTGACCCTCCAAGCGGCTCGAAGAAGAAGGGAAAGGGGAGAAAGAAGTAGGCCTGAGAATGTGTACTCTCATTTCAACCCATCAGCTGCTCCTGCTACCCATAGCAACCCGATACACTTCAATCTCGATAGGTCTTGGCGCGGAAACATGGAGTAAGTTCCTCTTCTAGAACTGGCTCTTTGATGGCCCCGAGTTAATTTTTCCAGCTTCGGTAGTGCAGTTTGATATTCAAGTAGAGCTTCAGTCGACACAGGCTCAGAGAGACTTTGATAATAATAAGCTAAGGTAGCAAATTGGATGCATGCATCTACTGCTCGCTACACAATAGTACTGTTACAAGGTCTATCCATAAATTATAGTACATAAAGGCGCAGAGTTGGCACAAGATCATATCCCCTTTCGAATTGCCCAAAAGTAATTCCCCCAGCTTTCTGAACCAGGTAAAAACTTCCAACCCAGACCAGGGAAATACACCACCCCTTCGCACTTCCACCTCATCCCGTTCAGCGCCTCGCTTCCGCTCCTCATAACCGAACCTCGCTCTAGGTCCGAACACCGCATCAATCCTTCGCTAGCCCAGCGCTCCAGCTCATCCGGATTCACAAATTTCCTCCACTCGTGCGTACCCTTAGGTACAACGCCGATCGGCCACGGCGCCTCGGCAATGACCTGGTTTATCAGGAAAGAGGGCCATGTCCGAGCGATCGTCGATCCGACTAGCCAGCCACCCGGTTTAAGGAGGCGCAGACAGTCCGTTAAGAAGGAGAGGGGGGAAATCGAAGCGTTTGTGTCGATGTGCTCGATGACTTCGAAGAGGGTGATGATGTCAAAGCCATCTTCCCTCTTTACCAGCTCGCCTCCTGCGCCATATAGGCATGAACTTGTACTCGTTGACGTGTGTGCGATAACATCTTCAAGCGTGCAGTTCACATACCGGAACCGTCCCGAGTCTAGGTGCGCCGAAACCTTGGGGTCCTTGCGTGCATGATCTCGCGCGATCTGGATAAGTGTAGAGGTGGGATCAATGGCTGTTATTGACGCCGCGCGGGTCACTGTCTCTACGGCCCTTTCTGTCTTCGATTCAGGGAGCGGGATTGTGCGCGCTAGCGACTCGGCGAAGATGCCGCCTCCGCAGCCGACGTCGAGGTAGTGTAGGGGGTTTGGGTTGGCCCCCGGTATCAAGGTGATATCTGGAGGTGCGTCAAAGAGGCAGGATGCGATAAAGTCATGGCGAAGGGGGTTCATGAGGTGGAGGACCCGCGAGGGGCCCATGGGGTCCCACCAGGAGCTTGCGAGGGAGGAAAAGTGGGAAACTTCAGAGGCGGAGACGGAGGATGTGGCGGACGTTGAGTGACAGCGGCGGGGTAGAGGGCGGAAGAGGAGGGAGGCGGCGCGAAATGATGGTCTAAGAGGGGCCATTTTTCTCCAAGCTAGGAGGCGCGAAGGCCAGACTTTGAGGATTTGAGGATATTCCAGTGCAGAGACTAAATGAGAGCTTTGGTCAATTATAAGTGTATGGGGACCTATGATTTGTTAGGAATAGCTTCCACGAAAGGTGTGTATGTCGACTTTGAGAATTGAAAGAAGTACCATGGCTAATTGGACGTAGTTGGCTCTTACAGCTTCGTTGTAACCAACTCTGGAAGATGGAGGAGAAAATACCTCGTAATCGGGTGATCTCCAAACCTCCAATGATGTAGAACAAACATGCCAAGACTTGTGGATTGTGTCACTATCACCCCCTCTTCCCCCAGCATCTTCAACTGTTCAACATGTTCCGGGTACGGTCCATGGACGATATAATCGCAGAGCATTGAAGCTGAGGAAGGACTCGGCGAGATAATCATCGAAATGAAGGATCGTCAAACGCAAAAGGAGCCCGACCTGAAACAAGTTGAGTGTATCATGTTCCTTGGTCGGATCGTCTATCGGCACGTTTCATACTCGGACTCGAAGGACCAAACCTTCTCGTTTACGGAGTACAGACGTCCTGAGGCCTCTGTGTGATGAGGCGATCCTCGTAGTTCCTCGGATGCGCAGAGTCCAGACGGGAGGCCTGTGAGTGCCGAATTTATGAGTTCCGTGGATGATCGACGAGGACGAATCTCACTACTCAAATCAGCATTTTCTCTCGCATCTTGGTTCTTGGACAAAAGCTCTCGAGACGGTCCTGACAGATATCTCTTGAGGATATCCTGACCATGTCGAATGTGTGCATAGCCGGTGGTCGTGGTCGCGGCACACCGGTACTATCGGCATGGGATATCTGCTCTACCCTGATTGCACTGGTTGTGTACGCACCGCTGTCAGTGCTGGTATCCTTATGTACCATGAATGAATTCCGGTGGAATGTCATAACTGAGCAGATTAGCCATGATCTTCATCTATGGTATGTACACACCAACAGCCTAAACATGACAGATTGCTCAGCTGTCGAAGCCTCGGTCGCTACCTACCAGTATCTGTGATCCAGCGCGCAAGCGACAAGGACGGAACTATATTACAACGATCCCTCCGCTACACCAACGCTCCATTCCAGATCGCCGAGAGAGTGCAGAGGCTAGACTTTGCAGGTTACTGGGTTTACCGTGACTTGTCCATCAAAGCTCGCCCTCAAGATGCAGACCTCGTCCTTTTCCACCTCCACGGTGGAGGCTATGTCATGGGCCACCCACTGGATAATGCACCTGAACTGCTTCTCATCGCAGAGGCACTATCGCGGCGGAACTACACAGTCGCTGTGTTTTCTCTGGAGTACACTCTTGTGCCCAACGCGCCATTACCGACACAGCTCGACCAGACTACAGCCGCATATACCTGGCTTACGCGTGAGCTAAAGGTCGCCACGTCCAAACTGTACCTCATCGGGGAATCAGCCGGCGGCCACCTGATAGTATCCCTTCTGGTGGCCCTCTACCAGCGCACTTTATGTTGTCCGCCGACCACCCTTCCCAAGCCCGGCGCAGCGTTCTTGATCAGCCCCTGGGTGAATCTAAATCCTTGCGGCCCAGATGCACAGGCACAAGATCGAAACCTTGACCCCCGCAGCGCTGCATTCAAACATGTGCTCGAGCGGTTCTCGGTATTAGTCCGCCACGATGTGCCCCTCGCGCACACAGAACTATACGGAAACTTTGCGCGCCCGGCCGCCGAGCGCGGCTCGTGGAAGGATATCCTGCCGGTGAAGACGTGGGTCTCTGCGGGTACAGCGGAGCCCTTATTCCGCTTCGATATAGAGGAGTTCGTGGAGTCTGCACGGCGCGATGGGGCCGAAGTACGGTTTGAGCTGGCAGAGGGGAAAGTGCATGTGTGGCAGTCCGTGGAAGCTCGTGAGCAGGAAAAAGATTTCCTGGCACTGGTGCTGGGGGAAAATAAGGTAGAGTTGATGCCTGGGTATCAACATATTGCGGAGCTAATATGTTCTTGCCTTGAAAGCGCAGGTGATTCTTCAGCTTAGTTGATAATATTTAAGCCCGTGAGAGATGGTGCGCTGCTGGAGAATGATGTCAAGAACACGTAACTATATACCTACAGCTATCTACTACTAGTAACTGGTTATCCTCGTCGAGTCGTCACCGAGTTTGCAAAACTCTGGTCCAAGTCGTCAGCCAGGGGCTGTTCTCGGCCCTCGAACGGTGCCCAGTGAGCTCCACACAGCCCCTCTGGGAGAGCACTAGTAACTACTATTCATAGTTTTTGCTCCATCAGCAGATCGCTTCTACGTGCCTTCTAGAAGTATCCCCCTTCATTTCATTTCGGTGTCAATATTTGAGTCAATGATGTGCTCGGAGCTCCAGTTGTTTCTTGTCCTATGTTGTACGCTTGCGACCATTCGGATCAAATTAGGGATCGCCCGACGGGGGCGATGATGGTAATCCGAGGGCAGGGCTATCGCGCCATGAGCCGGCGATCCTGGCTCCTGGCACCTATACATTGTTCGTCAACCGAACTGGGAAGATGCAGTTTTGTACATCAATAATGTTGGTGTCCAGAAGGACGTGCTATCTTGTGCTTTTTTCAATTGATACTCCTGACGGTTTCAATGTCACATGGCCCAGTAAATGAGTGTGACAGCAAAAGTACATGCCTAACAGGTATTTTTGACTGCTTGTACTAGTACCACATTATCTAGTCTGGCGGTTTTCTTAGAGCAGAAGGAAGTCTTTAAGTGGCTTGCACTCGCTCGTAAAGAATCGGCACATTGCCGAGAAGTAGTAACCTTGTAGATCAGGTTGTACACAAGAGAATTGATACTATTTCCTCGGGACATCGGCTATCAAGAGGTTCTCTCGACCGGACATGGCTTGCGAGTCTAGGCCAGTGAAGAAGCCCAGTGAAATGTAGGAGGTACGGAGTATAAGGCTCTGGAACGGTTCTAAGCCAGATCGGGCCAAAGAAAGGCTTCGAGAGAATCGAGAAGTTGCGTGGTCCCGTTGAAACCTGGGGAGTCCCGGTGTGTAACTCCCTTCGCGACATGCGCACTACGGAGTCATTCATCATGATTCAGCTTACCTCTCTGGCCGTTGGCGGCCGACAAGCAGGTTGCAGCAAGCTCCTCGGCTCGTAAGCCACGCATCGATCGAGATCCAGGACCCCTGAATTTCTTTTTCCGATTTCAGGATGTCGGCGATGGTGTGGGGCGCGGGCTATCCTGGGAGGAATTATTAATGAGGCATGATCCATCATCCATGCCGCTTTTTTGGTGAGATGCCCAATGCGTGGGGCAGATCCTACTAGAACCATTGATTCACTTCATCACGGACCTCTGCAGCAGGGAGGAGTAGACTGGTCAACCACCTTTCCCAAAGTTGAATGCTGCATGACTTTGGATATGAGGAATGAAACCGAACGAGGGGGGAAAGGGGGGTGAATCGAATTGCCGCAGTTGCAGCCAAAAATCCCGGCTCAGCCAACATCCCACGGGCTTGTGCGTGCTGCTGTAACACCAGCGTGGCCATATTCTTGCTTGCAAGATATCACGTCTCCGGTCTGTCGCCCAATTGCCGCCCTAACGGCTGGGGCCGGAGTGGCACAGTGCTCCCATGAATATTTTCTAGAAGGTCTCTGGAAGGAAGTGGACTGGATTAGCGTGCTGTACGAGTCCGTTAGTGACCTTAGCGTGGACGGAGGAGTCCAGGCTGGAGTGTGCCTGTCCAATCCATATCCTCAGCCGCGAAAAGCCGTCACAGACGCAAAGCCTCCCTGAAATCGCTTTTCCTGAAGAGTGAGTCAAGTCCGTTCACTAGCTGGGATAGGTGACGGACTAAAACCCGGCTGAGGGAGGGATGAGGCCCCTGTCTGATCAAGTTCCCTCCGTTTCTCCGTCTCTTGCAGGAAATCCACTCCTCGTTCGTACCCCCTGGGTCTGACGTAGGTCGCAACGATGGAGTTTTCCCCATGCCGTCCAACGTGCCACGCGGTGCCCAGTTCCAAACTTTTCTAGAAGGAAATTAGCTTTGCGCCGTTGATTATTCTGTGTGAAGCTCACCACCAAAAGGGGCCTCTACTCCTTTTATCCAACTCCTCATGCTTGGTCATGATTGGTATGCCTCGTTCAGAATATGCCTCACCCAGTAGTGGACCGAGAAGGCCGAAAGGATTTCTGTCATGATGATGGACGGGACTCCTTTCCACGTTGTGAGGCTTTTGCCGCCTTGACGTGGAGACTGGAGAGAATGAGCGAGCTACGCATGATTGCTTTTTCTTGACTCGGGAACAATTCGCAGGCCAGATGCGGTCAAATCGACGTTTTGCTCGTTCAGGTTCATCGAATGAAGACCAGAGATGATCGGATGGTCTGGGATCCGGGTTTGATTGGGTTCGAAACGATCGCCATGTCGCACGATGGGCGAGTTAATGCACTGCGCGCCACTCTGAGGAAATAATGAAATGAGATTAAGAAGAGGCTTGCCTTGAGTTTCTGTGCTTCACAGGGTCATGCGTTCGTTGTCTGGATCGGAGCGTGGACTGTATCAGATCCATGTGGTCCGAGATGTTTAGCATCGAGATGAGATGAGGCTATTCAGGGTCTGCAGACAAGTATAGACGGCCGGGAGTTTCAAGAGACAAGAGGCCCATCCACAGCTCTCTTCAGATCATCCAGGCTCCACTGGCGAGCAGGTAGAAGAAATCTGGATGTAAAATATGAAACTTTCCTCAATTTCCGCTATCTCAATGCTCTTGCTATTAATATTCCAATTTCTATACCTGCGGCGCCGCATTCTTCCCCCTCGCCCTCCGCCTAAAAAAACCTTCCTTTCTTTCCCTCTCGCGCCAAATCTGGCCCTGTGCATCTCCTCGACACCGTGTATACCATACACGGTCCGTTTCTTCCCTTGAGTGCTACGAGTAGTAAGTCACGAGGTTGCCTGGCCCAGGCTCGGCCTGTATTTGTGTTTGGGTCTTGTATTTACTCTTTTGCAGCGCGCAGTCTCCTCTCCTCTTCTCCCCCCTTCTCCCAGGCCCCTCGGCCGCGCCAGTCTCTTCGCCAAAGTCGCTCCCTTTATCGAAATAATCCCTCCACTGTGAGTATGATACTTCTTGTTCCCTTCGCGCCTGTCCTCGTCGCACCTGCTCCCCCGGCTCGATGACGCACCTCTTCCGGTCGACACCTCGTCAAATCCTCGGTACAGCTTCATGGCATCGGACGGGTTCGCTCGCAGAATGAATCCCTGCTCAGCCATAACGGATTAGGCTGGCATTTTCTCTTTTTCATCAGGAAGAAGAAATGCGGCAATTTTAGCTTTCCTGCGCCTCCGCATCGCCATGGGGATCATACCACCAGTCCGACGGCACTGGAAACACCCTCAAAGAAGAGGCACGACGAGTACATTCGCTTCGAACACCCTGCTAACATCTCCATCACATCCTTTACAGGTCAATCAAGCAGACACTCTACTACTCGGAAGTGATCCGAGCAATCGTGCCTAAGTACCGGACAACGTCGACCTTATACCCGTGAAAAACCGTCGTTGAGGTTTGGTCGCGTCGAAGCAGATTAATTTCTGGTCAACAAGCTGCGCGACTCGCAAAGCTCTCATAGTGTCGCTTTGTACCATCCCAAGCCATCTGTATCGCTGCTCGCGCCCAACGGTCCCTACAGCTATCCGCCGGAAAAAGGAAAAGAGTTTGAGACAGTGGCTGAGCTCTGTTGGGTGTATACGGCTGAGATTGACGTGTCCGCTCCTAATCTCACCCTCCACATCGAACACATACTTGCGACTCGATAAATTTCGTTTGGGCAGGAAACCCCCGAGTTTTAAGTCGGGACCGACATATCGCCTTGACCTCCAAACGCCGCGCATAGCCCGCTCTTATATTGAACACCCTCGGTTGATCTCACGCTCAGCTACGGGTACAAAGATTTTGGCAGCTTTCGAGGCGTCGCGTTCTTTGGTCGCCCTCCTTTCTGTATTTGGATCGCTCGGACGTGAGTAGTCTCTTATCCTTCGTCATATTTCCTTCCCAGGGGTAGCAGAGAAATGCGCAGCTGCGTTTGGGTCTCTTATTACATCGCTTCCCATTTTATGCTCTTCGCAGCACCCCTCGTCGCCGCTTAACGCCGAAAAAAGCCGAAACTTTGTTCTGACCATGTCTTGTCTATAGGCTAGTCTGTGGAGCCAAGCGATTTCTGCTTTATTTTTCTTTTTGTTTCGCGCATCTGGCGTTCTGCGAGGTCCGTTCTGTCGCGTCCGGTACAACCGAAGGGGAACGCCGTGGAGTGTTCTTCGGCTGCGCATCATTCGGTATACTCTGGAATACCTTGCTGTTTTGTCCTAACCGTCGATCCTCAGCAAAGGCTGAGCCGGGTCATGGACATCACAACTATTCTAAACAGGAAAGGTTCTGTAGCCATGGTTTCGCCAGATGCTCAGTTTGACCAGCAACAGTTTATACAAGCCTCAAATCTTGACAACCCTTCGCCCAGAATGAAACCCGAACCAGGCGCCTCCGAGGCCATCGATCAACCAGTACTCTCTTATCCCCCACATGCTCCGCTCAACCAGATACCCAACATCAACCAGGACATGCGATATCAAGCACATCCACCCAATTCCCAGTTGCCTTTGTTGCAAAGTCCTTATACTCCCGGAGGGTACGCGGGCACTCAAATACCCAGCAGTACGCCTCAAGGGCGACCGGACCCTCCTCCCAAGACCTTCCATTGTGGAACTTGCGGTAAAGGCTTCGCTCGGCGCAGTGACCTTGCCAGACATGGTAAGAGGCCCCGTTCGCTGTTCTCGATGAGTATCTAACTTGATACAGAGCGAATCCACTCCGGGATCCGGCCCCATGCCTGCGACTGGCCTGGCTGTGGGAAACAGTTTATCCAACGGTCAGCTTTGACTGTACATTCGCGGGTACACACGGGTGAGAAACCACATATGTGTGAAAGATGCGGCAAGGTATGACGATCCGGTGTCTTGAGATCTTTGCGAGTACTAAATGCCGTAATTTATACAGCCTTTCAGCGACTCATCTTCTTTGGCTAGGCACCGCAGGATCCATTCTGGCAAACGCCCTTATAAATGTCCTTATGCGAATTGCCAAAAGACATTCACTCGTCGCACAACCTTGACACGTCATCAAAATCACCACACGGGCACCATCGAAGAAGCCGCTGCGGAAACCGAGGCGAATCTCAGACAAAACAAGGAGAGAGGGAGAATACCCGGAGATGGAATGTTCTCGGAGCATGGTTCAGTGCATTCAACGCCTTCCCCCTCTCATCACCCCATTTCGCCTGCTGGGGAACTTCCTCCTTTGAATATTCCCCGTTCTGCGGGTGAATACTATCTCGGAAATGGTTCTATTCCTCCCCATGTAAGAGGCGATTTTCAGCAGGCGAGCCCTCGGGCATCTCCCACCTCAACCTCTCCGTCTCTGTCCAGTTTCAGCAGTGCTCCGCTTCCGCGACCATCTATGACATCTCATCCGTCGGGCTATGGGCCACCTCAACCGCTTGAACCGCCCGCCAACAAAGATCATCGACCGAGTAGCGTGGGTGGAAGTCCTCATATGTCCAGCTTGGGCTGGGCATCACCTTCCCACACCAGCATACCATCTCCTGGTTCTGCACCCGACTTCGGTTATCCTGAGCCCAGTGGGCCACCGTACCCCGGATCCGTGCCTCCGCACATGTATTTTCCGAATTCCACAATTCGGCGACCCGGGAGCACAGAACCAGAAAATTACGAAATGAAGCCAAAGCTTAGCGACAGCCCATGGTCCACGCCCGTCTAAGCAGCTTCCTGACTTGCTAAGAGCAAGGCCTACAACGAAAACGTCAACTTCACATTGACGTCTCGTGTGTGTTTTTTCTTTGCGCCCTAGGTCATCTACCCTGGGTGTTCTGACAAATCTCCTTTGTTCTGATTTTCCCCCTTTATTTCGTTTGTTTCCCTCATCATCACATACCTTGCATTCATACATTGTTTTGCTCATTTAGTACGTCTTCATATTAGCATCTCCCAGTGTCGGTATCAACGCTGGAAAGGAGTCTGGAACTGGCTAGGGATGGGTTATTATCGCCATATGGGGCGTTGTCATTGTTCATTTGTCTTATTGTGGCCCTAATGTGCGATTATGACCGTGGAAACGAAGCATTAATAAAGTGGGATCGGGTTTGCTTTTTGAAAGTTGGGCTGGGATAGGACAGGGACTGGTACTGGGCACTGGGGGGTTTTCAAGAAGGTAATCGCTTAACTCATGGTTTGTTCTTTTTGTGTTTTGTTCTTTTTGTGCTTGCATGAGCCTGATGTTTTTCTTCTATTTTTGTTGTGATTGTCTGACCTATTACCCTGTGTAAATGATTATTGCTCTGTACTATAGATAACACAAGGATTCTCAAATCCAGACTACCAACTAATGTGCTGCTAAAGATTGTCAGACACCACAGGTACATTGCACTCAACGTTTCCTAGACTCATACACAGTAGCAAGTGAGATCAGCAATTAATCGAAAAGTATTCAAACAGCCCATTAGGCAGACGCAACCACCCAGTACAAAAACATATACATGCGGGTAGCAAGTGCAGAAGCACAATTCCTAATGCTCCGCAAACACTCAAATATAAAACAAGGTTAGAGTCACGGATGCAAAGGAAGCTACAGCTATATCTACTTAGGTAAGGAATGCGCTTTACAATTACGTGTAGTTTTCCAGCCCAGACAGGTTAGTGTTCATGACGTTTGGACAAGAGCACGAAGGCAGAGCTGGGGAGGGATTGCCACGCAGAGCTCTAGCGAGCATACCGGCGCTAAAACTAGCTGTAGATGGGCCTTTCCCAGCGGAGAGAAGGCCGAAGCGTAGGAAAACTTCGGAGGTTGTAACGACGATCGAAATTAGGATTAGCACGATGATGATCCAGGTTTGGTCTGTATGTTGTTTCGTTAGTCTGTGTCATGTTCTGGTTCTAGGGATACACGAAACGGGGGATATACGAGAAGTTTTGCTGTCTGCAATGGAGTCAGAGAGGATTTCGGCGAGGTCAAGGAAGACGCGGCATCGTTCGTTAAGGACTTGGATTCGGGGTTTGATTTCGAGGTATTCGCGGACGGCGATGTAGAGTGGGTAGAGGGTTGGCTCGCTCTCCCAGAAGAAGTTGGGGACGTCGAGGACGTTTGAAGCTGTGCTTATTAGTGGTGCAGTCCCCTGAGTGGGAGAGATACGGTGAACATACAAAGGTTAACTTCCACTCTACTTTTGAATAGCTTGCCTAGAATTCTGAAAACCTCCTCTCGTTTTAGACCTAATTTTCCGGTCATTGCGAGACGGCGCGGTACATCTTTTGCTTCTGCCATTTGGCGGGCCATGACTTCCTCGAAGAAGCAGAGTTTGGTGCTTTGCGCGATTCCGTGGCTAATTGCCAGCTTAATCATGTGGTCGCCGCTTCGTAGAGTGATCATATCATTGTAAACGCGAGGACGGGAGATTTCGGTGGAATATTCAAAGTGAAACTCCTCCGTCTCAAAGTCTTCCTCCTGCAAGGGCATTGTGGCCAGTGGGAGTGGTGAGCCCGTTGCCGACGACGTCGCGAATGCTAAATCGGCGAGAATGTCCTTTTCTTGTTTCGCTGTAAAGTTCCAGAAAACCACCACCCCATAGCTGAACACGAACATCTCCGCAACATTGTATGGAAGTCTGTTGGATCCTGTTGAACCCGAGGATAGAATTCTCGACGGGTCATCATGGGCCGAGCCGTTATCCATGCCTGTAGCCGAGCCGTGATTGTTCCGCGCTTGCTCCTCATGATGATCGTCCGAGCGACTGCTGAAGAGCGAATGGTCTTCTGGCTCGAGGTAGTCCTCATCGTGATCTCGCAACTCGTTCCGCTCTATCTCCTCATCCAGGATAGATTTACCACCCGGCTTCTTCACCACGGGACTACTCTGCAGTCTGTACCCATCGTGTCCGGGTAGTAGCGGTAGATGATACGCTGTGTAGAGACAATCGTCGTAGAGCTTCGTTCTCCCGCCATGTCTTTCCTTGACAAACGAGGAAAGCGAAGTCATCTTGTAAGCCTGCGCAGTGCAATAAGCCGTAACGCGAGCTACTTTCTCCGCACGACGGGCTTTGGGCAAGCGCTCCGCATAGCTCTTCGCTCTCTCTGGCCCAAGAGCCCGGCGACGTAGTCTCTCCTCTTCAGCTAAGAGCGGAGCAAGATCATTATCAATGCCGAAATCGCCGCCTAATCGTTTCTTCTGCGCAAGCAACGTATGCCTCACGGCGTCCGGATCGATATTCTTCTCCTTCGCGACCCGCTGCACCAATTCCTCGTCAACAGTCTCATCGTCGAATCCCAGTCCCTCATCGTCCTCTTCTTCCTCGTCTTCTGGTGTTGTCCCTACCCCTTCCTCTGGAAGCAGCACTAGCTTCTGGCTGACCTTGGTCGTACGTGGAGGTAAATGAGGCGGGGCAGCTAACCGTCCAACCGCAGCTGCTGTAGTCGAAGCATTCGCCCCGGTGCCAGTAGCTCTATTTGTACCTCCTCCGCCAGTGCCGATCAACCCGCCTGCTGCGGAAGCGAGTCGCGATCTCGGTCGTAACCGTGCAGTATCGGGTGGGTTTCTTTGTTGCATGGAGGGGACGTCAGAGGCATACTGGAGCACATTATCAACTGTAATGAAGCGAGTAGCTGGGGATCGACGACGACGAGGCTGTGCGGACAAGTTCTGTTCACGGGAGTCGGTCACCTAGAATCAGACTGATTAGTATCAGGGAGAGGTCAATCCTACAGGTGTATTAGGCCTCGATTCCTACCAGAACATGAGGGCTCCTCTGATTCAAGCCACGCCCCCTTGATGAGGAAGACATGGCGACTGTTATATTTTCCTTGGGCGCAAAGGAGCTCAAATCTCAACTAGGCGCGGTACCAATTATTGCTATCAGGAAGCTTCCCAGCGAAAAGCTAATCGGGATCGCTTATCAAGGAAATCTAGAAAGCGTCTGTCCGATTCACTCATGACATATCTGCACAATGAAAAATGTTGAAAAGGACCCAGCCCATGAAAACTGCTCTTAGTGTCGATATCTTAGAACTTCGGCCCATGCCATCATCCGTCAATTATCTCCCGATCTCGCGCCTTCCTACCGCCTCTTCAAAGCACGAGGCGGTAACTAGCGGCAGATAATGATGACGTGGGCGGACCGTTTCTGCCCACATCCTCCGAGAGTACAATACGTTACGACGGCTTGCAATACTAGTACTAGTAGTACCACTCAGACCGAGCGTTACACAAAAATGACTGGCACTGAAACAGGGCCGGCGTCGGCGCCACGTGTGAGTGGGGGCGCCAGGAGACCCAAAGAGGCTTAGCGCAGCCGTGAGTCTTCAATAACCTTCAATAACTCGGCCTGGTCGATCTGGGGTAATTTTACTTGGTTAGCGATCGGAGAGCCGGTACAAGAGGCCGCGGCAGATATTAAAGGATCGCCATTATCGCCAGCCCTTTCGGACAGGGGTGTTTAATTATGACTGCGCACTGCGCAGATGGGAATTATTATCAGAAGCGAAAAAAAACTCCGAGGAACTCCCGTGATTCTTCTGTAGTTGATTACTCAAGGGCCGCTCAGCAGCTAGTCGAAATAGTTAGCTGTTAGTGGAGACGATATCTTCAGTCCGCAAAAATCAGCCACAGGAGGGGTAATTCGGAATCGATTGGATTGTGAGCTGCGCGGAGAGAACCTTGCACTTGAATCTAGTACCTTTGGGGGACACAAGTGTTCGGCTAACTGCGCGAGATAGGGAAAAATAAGACAGGACCGTGTTTGGGTTCAAGAACTCTCTTGTCTGATTTCTGGGCTCGGACTCCTTGCAGCTAGCACAAGTCTCCTTGCCAATGAATTCCTCTCTATAGCCAAATTCACGCGCGTGTTCTGTGAGGTGGTATCGTTGACCTGGTATACAACAGGGTGCAAAAGGAAGGAAACGTCAACTGAAAGACGCCGTGGAAGCAGTTTTAATGTCGCTATATATGCAATGCCGGAAAGAAAGAAGCCGAAAGCAATCGAAAGATTTGAATAAAATGTGATGCAGGAAATAAGCAAAAGAACTGTGCTGTGGTAACCGATTCTGCTGAATGCCAACCAGGGAAAGAATGGTATGTTATATTAACCTTGTTTGAATCATTAGAGTCCGTCTCGGAGCCGTCGATGCTCGTCCCAGATTTCTTTTTTCATGCGTTGAAGTTGGGCATGCTGTCGATTTAACTTCTCCACGTCCGCGCGTGGTGGGTCGGAATGGGCAGCCATGGCATCGTATAGCGAACGATACTTTGCATAACATCGCTTGAACTTTTGAGATTTATCCCGCAGCTGTTGCGAAAGTAGTTCGCGACTAAGAGGGGGAGAAGCACTTCCCGTGCTGCCACTGGAAGTACTCACTGCCCGCCGCCGTTTATGATCCAAGTTGCCATGAAGCCGTGCGACACTCTGTACTGAAGGCCGTTCCGATTCTGCCTTTCGTTTCAGCGAATTTGTCGCTTCATTTGCCCTCGCAACACCATTGGGCTTGATTGGTTGTTTGGCGTTGGGTCGCTCGGTGCTGACACGCGGCCTCGACAACTGGGTAATCAAGGGGGAGGAAGATGATGAGCTAGACGAATTGTTCTGGCTCGATGAACGACTGCGGTTGTGTAGGGTTGAAGGTTTGACTGAAGGGGATGCGACAGCGTTTGATGGTTTCTGGGGAGACTTGTTGCCGGGTGGCAGGGACGATGGTGGCCTTTTCGTTGCGCACGGTTTCTTGCTGGCGGTAACGTCCATCCTTGGCAGCAGAGTATCGGTTGGATCGGTCTTGGGTGTCGGGGCACGAGGAGGCTCCTTCAGCGCCCGTGAATCGGAAGGCTTCGGTGACACTCGAGGTTTGCGCTGTGTCTGTTGGGGATGAGACTTTTCGGATGAGGAAGACACATCGGGCGGATCAGTCTCGTCGTCATCATCCGAGTCATGTACATATTCCGCAGATTTGAATTTGCTTTCCACTTTTGACGGTGCCTTTCTGTCCGACTTCTTGGTCACACGCCCAGTCAAGGTGCTATTAGCGGTGGTCTTCCCCTTGACTGTGGGCCGCTTGGTAGACGCATCTCTGTCGGTCCGCATCTTCTGTGTGTTCATACCAGACTTTGAAGCGCTTACCGAGTCGCCAGGCTTGGAAGAGACAGATTTGTCCGTTTCCTGGCTCGTCGTATAACCCTCTTTCCCAGTTTCGTCCGATACATGAATCCGGGGGGTTAAAGCTTTCTTTATCGGGCCTGTACGCAAGTCCAGCCGCGACAGGCACTTTCCCTTTCCACGCTCTTCTTTCGGGAGTAGGCTCTGCCATAACTTGTCCGCGCGGGAGATCCTCATTCGATCGAATGCAGAGATAGCATTCTCAATCGCTTCCTGCCTGTCTTCTTGAGACGGATAAGGAAACCTCCACACGTCCAGCTCCCTGTAGACCTTGTCCCGAAGATCGAACTTCTCTGGGTTGATTCTATTTTCAATTCCGTACTTCTGAGCAAGTGCTGCGCAATCTTCAGTAGACGAGCGGGTCTGTCGGGAAAGGAATTTGGTGGAGACGGCACGAATGGCTAAGAGGTGAATAAAGGGAACTTTGAGGGCATCGAGACGAGCACGGTCTTTGTTTTGAGAGGGCGGAACCGAGGTTGGTGTGAGAGGAGGTATTGCGATCGGGGAGCGAGCGACGCCCAGCATTGGACTCGACGAAACTGAGCGGTTAGAGTTCGATTTGTTCTTCAAGAACCTATCCTTCTCCAGCTCCACTTTGCTAGACGGGATGCGGGCAAGGAGAGCAGCCTGCTTGCCGGTGCTTGACCGGCTGTCACCTGCTCTAAGAGCCCTCACTTCCGCGATATCGGTAATGATGTGGGTTTTCTTGGATTCCTTCCCTCGTTCAAAGGCACTCAGGCTCTGCTCGAGATTGGCCAAGGCTTGGTCGGTGGCCGCAGTTGCCTCCTGGGCTTTCTGGACTTCCAAAGTGTGACTTAAAACGCCAGTGAAGTATATATTCTCACTATCGATGGGGTTGCTCGTGTAGATCTCAGATCGGTGCGGTTCGGAGGAGGAGTGGAAGTGATAGGACTTATTGGAGCCATAAAAAAGTGTTTGAGTCTTTCCAAGTCGAATTCGGGCTGGTTGATCAGCACGAAGGCTCTCGATCAACTCGTCGAGAGTACTCTGAGCAAGATTCAACCGCATGATCTGTGTTTGTTTGCCGGTTATATCATCCCCGGGGCTGTCTCTCTGTAGAGACAACCCGGCCTCGGGAACCTGGAGAGCAGGCATTATGCCCAGATCGAAAGAGAGGTAGGTATAATATGAGGAAAATCGAACGGTGAGAGAGAATTGAGGCAGCTAGAGGTGTTTTCGAGATCCGGAGCACGGACGGGTAGCAGCGTGAGAACTGCAGGTCATCGGCCGAGTGCACGGGTGGGCGAGTCCAGGCAGTACGCCATGTATCAAGCAATGGATAGTAGAAAGGGTGATGAGAGGTTTGCAAAGAGAAGGGCAACCGAGGTCTGGGACACAGCAAGACCCATGGCAGACGGGGTAGAAAGCGAGAGGAAGGTGAAGAGAAGGGCAAGAGAAGTGAGGAAAGAGGGCCGGAAGAGAGAGGGCGAGATGAGATGAGATGAGGCCGAAGAAACCACTGCAGGATTGGGAAGCGTCACAGTAAGGCGGAGCGTAAGCTGAGTTGAGTGGGGAGAAGCGGTATTCTGGTACCGGGTACAACGTATTGTTCGGGGTTCCCTTTTCCACCGTTCCACATCTGGCCTTGAAAGGCTCTCCTGTAACTTGAATAATCGGGAGAATAATAATAAATACTTAATAATACTAATAAAGATAATTTAACTACATTGATTCAGACTCCGACGAGAATTATTGCCAGTCCCCAGTTGCCCTGAATTGAATGATCAAATATGACCGTTTTCGCGAACCTGCATGGCTGCAACTCCAATTCAATGGTACTACTCTCTCAAAGGAAAAGTTTGCCTGCTAGATACAAGTACTAGTAGTATTGGATCCCGGATATTAGGTATCTCTGTTGCTTGTAAATCCAGTGGCTTCCGTGTCAAGTCGGCAGAGTTCTTCGGAAGAAAGCCAGAAAGGCGAGACGAATAATAATAGGAAGGAGAGATGATAGTCCGGCCACTAGTAAGAGGAACGGCGCATCAAATGGAGTCAGTCGTGACCTCCAGTTATCGGTGGCAGCGGGCAACCTTTGGAAGACCGTACAGTAGTCGCATTGGTTCAGCGAACAAGAATGGATCGATGGCTCGGTTTGGATTTTCGAAAGAGTCTTTTCATGATCATCCTTTATGTCTAAGTCTCAGCTTGCTCTGCTCTTTAGTAGAATAACCTTCAAAGTCTCAAGTTCAAAGAGGCTGGAGTTCAGTCACCTAATAATCCCTGGGCCAGGCCCCGTACAGCCCCCTGTAACAATTCGCATAATGTACCACCCATTCAGACGCCCCCAACTCTGGTATTGAAATGTTCAACCCCCAAAGGTATCTTCCAGCCCATGAATGGAGCTCTTCCAACGCTCAGATCCGCGACAGGGATCGTGTAGGATAAATCCATCAAAGCCTGGTCATTCGAGTTCGTCGTTCTAACGCCGGTTGCGCAGATCGGGGAGCCAGGGTCCCAAAGAGTGATGATGGAATGATGCCTGAAGAACTTGGCTGTCAATATTTCAACGACGTGTTTCGGAGACTCGGAGCAACATCCGGAAGAACAGCCCGAGAGGGAAGGGATCTCTGATACTATTACAGGCCATGTCGGTCATCCACACACATAGATGCAGACGGAATTCAGATGGCCAACCCGTGGACCCCGCCTCCATTATCTACGCACGCCGCGACGCCGCACAGGCAGGTGGTGGAAGGGTAGATCATGGTGCTGTGCGTGGTGTTTCAGCCCCAATAATGCCGGGCGCCTCCGTGGCTGTGATCAGCATCCGGTGCACTTGCTCCCAACCAATTGGCTCCCGTCAATTAGAACACTCTGGTATGCTCAGCCACGGTTTCCGAATTCCCAGTGTGAGCAACAGTGGCTATGAAATAATGGGTTTCTCGCTAATTATAGAGCAGGATGGGTTCTAAAGGCCTTGTCACGGTTGCTCTGATGACTCGAGAGTCGAAACATGCAGGATCGCATGGCTTTTAAGAGTTACTCGCGGGTCTCCATTCTCCCCCACGTCCGGCGGGAAGATGAAAAGGTTAAAACACCCGAGACGATGAAGTTAGATACAATGGAACAATGAATCACTTGCGTTCTCGAGCAACCGGTGGTAGACCTTGCTGGCTGTTCTGGTAGGCCAGTAGACGGTAGCTACTGGCAGAGAGATACCTGCAATTACTGTTTTGGATCGCCCATTGACTGTAGATCACCCGTTCAGGACCATTTTCTGCTAGATATCCTCAGATCTCTTCTCCGAAAGGCTTCCAGTCAGGTGAACGTCCGATGTATACAAGACCATCGGGTGACGAGCCTGATCGCCAGGTATTACATTTCCGTGCAGCCACAACGTGATATCTGATAGCTTCTGTGGAAATAACCGGGAATTGCCCAGCAGGGAGGTGCAAATGATCCCGTATCAATCTTACAATCGCGCGAGAGACGACTGAACAGTCTGAACTAACTCCCTGTCTTTTCGCCACTCCTCCGAGTCTGACAGGCCCTAGCTCCCCTGATCCAATCGAGATGCCCGCCTTGAAGGAAGCAGGGAAATCTGTCGATGCCCTTTCTTCAAGCCAAAAGATCGGCGAGGTTGGTCTTTGACAATTATGATCGTCAGGGCAGCCGTAGGTGATGGTTTTGATTCAGAGCTTCCGACAATCCGACTTGAAGAACACCGAACAGCCAACCGTTGGAGCAATCCGTTCCAATCTAAAAAGTGAGGATCACTCCACTTGAATCGATTGGGCGAGAAGAATTCCTCGCTTTTTGACCGAGTTATCTATATTAATTAGCAGGGCCCGGATTTCTTGAAAGATGTGCTGTTAACGAGCCCGTCTGACGGCTCGCGCGCTAAGCACAGTGACGGACGGGTTTGCCCAAACAAGACTCTAGAGACAGACTCAGAATCCGTGTGCCACTGGCGACTGGAGGCACCGAAGATGAATCACGAGAGGGGGTGCGTGGGTTCAGGCCAAAAAGCAAAAATGCGAGGCAGCGCCACCGCGGTCCGCAAGGCGATGGGCAGGCCCGGTAGGGAAAAGAAAGGGAGTTCAGTGGGGAATAATTGGTTCCCGGTTGCTTGGGAGAGGAGCAGATTTGGGGTTCGGGCCTCCCTGCGATCCAGTTTTCCTGTCAGTTATGAAGGGATGGGAGGAGGCGATTCATCATCTTTCCTGGAAGGCTGGATTTGAAGAGTCAACCTAGCACTCCGCATCGGCCAAGCAAGGCAAAGGCTCGTTTCGACAAGGACGGAGAGGTCACTGAGCCGCGAGCGGTCCTCAAAACGATTTCAGTCCTCCGTCCACCCAGTGTCACATACACAGTGGAGACCTGTGAGGAATGGGGACAAGAATCCTGATCATACGCATCACACGTTCCTGCGATGTATACCTACCGGCTTACTGACTCTCTCCCAACTACTCAACGCAGTCAATCTGGGTCTCAGAAATACGATACGCAAAGTGAAAACGAAACGCTTGCAGGCTACTCCGTACAGCAGTTCAGTACTCGGGATCGATAATCTCTTCGTGGGTAGATACGGAGTAGATACATTGGGAGACGATTGTTCACGTGCCCTTGTTGATGCGGATGCGGAGTACAGTGCTTTTTCTGATCTCTTACCTTCGATGGCCTGTGAGAATTGCTTCCATCTGCCATGTTAGACAAGCTCAGGGACACTGGCCTGAAATGAAATTCTCCTCTCCAAACGCAACTTGTCTGTCATACAGCGTCACACTATGCCAACCTTGTTCAACGCCTGCTTCTCCTCCAAACCTCTCCCAGGGCATTCCCAATTCAGCTTAATTACCGGCTATTACAAGCGGCTGCGTACTTGTGGGATGAATTACCTGCTTATTCATCCGACATTGCGTTCTCTCGTCCTTCTTCAACCTTCTTTCGCTCGGCCGCCCATCGATCGAGTGGCTCACCCGTTCAGCCCCAAGCCCCATTCAGCACTACTACTGATGCGAGGGACTTCGACCCAGCTCCTGCTACACCCTCACAAAGGAAAAACCTGCAGCGCAGGGCATCGCATCGCTATCGGCGGCCTAATAGGGCCTCGATGCTACATCTTACGCTTGTTCCTCGCGAATGTAACGTTGGCCAACACGTGCCAGCATATCACGTTGAACTCGAAAGTCAAACGGTCAGTTCACCGCTTAGATATGGTGGTTAAAACCCTCAGAGGAAAGAGAGAAACCCAACAGCTTCATGCCCTTCGTATGTTCTCATTGGGGCTAGTATGGCCCTGATCTACATTACATGAGTCAAAGCACATCTCCATCTAAAGGAGGCCGTCCGCCATCCTGCTGTGACGCGCTGTAGTCGTCACCCTGCAACACCCCTGGTCTGTACTTACCTAGTACTTATATTTAGCACTCTGAAACATACCTAGTCCCTCTCTCGCAATGAGTCTCTTGGGTCTCTTGGTATCCGCACTTCGAATACCCGTTTCCTGCAACAACTCTTAATTTCGTGCCCTGATTGATCTCTGGAAAACGAAGATCTTCACCCAAGGTCCCAAGCCTCATTAAAACGCCCTCGTGATGATACACCAAGGCCACGACCTGGGCAAATCCTGCGCCTCACCTTGATCGCCCTGCAAGTTGAGCTTCCTTTCTGGTCGCGAGAGTACCGCTATCCTAGGCTCCAGCTTTCGAGTCAAGGTCACTGGAGACAAGGTACGGAGTAGCTTAGCTTCGTAGTACTCTTCCAGGAACCGCCCGTATGCGTAACCTTTTGGATTTTCCAAGATAAGCTGCGGTAGTTTAGGTGAACTGCCTAGTATGAACTAGTACTGGATATGTGTAGAGCTGCAGTGTAGACGTCCATAGTACGGTTGCAAGGAGAGTTGTTTCAGCAGATTGATTCTTCCCTTGTCATGTCGTGAATTTGACTGCGTCATGGCTAGGCTATTAGAAGCACGCGCCAGAACAGGGCTCCCGCGGGCAATGCAATGCCGAAAACCGGGGCGAGCTTTTGACACATGTGACTAAAATAGTACTGCAATTCATACTAGGTGTTAGTATGCACTTGCAGCTGCAGAAGTTACCACAAAAGCTACTGGGAGAGCCAAGCAAGGTCTTCTTGAGGCAAAGCTCGGATTTCGAAACGCACCACCCTGACATAACCGGTCATCCAAAGTGAATTTTAAACGTACCCCTAAATATGCTAATAGAACAAAACGGATATCAGTACAGAAAGCCTTCCCCGAGGCACATCGAAGTCTTAACCAATCTAGCCCTCTATTTTCTTGCTGATTTAACCAGTCACCTTGAAGATGGACTCAGCCAGGCGCTTGACGTTGCCCGTGGTGATACCGGCCACTGAGATACGGCCGTCCTTGGTGGCGTAGACGGAGTGCTGTGATGTATTAGTTGACGAGAGATCAGAGCACACAGTTGTAGCCGAACATACCTCCTTGGCAAGGACCTCCATCTGCTTGGGCTCGAGACCAGTGTAGGCGAACATGCCAATCTACAATTGGTGTCAGTATTGTTTGAATGAGAAGCACAAGCGATCCTACCTGGCTAGTGATGTGCGACCAGTCGTGCTTGCTGCCAAGCTCCTCCAGGTTCTTCTTGAGAAGGGCACGCATCTCAATGATGCGGTCGGCCATGCCCTTGACCTCACCGAGCCATTGCTCGTTGAGGGCGGGGTCGTTCATGATCGTCGAAGCGACGCGAGCACCGTGCACGGGAGGGTTGGAGTACATGGGACGGATGAGAATCTTGATCTGGGAGTCGACACGCTTCTTCTCCTCGGCCGACTCGCAGACAAGGGAGAAAGCACCGACACGTTCACCGTAGAGGCCCTGTATACTACTTTAGGGAATGGACGCGCCGACCGGAATCAATTTCCACAGGCTTACCATGTTCTTGGCGAAACTCTGGCACAGAGCAATGTTGTGGCCCTGCTCAACAAAGTGGCGGGGAGCAAAGGCATCACGATCGGCGCTACCACTGGCGAAGCCCTGGTAGGCCATGTCGAAGAAAGCAAAATGGCCCTTACCCTTCACGACGTTGCTAATCTCACGCCACTGGTCTTGGGTAGGGTCAACGCCGGTGGGGTTGTGAGCGCAAGCGTGGAGCAGGATGATGCTGTTGGCGGGAGCGGCCTTGAGGTCGGCAATCAAACCCTCAAAGTCAAGGCCAATGGTGTCCTTGTTGTAGTAACGGTACTTCTCGACTTCAAGTCCGGAGTCCTTGAAGACTGCATTGTGGTTGGCCCAGCTAGGGGTGGGGAGATAGATCTTCTTCGCGTGGGGGTAGAAGCGCTGGAGGAAAGCACCGCCGATGCGTAGAGCGCCGGTGCCAGAGATGGATTGGGTGATGACGAGGCGGTCCTCCTTGAGTACGGGAGAGTCGGCTCCATACGCGAGCTGGGCGGCAGCCTTGGTGAAAGAGGGGATACCGGTGATCCCGGCGTATTCCTTGTCGAAGCGCGATGCGACAACCTTGTCCTCCGCGGCGCGGACGGAAGGCAGAACATAAGGCTTGCCCTTGTCGTCACCTATTGGAGAAGACTATTCTTAGACAAGCGAAGGAAAGTTTTGAGGACGACACCCGCTAAAAGGCATATGGGAAATGTTGAAGGGGACACAGATTCGGGAACCTTACGGTAAGCACCAACACCAAGGTTGATTTTCTCATTGAAGGAATCGGCCTTGAAGGCTTCAGTGATACCAAGGATAGCATCCTAACATCGTAGAAGCGACCCTATCAGCAATTGCAACCAGGTGACAGATCTGTCTGGGTAAGAATTGAGCTCACAGGAGGACCCTGGGGAACATTGGACCATGTGGAAGCATATCTGGCACCAGCGATCACGGTGCGCATGCTCGCACGGGAGGCAGCCTTGCGGCTGGCGACTCGAAGAGTAGAGAGCATTGTCGATAGAGGTGGATTGGCTCAATAATAGACCACAAAACTGAAAGGTACAAAAATCTGGGGTAGGTGGGATGGGATAGGTAAAGGAAGAGCTGTCAGGAAAAAAAGGCCGGGAAAATAACAAGGAATTGAGGAGCAGGGCGATCGGGATGCAAGGTAGCGATAAATAGCAATAATTGATGGGGTGAGCCGAATCGGAGATGCTGCGTGTGTGTTTTCTTTGACTCATGTGAACTGCAATAATGGGCCGACCACGGATAAAATCGCTGTTGTGCTCACTACTGCTGCTCTAGACTCGGACTGGACACGACTGCCCAGGTGGACAGTTTCATCCGATCGATACGGGAATTCAATCCCGAGCGATAATCAAGATAAAAGCATCATAGCTACAAGCCTACAATGTCTATTGTTTACAGAGTCTCCCAGGTCTCTCCACATCTCCGCTTGAGCATCTCCAGGTTTATGCTCAAGGTCAGTGTGCGGCGTGCCGAACATTTTTTTTGGTCCCTCAGCTGTGGGCGCGCCATTTGCAGGCCCGCTCTCGGTGAACCTTTTCGAGGCCTTTCCCCTCACGAGATTTGGGGTAATTTCTCCAAAACAGCCTCTTGAGCGTCATCATGAACCTCCCCAGCAATAATCTTTTCCCTATATTGTGTTCTTGTCAGGGTAGGACTTCGGAGGCATCTCTCCTCATCCGGTCTTCAACAACGCCATTTTCTTTTTAATATCGGTCCAATCTCGAACTCGGCACTTGCCGTTGCCTAGGTAGCTCACCAGGCACCTAGCAATTGATCCCGAATAATGCTACTGACCGGTTAATTTCCCCCACACGCCAAGTCGCTAACAAGCTAGCTAGGAAATCAGGAGACCAGAACTGAGGCATGAGCAGCTCAGCCTGCGCTCCCGAAGTCAACCGATCTTCTCGGTTGGTAAGGGGATCCATACATATCGAATCCTACTCCGTGTTTGCCCGCACGCGCAGCGAGGTCAGCCTCTGTTTCGGGTTGGAGGTCTTGGGATCTCAAAGATTGGTCAATTCCAGGCAAGCGGGATCTTGCTCCAATGCGACTGCGAGATGATGCCTCTCGATGGCTGAGCAAGCCTGGGAGCTCCGAACGCATTCGAGAATCTAACTTGAGGTTCTCTGCACTGTTAGGCAAGCGAAACATGGCCGTGGCATAGTCTAAGAAGCCCGCCCACACTAGCGAATTATTGACTGCGGATACTGCTTCGTTGAGTGTCGAGCTGTTGGTCCAAGGACCTTGGAACTCTATCAAGTCTCTTCATAGACACTTTCAACTACATTCACTTCTCCTGCAGCCTCTTCAAGTGCCCCGTCCCAGCAATAATCGAGTCTGCAAACGCACTCCTCACCCCAGCCCTTTCCACAGCTAACAAGCCCCGGATTGTGCACCCCCTTGGTGATGAAATACTCTCCCTCAACACTGCCGGATGGTGCCCATCCTTTAACATCTTAGCAAGACCAAGCAGACACTGTGCCGTCATCTCAGACGCATCTGCCCGCCGCATTCCTTCCGCAACACATCCGTCTAATATCCCATCCACAGCCACAGAAACCGTAGCCAGCGAAGCCATCAGCATCGATCCGCAATCGAACAACTCGCCGCCAATGACTTTGACCATCCCAATCTGCGAGAACATCCACTCGACTATCTTCACCTGACTCTGGGAAGCGGTGTCGGGGAGTTCAATAACAGTCATGGACTCGCGCACACTAGCAGCGACATTGGCGATTGCGCGCGCAACCATTGTTACAGACTCCGTAGTCGAGCCCGACAGATTCTTTGCAATCCCTTCGACAAGGACACTGATTGTCTTTCCGGCGATAATACTAACAACTAGCTTTCCTGCCAATGCATCGCAAAGCCCTTTCTCGGCCAGGACCGCATCAACAAGGTACGGCTTGCAGCCGAGGATGACCACATTCGCCTGTGCAGCGGCGGTGGCGTTGTCGCCGGCCACGAAGTCAAGCTGTATTTGTGATAAATGCCGGGCGTACCGAGAGGCAAGCTTGTCTGCGGATGTCTGAGACTTCGTGCATGCGACTATGCGGGTAAATGGGCTTTTTTTTATTGTTGGTGGTGGATGTTGCGTCGAGGATTCCGCTGAGAATTGCGGAGCCCATGTTGCCTAACTAGAGAGGTTAGACAGTAGTACGTTTGATAAATGAGGTAGTACTTGCCGCATCCTATAATGGCGAGGGTAAGATTAGATCCCATGTCGGTATTGATGTGGTTTTACAGCGTGTGATAGAGGGAACGAGGGGTTAGAGTGACTCTATGACAGGACGGCTAATCCGAAGAGTACTCTCAGGCTGTGTGAAAACAAAGGTCAGGCTGACTAGCTTCGTATAAACGAGCAGTTACAGTCCTAAATTATGGAGGGCGGCCTGGAGCAATTGAAAGAGAATCAAGAAAGATGAAGCAAGATACTTGAAATCTGTTCCTGCCAGTTGCTTTCGTTGAAGGACATGACTAACGAGTCGGAGGCTGTCCCAACCTCTATCCGTCTCCAACCCCACCGTTAGTAGTCCATGGGCGGACAGACCAGCTTGACGCTACTCGAACTTCGAAAACTATATCATACTCAGCGGTTGGCATTTTAGAGGTGTATTCAAGTGTAGAGGACAAACTTACGCTAGGGCTCAAGTTGAAAGTTCGCTGCTGTTTGCCAAGAATTGTTGGTGTGTGGTGTCTAGAATGACTACCTAGGTACTAGGTATCTATGTATAACGTAACGCAGGTTGAAGGGAGAGATTTAGCCCAGTCGCACGCCAGCCTGTCGGTTCTTCCGCGCTGTCGCACCCATGGCATTGTTCATTCCCGTGTGCTGACTGCTGTCCAATGCACTCATTGCCTCGCGCTTGTTCTCTTCTTCAATCTTCTTCAACCGCTTCTCAGTCTTCATCTTACCACTGCCCTTGCCGTGGAACTGATGACTCAGATGCTTGAACGCCTCCTTCTGGTTCATTTGACGGCCAAACTCATCAATGTACTTGAGCTGAACGTCGGGCTTGTACTCCTTGTTGAAGACCTCTGCCATCTGGCGCGCATCCTGCTGGTCTCGCTGTTTGTTTTCCCAGCGTGCGTAGTCCTCTCTTTCGCGGGCAGACATGCGGTCAAGCTTTCCTGAAGTTCGATCACGCTCACGTTGCTGGCGAGCACGTCGTTCCGCCTCGGTTTCAAGGCGACTTTTGTCGGAGATAAACTTCTGGCGATCACGAAGAAGGGAGTTGTGCTCTGCAGCGTCTGTGGATTTTACAAGACCGCGCTTCTTCAGCATGCCCAGTGTAGCACCAAGACCCTGAGACAAGGTGGATTCCTCCTCCAATCCAGTACCACTGATGGGCGCGTTGGTCTGAGATCCCTCGCGCTTGATGCGCTCCCTGAGCTCCTCCTCGTCCTTGATGTCGTTATAGGACCTTTCCATAACCACATCGCCGCTATCTCCTTCGCTCGGCTCTTCTGTTCTCGCTTGCAAGCCTCCTGCTGGTGTACTGGTGTGGCGCTCTCGTGGCTCGGGGAGCACCGGTTTCTGTAGATTTGAAATAAATTCAGATGTCTCGTCGATGACTAGCCCGGGCTCTTCCTCGTCTAGCGTTTTAACATCCATTGGAGTCTGCGATTCCTCCTCCCGAAGCTGCCGTGCGATATCTCCCGGGCGTGCTTTCTGTCGCCTTTTCAGGGCTGCACGCCGTTGACGGGTTAGAGAAGCTTGTAAATCATCATCATCAATAAACGAGACGTTTTCATCCTGTATCTTGTGGGGCGCATGTACCGGTGCGCCATCCACAACATCGACATCCATGGCGGCGCCGTTCGGCATATCAGCGGATTCAGTAGGCGGAAAGATGTCGTCATCATCAAGGCCGACTCTCTTCTTGGTGGTCTTAGCCTTCTTCTTCTTCGGCTTCTTGATCTTGATTTCGCTCAAATCCATATAATCGGACACCGGGGTATCAGCCGCAAAATCAAGACTGATGACATTTTGTTTCAGTTTATCCGAGACCTCCTGCCGCCGCGCCTCTTGTTCCTCCACGGTAGACCCACGGGCATCAAGTGTAAACCGCTTTCGCTTCTTGCCATCAATTTCCTCGTCGTACTGTGCGAGAATGCTGGTATTCTCTTCGGTAGGGTCATAAACCGGTTTCCGTTTCTTCGACTCCAATCTCTCTGCGAGTTTTTCCCTTTCTCGCAAATCAAGATTTTCTAGTTCGTCTCCCTCCTCTTCGTTTTCATCCACCGTCGTATCTTTGAGTGTGAGTATGTGCTCCTCGCCACCCCCAAGCTCCCCGATTTCGTGCCCGACCTTGATACCAGCAAGGTCAGATGCTGAGTACTCCGCCACACGCTGGCGCTCCTCCAGCTCCTCTGCGAATTTTCGCGCTCGCTCCTTGTCAATCTTCTTTTGCCGTTTTTTTGTTTGTAGCAACCACGTCTTAGTGTCTACATCTGCATCTGTGCTCTCTCCTAAAGTTGTCCCTTGAAGTTTTGCGTTTCTTTGTGCTTGCTCGCGCGCCTTCTTGATAGTGGCGTTCCTTGCCTCGCGCCTCTTCTTCGCCTCGGCCTCATCCTGAAGCTTTTTCCAGTTGTCTCCGGCTAGCGCCTCGCGGGATTCGAGTGTGCTCGCTGGTTCTTCATCGGATGAGTCGTCGTTCGATTCTTTGAATGACGGGCCGGTGGCGTCGGCTCCGGGAACTGGTAAAGGCTTCAGCCCCAGGGCCACGCGAATCTTGTTGTTCTGCTCGATGGAGATAGCATCGGCCATATTGCGGACCAAATCGATAAAATGACGAAGCGAACGGTACCGAGAGGAAGGTGGTGGTGAGCTTTCGTTGGACGACAACACTCAGTGATCAAGAGCGAGATGGATGTCCAGGCCGCTCATTACATAAGCTCACGTCTCGGTAAGGTTTAGCGCGTCCGGCAGCCTAGCGCTGCCGTAGCGTGGGCTATAAAGCGCCCATAATTATTGTGCCGAAATTTTTCTTCTTTCTCTTCTCTCAACAGAACACATACGGATCTGTGTTTCGGCGATCCTGGTCGTGAGATCGTCTTTCCCTTTGGAAACCTGGTCTTGCGTATCGGTTGATTACTGGACAGTTCGACGACCACGGAGGCACCACTGTTCTTACGTTGGGTGTCAAACATTTTCCGGTCGACAGATCTCAGATGAAATGTTGGCATGAGGTGTTCACTCTGGTCTTGAGCTCCCTTTTGTTTTCGGACGATTGGTGAGCTCGGCTGGAGAGCCTTGTGTCAGCGGCGTCATATTCCTGTTCCCTTTACCGATCATGGCCGTCGGCCGATGAGGTTAGGGATAAACCATGACTGGCCAACATAACTTATTTAGATCATAGCTGTTTGTTTAGGTCTAGGAGTCGTAGCGCCGGCAACCGCATTGCGCTTTGTTGCGAGTAATCCTAAGCAAGCCATCTCCCATGGTTAGAAAAGTATATACAAAACCCAGTCGTCCCAGACTCCCAGCCAAAAAAAAAAAAACCACTTTAAGCTCTCCAAAGAGAATTGAAAGCACGGAACGAGATGCGGAGTACAGAAGATATCAGAGTCTCAGATAAGCTTCAGATGGCCCGTCACCGTATCCACGACACTCTTTGGCCCTAGGATGCCGAGCACTGTCCTGCTTCCACTGGCGATCTGTGTGCGTCCAGCATCCTGGATCACTCGAGCGCAGAGCCCCAGACTCATAGCTTGCGCCTGTAATAATTGTAATTCTTCTTCCGACTTTATCTGCAGCGCAATCTTCGCTTGACCTTGAGATTCCCAGCGGCGCAGAATCGCGGAGTTGGTGGTGTGAGAGACGAGATATTTGTAGCAGGCGAGGGTGGCATGTGAGCATTGAGCAGCGATTTTCCCTATACATATCGACACGGCTTAGTCTTCTCTTCCGTGCGCATGGGGGCAGTACTGCAAAATCCCCAAAGGGCATTCCCAACCGCAGGGAAGAAGGAACAGGAGTAAAACAAAATACCTTTCGTCATTCCCAAATCCGTCCTCACCACAAGCACTAACTTGACCTCCTCTGTGTTGCCCTCGAAATCGGCCAGTTCGCCTCCATCGCCTTCCTCCTCGCTATCCTCCTCCTCATCGTCATCTTCTTCGTCTGATGATCCCCGGTGAACTTTCACATTGTAGCTGTTCGGCCAACCCTCCTTCTCCTTCGAAGAAAAGAGTCCCAGTGATGCCCCTTGGCCGATGAAGTAGCCGGTGATTCCGGCGATGATGGCTGTGGCGACAACATATGTCGTTGTCGAAGGGGGTATGCGATCAATTTCAGACATTTTTGCGTGGTGAAAAGAGGTGGAAGTTGTCTCGTCGAGGTTTAACGGGATTTGCGGAGAGAAGTAGTTTGGGTCAAAGGTGAGAGCAGCTGGTTTCTCCACCCTCAGGTGTCTACGGGAAGCATTTTTTCCTCTCTCACCATGTACAATGCGTCTGAAATTCGTATCCGGCCATGAGAATACTAACTAGTACTATTTTCTGCCGTGATTCTCTAGAATGAGGCGATCTGTTATGATATTGCACTGCGACGACCGAAACAGGCGTCATCACGTGTCGCAAGGGTTGTTTCGCAACTTGCGCGCGGAGCGAGCAATAAAATCACGTGAACCATACATATACGACGAACGTTGGGCTCGAAAATGCCAAGCTTTATTCTTATTGGTTAGAAAAAACCACTGTAACGTGACTTTGAATCACGTGTGCCCGTCCAGTTGCTCGCCCAGTTGGTTGCATTAGGAAGGAGGTGCTGACTAGATTAGACCTCTGGTATCGCTTAGTTACTGACTTAGCTAGGTACCTGCCTGCTTGCCAGACGCTTTATTAAATTAGGGTTAGGGTATAACTTACACACCTTTAGAGTCATTCAATCTGGCCCATATTTAGCCACGTGATTTGCTGCTGCTAAGCGCGCACTCTGGAGTTCTGCCAAGATTCGAGAGACCCCTGGTTTCCAACTTTCCATGCAGAGTCCTGGCTCGTATCAGTGCTTGGCGACAAAAATTCCACATCGAAAAAAAAAGAAAAAAAAGGAGACGATGACTTGTCAGTCAATAAAGGCGGCCCATCAGCGGGTTAACCTCAAGAGTCAAAATGAGCGTCCGCTGTCGATTCGCATTTGCAAAGAATCGAGAGCGCCAGACGGCACCACATTGATTCTCACGATACTATCAGAGGTCGTGGAGAATGGCTGTCCAATTTCCAGTGGAGATTCTCTCCATCATTTTCAAGCAGGTGGCTCTTGATTTGATCTCAAAGAAACAATTCCAGGATGCGCACAGGCTTCAGCTGGTTTCCGCGACTGTGCAGGCGATTGTTGAACCCATCCTGTACAGAAGCGTCCATACAGAGAATTACCGCAGGGTAGAGCACGTATTCTGGTCAATCGTGCGCCAACCGACACTGGCACGTCTGGTGAGGAGCTTTGGCCTGACAGATGAGTGCACGGAGCGGGATTATATCGACTCGGAAGAAGAGGAAGAAGAGGAAGAAGCGGAAGAAGCGGAAGAGGGCCAAAAGAGGGAAGAAGGGAAGGAAGGACAAGGGCTACCAGAATCCAACGCTGACGAACCCCAACCCCCCTCTAAATCCGACGATGACCCGAAATCCCGGCAAATGAACGTTGCGGTTGAGATATTCAAGAACAGATTTCAAGCCCACGGAGAGAGAATCCGCTCCTTGGAGAGCTACTGGATGCGCAAACTCATGAAGTCAAGACCAGACGCCATCCAATGGGCGCTCTTAGTCCAACTGTCAAACCTTACCTCCCTCACGCTCGAAATCAACAGAGGAAAACTCGCGCAGATGGCCATTCTCCTCCATCTTCCGCGGCTTGCGAGCCTCGACTTCAGCATCGCTGTCGGAGGCGAAGGCTACTGGTCCGGAGATGTTTCCTCAGAAGGCATCCTAGAGAGCATTACATCTAGCACGAACCAGCTGAAGTCTCTGAGATTTGAGAACATAGATGGATCCTGCTATTCTCCAAAAAAGCACGACGCTGAACAACTGAAGGAAATCCTCGATCGGCATGCGGAAACCCTTGAGGACCTTGGCATTGTCTGTGGAATGGACGACGAAGGGGATTGGCGCATGCCGCAAGAATGTGTTGATGTTATTGGGTGTTTTGGGTCTATGAAGCATTTCACCCAACTCACGAATTTCTCCGTCCAGCTTGAACTTTTGTTGGGAAGGCCTGCCGACAATCAACATCGCCTCAAGGATGTCCTTCCTCCGAATTTATGCGAGCTCACCTTGCTCAATTTGGCCGACTACTATGGCGACGAACACGATAGGATTTGGGAAGACGAACACTACATCCCACATTTTGAGGAATTGGCGAGAGCCGCTGAGGATGATCAAAGTTTTACTTCATTGCAATCAGTGCGTATGCATTTGACACGTAAAGATGAGTTCAACCCATATAGAGCAGGGAAATATGAAGAAAGCGTACTAGCCCAGTCTCGGGTTGATTTCAGTTGGTTCTGAGGTTCTCTTATCGCTTGGCTACGCATCTACAATGGACCTGAAAATCCAAAATCCACATCACTTGAAAGCTAAGGAACGCTCTGTTATTTATTTACGAAGACAGTTTTTTTTTTGAAACTCCCTACCATGAAGATCACAGAGTGGATGTATAACCAAAAGTCCCAGCATGGCCCGATTATTATATCAAAGGCACCAGTGATACCATATATTCATCCCTGATCATGGTATTTCGAAAAGAAGCAAGCCTCATAGAGCAGAGATGTTTATCCAGTACGACCGGCGGGAGCACCGGGATTGAGGCGACGACTCCTGAGACAAGAATTAGCTGGAGTCAACCAGTGCACCAAGGAATCTCACATCATCGTTCGGCTAGCCATGCTGATGACAATCATGAAGAGCCAGCTAGGGACGATTCCGAAGCCGTAGATGACGTAGCCCAGGGGAACAAGCAGGCCATATTGAGCAAGCCAGCCGTCTGTAGGGTGGAATGCACCTTCATAGGCTGGCTTGTCTTCGTAGATCTTCTCGGAATGAATTTTGTAGATAGTCTCGGGAGTTACGGTGGTCGAGTTCACGTAGACGATGTGCAGAGGGGTGGAGGGACGCTCCTCAGCTTGAGCTTGAGGTACCTTGAAGTACCAAGCTGAAGGAGCGCCAGCAGACCAGGCGGAGCAGAGAAGCTGGTTGGATTCGCAATCGAGGTATCCGAGGTTGGGCGAAGTCGGATCTGCGGCGAAAAGGAGGACAGATTCCTGATATTAAGAGATTAGGTGGCTCAGGTTTCAAGTTTCAACTGCCCCTTTTAACAGATGGACTCACATTGAACGACTTCTCGGCCTTGCCACAGCGACCAAAGCAAGTCTTGTTCCCGCCGGTGATGAAAACCAACCAATCTTGAGCGGTTGTCGCGGGCTCTAGAAGTGACTCCCAGTTGCTTGCGTTGAAAGGGGTAACGGTCTTTTCTTGGATAACCTTCTTCGGAGCCTCGACCACCTTTTCAGCGACAGGAACGACAGGAGTTGCGGTTGGCAGATAGGACTTGGCCTTATCGAACCAGCCCTGAACGCGGTCTGCAAGAGGGACCTGCTCTTGGGCCGCAGCCAGCGCTGGGACGAGAGCGAGAAGCGGGATGAGGCGCATGATGCTGGCGATGAGAAAACGCGCCTTGATCAGTGGATGCTTGCAAACACGATTATTTTGATGGACAATACGAACCCGGGACTGACTGTAAAAATACAGGCGCACTTTGGATGATGGAGCGGTTGAAACGACCAAAGTACAGACAGCAGGCAGGTTCCGAACACGGGGAGCTGGAGTTGTTGACCAAACGAAGAGCCACGACTGAGTCGTCAGTCGGGACTGCGCGCGACAGCTGGCCTAAACTCGAAATGGCAGTTCCCTGACTTGCAGCTCCGGAACCTTAGCGGGGAACTGGTCTGGAGCCTAGAAACCCAGCTCTTGACTTGCTTCAATTGGAGCAATTCTCGTCCCCGAAAAGATAGCGAAAAAAAAAAAGCAAAGTTGAGTCTGAGATGAGACTCGACTTGTTATCTCTGGGTGTCAATTACGCTCATCAAGAGCGGACTGTGGTCTCACAGTGCAGCTTCTCCCCAAAGGGATGCTCTTCATCCTCCGTTGATCAGCTCAGCTACCGCGGAATTGCTGACTAGGCTGTAACAGGCTTTATGAGGATGAGTCTACTTACCACATTGATAAAACTCTAGGCTTACAAAGACCATGTAGTAGCTCCTTCCTGGAATATGGCTCCTTCCCCGGACTCTGGAGTGTACAGGACGTCTAAGTACGTAGTCTGAGGGGAGCCGCAATGATTGAGTTTGATGCCTCCGTCTTCTACCTCTTTATTGGCGTGATACCTGCAGGTGGTATCGGAGACGTCCTCTTATCCCACTGCAGTTGTACGACCTATCAATCCCCTGGCTATTGCTTGATATCACTTCGCATTTATTATGAAGCACGCACAGAGACCCCGAAGGCTCTCCTGGAACCTCGCAACATTGGTACTGATCATCGCTTGGCTGCCATGCCACTGCCTTGGGGCTGCTGTGAGAAGAGGAGTGAGCTATGACTTCGGTTAGTCCTTGCTCATAATAGCTTCGTAATCTCCAAGAGATGATCGGTGATTCTGAACAATCCACCCCTGCTTGCTTAGGTACCAGCATAAGGAACAACTTTACCTCCAACCAAACGACTACATCACTTGCGGCCACAGCCTCAAGTCGGGTCTCCTCCGGCGACTTCCCAGTGTGTACCGATCTCCAAGGCCCATTTGTGCCATTCTGCCTTCCAGAAGACGGCGCCGATGTCCTGGTCGACACAACATACTATGTGACCTGGAATGCTGATTTCTATCCCTTGAACGCAACCATCACAATTGAACTGCGATATTCCGACTCTCTTGAAGGTTCCTCGGCGTTCACTTCTGAGAAGACGGATAATAGCTACGGATATATCCCGCTTCATATGCGGAGGGACTGGCTTCAGGGCAAGCCGAATAACACATTGACGCTTTACATCATCGAGCTTGATTCTACTCTCGATCGCAGGGCAAGCGCACGGCAAGGTCCAACGATTACACTTCGTCCGAAACCAGTGAAGCATTATAAGCCATCACCACCGGCGCGATTCAATAAACAGGCAGTATACATTGGTGTACCAGTAAGCATCGCTGTTGTGAGCATTGTTGTGATTGCTTTAGTCTGCTCAATGCGAAGGACTAGGGAAGCGATAGCCAACATATTCCCAAATCCTCGAAGAAGAGGGTACGGCATTGGGAGGTCCAGGACACAGCGCTTGAGGGGCGACGGCAGAGAAAGTAGTGATTTCAATGAATCCGTATCTTCTAAGAGGTACCCAACGGACCTTGAGACAGGGCTGCTTGACGGAACGGGGTCGGAGAGGTATAATTATGACCATGAGCGTGGCGCCAGCTATCCGTTCAGACGAGATGTTTCGAGATTGAAGAGCTGGGTTGGTTGAGAGCGCTGTTGTTTATCTTTTTCCTTCCCCCAAGGAAAGCGTGTTGATGTATTCTTTGATAGACAGTGAGTCATGAACACGGCAACGTGTACTAAAAGGTTGATTCGATACTGGGCATAAGCGCCAATATCATATATTTTATACTTCGCGTTAGTCCGAGACGTTGAACTTGGCCCCTCATAATAGTATGGCTCGATTGTATCACTATATGACCGGACCTTACCCGACGCCATTGGAACATTTCCGAGATTGGCCAACAAGAAAGAAGCAATTAACAGTACTGTACTCTATGGGAGTCGTCCGGAACTTGGGAACTCCACTTTTGAGATGTGACGTATTTGCACTCGGTCGTGGTCGAGCCCTACCTACTACGCTCTAGACGCCTCCTGTTGCTCTCTCAGATCCTGGAGATGCGTTTATGGACTGCTTTACTAATAGAACTTGGCGCTCGAGCGTTGATTATCAATTGCGGGCTTTCTAGACACTGGACGGTGAACTAATTTGAGATTTTGGTACAGCCGGTAGCCCCTCATCCTCGATTCGAGCCCTGCCGATGTCGGGCGGGGGATGCCACATCGAATTCTGGTCGGCAATGCGAATAACAACAGGGGAACTATAAGGAGAGAGTCGGAGAGACGTCTCGTTAGCTTCATGCTAAATTGATCAAGTTATTGATTAAATAATAGCTTTGTTCGCTGTTATTGAGAGTGGCAAATGATGCTCGAAACAGTTCTTGCGGAAAGTACGAAGAATGTCATCTACTACTAAGTAGCATTTGATATGGCAAGGCAGATACCCCGAAGTCGACCTCACAAGGCTCGTCCAAGGGTTGAGGCACCAGACGAATTAAATCTAGTAATTCGTGACAACGCATCTTGCTTCAATCGTAGACGAGACCGGGGGAAGTTGGCTGGATAGGCAGTGGTGGAAGTGACGAGCGAATAATGCAGGGTTCCCCACAAAGGACTGGAGGAGTGGAAAATTTCAAAAGGTGCTCGCCGCTCTCTGCGGTGCTCGGCGGGCGAAATTTTTCTTCGTTGCCGCTCGTGAAGGAGTCATCCTCACCTGTAAGTTCATTGGAGATCGCCCGCCTGCTCAAACTCCACCCACTTTTCTTCCCTCCCACGCCTATGACTCTTTTCCTTAACTTGTCTCCTCAGAGCATATAAACACCCGAATTGCCCCTTGATTGACGATCGGTAATTCTTCTCCTCTCCAACCTTCTCTTATCCGACCGACTTTATATCTGAACTGCGATATAGTTCTACCCCTCTCAAATTTAAAGAGATCTACAAGCCTTCCCCCGCCATCCGACTCAACTCACACCATGTGCCCCGGTGCAGATAACGAGCCCAATGGGCAAACGAATGGTGCTAATGGCCAGTTAAATGGTAGATCCTTGAAGATATAGTGTTTGTCGTTGTTGAAACAACTCAAAACTAACTTTTATTCCTAGGATCCCACCCTGGCTTCACTGCTATCCAGACCCGCCAGAACCCTCACCCTTCTCGCAACCCTTACGGTCACAACGTCGGCGTTACAGACTTCCTGAGCAATGTTTCCCGCTTCAAGATTATCGAGAGTACTCTCCGTGAGGGTGAGCAGTTCGCCAACGCTTTCTTCGACACCGAGAAGAAGATTCAGATTGCCAAGGCATTGGACGATTTCGGTGTGGACTACGTAAGTCATGCGGGGATCACTTCAGTCTCTACCTCGCTTACTGACAATTATTTGCTGTAGATTGAGCTTACTAGCCCCTGTGCTTCCGAGCAATCGAGGCTCGACTGCGAGGCCATTTGCAAGCTGGGCTTGAAGGCCAAGGTGCGTTTACTCTCCGCATCGCACTTCGTGTCTAACAGCTTGGATAGATTCTTACACACATCCGTTGCCACATGGACGACGCTCGAGTCGCTGTCGAGACCGGAGTTGATGGAGTGTTAGTTGACCCTTGCCTATGCCGTGCCCTGGACGCAGATATTAACGAGACAACTTAGTGACGTTGTTATTGGAACGTCATCCTACCTCCGTGAGCACTCTCACGGTAAGGACATGACCTATATTAAGAACGCCGCAATCGAAGTCATCGAGTTCGTCAAGTCTAAGGGCATTGAGATCCGATTCTCCAGCGAGGACTCTTTCCGTTCCGACCTCGTTGATCTGCTCTCCATCTACTCCGCTGTCGATCAAGTCGGTGTCAACCGTGTTGGTATTGCCGACACTGTTGGCTGCGCCTCTCCTCGCCAAGTATATGAGCTTGTCCGTGTGCTGAGAGGTGTCGTTAGCTGTGATATTGAAACGCACTTCCACAACGATACTGGGTGCGCTATTGCCAACGCCTACTGCGCCCTGGAAGCTGGTGCCACTCACATTGATACCTCTGTCCTTGGTATTGGTGAGCGAAATGGCATAACCCCTCTGGGTGGTCTCATGGCCCGCATGATGGTTGCCGACCCCGCGTATGTCAAGGGCAAGTACAAGCTGGAGAAGCTGAAGGACATTGAGGATCTTGTGGCCGAAGCTGTTGAGGTCAACATTCCCTTCAACAACTACATCACCGGTTTCTGCGCCTTCACCCACAAGGCTGGTATCCACGCCAAGGCCATCTTGAACAACCCAAGCACCTACGAGATCATCAACCCCGCTGATTTCGGAATGTCGAGATATGTTCACTTTGCGTCCCGTCTGACGGGCTGGAACGCCATCAAGTCGCGTGCCCAGCAGCTCAATGTCCATATGAGCGATGATCAGTACAAGGAGTGCACAGCCAAGATCAAGGCCCTTGCCGACATCCGGCCTATTGCCATTGACGATGCCGACAGCATTATCCGCGCTTTCTACCGTAACCTTAACTCGGGCGAGAACAAGCCCCTTCTTGACTTGACCGCCGATGAGCACGCCCAGTTCCTTGCCAAGGAAAAGGAGCTCGCCGCGCAAGGCAATGTTGCTGCTCTATAGAGGGCACCTGCCACGCTGCCTCCGAAATACACTATGCATCACACTGACCTTGCGCCGTTCCGATTGGAAATAGGTGACAGTGTTTGTTTTCTAGAGCTTTGATCATATTCCCCGAGCGACTCTCACGAAGAGAGGCGTGGATTTCTTTTTGTCTTGTCATGATTTGGTGTTCATTTATGTGGTCTGGGATATTTTACGTTATTTAGGGTCTTTTAAAAGTGCTATTTGTCCCTGCAAGATAGGCGATGGGAAAGAGTTGGCTGGTGTTTTGCAGGCATTGGTCCATTAGACTGGACTCTGTATATAAGCAGGCCTTAGTGGTGATAAAGGTGTTACGAATGAGACGTGATGTACAAAGACAAAGAGATTATCGATTGCAATGTAGTAAGCTAGAGCTTCCCCTTGTATTTTGTAGTATGGTCTGTCGATAAAAATCCGGATGCATGCTGGGAAGACTTCATCAGACGTCACCTGCCTGGCCCCCGCGCGGGCTTTCCTAATCCAAACGAGGTGGCATGGCATGTGGAACCTACAGCCGAGGCAAAAGGACCGCCCATCATTTGGCGCTCGGAATTGAAGTCGTCTTTCCAAACTTGGAGTGACAGCTGCTCAAGAAACTGGGTCAAACTCCTAAAAGACGAGGCTTGCTTTCGGCCGTTATTCCGCAGACTTTTCTCCGTTATTTTTGGACGTCCGATCTCCGCCTCCGCACTTCCTCCCTACATCCTATCCTTATCCTCGAACGCTTGCGCTGTCTACTACTATTCTTTTATTCTTTCCATTTGGTGTGCAGGGAGGAGTAGTCGGATATTACGGGAGAAACAATGGCATCTTCCGTCTTACCCGTCGCTTTGCAGAATAAACTGCTTGGCTATGGTAGAGCCCCCAGCGCCCAGCTAGCAATCCTGAACCTTGACCTGTAAGTGGAGGATCATCTTCCGCTCTGATGCACTAGGTGTTTACCTATCTGACATTGGTTGTACGTGAGATAGCCTTCGAAATATCGTGTTTATCTTATTCTTATTCCGCTACGTTCGAAAGACATATTATTCTCTTCGGGGCTACGGCCTCGTCGGCAGCGTTCGCAATGTTCTGCTGGCGATTCGCTTATTCTTCTATACCGTCTTCCTTCGATTCCCCGGTGTTCGTGGACAGGTCGACAAGCAGGTCTCGACGGCGATTGAGGGCCTGGAAACGAAGCTTGTCGCAAGCGGGGTCACACGGTACCTTACACTTCCCAAGGAAGGATGGACTGCCGAACAGGTTCGCTCTGAGCTCGATAAGCTCGTGAACATGGAACATACTCGGTGGGAGGATGGTCGAGTCAGTGGTGCTGTGTACCATGGTGGAAAGGACCTGCTCAAGGTTCAGGCTGAGGCCTTTGAACAGTTTGGTGTCGCCAACCCTATCCATCCTGACGTTTTCCCCGGTGTTCGCAAGATGGAGGCGGAGGTTGTCGCGATGGTAATTGATTCCCCTAAAAGAACCAAATCCCGCGTGCGCTGACTTATTGACCTGGTACAGGTTCTTTCAATGTTTCACGGCCCTTCAGATGGCGCCGGTGTTACGACCAGCGGTGGTACCGAGTCGATTCTCATGGCTTGCTTGGCAGCACGTAATAAGGGCCGCGCTGAAAGAGGCATCACAGAACCCGAGATGTGAGTCCACATTACATGTGCAGTTGATAGTTTGCTGACTAGCACGAAGGATTATTCCGGATACTGCTCATGCCGCATTCATCAAGGCCTCAAGTTACTTTGGTATCAAGCTGCACCGCGTCCCCTGCCCTCCTCCTGAACACAAGGTGGATATTGCTGCTGTGCGTCGACTAATCAACCCCAACACTGTCCTCCTTGTTGGCTCGGCACCCAACTTCCCGCATGGTATTGTTGACGATATCCCGGCTCTATCACGGCTCGCGACCTTTTACAAGACTCCCCTCCACGTCGACTGCTGTTTGGGCTCATTTGTCATCGCGCACTTGAAAAAGGCCGGTTTTCCATCGCCTTACGAAGAGGAGGGCGGCTTCGATTTTGCTCAATCAGGCGTCACCAGCATCAGTGTCGACACGCATAAGTATGGATTTGCGCCCAAGGGTAATTCGGTTCTTTTGTACCGAAACAAGGCCTACCGCAGTCATCAGTATTTTATTTACCCCGACTGGTCTGGCGGTGTCTATGCTTCCCCATCGGTTGCTGGATCCCGCCCCGGTGCGTTGATCGCTGGCTGCTGGGCCAGTCTCATGAGTGTAGGTGAGAATGGATATATCAAGGGCTGCCTTGATATTGTCAATGCAGCGAAGAAGTTTGAGTCGGCCATCAACGAGGATTCGCGCTTATCGGGAAATCTTCAGATCGTAGGTCAACCTATGGTCAGTGTGATAGCTTTCGAAAGCAAGAACGATGCCATCGATATCTACGACATTGCAGACGATCTGTCCGCAAAGGGGTGGCATCTTAATGCCTTGCAATCACCACCAGCTATGCATGTTGCCTTCACCATTCCCACGGCTGCTGCTGTCGACGCACTCATCTCGGACGTTGCTGAAGTCGTTGAGAAGGAACTGGTGAAAGCGGAAGAACGCAAACGACAAGGGAAAGCATATATCGTCAAGCGTGGCGATACATCTGCTCTTTACGGCGTGGCCGGAAGCATACCCGATAAGAGCATCGTTAGCCGCCTTGCGGAAGGGTTCCTCGACACTTTATACAAAGCTTAGAATCTCTTGAAACGCTTGCCTGAGCGGTTTAGCTTGTTAATACGCATTCTAGAGAAGTTGTCTTTCCTGGACAGCCCTGTGATTCTCTCAACATAAGGGACATGGTGTTTTGGTGTTACCTGTTGCTTATTGATATCCTGTAGCCTCAGTGGCTTTGACAATATTATTAATTTCATTTTAACTTGCTGTTAGATGAGACCTGTATGACGCATCTTTAGGATTTAGGGTTCCTTGAACCAGAAATAACAAGCTAGCAGGTAAAAGTATAGTACAGTAATAGCCTAACATCGCTCAATGCAATAACAGCACCGACGCACTGTCTTTTAATCCAAATCATCGAGTAACAAGCCAGTCACGCATGCATGGCCTCTCGATCCACCAATCCGTCAAATCATGGGTAATCTCAAGCCTGACTCCAAGATGTAAACCAATTCCGACATAAATATACACACGCAAAGAATAATCTGAAATGAGCGTCCCTTGGGATCAGAAGGGCTCGAAAGACGCAGATGACTTTCGTCGCATCTAGGCCTGTTCACTCGCCGCCGTCCGCTCAATGTAGTATCCTGGGTCCGGCTTTCGCTCCAAATGAACCTCCTGTTTCGTCAACGCCCGGTCAACCTCTTGGACATCAACAAGCTCCTTCACTTTCATAATCTGACCGGCTACCGATTGTGAGACGGGGTAGAAGACCGTGGCCATGCGCTTTTTCAGTCCGAGGGCTTTCAGGACGTTTGTTGTTCGTCGGGGAAGACCAATTGCGGATCGCATAAGCGTAATTCGAAAGTAACTCATTTTGAAGGCTGGATCTGTCCAGACAGAGAAGACGGTGGTGGGGACGGATTGCTGTAGGTATCGTTCGAAGATGGAGTGGATTATGGGGGAGATTGTTCGGTTGTGGGATTGTGGGTGACACTTATGTTGGTCGGGATAGACGGAGTGCCAGGTGCTATAAGTCGGTGGCCAATTCACTTGAGGTCAACACCTTTATGAATCAACAGACTGTCGGTGAAATGGAAGCCTCGGTGATTGTTGACTCACGCTGCTCGGAAATTTTGTATACAGTCGTGTCCGGGCGGGAAGTCACGTGCTGAGCGATTCTGCCGGGGGTGGGATGGAGACACGAAGCTCTAGCTCTCTCCTCGATTCTAGATCAACGATGATTGCCTGAGGGAAAATACTATGGCTACGCGGAAACCGATGGCAGATTCACGATATTAGTTCCTTCCAATTTACGATTCGATCAAAATGGCGCGAGTGGGCGACACGGACAGAGCGGTGGCCATGCCCCGGTTGGACGACCTCCTCCGGCACCCAGAGGACCTGGATAAGATCGTGGGGTTGAAAGCCGAATACACACGCAAAAAAGCAGCCGTTGACGCCCAGCTCCGAGAAGGCCTCCGGGACCAATTGGCAAACGTACAACGCAGCCTCAGCGCCCTTACCGAAGGCCAGCGCCAAGTATCCAAGACGAGAGATGAGCTCCAAGGCATTGACCGGCTATGCGCCGAATCCCAGGACAGCGTCGATGACTTCTCGCGGATTGACCAGCTCGCCAAGGTGCAGCGCAACTTTGAAGCGACATTGGCGATGAAAAAAGGACTGGAGAACTTTAGCGCCGATCTGGCGGAGGTTGAGAATCTCCTGAGGGAGGATGATGAGGATCTGGAGGATCAGCCTAACCTCCTGCGAGCCCATATGCAGATTTCTCGGTTGCGAGATTTTCACGATGAGGCAATGGATCAGATCCGTAGGGCGCAAGATCTAAGCAACGAGGATACTTTGACAGATTATTTCCAGGGCCTGGATAATGTCATTGACTGGTTCGATGATCACCTGGGGACATTGTGCATGAACCTCATTCCTCTTGTGCAAGCAGATAACTCCAACATGGTGGTCAGACTTGCAGTGGTTGTGATGAATGAGGAGAAGAATGATGAGACCGTCAGAGCGTTGCAGGAGGCGCAGAAAGACCACCAGGATCTGGCTGGGCGATTCAAATCAATGAATGTGGGCCCGAAGACGGTGAGGGGATACAAAGAAAAGTTTCTGAAGGCAATTGAGCTCTACGCTCAGAATCAATTTGAGAATACTCAGGAGGAGTTTATGAACGACCCCGATGGCCTAGAAAAGAGCTTCCGGTGGTTCTTCAACGATCTTTTTACAGTTCAGCAAGGCATGCAGTCGCTTATGCCAAAGAAGTGGAAGATTTACAAGACTTATACTGACATCTACCATCGCATGATGCACGACCGCCTTATTGAGATGGTCAATGGTCCTGAGTTGCCGTCGGACAATTTGCTTGCGATCCTGCAATGGAGAGAGAAGTATTACAAGAAGATGAATAAACTCGGCTGGAAAGCGGCAAATCTTGGGATCGACATACTGGATAACCGCGAACCTGATCTCATCCGACGCTGGCAGAGCGTCATTATCAATGCGGTCGAAGAGTGGATGAACACCATTGCAGAAACGGACAGGAAAGCACTTACGGAGCGAATACCCGATTCCCTCGATACCAACGCCGAAGGCTACTTCCGTACTCGAACCCTCCCAGATATGTGGCGAATGCTTCATGAGCAGGTCACTGCGTCTAGCTCTTCCTCTCGGTCGGACTTGATGGAAGGCATTATGGACGCAATGTTCCGACTGCTAAAGGCCCGTCAAGCTGCTTGGCAGACTTTAATTGAAGAGGAATGTGCTATGTACAAGGCTCCTGGTGGCGACCAGCTCGACGGGTTACAGCTGCTGCAAGACTGGCTGGTCGCTGTGGCCAATGACCAGATCGCTTGCATTGATGACAACGACGAGACAGGCCAGTTCGGATATCTGACTCGGTTCCGCCGTGATATTGAGCAGTACGTCGACCCGAAGTACATGGCCTCGCGCGCAATCCCCGAACTGGACGCACTTCGCGATGGCTACGTCGACCTAAGCACATTCTGTCTTTCACAGCTTGTGGAGGTCATCTTCGCAGTCGACCTGCGCACCACTATTCCAGACTTCTTCACCCAGAAGTGGTACGGGGATTACGCTGTGAAGCGTATAACATCTACCTTTGACGACTACATGACGGATTACTCCCCCGTGCTGCATCCCTCGCTTATCGATATCCTCATCGAGGAACTTTCCGACGAACTGCTTGTCAAGTATCTATCATCCGTTCGCAACAAGGGCGTCAAGTTCCGTCGACACACGGATCCGTACACCGACAAATTCAAGGACGACGTCCTCACTGTTTTCGCCTTCTTTCAGAAATATCCGGACTCCTTTGCAGGCACAATCAAGCAGAAGTGGCGACTCGTCGACTGGCTTGCCCGCCTCCTCGAGGCAGAGAAGGGACCTCCTGTGGTTACTGTATACGAGGACTTCAAGAATGAATACTGGGATTTGCAGCTCTCCTGGGTTGAGACAGTGTTGAGGACGAGAGACGATTTCGAGCGCAGCATGGTTAGTGCTATCAAGGCCAAGGCAGCAGAACTATCCGTTGAGCGCGGAATAGAGACTCTCATGAGTAGAATACGGTGATTTTGCTTTGGTTGCGCGTATTTAGCGAGGCGTTTGGAGTTATAGATCGATATACAAAGTTACAGGCTACTGGTGGGCTATTGGGGGTCAGTTTACTTGCAAGATACCACTCACTACCTTGTGTACTACCCTTCTAGCGATTACCTATACCAGGAGTCAGGCTTCGCTCTGCAATGGCAGTGTACTTCTCCCTCAGCCTCGCATTCATCCCGTTCTCATCCGCTTCGAAATCAAGCTTTTTCGCGCCCATTTCACATATGCAGACACTTTCGATGGGGAGGTTCCTTGCCCAGACGAATGGGCAGCTTGGGTTCGTATCGTCTGATGTTGGTTCAGTAGACGCACCCTCATTTTCCGAATGACTGTCGGTATAGTTATCACCATTCCTTGACTCATCCCGAGTGGTAACAACGCTGGAACGCGCGACCGTCCTGTCGCTATCTAGATAAAAATTCCTATAGTGGGATACAATATCCCTAGCGTCAAAAGTATACTGGCTCGGTCGCCGATTCTTTCCGTGACCACCTGTGTTGCGCTTTCTCCCGCGAATGTATATCGTGTTCGCGATTGTCGCATGTAAGAGAAGCGGCCGAGGCTTTGTCGCACTTCCCCTCTGGTACTCCTTCTGCATGAAGCCAGCCTCCTGGAATTTCTCCCTGAGCGCTTCACAGAATGGATGGAGTCTGGACGTGGGGTCCACGGGGGCAACGTGTAGGATTGTCGCGGCGCGTGCGCGGGGAAGCGCATGTAGAGATTCTAACGAGATGGCAAAGGGCTCGAGCGGAGTTGACCCCCTCTGGGAGTTTTCATCAATTGACGATTTTATGAGAATTTTAGCGGTATTAGTCGCACTGTCTATGGGCATTCCGTTTGTGATGGCCGTCTTTGGTACATTCCGTTTTGCAGCAATTTCTCCCGCCGCGCACAATAGGCCAGGTAGATCTAGAGTTTGGAAGAACTCGAGCGCTTCGTTGAGTCGCTGCGGCGTTGGGAGGCTCATTACTCCTAGCGTAAGATGAAGAGTGCCAACCGGACGGATAGCATCGTCTGGGATAAGGGGACATGGCTGCTGAAAGCGGCGCTGCTGTTCTATTAGGTCCGATCTTGCAGGAGCTTGTGGGATTGAAGCTTTAAAGGCGGCTAATGAGGACTCGAGTTGTGGGAGAGAAACCTCATTAACAAGCGGGAGGCACAAAAAGTGTGTCAAGGGCGGTCGCTTTGGTTTAGTATTGGTAGACATGGTGGGTTTTTGGGGTCGGTAGGCGCAGAGGAGAATGAGAGGCCTCGAAAGCAGGAAATGTCTCATCCCTCAACCTTGATGAACTGATGAGTGAGGCGAGACACAGGTGGAGAGCTCGGCTTCTGCAAGCACGGAAGCTCAAGCTTGGCGCGATCGTCGCTCGATGATTTAATAGATTTTAGCGTCCTCTGATGCCATCTTCTCCTCCGCTTCTCCTCCCCTCGAGCTTCCATTTCCTTATGCTCTCATATATATCCGATATCGATTCCAGATCTTTTTAAAGCATCCCTTGAAATAGACCTTGCTTGACTATCGCACGAAAATGCTCTCCCGCCGCACACCACCCCGAGCCCTTCTCTCCTCGCCCTCGGCTTTCCTTCGCGTCAGTCCAGGAGCAGCCCTAGCGAGCTCATCCCCTCGCTTCCAATCGCCCTCGAAGCCTCTAGTTCAGCCTTCCTCCCGCCGGCAGGGTTTCCGCTCCACGCCTGCAATTAGAAAGGGAATCTTCCCGGATTCCGCCGACCCTCCCTCCCCGCACCCGCAGTCTAGCAATCCCGGCGGAGCTGCGTCGCACGTCTCCGAGCCCTCCGCTTTGACGGATCAGCAGTTCCACGAGTACTCTGAGCATTACCTTAACGTCCTCCTATCTGAGATTGAGAAAGTTCAGGAGGATGGGCATGATATTGAGGCTGAGTATAGCGTTAGTCCTTCTCTCTATACCTCATCCTTTTGACTGCGGCAGACCAGACGGGATAATCAGAATGTGCACTAACTGACCTCACTGCCAGGCTGGCGTCCTCAATATCTCCGTCCCCGGCGTGGGAACCTATGTTCTTAACAAGCAGCCACCCAATAAGCAGATCTGGCTCAGTTCGCCGATCTCAGGGCCGAAGCGGTACGATTGGGTCGTTGAGGGGGACCAGATGCACGAGAAGCAGGATACACGGCCTTTCGTCAATGGGCAGTGGATTTGCCTTAGGGATGACTCGAACTTGACGGATTTGTTGAACGGCGAGTTGGGGTTGAGTATGCCCGAAGATGTCTATAGTGCGGTTGATGAGTGATGATACTGTTTACGAAGTAGGGCAAGGATTATTAATCGTGAACAATTTTGGTGTTAGGGAGCGGTGTAGGATAAGGCAGGGGATCTGGAACTTGATTGATTCAATTTTCGATTTCGCAGTAGTAACTATTCATGCGCTTTGAATGTTTGCCGTTGTTGGCTTACTTGAATGCTGCATGTTCTTGTCTGCGTACATCAACCTAGCCGCTTCACTTGCCCAAAATCCAACTCGTCGGCCTTCCTGTGCTGTTTGATATTGCATCAGTTCCTGGGGTTGTTCGCAAACCTGGCTCGTTTCCCAATCATGGCTCGCTTTCTTATGGAGGTATTCATGAATTGAGGTAATACACAGCCGCGCATACTCGGGTGTACTGATAGAGCTGTGCTTTCTGATGTTGAAAGTGATAATATCACAAGACTGCCGCGTCGGCGGAATGAGCTGAACATGGACCTCAATCTATGTTCCCATTGCTGTATGTTCCCATTCCTGTGGACGAAGAATCGTGTAGCGCGCCCCCAAGGAGCTGCGTGACCACAACCATATTCGGGGCCTTTACAATTATGTCCCATCCATTTTCAAGGGTCCATCATGCGCTGACCGACACTGTCGATGCCTGTTGGCTGGTGTCCTTAGGTAAATCAGACTAGGATTGTTAGATTGCCCCATTTTATGAACAAAAAAGCCGAGGACAAACGTACCACGTCGAAGATAACCCGAATCATCAAGCTGCAGCTTGGACAAACGGCGATCTCCTCACCGTCACGAAGGTCGTCTATCGCAATTTCGAAGCGGTCGCCACATGGACACGGGAAGTGGTAGATTTGTAGATTTGGGTCAAATGTCATATCTTCGATCTCGATCTCATCGTAGATAGAGAGCGCTTCGTCGGCCATTTTGCTTTGTATATAAGTTGCGGAAGAACAGCGGTTCTGTGGCGTTCAAGAGAAATTTGGAGATTCCGAGATGTGAAGTCTCGGTCCAAAAACTTACTTAGGCGGGGAGAGGGGTCAGGTGACCATTCAGTGGACAAGTGCGAATCCGTACGGTTTACCCTTGCAATCGTTGGATCTCCATGTTCACATGCTCTATCTCCCTGATTAGAGAGCCATAGCGACGCGCAACTTCTGAAATCGGCCCAGTATTCCCAGGGCGCCTGCTGCTAGCTGGATCCGCATCTTCGTATGCCTGCAGCTCATTTAACGCCAGTTCCCGCCTTTCTTCCAGTCTCACCCTCATGTCCCGCATATGTCGATGGTACTGAGAAAGTGCAGCATTAACTTCGGTCGTGTGAATGGTAGCAAGGATTTCTAGTCTCATCACCCTACCGAAGTAAATCCTATTAGCCAAGTTCAAGTGAAATTAAATTGCAACACATACTTCAACTTGCCCTCAACGCCGTGAGCGACCGTATATAGATGTTCGGCTTTGGCTTTCGTCGCGCGGGCCAATGAACCATGTTTTGTGCGCTCTAGCAGGGTCACCGTCCGCTCTAGTACAGCTGCGCCCGTAGCAAGGACTTCCGCCGCTGTTGCTGCCATCTGAGTTCGAGCCGCGGGAAGCTTCGCAAACTGTAATTGGCGTAGGGATTGCACTCTTTCGCCTAATTGAGATGACAATGAACTCAGTCGACCGGCTTCCATCCGCAGACTAGGCCTTGGGGTGCCCCCAACCGCATTTACCAGCGCTCGCAGGTCTTGAACATCCAAAGAAAGAGCTCGCGCAAAGGCCGGAATCAGTATAGGTAACTTGGAATAGAACTTGTCGATATCCGGCGCTATCAGAGAATGCACATCTGCGCCATCCCGCTGGTCGCTAAGTAGTTCGAGGTTGTTCGGCGAGGACTCAAGATATAAGCTGACGATAGCAAGAGGCTCGCGACACTAGGATTGAAGCGAGAGACGCTAGATAAGCTGTATGGCCGAGTAGATGTATAGGGAAGCAGAAGTCGCCTACATCATCGGGCAAATCGCTGCCAGGGTCGAAAGCTAGCTGTTGGAATGTGTGCTTCTTGATCTGTTTTTTCGCGTTGCGCAGCTGACAACTTCTCAATTCCTGCCAATCGGGTGTCAGAAAAGATTATCTCAATCGCCCTCTTAGCTTCAAACAATAACCGGGTAACTGTACGTTTGAAGCCTCCACCCGAGCCGGATGCGCATCAAGGGCACGCGTGGAGCCATCGGGGTTGAGCAACGCGGTCGTCAGGTGTTGATAAAGGCGCTGGAACTGCGGGTTATTCGCCAATACTGTCGGGTCACATGGAGGTATCATGGTTGATGGTTGTAACTACACATCGACAAAATAGTTGATAGTTAAGAGTAAACATGCAGCGCTTCAGCAGTCGGTGTGGTGACAATAGGGACCCCGTGACTTCCCGATGCCTCAGGTTGTTTTACGCCTACTATAGTACTAGTCTACATGAGCCTGGATGTAGATAAAAATACAAGGTTGATTTTTTGGCTTCCGTTTCCACATTCTTCTCGTAATAATCATACATGCTCCTCAGCGCTTTCGTCCAGCGGTGATGAAAAGCAGAACAGATCCCCAAGTCGAATCTGGGCCCCCACGCCATCAGCAAAGACACATTTGTTGTTGCAAGTCCAGTGAAATCCCTGCCAAACACCACTTTGCATGAGAGTACCGTGAACGCGAATCCAGAAAATGACTGAAAAGCCCAAACCCCCGATGAAAACGCTGAAGCAAAGGAAACGCTTATGTACAACAAAGTTCAACGCCTGATATGTGTATCAGGCCCAGTTGGTTATGGAAAGGCCATAAAGCCGTGGTAAATGGAGGGTCAATTAATCCGGAAACAACAGGCCTGCCGGGGGTTTGGGGAGCCTCTGAATCTTGGAGACGGGGGTGGAAGACAACCTGAAAAGCAGGACGAATAGGAGGCTCGATATAGAACAAGGAGGCAGAACGGTGACCTGGAGACCAGACACGTCACCAAGTAAAGTGATAGTAGAAGCCTACTCCTCTTCACTTTCCTCCGAGTCATCTTCCGAGTCATCACTGCTTTCATTTGCTTCAACTGAAGGTACTGGGTCAGGGGAACGGCCACTTCCTCCCCCTTGGAAGCGGGATAGGTTGCTTTCAAGCATGTTGATCTGCGCTTCCTGCTCGTACTTGCTCATGGGCTTATTTTTCTTCGGCTTTGGTGGCGCGGCGTTTTGTGCGACAGGTGTAGAAACTTCCTCATCATCGACAATATGGGGCGCGTTCTTTTTCACAAATTTGAGCAGCATCAAAAGGACTTCGTTGGGCAGCTCGTCAATATCGAGCTCAATCTCGGTCTCTTGCGTACCCTGCGTCTAAAAGTCAGCGTCATGCACTTACAGGATAAGAGAAGCAGACAAAAGAAACTTACCTTGAGAGACGGCACGTTACTCTGTATGATTTTAAGCGCTTCCTGCATCTTCTTATCGGGAAGGCTGCTGATGCCGTTCGATATGATTTGTTTCTCATGGTACGTGACCCAACGCTGCTTCTCCGGTTTAGCTGGCTTTGAACTGCTTTTCTTGTCCTTTTTACTAGTACTTGTCGACACACTGCCCTTCTTGCTATCCTTCTTCTTCGACTTCGACTTCTTCGAGGCGGGCGGGGTTTTCTTCTTCTTCTGAGTCATCGCCTCCAGCTGCTGGGACATCTCGGCGATCTGCTTCTTCAACCTATTGATTGCCTCTTCCTCCTCATCGTCACTAGGCTCCTCATCTTCATCACTCTCGTCAGAGGATGATTCCGCACTGTGCTGCTCGGGATGAGGTTCATGAACAGCCAGATAGCGGTCTTTTTGTGACCACTTGAGATTGAAGAGCTCTTCAAACTTCTCACCAGCCACGTAGGTGGGATCGCCCTTCAGATTGAATTTGAAGCAATTCTTGACGATCTGCCGTAAGTCGGCTTCAAATTCCTTTGCGTTCTCATACTGACCGGTATTCAGCTTGGTCTGAACAGTAGTAAGATCCATGGGTTTCTTGATAATGCTGTGGTATGTCGGTATGTTCAAGGCGACCGGGTCAACTGGTAAATAAAAAGGAGCAGCAGAGAGATAGTGCTTAGGCTTGTTTAGTTCATCCATAACTTCCTGGCAGAATTTAAGTTCCCACTGGTATTTCTTCTTTTTCGGCTTCGTTGAATAAGGAAGATCGCGTTTGGGAGGGTGGATGGAGCGCTTGGGTCGGCCATCTGCATTAGTTGAATCCCGTCGGATAAGAGGCAACCCTTCAGGACCTAGTGCGAAGGTCGTAGCCTGGGGCGAATCACCACTCGTGCGCGGCACAGGTTGACCGAAGGAGGTTCGGGGTTCCCGACGAGCTGCAGAGGTTTTGGCAGTAACCTTTTTAGGCTTCTTCTCCTCCATTTCGTCAGGCTTGGGTAGGTTCACCATCTGCTTTTGAAATGTGGCCTTGAGCTTTTCACCCTCGATGCTGACGATATGCTCAGGGCCGTTGAATGTCACAGCATTCTGGACCATGAGATGGACATCATTCGCAACACCCTGAGGATCTCTGTAGACATTATTTTTCAGTTTGTGTTCGACAGTACCCAGGTCCATTGGCTGTTTGATGATTGTCGGATAATGAGGAATGTTCATCTTGATGGGGTCGACAGGCTCCTTATAGAAACGTGCATCATGCATGCGCTTTAGGCTTTGAATCGACTTGAGGAGGAACTTGTGTTGAATCTTGGTTATTGTGCTATGGCCATTGATGCCCGCGTCGGGTCGGCGTTCCGCGGTTGGCGTTGGTAAGTCCGGAACTTTGAAATCAGCCGGCCCTTCTGTATCGATCTTCGTACGCTTGGCAGACGGTTCGTCGTTTGGCTCTTCGTCACGCTCCCTTGAAAGTTTTGAAGGTGAAGCCGCGGGGGCGTCTCGCATCTCCCGGTCGCCTCCAATAGAGGGTTGTGCAGCAGGAGGGGTTGAGGTATTATCCGCATGCGGCGCGCCGGTGGAAGGATGATGAGGAAGTTCAGCCTTCACAGCGTTGGTAGGGTTAGGCGGTTGCGCAGCGGTTCCGATGTTGAACTGTATGGGCGACGTGCGCGTGCCCTTGGGGCTAGCGCCGTCTAATCCAGCACCGTTGATAGGCCCAGTCTTGTCTTCCACTGGTCCTGATTTGACCTCAGAGTTCATGGTAGAAGGCCTGTCTTGCGGTGTGTTGTTTTCTGTGGCTGGAAGTGCGGGCGACTTTGGAGATGTAGTTGTTACGACACCATTTAGCTGATCGGAGGAATGACCATTTATAGCCGCTCCCTTGGTGTCTTGTGCGGAAGCCACGTCGCCGTTGGTTGGTGGTGTCGGTTTGGAATCGGTTACCACCCTACAGTTTTGAGTCAGCGCGTCGCACCACAAATGCGGCCGGGAAGGCGATACGTACCCTGTGCGATCCATGGAGGAAGAATCCCCATTTGGCGACGGCGGTAGTTGAGGCTTCTCCTCCTTTAAGACAGAGGGTGCCTCCGGAGGCGGCGTCGCCATGAGGATGTAAGTAGAGCTTTAGGCCCTCCTGTCGAAAGGAAGAGGGCGAAATACGAAGATCTAACGGATGGCGAGGCGGGTAGTAGAAGCTGGTCCCAGCTATCAGGGGGAGTTTAGAGAACGACAGCAACAGATATCAACTGGATGAGTAAAGTGCGCTATCAGACTATATCGATTCGAAGCAGCGGCGGATAGAAAAACACCCGATTAGATGACAGAAGACGCTAGAAGAGTCGCAGACCTGGCAGTCACAGAGGTAGCGACGCGACGGGGTTGAAGGGAGATACAGAGTAGAAAGAGACGGAGAGTGTGAGCGCAAACCGAAGTGGAGAATGCGACAGGAAGGATGAATTTATCTTGCCAAGCAGGTAGTCACGTGAAAGTGATGTATGACTCAGCGTGGCTAGAAGGGGGAAGGTGCGAGTGAGAGCGATAAGAGCTTGGAAGGAGCAACCGAGGGCTGCACGTGCCAGGCTCAGTGAGTCAATGACTCAGTGGGGGTGCGACAGAGCTTAAGATGAAGGATAAAGGAACAAGGTATCCAATTCCTTGTCTTATTTCCCCTCTCGAAAAAGAAAAGAAAGAAAGGAAAGGAGTCGGGAACTTGTTTGCTGTGGCTGGGGTTCTTCGCGACGCGAAATGGAACGCGCTAAGTCATGAGATAAGAGCAGAGCTTCTGGAAGAAGGAACCACCAGGCGGTGTAAGAGAATCGAAAGAATCGTTGGAGCAAACAGGGATTGCTGGAGGGCGGTCAGGGGAGAAAAGACGGGTAAAAAGGAATTCCGCAGCAGCTCCAGAAACAGAGACTGAGAAAATCAGCCTGGGTGGGAGAATCCTTAAGTACGACCGGCGCGTCGCGCTGTCGAAAAACTCCATCGGAGCCGCTAGTCCCAATTATTCTAGCTCAAGCCATTCAGCAGCTCATGATTGGATGTGGGATGACGCGTTCTCGAGGTTGCCAGGTTCTATTGGCTGCGGCCTTCCATCTCAGTGGATCCTTCGTACCAGATTCCCCTTTGTCGGAAACGCCTGAAAAACACGCAGGGAAAAAAAAAAGGGACGCTCAAAGCTCAAAGCAGGATTCACAACCATAACATCATTGCCCAAAATCTTCGCCATGGCATGCCAAGGGATCGGCTTCTAGAGCAAAGGCAGTCCATCAGACGAACAATGTTTGTGACACTGATTTGAGAGATATCGACAAAGACACCCCCGAATGGACAACATTAGGCAGTCACGGATTCCGGATTGCATAGCAGTCAGATTATTGATGCGTTTGGCCGCGAAGCATCCAAGAAGATGAGAGTTACTTGTACCTGGGGCGGTGTATGAGGACGGCGTCCCGCATGCGCCTGGTCCGCTGACCTTCAAAACCCCAGGGCGTAGCCCTAAGCCCTCCTTGCAGCTATGAGGACTAAATCCAGGGACATTCAGGGCCGAATGATATGAGGCGCTCCGACCGGAAAGTTGAGAGCAGCTGGGAAAGCCAGATGCCCGTCAGACTGTTCAAAGGGCAAGTGTACTCCATTATTGTAGTAGTAGTATTGTCAGGAACGACAGAGGTTTTGTTCTGTGAAGTTCAACTTTCAGTAACCTAGGTGGCATGGGAACGCCAATGTTAATACCTGGATAATTAATACTAATATCACATGAACAGCACCTGATTATCTACAGGCACACTATAGCATGCTTAAAACAAAAGCTCTTCATAGCCCAAGGCATGGAGAATTTGAGATGTTGTTGACAACAAGCTAACTAGTAGTAGGGGTTTGTGCTGCTATCCTCCATCAACGCCAAGAAGAGCATGAGTGGAAGACAAGACAAGAACACCTTCTGGACTAGTCCATAACAGGAAAAGCGCATTTCCTAACCAGACTCTACAGAACTTTTTTCTTTTCTGCTGCAAAGAGCAAGACCGACTGCCAGCACCCAACAACCAGGTGTCGCCTCTAGTCGAAATTACGGCTAGATCTTGCTCGCACAGGCTGGCGTCATTGTTCACTTGGCTTACCCCTTTATCGCCGACGACATAACCGAAAATGGGCAAGAAATCCTCCCAGAAGCCGGCTTCAAAAACTTCCTCCACTGCGGCGCTCGCAGTTGCCGACTTCACGAACACCGGAAATAAGTCTTCGATACTGAAGGCATCGTTTGCTCCCTCTGACTATCAATTGACCTTGTTCGCCTCCGTCATTCAGGGCCTCGATGGCCAGAATCTTCGCATTCACGATACCAATACCGGCCGGTTACAATGTGAGCATGGATTAGGCCCGAAGGAGAGCGTCACATCGTTGGATTGGGGCTACTATGCTGGTCGGAAGGAACAATCAAAGAAGAAGAGAAAGCGCCAATCGGACGTCAATGGTGCGAATGATGGACTAGACCAAGGCGACGTAGTTGTCGCCTTCGGCACCAACACCTCCGATATCCGCATGTACTCCCCTTCTGAAGACAAGATTGTCGGAAGTCTCACGGGAGGACATACTGGAGGTGTCAAGGACTTCAAATTCACAGCCGGTTCACCCCTGGAGGGCTGGAGTGTTGGTGGAGACAACAAGTTGATCCAGTGGGATCTAGTTACTGGACAACGGACTAGGTGGGATTCTTCTAGTTGTTGAGACCACCATGAAGCTGACGGATCTCTTAGAGTGATTAACCTTCCCACTTCTTCCATATTTTCCACACTCTCCCGCCCACTTTCCTCAGAAGTTCCCATCTGCGCATCTCAGACACCGTACATCTTTTGCGCCGACAATGAATCGCCTATCACATTCCCCGCAATGCGAAATCCTATACAGACCATTCTAACTTCCTCAACAAAATCCGTGTTGGATGGATTGTTTCTAGCCTCGGACAATGATCGCTACATCAATGTTTTCGACCCCCAAACCAAGCAACTCGCAATGAGTCTCGTCACAGATAGGGAAGTCAGCACTCTGGCGCTATTCACAAAGGCGAATGCGGTCTCTAGTACAGTGCTAGAGAAACAAACTCTTGCAGCCGTCACTCAAGACGGGACAATAGAATTGTTTGCACGGCCATTCGTCAAGCCCCAAGACAACAAGGCCTCCAATAGCTTGAAGGCCAAATCCATGCAATTGACCAAGAGGGCGGAGAGCTCCATAAAAATCACCAAGTCAGACTCGCCGAATGATTTAGTCCCGGTCGTTTCGGTCTCATTCCAAGGTCCCGACCTGCTTGTCGCGTGGGCGCATGGAGGCATAATACCGCTATTTGAGCGAGTAAGGTGGCTTAACGAAGAAACGGAGGAGTTAGCATTTACTGGTGTGAAGACAATTATGAAGACTAAGTCTAGTTCTATTCTCCAATCGGCAACGACAAACGGAACGAAGAACGCGAACGAAAGTCACGTTAACGAGAACAAGGTAGTCGTTGAGCAGGGGAACTTGGCGGACGATGACATCGAAATGGAGGACTCTAAGGAGGATGTGGTATCTGTGGACGACAGTGAAGTGGATTCGGATGATGACGGCGAGCCGAAGCAGCAGAAATCAATGGGTTCCCGGGATATTGAAGAGGTTGAAAGCGACGTCGAGATGGATAATGCAGCGGAGTCAGATGAGGAGGGGGGTGCAGAGGGAGCAGGAGAGCCCACATTCGGAGAGCTCATGAGGGCGCACGCCGCCGAGGAGATCGATGTGGAAGCCGAACTCGAGGACGATGTCCACACTAGGTCCCTTATTCCTGGAAAACCCATCACAACTGTGCAGCAGATCCCATCCGGAGTTTCCCTCTCTACGGTACTTTCACAGTCCCTAAAGACAAACGACAACGATATGCTAGAAGCTTGCTTTCACACAGGAGATGCTGGCACCATCCGAACCACGATCCAGCGTCTAGAGTCTCCGCTAGCTGCAACCCTTCTTCAGAGATTGGCAGAGCGCCTTTCCGCTCGTCCTGGCCGATATGGTCACCTGCTTGTCTGGGTACAGTGGACGTGTATCGCCCACGGTGGAGCTCTTGCCGGTAACAAGGATCTCCTCAAGCAAATGTCTACCCTATTCAAGGTGATGGAACAGCGCTCCTCTACCCTTCCTTCTCTACTTTTGCTCAAGGGCAAGCTTGATATGTTGGATGCTCAGCTCGGACTACGACAGTCCATGCGTGAAAATGCGGACAACGTGGATAGTGAAGACGAGGAAAACATCATCTACGTTGAAGGATACGATGACAACGAGGATGAGGACAGCGACGCAGACGCAACCAAGAACATCGACACCCCTCGGACTCGGGCCATCCGCGACCAAACCGATATTTCCATGATTGACGAAGACGAGGAAGGAAGCGAGGACGATGGTGAGGAAGACGATGATGAGGATGAGGAAATCGGCAACATTCTCGACGTTGAAGCTGAGGAATCCGCCGGCTCTTCAGATGCCGAGGAATCACTCGACGAGGACGAGGACGAGGATGAGGACGATGACGCAGATAGTGCGGCGTCCATGGGTGATTTCATTGCTGATACAGAGGACGAATCAGAGGCGGATGATCTTTCGCGGCCTCCTAAGAAGGCCAGGTTAAGTCAGGGAGGTGGGAAAGGGAAGAACAAGGCCGGGTCAGGAAGGAAATAGACCACTAACCTAGATTTATACCCTGTTCTTTTCTTGCGCACAACACTTTGGGGTATCTCGTTCCCCCTATTTTCTCAAGTGTCTTTATCTTTGCATGTGTGCACAAAAGTATAAGAGGAAGGCATGTTTGTTTATTTCTCGTTCCTTCTGATATCTGCCTGTCTTATATTTGGTCTCTATTCGAGGAGAAGTCCTTATTATTCGGCTGCTCTGAATCCTGGTGTCTACTTCACATTCTTGCATCTATCTGGGCTGGTTCTGTATCTGTACACCACGAATAAAGATTTCTTGTCCACACAATCGGTAGACGCAGGGTTATACATACTGGTTGGCTGGAATAGTAACTTGTGTCCAGGCTATGCAAGATCTTGGAAAAAGGCACCTGCTGCGTCAACTGTACTCAAAATGATAGGCAGGCAAGAGCCTCCTAATGATAGGTTGACTGGCTGATATACATTTCCAATGACAAGGAGTAATAATATTCTAAGCATGTTGTAGCGCGAAAGGGCCTTCAAAGATCACCTTGTGACACAATCAGCGAATGATCTCGCGCCCCGGGTTCTCGAGTCCTTCAAGGCCTTCAAGTATCTCACTCCCCCCATAGGGGCCTGACGCTGAGGACTTGTGCTTCTTAGAGCCGCTCCACACTTCGTGAAATTTGACGCTTTGGTCACTGGACGCGACAATAATACACCCTTCTTCCACGGTCCTTGAGCACCACAAACCACCCTCTTTGGCTCGAGGACGCACAACCACTCGGCCGATCAGACGTCGAGATGCCCCGTTCTGGCCTCGCCTCGGTATGCTACCGTGGGATCGTGGGTTTGAACTCGAAGAGTCTTCCGGAATATCTAGCCCGTCGTATAGATAAGTTGGAGGTCGTCCGGGGTAGCTAACGGCGCAAAGTGCACGGCCACAATCAACAACAGTGTCATTGGCTGGTCTATCCCAGCTAGTGCCATGCGGCCCCCATGGTATTGCTGCTATTTGCTCACAGCTTGGCCATGAAAAGACCGCAATCCGGAATGGATGTTCAGGCTGTGCGAACCCAAATGTAGCAACGAGTTCTCGCCGTGTCTTGCTCCAGATGAGACTAGTAACCTGCGCATATACATTAATGGTAGCTAAACAGGCACCTGAAGGAGTATGAAAGAAATGAATAGCCCGGTCGCTGGATCCTCCTCCAGTAGCAAGTAGAGACGGCTGCCAGGGTGCAAAGGCGATAGCCTTAACAGCTGCGGAATGAATCAGTCTATGCTTTTGGCGGTTCGATGGAACAAAGACAGTTCGGTCACCACCTGAGATGACAGATCCAGTATGGGTCAAGACAGAAGGGAGAGAGGATGAGAGGGACCTGGTCCGTGAAGTGGTCCAGGTCGGAAGCAGGTTGCTTAAAAGATTGCGCTGGTTAAAGAGCCGCCGGCTAGCACTGGCAGCGAAGCACGAGAATGAATTCGGGCAACTCATCCCTTCCGGGTGACAATTCTGGTGCGGCAAGCAGGCTCTAGAAGAAACACCCAGTTCTCGTGCTGGGATGATGTCACAAAGTTCAAAGAGTAGGCACGCGTTGTCGTTTCCGCCAGTGGCCAAATATGCTCCATCTGGCGACCAGGCTATACCACAAATCTGTTGAGTATGCGCCGATATTTTGGCAAGTAAGGTCACTCTTCCATGCCAGCCGAGGCGGTCTCTCACTTCTTCGTGCGGCCACTCAACAGAGTAATACCAAATATTCCCGAGATCATCACCTACCGCGAGATCTTCTGCGTCAACCTCGATGTCCTCAAATCGTTCCGATAGTCGTCGTGACTTGGCCTGCTTAAACGCAACTGACGTAATTGTACTTGAGTGGCTGATCTCGAAACGCACTTCGGAATCGAAAGTGCTCCATAAGCTTAACATCCCCGATTTTCTGCCCACGGCCAAAATACTCCTGCCTCCATTTTCAGAGGAGAACGACAAGGACGTCACATAATTGGAAGTGTCATGCGCGCCAAGGGGTGGATGCTGCACGCCGAATGCCTCCGACCATAGGTAGACCCGATGACCAAGACCAACAGCAAGGGTTCCAGCAATCGGGGAATACGCCAAAGTTGAGCAGTAAAAGTCATCACGCAGGAGGGGGGCGTCCAATGTTCGGAATGGAAGGCTCGGAACTATGGTGTCTTTGTCCTTTCTGGAATTTGCAGCTTCCCCTATGTGCAATTTGAAGAGTCAGCCCCAACCGAGAGTGCTGGGTTGGTTTTGGAAGACAAAGACCCTCTCGTAGTGATCTTGCTATTGTGTTAAGTATATGATTCAGTGGCTTATATGGCTATGGTAGATTTCATGCAGGCGACGGCACTGGAGAGCGTCGTTGCGCCGGAGATGGAAAGGGAGTTAGACTTACATTGACCGCGCTCTACCCTCCTCCAAGCATTGTCCTTCCAGACCAGGGGAGAAAGTTGTTCAAAATCCGGAGAAGAAGGACTTAGTCTATTGTCAAGCACTGACAGTGGGTTGGAATTATTGAGAACCCTCGCTGCCGGGTCGATGTCCAATGCAAGTGCGATTCTTGATTCGTACGTAACGCGATCCTCTGCTGAAGAGCGAACCTGCGGCAAAAACTTTGCGGCATACATAGGGGCAGTCGTTCCGCTCGCGAGAAGCCCCCGAGGACCGTCTAGAGACACTGTTGACCTTCTCCCTAGTGCAGCTGAGGTACCACCAACGGCCCATATTGCTCCATTACTTACTCGCCTTGTGCCCTCTCTAGCTCCAGCAGAGACTACCCTTCCAGATACTGTTGAGTCATTGACCAGATGAGGGCCATAATGGGGGCTAAGCACACGACTAGCCCTCGTTGCACTCTTCGATCTTCGGGTTTTCCTGGGAGTGAAGGGGTCTTCCCTGGGTGAGCGGCGGCGGAAAAGCCTCTCTTCGGGGGTCAGATCTTGGGGGTCTTTCCCAACTCTATACGGTGTCGATGGGGGGTCAAGGGGGTCCCTTAGTGAAATAAACCTGTCTGGTGAATTCGGGCTTCGTGAACTGCGCCGCGCGCCTATAGATCGTCGACAGTCTCGAACCCTCCCACGACCACGACCATGAGAGTCTTGCAAATCAACTGGGAAAGGATCTACAGTCATAGGACCAATCAGATACTGGTAGTCCTGGGGATCTACTATCCCGGCGGTGGCACTCGAATCAACCGTTGCTGTAGATCCGTGTTCCGTGGGCTCCGACATCGAGGGCAGTGATAACAAGAACTAAATATGTTCAACAGTGTGACCTAACGGCTTGGTAAGCAACGATTCAGTCAGCGTTGCCAATAGAGGTATCTTAAGTCACCTCGTGCTCCAGTCCAATAATTAGTCCAGGAGGAAGAATGGATGCCAACACAAAGGGCGGCTAATATGTACTTCGGGTCAACAATATACTCGGGTAAAATGAATGGACGGTAAACTCCATAATCAGATCCTTTGACCACCAGACATGAAACGGGCGCTCAGGCTTCTGACACTTGAGCGATGAATGAGAGGAAGAAAAGAGGGATGGCAAAGTGCGTCTTGTATCTGGAACCCTTTGGCCCTGCACGTGACCGTCTTGATTGGGAAGCTGCGCGGCGTGTCCGAACCGCTCTGGAGCCAACCTGCAACCTACGTCGACAAAAGTTAGAAGTTTTCAAGCAGTGCTTTTGGCCTGAGAGAAACTACTGGCAGAGAAGAGCAGACTCGGTACTGGGAAAGCATTCTTTGCGATATGGCCAGTGTAATAGCCCCCATCTACGTCGTCAGAGTAGGCTATGGTTAACAACGGCTCGACAGCATGGCATTCCCCACCACAGCTCTCTCGAGGCGACCGGAGAAGCTCGTCAAGAGGAGCTCCGCAAGATTGAAAAATATCGTGACCTAGAACATTCTGTTCGGGACGAGGTAGATCGAAGACGAGGCCGACACTTGCTCTGATTTGCTAATCAAGCGGATCAGATTGTGGGAAACCGATATACGCCCGAGACGCTCCAAAAGATATCAGAGTTACTCAAGAAGAATCCCGAGTACTACACCGTTTGGAACTACCGCCGCAAAGTGATTCGCAATGAATTCTTTCAAATAACCACTGAAGAATCAAAGGAGGCGGGCGTGGACCGAATAACCAGTCTTATCAAAACAGATTTGCAGTTTCTGATTCCCCTCCTGCGTAGCTTTCCCAAGTGCTACTGGATCTGGAACTATCGCCTATGGCTTCTTGACGAAGCCAAACGTCTCCTTCCCAGAGCTGTCGCCCGCAAGTTGTGGCAGGAAGAACTTGGGCTGGTTGGAAAGATGCTTAGTCTGGACAGCCGCAACTTTCACGGTTGGGGCTACCGACGGTTTGTGGTGGACACCCTCGAGACTCTTGCATCGGAAGGGGAGGGTGAGAAGAGTTTGGCCCAGACGGAATTTGAATATGCAAAAAAGATGATCGACACCAACCTCTCAAACTTCTCTGCCTGGCACTACCGCACCAAACTCATCCAGCGGCTATTGAGCGAGAAATCAGCCAGTGATGAAGAGCGAAAGCAAATGCTCAATGGTGGTACGTAATCCCCTTTACACCGTCTTTCATGAAATATGCAATATGAAGAGAGAAAGAAAGTAACCTTGTCATTGACACGGATTCTGATAGAGCTGGAACTTATCCATCGTGCGTTGTGTGATCCATATGACCAGTCACTGTGGTTCTACCACCAGAACCTGATGTGTATCTTCGATCCAGTAAAGTCAAGCCAAACAATGGCACCAAACTTGACCAAGACGGAGCGACTAGAATATCTCCGACGGGAGATCGAAGAAATCCAGGAAATGCTGGATGGGGCTGAGGATTGCAAATATCTATACCAGGCGCTCATAGATTGCACGCTGCTAGCAGCTAGGGTAGAAGGAACAACGCCCGAGGGGGATCAAAAGCAGCGAGTATTGGACTGGTTATCGGAACTGAAGCAACAGGACCCGCTAAGGGCTGGTCGGTGGCTAGAGCTGGAACAATCGCTCCGCGGCTCAGACTCTCATCCCTTGTTGGGACTTGTATAGGTAAATAGAGACACATAATACAGCCTTTCCATGCTAAATATTCTGTTTCTTCTTACGATCTGACGAGGAGTAGGTAAAATCTATCCCATAGTTGTTTGAGGCAGAATGCTGGGCAACCTTGAAATGATTGGAGACGGATAGATATAAACAAACAGCAGGAAAGGCTGAGATGAGAGCTGACGCACATACTCCGCGCCGCAGCGCAGGGCACACAAGCTACATAATAATGCGCCACTAGCTGGACGGTATTTCTTGGAGAGATATGTAACCGCGCGCCAAACAATTGGAAAGCGGTGCAGGACACAAGGTCAATGGATGCCAAGCTTTCCCCAGGCAGTGCTAACTGCTAATAATACCACTAAGGAGGGCTTCGCTATTTCTGTGACCAACTCCCATTGTTGCTTCTTGCTCCATTTTTTTGTTGTTTCAGAATTCCTACTACTTCCTCTGCTGAGAGCAATTCGCCCAGTAGCTGGAATTCCACCCCAACCATCCTCACGTCCTCCCATTCCGTCCAACAACCTCTCGAGCCACTTCTTTCCTTCTCGTCAGCGTGTTCTCGGCCTGCTCCTCCTTTCACAAGCTCCCCTACCATGGAGTAGTCGGTCCCCGACAGCATCGCTTGTTCTCCGTATCTTCAGCCCGATTTGAAATCTATAGTGCATCCACCCCATCATTTGGCCCTGGTGGTCAACACTCAACATGTCTTCTGGGGTAGCGGATAGCAGAGATTACGAAAGGGTGAGTGAGGCGAGACCCTCCCGCTCAGTTTGAGGGTGCTCAAGGACTTACAATATTTGTCTTTTCTAGGACTCCTTTCATGACTCGTTAGAAGCCCCAAGTGCGAACAGCAGCCTCACGGTCTCCATCCCTCAAAGCGCTTCGACGCGGTCGTTAACAGACAGCCCCCCAAGTGGATCTATCTCGACACCACAATTCACCGATGCCCCCCAGCTTCCAGGATCCTTGGATGAGGACAACAGAAACGACGAAGCCTACGAGACTGGAACAGATGGACAGTCGGAAGCTGAGGCAACTCCTCGCAGACAGAAGCTACCAAAGTCTCCTTTGTTGACGGCACATCGGCTTTCTGCCACATCCCTTGATGACGTGAATCTAACCAGCAACAACAAAGATGATGGGCCTCTTGGTAGCCCGGATACCCAGATGAACTCACCTCCTCCACTGCCGTCAAGAGACTCTACCTCAACACAAGGTTTACGCTTCCAAGGCTTCTCCGGGAGCCTCCCTTCTGTTCCATGGGCACCTCCACCGCAAAATAAAAACCCACCCCCTGCCGCTCCCCCGCCTCCTCCAACTCGAAAAATCAGCAGCCCTTTCGCTTGGCTTTCAAGGGCTTCAACGGGAAATAAAGATCCTACGGCTCCTCCGCAGACGGGACGACGAAACACCGCTGCTTCCATCTCAACGATTGGTAGCAATCCCGACATCGCTGGTCGATCGCAGGATGCGGAACTCGATGCCTCAAGTGTGGGATCTCGGCGGCCCCATCGAAATAGCCTAAAAAATCAATTCAAAATGCTCCGCATGCGCGAGGAAGGAGTTATTCCAGAATCCGACGGAACGAGTATCACCTCAGGACGCGCAAGTATCAGTCACCCTGCCACAAGTCCTCCGCCCAGCATTCCAGAGGAAGGAGAGAATGGTACAACAACTGCGCCTCCACTGTCACCCGAAACTTCTCCATCTGCTGCTTCCGTGACGGTCAATCCGAACCTCGCACCGGGAACGGTATCCGGCTTCTCGACATCTGCGACTGACGCCGCCACTCCCGTAGATTGGGAGTTATGGCAACAGCTCGTGAACAATGGCCCACAGGCCCTAAAGGGGGCGAACTCGGAGGAGCTGAATGCTGCTATCAAAAGAGGAATACCGCAAACCATACGAGGTGTCATTTGGCAAATTCTAGCTGACAGTAGAGATCAAGATCTGGAGGACGTTTACAGAGAACTGGTTGCACGAGGTACAGACAAGGAAAAGCCGCGGGCTAACGGCATTGTCAACGGAACTGGGGAGAAAGACTCGGTGGCGTCCTCTTCACGCTCTTCTATTCGCTCGGAGCGCTCCTTCTCGGTAGCACCTTCCAACAAGAGTGCTTCTCCAAGCCCATCGCAGGAGGTCGACCCAGAGAAGCTTGCGAAAGAACAGGCGGCAAATGAATCGGCTCGAAAGAAGAAGGCGAAAGAAGGCGCTGCTACGGTTCAAAAGCTTGAAAAATCTATTCGCCGAGACCTGGGCGCTCGCACAAGCTACTCCCGATACTTTGTTTCCCAGGGCAATCAGGAAGGCCTTTTCGGACTCTGCAAGGCCTACGCTCTATACGATGAGCCTGTGGGGTATGCCCAAGGGATGAATTTTATTGTCATGCCCTTACTTTTTAATGTAAGCATCGTTGCATCATTTTCATTGAATCCAATCGCTGCGCTGGGCTAATCTTTCGTCTACCATGTAGATGGATGAGGCCGAGGCTTTCACACTGATGGTCAAGTTGATGAATCAATACGGGCTACGGGAAATGTTTGTTCAGGACATGCCCGGTTTGCATCGCAGCTTGTATCTATTTGAGCGTTTACTCGAGGATTTCGAACCTGCCCTATACTGCCACTTGCGGCGACGAGGTGTCCAGCCTCAACTATACGCTACCCAGTGGTTCCTAACCCTCTTTGCCTATCGGTTCCCTCTGCAACTGGTTCTTCGCATTTACGACCTGATTTTCGAGGAAGGGCTAGAAAGCACACTATTAAAGTTTGGCCTTGCTATTATGCGGCGGAACGTGAACGCTCTCCTGGCCATGAAGGACATGACACCGCTGACAACCTTTTTGAAGGAACGGGTGTTCGACGTCTATATTGATAGACAACCCACTCCATCATCGATACTTGAGTCGGGATTCTTTGGATCATCAGGAGCTACAGACAAGGAAATTTACCGGGCTGACATCATGGTCCATGATGCCTGTGCTATCCCTCTCGAAAGCGAGATAATCAAAACGTATACGGCCGAATGGGAGGAGAAAGTACGGACGGAGAAAGAGCGTGAAGCGGAGCTCAATGGATTGAGGCATACCGTGTCAGGCCAGAGCGCTCGGATTCGACAACTGGAAGAGCAAGCAGAAACGTCTGACAAGGAGCATGTCCAACTTGCCTCTGAAGTCGTTCACTTGAAGGTTGAAAATGAGGAGCTTTCCGACATGAACGATGCACTGAAGATGCAAGTCGGCGAGCTCAAAATTGTAGTGGACAAACAACCCGCCGAGGTCGAACAGAAGCTTCAAACGGAAATGGATCGCATCATGAAACGCAATCTCGAGGTTCAGAACGAAAATCGGGCCCTCCAGGAACAAATGGCGGAGATGGAGAAGGAGCTTGTGGGTGCTAAACTCAATTATGCTGAGGTAAGACTGACCTTGTGCGCTAAAGTTGACAAATTCGTACTAATTCACGGCGACACAGATTCACGAGCAATACGAGAACCTCAAGCAGAAGTGGAGTGACCTCCGCAAGGCTCTTGACTAGAGGTTCTGTACATTCTATCTTATACTCCTTGCCCCGCCGGCACCTTTTGGACCTCGCCTAGTTGTGTACATTTTCCCGGCTGATATGGGGAGGGATATTGGTTTATGGTACTCCTGGATGAGACCACAGAAACTAACTGTATCATGTTCATGTTTGATATCCTATCTTGACCCGCGCATAAGACAACGGCCTCGTCTAGTTATGACGCAGCGTGTCACGAATGCCATGTATTTTTCCACATCCTCTCTTCTCTTACCTTGTGGTACGATACTTTGTAATAACGGCGTATACATCACAACTAGGGCCTTTTGATTTATATCAAGCCCTCCAATGACCCTCTATACCTGAATGAGACCGTATTAAACAATTGAACAGCTAGACGCTCAGAGAACACTTTCATAATAACTCGTCAAAACATCCTCCTTGACAGGACCCGCAACCGCCTTCAGTGCCTTGTGTGCCTCGCACTCCGTATCGTAGTACTTCATATCCTCCAGCGACGCAAACGTCGTCTTCACTGAAAGGTTGAAGCCCTTGTTGCGGGAGTCTGGAAATGAGGGACCAGCCGCAGCGGCGAGGATGTATGGTTTACCGTCCTAGAATCAAGAAGAGGCAGTTAGTCAGAGTGAACTGCTATGAAATGACGGAGAAAGTATATACCTTGACGGCGGTTTTCGTGAGAACCTTGTACTGCTCGAGGACGCGGTCCCGGGCAGCCTCATCGGGGATTTTGAAGAGGGTAATGCGTTCGATGGGAGCCATTTCAGGACGAGTAGTTGTCAAGGCGGCGGCGTTGATTGGGAGTGGCAGAATGCGTGGTGGTCGTGGGAAACTCGAAAGTAGAGGGTAGGAAGGAGGACTACGCCGCGGGGCTCTTTATACTAGACGATGGAGGGGTGGCCGCCAGAGGGGTCTTGAGATAAAATCTCATGCGGGGTAGAAGATATCTAACGCACATATTATTAATATGGGGTTACTCTTCTCCGTCAGCAAAAGAGCGCTGTGAGAGCATCAATCTCGACTTCCAGCTTTCTGACTGGAATTGTTCCGATGGCCCGTCGGAAGGCGGGTATTATCGGATGTTGAGGCGTGCGCAATTTCGCTGGATCTAAGATTACAAGCGAGTTACTATAGATACAGTGGACTGCAATAATCCATGTTCGTTTCATTTGATGGTTCATTGATGTGGTCATCGTGTAGATTTTTTCTCTATACAATATGGCATATGCTGAGCGGTTCGAGAGTGCGGAATCAATACCAGCAATCGGGCTTATTCCGTCCTAGGTATGAGACACGGCGGAATATCCGCCACGAGCCGTGCCCGTCTACAGATATCCGCCAGTCTGTGTTCAATAATAAAATCTAGAGGCTGTTAATCTTGGAGACCTCGTGAAGCCCTGTTTCATACTGTCGATTTGCGCGGATCGAGAGACGCTGCCTCAAGATAGAGAGCCCACACCCCGCTGTACTCCGTATGCCTCAATTGCCTCGGATATTGGTCGACTGGCGGTGCTATGCCTCTCGTCAAACCATTCGCCCCAAGCTGAGAGACCTAGGTTTGCGCGGAGCGAAGGGACACATCCTGCGAAGTGCAGGCTTTGAAAAGTCCACGTAATGCCTTATCCCTATAGATTCTTCCGAAGTTGTTGTAGGTTGTGATAGTATCGCAACTGCAATACTCGGCATAATCCCATAAATGCACGACGCGATCAAGCATCGTTGACCGGCTCCGGCCGATTCTTGAAGATAAGCTTATATTTGACAATTTCGACAATCTCCAGCTCCTCCCCAGTGTCCTCCACCCCCGACTCCTTCTGTCGCCGCTGAATAATCGCAAGCGGCTTTGGCAGCTTTTTCACTTCTCCCGTCATCCGCTGGTATCTTCCGACATATAGATAAGCCCGCTTCATCCACTTGGTATCATCTGTCGGGACTTGGGTGGAGTAGTCTGGGAACATGAGCTTGCCGATTGGAGTTTCGTACGCGGCAAAGGAGGTGTCTAACTCGAGAGACTCAGTGGGTTCATCTTCAGGTTGCGAGGTGTCTTGTGTTGGTAGGTTGATTGTGCCTTGCAGTTCGAGAAGTGCGAGACCCGATGGTGTCTGGACGAGGTCGGGGAGAGGATTGTGTATCTCGTCGCGTGGTGCGGATGGGCGGGGACGGAGAGGGATAGACGGCATGTTGTGAAGTAGGTAATTAAAAAGAGGATTTAATGCTGTTTAGTCCGATAGCGAATCCGATCGCTATAAGTTGCTCGCGAACTTGAAGTTCAAAGTCCTTGGCTGGCGAAAGTAGCTTCAATGATTGCGGAGGTGTTTCGAAGTCCAATGTCGCGCATGGCGAACTCCGTTTCCGCAGCCCGTCTCCACATACAGCTTTATCTTGGCGATCACCGAGAGAAGTGAGAACACAAGCAAATACTTCCGCCAGCGGACAGAGCATCTTATACACCTCATTTCTAGTAAGGTAATCTAGATATGGTAGACTGCTCCTACTCAGATTTCGAAGATAATGTGTGATCGCCTCTGGCTATCTACCAACATATTCAAGGATGCCCTCGCTAGTGTTGTATCATGGATATAACTCCTTCAGCTTCCGGAATGCAAACAATGATTAGGGTTCCAAAATTTCGTGTGACCACATAAAAGATTGCTTTAGTGCCCCAAGTAGGTGGTTTTAAGCATGCTGCCTTGCGTCCTGCGAGAGCACCGTCTTGCCCGGATCGTGAGCTGTGACGGCAACTGCATGTTTGACGGACGGGAGTAATCTTGCCGTAAAGTTGCCCAAGGCCGCCTCACCCTGGTTCTATGGCTGGTTATGGTTTAAGTGGTAACACTTGGCGTCATCAGATGGCCCAATATACCCTCGACTGTGTTGGTCTGAAGGGATATTCAGCGCATGGGCGTTCAAGGAACCCTCAAGGGCCATGCAAGCTAGCAGATTTGGCATCTCTAAGGCAGCGCCTCGGGCCGTCGTAGGGTAGGACCGAGAGAACAAAGGAGAGCGAACCGTTAAATATGAGTGCTGTCAAGTAGCACTTTTGCGGTAGCAGGCATCTTCGAGGTTGGCCAGTCCCCTGATAGCCTCATTGACAACCTCGTCGTCCGTCGCCCCAAAAGAGCCATGCATTTTGCCATACCGTAAGTCACTCAGGTCACCAACAGTGGAGTTGAGTTCTGATAACAAAGCTGCTGCCTCTCCATCCACGGCAGCCATTTCGTGCTCAACACTAGCACAGGCCGCCTCCACCGCCGACAAGAGACTCGATACAGAATGGACTTGATTAGAGGAAGTAGACGACGGACCAAACAGCTGAACGTCCATATCCATCTCTCGTTGGTCATTAGGGTCAGCGCCGTCAATACCTGTTTTCGCGATAGATTTCCGCAGCTCAGCTTTTTGACTTTCGCCTTGGCGGACTTCTCTGTCAATATTCTCGTTGACTATGTCCATGTCTTGCTCCCGAAGCTGCTGCAGCTCGCGATAAAGGACTCTGATATGAGGGTGAGTCCTTAGACGTCTGGGAAACAGCTCGGTAAAGTGTTTCAATGAGATGATAGTTGGTAGAGACGCCGCAGCCAACAGAAAATTGGCGAGGATAGAGGGTTCTGAGGGCGCCATATTGTTTCTGGGCTCCAGGAAATGACAATAGTAACTATGGCAAGGCGATGTCGTGAGTGGCTAGGAGACTGAGACAGGCAAGACCAGTGACAGTGAGAAATTTGCTAACACAAGAAACAGAGAATAAAAGCAATAATGAAGATGGGATAGGACAATAATGACCATATGGTTGATAACTGAAATGAGAGGCGGGAAGCAAGAATGAGAATAAGGCCAACGCAAAATGCGCGACTTTCCCGATTTGTAGCACGCGTTAAGTAGTTCTTCCGCCTCCTCTCTCCGTCTTCCTTCCACCATCCTCCTCTGCCAACACCTCCTCTGGAACAACATACGTTGTACTTCGAAAACTCTTGACTACCCCGCCTTTTTTTGTTGACTGGTGATTGTTGAGGTCATTCTTGCTCGAATTGAGTCTTTCTTGAGTTTGCTTCTCGACGGCATCAAGGGTTGCCATTGGCTATCAAACCTGAAGAACTACAGAAATTTCAACACTCTTGCGGTACAGAGATCTCGCTGTCAGTCTGAGCTCATGGTGTTCTTGGAGGCAACGAGCTGAATACGCACTTTGGCAACTTTTGGCGTTCTGAAATACGTCCTAGCTTGATTCCAGACCACACGTCTTCGAGACTGAGCAATCGACTACCTCGCACTTAGTGAGATTAGAAGCTCTGACGAACTTTATTGACCTTCCGGTACGGCGCCGCGGCCCTGCAACTTTCCAGCGAATTTGACTTCCCCTATAGGGGCTTGCATCTTCATTTTCAACCGCCTGTGTGAACCTACATTGCTAGCAAAATGGCACCAGCGGGTCAAACGACTTATCAGAAAGACGAGAGAGTGCTCTGCTTTCATCATGAGATTCTTTATGAGGCGAAAATTCTCGATTTAAGGCACACTGATCCCGATGATCGAAAAAGTCCATACGAATATCTGGTCCATTACAAGGGCTGGAAGAACACGTACGTATTATTCATCAATTTTCCTGGCCGCCTTCTAAGACTACGTGCAATTCTGTGTATTGTGCTGTCTGGCCACGGGGAAATGTTGGGCTCTGACGCCCCTGACTTGTCCCGCGTGGCAGTTCGCACCGCTCCGCGGGGGAGAGGTGGCGCGTCAAGTGTCAAGTTTACATGATGATATTGACTTTTGCTTAAACCAGATGGGATGACTGGGTTCCCCAAGATCGTCTCCGTAAATTTACGGAGGAGAATAGGGAGTTAGCAACGACCCTCCGCAGGGAGGCTGAGGCTGCACTCCGTCAGAAGACCACCAAAACCCCTGCCAAAAAGAGGGGAGGTTCCGATCGCAGCTCCGCACGTGGGAGTGAAGAAAGACAAACGTCTGTACCCGGTCGTGGTACGAAAAGAGCGAGAGATAACGACGTAGAAAAGGTATGCTTCTAACACTGCTGCCGCTTCTGAGGGAACTCTGAAGCCACCGTTGCACACCGCGCGCCATGCAATATCGAGTCACGATGCTGACCCTGTCCTCAGGAGGAAAGTTTTTACACTCGACCATCAGTGAGAATTGTGATGCCAGATAACCTCAAGTCGCTCCTTGTGGATGACTGGGAAAATGTCACCAAGAACCAGCAGGTTGTGGCATTGCCAGCCAAGAGCTCGGTTAATCAGATCCTAGACGACTATCTAAAAGAGGAGAAGCCGAAGCGTACAGGCTCAGCAGACCTAGATGTCCTGGAAGAAGTGATTATGGGCGTGCGAGAGTATTTTGACAAGTCGCTCGATAAGATTCTACTGTATAGGTTTGAGCGTGAGCAATATCGCGTCCTCCGGAAGAGGTGGGAGTCTGGGTCTGGCGAGTTGGCAGACAAAGGTCCGCTTGATATCTACGGCGCAGAACACTTGACACGTCTCTTTGGTAAGCTCTTCCGGATTCTAGGTCCAAAAAGAACCGGTCTCTAATCGATTCATAGCCACGATGCCCGAGCTTATTGCACAAACGAACATGGACCTTCAATCCACCAACAGACTTCGTGAAGAGTTATCGAAATTCACGATCTGGCTGAGCAAGAATTCAAACAACTATTTCGCGACAAGGTACATGACTGCGAGCAACGAATACGTCGAGAAATCTCGTGGTGTCCCGAACCCGACACCAGGTACCGCGACGTCGCGCCTGGTGTAAAGCGCATACTACTGCTGCCTAATTTCTTTCGCCTCTTCTACCATTAATTCTTTTATATCTGAGGCAACAAGGATAGGAATTGTCTGCATGTATCTCTGGGAATAATGCTGTTTCTCCTCGACCATTATATCAAAATAGGTGGGCTTTAGGGAATTGCACAATGGAACATCATATCCGCGATTTTCCCTAGCGCAGAAGCGAATATTGAAAGAAGGGTATATTCACATCTTATAGTCCGAGCTTTAATCAATCAAGATCACCAGGGCATGTACAGCTAATAGATCCAGCAGCCATATTTTATCGAGCGCCGAGGTGATCAAAACTATGCCACTAACTGCGTAGCATCGTCAACAGCACACCTCGCCGCCCGCTTCAACTCCGTCTTCCAATCCGCCTCGCGGTATCTCGTCCACGCGCTTAAGCCCTCGGGAGGCTGGATGCTCAACGTATCATATCCCTGCTTGATGATGCGATGGACTTCGCGCGGACCAAGGTTCTTCTTCTGTGCTGCTGGTATCGGAATGGGTGTTTGGGCGTCGCCCTCTGACTTGGTCTCTGTATCTGTACCCGGGTTGAAAAGTAGAGCATAGAAGTGCGTAGAGACGGAGATGAGGGTCTCTACGGCAGCCACGTGGATGTCCTTGTTTGAGTCGGCGGATTTAGAGAGGCTAGATGATGTGGCGGATGGTTTGAGGGAGTAGACCTCGCGGAACTTAGCGATGATGGGCCCTGTTTCGACGAGTTTGTAGAAAAGATCGTCGTAGGAGGCGGGGTCAGGGAGGAAGGTGTCCCCTGCAGATACGCAAAATGCGATGAGGTCCACTAGGGAGGTAGCTAGAGTTGTTATGTATGGGCTGCTGGTTAGGTCGGAGGCGTAGGTGGTTAAAAAGCGCAAGAGGGAAAGCAGGTTGCGCCATAGTTCCGACCAGTGGTAGGCGAGTCGAATTCTATTCATGGATAGGTAGGTGAGGATGCGGAGGAATATTGCGATTGTATGGCTGACGGTCGAAGATAAGGTTTGATGAGCCTGGGACGACTGACCAAGTGGTGAGATTGGCATACCTGTATAGCTGAACGTCGAGACGACGTCTCAGATTGTGTGAGATGGCATCGATCAAGATATCAAATATGGCAGTCGCAAGCACACGGTTTCCTGTCACGAGAGGCAAATAAGGTTGCTTTTGCCTACAAAGGCGGACTCTTCTTTTGCTTTCATCGCTGCACAGAAGCTTGCATGAAGTCGAGTCCTCTGAGAGAATCCGTAAAGTGAAGAGGTTAAGCTCAGCGTAATATGCTACACGCGGAGAACGGTACGCGTGGTGCATGAGGTAGGAGGTCAGGGAAAGAAAACTCGAGAATGGAGACTCCTCAGTGTCCCTTTCCGGCGCTGAATTAATCAGGTGGTAGCCAAAAAGCTTGTTTGCATTTGTGAAGTCGTATGTGGCGAGAAGGATGGCTGCCTGCTGTGCTGGTCTGGGTTTGTCAGCGAAAAAGGCGAGTCATAGGAAGGCCGATTGGGGCTTACAGAGCTGCAAACATCTCCTTCGCTTCCTCAGGCGAGGGAGGAGCTGGCTTTTCTCGTTTGGAAGGGGATAGCACGCCCAATCCAAAATAGATCAGAGTCCCAATCAGAGTCCAGCCCTCGGGGGAGTCGTCCTGTACGGCTACATAGCCGTTTCTCAAGGCACCACAAGAGATGGCAACTCCCTTAACGATCTTTTCAATGCTTAACTCATTGACAAAGTCATCAAGCCGTAGTTGATATGGATTTTGAAGCTCAAACTTGTTGTAGTTGGCCAGGAGGCCCAGGAGGAGAAATGGTTCAAAGACTTGCATAGGTGATTCCGTTTCATGCACAAGCTATAGCCCGGTTAAATTCCACATTTAGGAGATAAAAGGCCTATACGACAGGAAAATATACCTTCATGATTGAAGGGAATAAGTCTCGGTGAGTGAAGTATGACACCAGACTGGTCTTGTATGCTCCGCTGGTCATGGCAATGGCTGTTCGAATTGCCTTGAAACGAATACTCACTAGAGACTCATTAACATGTGGCCGATAACACCAGTGATTTCTCGACAACTACTTACTGTTGCTGCCACTACGGATGATGCCATCAAGAGCAACGACAAAATTGGACATGACCTGATCAACCTTATCGAGGCCAGCCAGAACGGTGATGACGTCGGAACTTGGGTTGGTGTATTTCTTTTTCAGAATGCAGGCCAGAAAGGATGTCAATGTCTAACTGCTGTCAGATGCTGAAGGTGTCTAGCTTGCAATGGGGCACTTACCTCGAGGGCATATGAATCAACTGGGGCAAATCCGGAGGCTGCCTCGCGGATTGCACGAGTGAAGAGCTGCTGGGTTTGAGTCTTGAACGGGTCAGCCACAGCGCAAGACTAGCAGTACGGGGTATGCGTGGTTGAGATGCACCTGAAGATTAAGCGTTTCATCGGGACTGAGAGCCTCGAGAATAGTATTGAGCTGGGCCCGGTCAGGCGGCAATAGGAAGAATTCCCTCCAAAACCCTTCTGATGGGTCAATATATTCGGGGTTCTATGTGGAGATTAGTACAGGAGTATTTGAATAGTAACTCAGCAGCCAAGAGTGTTGGTACTTGAAATAAGTTCTCATATAGTTGCACAATCTTAGGCTTGAATGTTTTGGGTCTACTTTGCTGCGTTAAGGGGGAGTCCATTGTGCTAGACATGGGTCACAGCCGGCATTGCAGAGTTGGGCGGACAGAGAAACAAAGCGATGAATAGAGAATAGCCTAAGGATTTTTCACCATGCTACAGCCGAGTGGATGGTTCTGGATAGATAACAGCCTCGTACATGTTCCTGGAACGGCTACATGTGACCTGCTTTGGCCAGCACAAGAGCACCAGCCTCATATGTGGCTTAAATTCAAGCCACACATCCAATCTCCATCAATCAGATTGGCATTGTGCAGGCTGGGCTTAGGTGCCTTAGGCAGATACTGAATTATTAATACTCCGTCGGAATCACTGACGTCGCCACCTTCCCACCAAGCTACAGAGCTTCTGAAAGCTATTATCGCTAGGCAATGGACAATATCGAATATAGGGCATGATGGCCGTTTGGTTAGTAAAGAACAATGATCGAAAAGGTCAGCCTTGCAGCGATCAGGAGACGCAGAGTGGCGCCATAGTGAATGTGTAGAAACGCCTTTATGGTGATTGGTGCATCCGGGTACTCTGCTTTGGCTCGCTGCCCCCGTTTTAACCGACCCGTCGCCGACTCAGACTGCTCGGACCTCAAGTTTTCCGCCTTCAAAATACACCTCCGAGTCACCTTTGAGCCACCTCGTCTTTCCTCCTCGACACTATCTATCTCTACAAACCACATGCACTCCCGATAGACCTTTCTTTGCGATATAGACTTACCTGACTCATTCTCTTCAATTCACATCATGTCGCTCTGCAGACCAGCAATGCATTCGCCAGTGACATCATCCGCCATGCTTCGATGTGCACAGCAGTCATCCTGCGTGCGCCTCGCACCAAAGCATCGACTGTTCTCCTCATATGGCAACGCCTACAGATCATCAAAGCGAGATATGCAGACCGCCACCGCATATCGACCACACACATTACCATCTGCTTTCCCAATACCCCCGAGCCCTGGACTCAAAGACTCACCCATCGCTACCGACTTCCTGAATCCCCGTGAACCCATCCAGCCCCGCCAAGAAACACAAAACAACTCTACAAGAACGAGCGAAAGCGAGGCTCGGCAGTCAAAGCCCGTTGAGTTTACAGCGGCCACATCTAAGGCTCCCGAGAAGCCTCGCAGAAAGCTCCGCCCCCGGAAGGCGGCAATGAAATTGACCCCTGTTGCGATTGAACAGCTCCGCAGACTTCTATCACAACCTGACCCAAAGTTAATTCGTGTTGGTGTTAAGAACCGCGGTTGTTCCGGTCTCGCCTACCATCTCGAATATGTTGAGAAGCCAGCCACATTTGACGAGGTCGTTGAACAAGATGGAGTCAAGGTCTTGATCGATAGCAAGGCGTTGTTCAGCATAATCGGCAGTGAAATGGACTGGCAGGAAGACAAACTAAGTGCAAGATTTGTTTTCCGCAATCCAAATATCAGTAAGGCTTCTTGATTTCTGTCGTCTGATGATCCAAATGCTAACGCACTCAACAGAGGAAGAATGCGGCTGTGGCGAATCATTCATGGTTTAGCTTCTCGACCATCCTCTTATCTTTTGTTTCTTTACCTTGCGATATGGATCTACGACTCGTCATCGGTGCATTAGACGGCGTTCCTTCGTTTGGCTGCTTGGAGCATGCCACTTAATGATTCCCGGGAAACCCTTTCCCACTATTTGTACAACTATTTCGGGCGTGTAAACCCGGAAAGTACATTTTGTAACGACTACTTCACCTCTTTATGTGTTAGGCAGCGGCATATCACAGCCCTATGATACCTAGAGCGAGGAACATCCTAGTAGTACCTTCAGCTACAGAAATATCCTACCACCTCATCAATGTACATAGAGTCGCAAAGCTCGATAAACGTTCTTCATATGACATCGCACCGCTGCATTTATATACGCTTCTTCGTCGTGAGCGATACTTGGGCAGCCGCCTCTAGGACCTCCGGGACCCCTCACCAATCCATTGAGAGCATTCGACATACTTGATAGCCTGCATATATCTGGCAACCTCTTCGCCTTGTTCTGAAGTAACAGAAACCTGCTTGATAGACTCCAGATGCTCCTTCCGGCGTGAGTCGTTTCGGATATATTTGTTGCACCCAACTAGAAGTATAGGGACTCGTGGATAGGGCGAGAGAGCATGGTGCGTCCACTGCAGTGAGAAGATAATTAAATAAAGCCTCGCCGCGATACAAGATACTACGAACACCGTCTAGGCCATAACTGACGGGGCTATACGTAACATACCTTTCCCTTCACGCTCTCAAGTGAGTTGGGTGAGTCAATGGCAAAGCTAAGCAGGATAATGTGGACAAGGGGGAAAGTTGTCTTCTTGGTCCGGTGTATTCAGCATGTAGTTGCTCTTCCCAGAGACTTAACCCGACATGCTCCCCGTTGACGAGGACACGCACAGCTTGTCCATCAAAACGGGGAATTTCGCTCAACTGTTCCCTCGAGGAGGCTGCGGGGTGGGACAGCTAGATCCCCGAGGAGGAGGAAATTACGGGTCATCATTTGAGTCATTCGAGGCTCGATAATAATGACCGTTTCAACATACACCCTGGACTGTCCGCGTTATTGTTTGTCTTTGTCAACGAGATACGAGACGTCACGTGCTGCTATACTGGAATCATTGTCAAGGCAACACTCACCGCAATAGGAAATGGACTCCTGATATCAAATTCACACACGGACCACTAGATTTCCTTCACAATTCCGAAACCCAAGTGACAAAACACAGATTCAAATGAACGATGACAAGCGCACCGAACATTCTAAGCTGCGGCCCTCCAGCCATGGAGAATGACCCTCTCCTGATCATAGTCCGATTCTCGGCTTCAATACCAGATCTCCGTCTCGACATCGAATCCCCTGAAACCACCACATCCGCCGGGCTCAAACAAGCAATCCGCGCCCGCCTCCCATCTAGTCTATCATTACACCGTCTCCGACTGATTTACGCTGGCCGTGGTCTCGAAGACACGGCACCCCTCGCTGTCTCATTAAAGTTACCTCCTCCACCAACGCGGTTCTTTCGATCAACAATAGATGCACATGACAACCATGAAGACGGCGACAAGACCGGCAAAAAGGACAAAGGCAAACAGCCCGTCCGCGAGCAGCCCCGGCTATACGTCCACTGCTCAATCGGCGACATCGTCCTGAGCACCGCAGACATAGCCGCCGAAGCCGTCGCTGCCTCAACGCTTCACGAAGGGCAAGATTCACAGACCGAGGTGGGGAACCTACGAAATTTGCCGCGCCACGATCAGTCCTCTACGGCACCCGCTCCGCGCGGCTTCGACCGCCTCCTTTCAGCGGGATTTACAGCAGCCGAAGTTGCGGCCCTTAGATCGCAGTTTATGGCAATTCAGTCGGTTTCGCGCACTCCGGATACGATGCCTAGTGGGGCGGAGTTGCGCGAACTCGAGGATAGGTGGATGGATGAGGGGTCGTCGGCGATGGTGGCGGGAGCGGTTGGTGGCGCAGAGGGGGTCGTGTTTACGGATGACGATGGTGGATTTGGAACCGGGTCGCGCGGTGCAATTGACGATATGCTCTGGGGTGCTGTTATGGGCTTTTTCTGGCCCGTTGGTTGTGCGATGTGGCTGCGGAGGGAAGAAGGTATTTGGAGCTGGCGGAAAGGGTTGGCGGTGTTCGTGGGCGTGGTTGTCAATATTGCATTTGGTGCAATGAGGATTATGAACTGATGCCAACGGCTTTACCTTTGAATTCGGGGACTTTCGGATCTTCTTTTTTGGGTGATGACTTGATGATGCGTATGATACCCATTTCATTACTTACTTATACTGAGCTAGCGGGTTGGGGAGTTGTGGGGAGACGGAATCAAACATTCGTTTTGAGAATGAAGATGATTAGTAAAGCTATAAACGTAAAATCATAAATGCTGGAGTTTGTTATCATACAGCGTTGCACAAGTGTCGTAAGAAAGTCTTAATTAAGATGGAGACGATGTATGGGTAACCGGAGTTTCAACGCCCGCTTGAAAACCGACGCTCAACTGAACTTACTGTAGATCACAGCAAAAATCAACAAAATCAAAACAGTAATTATGGCAATCGTAATTAGCCGATTCGTAGCCATCCTGAATAAGATCGAGGTTAGATATCGAATTCTAAGAGTCTAACAGGGTGATGATGAGAGAAGGACAGGGTGACAGTACCTACGGGCCATACCTCTCAGGGTCTTGATGCTGGTGTCCACATGTCCCTCGCTTGCCTGCAGCCTCCCGTGCGCATGCTGGATAGTCTCCCGTTGCATGTTCAGATCAGCCAAGGTGTTCCGGCCAATGTCTTCCGTTTCCAGCGCAATCCGTTGACTTTCCTGCAATCGCGCAGAGCTACGCTCTAGGCGATCGGTTCCGGATAGAAGCTGTTGTCTCTGTTCCAGATGCTCATCCTGAGGATCGTCGGTGTAGCGGTCACCGAAAAGCGCCTTTCGGTCGTCGGAGAGAGATTTAAGCTTGCGCTTTGCCTCGTCAACGTCTGTCGAGTAGTTGCGAAAGCGAATGTTAATCTTTGACCGAGCGTCGAGCGCAATATTCTGCTTCTCTAGGCGCATTTGGTCCAACTGCGGCGAAAGTTAGCTCACTTGAAATTTTCAGGCGTGTGGCATGAATGAAGAAGATAAATGCATCCGGCTTACCAATTCTATTGCCTCTTCAAGGGCTCGCTCCGCTTGCCTGATAGCCGAGTTTCGTTGCTCTCCGCTAAGCTCCGTAATCTGCTCAAGCTTCTGGTTCAGGTCGGCTTGGACAAGGTTCAGCTCCGTCTCGTAGCTGCCGAACATCTCAGAGCCGGCATCGCTGCCTAGGGGATTCGACATTGTGCTGTATGTCAATCGGTATCGGTCTGGGTATGGTAAGGTCAGGAGGAGTCAATAAGTGGGCGGAGGCTGTTATCGAGGTATCGAAGCCGCCGCGGCTCGAGGGACGACTATCGTTCGGCGAATGCACTGCTCAATGTCGAAATATCGCGAGGTTATACGACCTAAATCGGAGAGAGGTGTTGAAATGCAAAGAGACACAAATGAGGATGAACGACAATGATGGTAGATGGATGGTGGAAGCCTGCGACTCCCCATTGATGCAAGGTCACAGCCACGTGATCGCCGAGACGCTTAATCCAGTTTGGGAAGCTTCATTCTCGAGCTGAGGGTTGCCCTGCGACCTGGGCCCTTTCCTCCATAGGCTAGGTATCGATGGGGCATCTATTGATCACCGCTATCTAGGGAGGCGCTACTATCTTCAAAGTTGTTGTTATGTTTTGTCGGAATACTTCCCGATCCCCATGAAGGCGAAAATGACTGAGGTCTAGTGATATACATATGGCCCGAGGTCACGACAAGCCTCATTAACCGCATCGGCCTCATTCATCCAACGGGGTATTTATCCACTCCATCTACAGGGTCTGCTGTATGACACTGACGTATCGACAAGTGGCTTCTCGAGAGGCCTTCAGTACTACTATTCTAGACCCCAACCCGGCGGGAATGATATAACTTAGGCCTCCCCGTCATCTGACACGGTCATCCTCTCCAAAATCGCATACATCGCTAGTCTGGAGCCTAACATTGTCGTCAATGGCTTGTGCGGCCGCACTTGGCTGACTTTCTTCTCTCGTTTGGTTTCTGAATCTCTCTCTTCAATAGCTTCTATCTTGACACTTGCCTCTGATGCTCCAGGTGAGCAAAAGGGCGCCTTTCGTTCTACTTGTGATTTGGGCTATATTGGCTTCATTACTGGTTCTACTTCTTGGATATTTGGAGTTGTTTTGCACAGCCCACATTTTCAATGGCACCTTCTGAACCTCGCAAAATCGCCATTGTAGGTGGCGGCCTCACAGGAATCACCTCTTTCTGGGCCCTGCAGAGCTCCTGCCATGATGTCCACTTATTTGAAGCCTCGCCAGCACTGGGTGGGCATATGAAGACTTGGCTGTTTGAGAACCGTGGCAACCAAGTCCAAGTTGATCAAGAGCTGCCAACGTTTAACCCAGAGGCTTGTCGTCAGTATTGTTTTTGCTCATTTTCCCTTACTGGAACTAACTGCCATGCACAGCCAACCTTGTTTCGCTCTTGTACTACCTGGGGATACCTACAACAGCGGTCCCTTTTTCATTCGGCGTGTTAGACGATACTTCCATCTTCAAGTGGCATATAAGTATCGTAAAGAGTATTCTTCTTTGCCCACAGATACTCTGCAAACTGGAGACCTATCGACTCCTATTAGACATCGTTAGCTTGAGGTATCTTGGTGCAGATGCTCTGGCCCACCCGGTTACTGACCTTGCGAGTGCTCAAGATTTGGCGGATATCTATCTGGCGGGAAAAGGCTACTCCAACAATTTTCGAGACCGATATCTTACCCCATTGCTTTCGATGCTCTGGCGAACAAATGCCGGAAGATATCTGTCGCATATCCCCATCAAGGCACTGACTCAATCTCTGAACGACCATCAAATCCTATCCACATGCGAAACAGTACCAAGATGGCGACGGATTGATCCTGGAGTTAGGTACCTTATAGAAGCCATGATTAAACACCTACCCCGTGAAAACCTCCATCTTCGGACAAAGGTGCAAGAGGTAATTCGGCATTCCAGGGGAAAATTTGACCTTGTTATATCCGGTGGAAAACAGTCGCATTTCGATGATTTCGATCATATTATCTTTACAGTGGATGGACGTGAAATACTACAACTTCTAGGTTCTAGAGTAGATGCCGAGGAGCGAGATATCGTCCGGAGCTTGGGTGTCGCAAGAAACATTGCAATTTTACATTCAGACAAGCCTGTGAGCAGTCCCATATCTCTGGTGCGTACAACCGCTAAAATATTGCTCATAGTCAACAAAACACAATGCCATACCTGGCCACAATTACATTATGGCATCTCGCAATCTCCGACAATCAGAGTTCACTCCTCCCATGTCCTGCCTAAGATACGATATCAATGTCCTTCAGGATGTTCCAACTTCGCGATTTGGTGATGTACTCATAACTCTGAACCCGCTCTCGCCACCTCACCCTAGCTTTGTGCAGGGAGTATGGGAGTTTACTGAACCTGAACCAACTGCTGAATCGCTTGGCGCACAGTCGCGCCTCCCGTCGATTCAGAATACACGAGGTATAAGCTACGGCTTCTGCTGGACAGGCCGCGGCCTCCTGGAGGACGCGATTACTTCTGGTCTGCGAATGGCCGTTGAAGATCTCGGTGCCACTGTTCCGTTCAACATCGCTTTTCACTCGGAGCCCCTAGCTTCGACTGAGATTTTAAACCGACGTCCAGGGATCAGAGTCCATCTTATTAAGACTATACTGCAGGCGGTTCGTTTCTTGGTTGTTGTATTGGAGATTATGTTATTATTACTGGGTCGTGTTCACACACCCGGGTCCAAGGTTAGGGCTCGTTTTAGTTTCATCAGGATCTTGAGATCCTCCTACACTTTATCCTAGAACAAGCTTGGTAATTCGGGAATGATAACGGTGAGATTGAATATGAACACCCAATTATCACAACGTAAGAGTGTCGATGAGGAAAAGCCGAGATTCGCCTGTCCAGTACATAAACCCAAACAGCCCATAGAACATCGTATACAAATTACTCAGTTATTCCAACCATCTTCTCTGTTTTATCGTTGGATTGAAAGAAATTCCCACCCAGCTTTGCAAAACTAGACCGACATCTCCAGCTACGCCATCTTAGACGAATGTACCAAATATCAAGCGGATCTAGAGGAATTTCTCGCTATCCTGGCTCACAATTGCAGCGCTCCTTTTAGCATCCAGGAAAAGATCCTCGCATTCCGTCACGTCGGCTTCCTCAATACCACCAGGTCGCCCATTAACGCGCGCAAGAATGCTGGCTGGCGTCAACAACTGCAAGGCATACCGTAAGCTGACCTTGCTGCCATGTTCTGCGACCTTGCCAAGCGCGGGATCCGTGATGTTGAGGCCTTCTGTCTTGGCGCGTAGGCGAATGATGGTCTTGATTTCGTCGGGCGAGTATGGGTGGGTAGGTACAATAAGGAGACGAGCCAGGAGGTCTGGGGGGATACCATGAGCGGCGGCAACATCGTCAGTGCCGCGAATGACGGTGTGGCCGCGATTTGAGGCAAGGATGACGATGGGGGATATGGTAGATTCGAGGGCTCGGTTCAGATATGTGAAGCATTCGATATCGAGCATGTGAACCTAAAGATAACCTGTCAGCCAAGGGGGGGAAAGAATGGACGGACAGCGAATTTAGGTCAAACGAACCTCGTCAATGAAGAGGACACCAGGAACTAGCTCTGCGACGCCCTGGTCAATGTAGCGATTTACTACTTTGTTGATCTCCTGTCGTAACTTATCCGTGATTTCGGTCTTCTTGGGCTTCATGAGTTGTCCCATCATGCTCATAACATCCTGTCCACCTTGTGGCCGGGCATTGGCGATATCCAGGTCGTGTAGTGTCACGTCCTGAACTATTTCCTTCTTTTTGTGGACCTCACCCTTCGGAACCGGGACGTATTCTTCGGCCTCGAGGTCGAACTCGGTCGCGTACGCGTCGGATCGTCCTACTCGCTTGCAGGCCCCGGTGTTGGCTTCAATGTAGATGACATCTCCCACAGTGACCCGCTCCTTTTGAATGGCTTCGTAGATACTGGGATCGAGTCGTAGCTTCTTCGTTCCCTTGGCGGACTTCAACCCAATGATTAAATGGCTGATCGTGCGGCCATAGCCTCCAAGGGGGTTCTCGGCTTCCTGAGGTGTAAGCTCGGTAACTTCGCCTTCGTATACTTCTTTCGTTTCGCGGACACGGAGACCTATATCGGTATGTTAGTCGTGTAACTGGCTCTCAGGGCGGGCCCGGACGTCTCATACCAATTGCCCTTCTAAAGTTCTCCATGAGGGCTTCTGTTTTCTTGACTTCGGCGGAGTAAATCTCACTGCCAACGATGGGGCAGAAGGGAACCTTTGTCCCTAGTTCCTGGGAAACGGCGAGCGCCAGGGCAGTCTTTCCAGTTCCTGGGCCACCGGCAAGAAGAACAGCACGCCCGGCCATTTTCTTCGCTTTGATCAGATCTACAACGACACCGCAAGCCTGCAGAAGAAGGCATTAGCAAACCTGCGCAATTACTTCCGCTTTGAAACAAACGAATGGAGACAATAAAGCATCAGGTGGAAGAGATCAAAAATTTACACACCTCGCGAGCTGCTGCCTGCCCGACCCAGCCATCACTCGAGATCTCCGAGGTACCATCGGGACGTAGCCCAAGGCCTTTGATATGTGTGTGGGCAGCTGTCCTGTTTTCGCGCGAATTGCCCTTGACTTCGCTGATCTGAACCATGATGTAGAAGGGAGCGCAGCCCTAATTGTGAGGTGCACAGACGGAAATAGATTATATGAAGAGTTGGCTGAGCGGGGGTTCGACTGATTGATTAAGTGGAAGAATTGGACCTGTTGATAATGCAAGGTAGAGAAGCTGGATGGGCGGTTCTGGAGCGGCTCTGCGGGAATCGCTCATTATTATGCCAAGGCGGTGAGTTCGCTCCAAAGTCTGATCTCCGAGTTTCCAACCAGGGCGGCCTACAGCTACCATTCACCTCCCCCAACGACGCCCGGCACCCCCCAGCTAGAAGTTCCACCCTATTTTGTCATGAAATAGCCCAACTTAGCCTCGAGTAAAGCAAATTACGGACCCGCTCACTCTCGTCACAATGCTCCGTCCCTTCTCCCTCTCGGCGGCTTTTCAAAGTCTGTCTCTGACGGCTTCAAAGCGTGCATTTTCTACGACACAACCGGCGCAGAAGATCAAACCGCTACCGGACCATATACCTCCATATCCATATAAACCCAATTACACGTACCGACAATCCAACACGGGTCTTTATGGTGGCGCAACGATTCAGTACGGAAACAAGATTTCTCAGGGCCGAAACGAAGGCAAAACGCGACGATTCTGGAAGCCTAACGTTCGGCGAAAGAAGCTATACAGCAAGGCGCTTGACGAGCATCTTTACGTCAAGGTCACACGGAAAGCCATACGAACAATTCGCAAGACAGGAAGCCTTGACAACTACGTGCTAGGGGATAGTCCGGCGCGGGTGAAGGAGTTGGGCCTTTACGGATGGAAACTCCGATATCGAGTGATGCAAACAGAGCGAATTCAAAAGAAGCTTCATACGGAGAGAGAGCGCCTAGGACTGCCCGAGCGACCCTCATTCAACGAGTGGCTGCAAAGGAACCAGGCCGCGATATGGAAATCTGCGGAAAAACACAGCAACATCCGGGAGAAGACGAAGCCAACCTACAACCCGAAGAATTACTAGACTCGGCTTATGACATTGTGCTAGATGGGTGGCAGTCGGCTAGTTCCTTGCTTTCTAATCTGATGACTGCGGGAAGGAGACTGAGTCCCTGTGCATTTCTCCCTTGGGTACTCATTACATTTGTCTCCTCGCTGTATTTATACTTTCAGAATTGTATTATCTCTCTCATAAAGCCATTCAATTTTCGCGTACTATTGCAGAGGGTGCTTAGAGTGCTTCCTGAAACATTCGGGATACAATGCTCGGTGCGACGATGATCCATCCATTTCCCTGGAGTTGTCCGCATCCGGAAGCTCCATGCATCATACCCTCAATTCAATCTTCCTTGATATTCCCCCCAACAGAGCATGGGATAATCCATAGATGTCCCAGCAAACATGCAATTCGCCCTCCCTCCTCGAAAAGGCAATGTGGTTGCGCCTTACTCGCGCTCCACGTTATTCACCTACCAGCGTCGTGAACAGCTAAAAGCACTCGGGATTCTGAGTGTCGCGCTGATCGCCATCCTTCTTCTCTTGTCGCAACTCTTCTACTCCAGCACAGGCACAACAGTGGCCCCAATAGGGACATCGAGTTTCGTTATCGTGACAGTTCTCGACCAAACTCTATACAGCGACACTTATCTGCGAAAGATAGTCAAGAATAGGGAGGACTACGCAGAGCGACATGGTATGTGGTGCAGAGAATTCCAGGCGCAAGAGAAAGGCTAGCTAACAGTTATATCAACCCCATCACACAGGCTATACCAACTTCTTCGCGAATCTCTCCGACTACGACTCCTACATAGGGTCTGCCCCGCGGAGCTGGGGTATCGTCCCCGCGGTCCGACATGCAATGGCAGCCCATCCCTCCTCTACCTACTTCTTCCACTTAGACCCGCATGCCCTTTTTATGGACCCCAGCAAATCGCTCGAGAGCCACCTCCTAGACAAACACCGACTCGAGACTCTAATGCGCCGTGACGTCCCCGTTGTCCCCCCGGATAGCATTATCAAGACCTTTGCGCACCTTCGTCCTGAGGATATCGACCTCATAGTCACCACTGATGCGGAGGACTTGAATACAGGGAGCTTCATTCTCCAGCAGGGCGACTTTGCGCGCTTCTTTCTTGACACGTGGTTTGATCCGCTGTATCGGAGCTATAACTTTGCGAAGGCAGAAACTCACACCTTGGTGCGCACTTGCTTGGGTTCCGCCTAGTAATATACTTTAGCTAATTGTCCCAGGAACATATTGTTCAATGGCATCCCACAGTTCTAGCCCGACTAGCACTAATTCCTCAACGAGTCATCAACGCGTATAGCAAGGATTCACCCGGCGCTGGCGTTGATGGTACTTACAAAGATGGTGACCTAGTTATTCGATTCTTTGGATGCGATGGCGATTTGAGTCGGGATTGTGAAAGCGAGCTGGACCCTTATTACAAACTGTGGGCAAAAAGGCTGAAAGTTGAGTGATTGTTCCAAAGTGCTCAAGGGAGTCTGGTTTACGCTGCATTGCCTTGCCTATGTTGATACTAGCATGCGCATATCTCTGTTGGGTTAGATAGCAGGTGTTTGGTCTCTTCAATTTATGGGAGGTTCTGCACGTTGACCTATGCGGTTATACTCATTATATATGTCAGCGAAATGCATTTGTGGCAACCCAAGTAATAAAAAGTCCCGTTGCAGCGGGTGAAAGGCAATCGACAGCTCCGAAGTACGCTGTATCCGGTTTCCGTAGGTTGTTTCCGATACCCATAGCCCTCTTGTCAAGACAAGGCCCCAATTCTTACTTTCGCCGTAGACTAGCCTAAATCATGCCCGGGAGCATGACAAACCTCTTGCGCTTGTACTTGTCGCCGAATTCCTTGCGGTACCGCCGCTCCTTCTTCTGAGCCCAGAGAACCATCTGTCCGGCCGCCACGACGATGAATAGCAGGACGCTCCAGCTGAAGCCACTGACCAGGTAGATACCGACCCATGCGACAATCTCAAAAAAGTAGTTGGGGCAGGTCACAGCGCTAAATCCAAACCCAGTCGGGATACCGCGCTCGATAGTTCCTGGACGGCGAAGACTCCGCAGCACCAAATGGGTCTTGAAGTTTGCGATCTCTCCAAACACAAAGAGGGCAAGGCCGGTGTAGAGCAAGGCAGGGCTTAGCTGTTTTACGGCTGCGGCGGAGTCAGGCCGGAAGACCCAGTAAGCGATGTTGCAGCCGGCAAGCAACCAGTAGTGTCCACTATTTTTGACAATATTGCGGGCAGGCATTGTGGCATTGCTGAAACGGTGGACGAAAAGGGTTTCATATTCACGCTTGACAAAGTGGGCTGTAAGAAGCGCGCAAACGAGGAGTTGAAGGTCGCTAGGTTCGGGAATGGAGTCGAAATTGAAATAGATGTATGGTCGAAGAGGGTAAAGAACAAGAGCAGGAATTAGAAGTGGGCCGAGGTACTCAATAATGAACACTGTGCGCCATGCGATCTGGGGACCTACACGCGAGATGCATCAGTAAATTGTCCGATAGGCAGAGTCACAGTGAAAACATACCCAGGTCCTTGACATGGACGATGGTTTTTTCACCAAGTCCAGCTCCCGCAACGGTGCTTTCGTTAGAGTTTGGGACCACGGTTCGGTCGGTCGCTTTGGTGATCCTCAGACGATGGATGGAATAATCCGACGCTTTCGCTAGTGAATCGTAAAGGTCCTTGGTTGGAGCATTAGGGGCAATTTGAACTTCCTTGGGAAGCTTTTTGATGGGTTTCCCTACGCAATCCAGGAATTCATTAGCGAAAGTGTGGGGGCCAAGGTAAGTGTGAGCTGCTCACCCCGTGCTTGGACAGAAAGAGTAATTGCTGAAGGAGCCATTGGAGCTGAGATGGCCGTTCAAAGAAAGACTAGGTTCAGCTGTCTATAGCCAGCCAGCAAGACGCGATTGAGAGGTGTATCTCAATATCGCGAGTTTCTTGTAGTTGAGTTTGTTAGTTTCCGGGCTCAACAAAATTCATGGTCCTCGGTCCATAATCACGTGATAGTCGATCCTCTGTGGGTCCATCTCAGCATCTGTGAACACTGAAAGCATGCTTTTGGCGGGGGCACTTGATGAAATGCCAATTTTGTCCCAAAGCCATGAAGGACCCCTGAACCCCGTTATCCCTGTCGTGAAATGTCTCAACTTGATTATATATAATCATGGCTCAGTTGAGCTACGATTCAGCTCTTAATATTCAATATTGACATGGGCGCCTGGGCCTGATCCAGAGTACGCTAGTTTCAGCTTTCAAGTTTCAAGAAGAGGTCGGGAAGCAATTTCTGAGGGGTAAAAGCAGGAGAAACGAAGACAATCAATAGCATTATTAGAAGGCGGGATGAAATGGTGTGGAGTGGCAACTTGGAATGTCATGGCCGTTGCTCGCTGATCGCGCTGGCCTTCCGAGTATTTATCTACGATACATAGCCCTGAAAAGGTTTGGGGATCACAAGTTCGCAACACCAGTCTGCTGCAAGTCGAAATTGCTATACTCACGACCTAGTTAACTCCATACACACACCGCTAAGCCTAATCCGGTTAGACCATGCCCTGTATAGGTATCCCGATACCCTTACCTAGGTACCTGATTAGACTTAGAGGGGTGTGCATGTAGTCAACTATGGTGTGAGACTGTGAGTGTAGCAACTCCAGGCTCCCGAGTCTGCTCCACACAGATGTTTCGTTAATATCCGACCAGGGGCAGCTTACAGTGTACCCAAAGCCTACGACAGGTGCTAATTAGCCTGGTCGTGACTCGCGACCTAGAACAGGCATTAGTAGGCGCTTGTTGGCAGCTGCTGAGCAGCTGAGTATTCCAGTCTTGAAGCTAGCGGCAGCGGCGGGGTTTATCCCACCTGCAGCTGGGTGGGTGGTCTTCTTTTGTTGTCTGCTTGCTTTGACGACGACCCGCATCCTGTCATGTTCCACGGCAGCGTCCTCATTGGCTGGTTGCCCTTTGGCTCGCCCTTCGCTCTGGAATCTGGACTCAGCTGCAGTGGACACATGTGACATCAATACATATTATTGTGTCGCGCCTAGCCTTCATGATGGCGCGCGGCCTGGACCGAATCCTGCAGGTGGGAGACGAATTGACTGCTCCAGAAAGGTCAGCGCGCAGGTCAGCGGGGAAGCCCAAGCAGCACTAACGCTCGGCCATGCCTTAGGAGCCTTTTACTCCCTTCCACTCACAATCCTTGTTGTCCAGCCAGTGTCCGGCGAGGCCGCGAGGTGGCTTTGCACCCTTCCGAGCTTCAGCCGCACCTGGTGCGGCCACTCGCTCAAAAATGCCTCGAGAGATCCTGCTCACACGGGTTGATATAAAATCAGTCTTCCGTCCGTAGGCAGTTTGTTCGACTTTTTTTTCTGCACTTGCACAATCAGTCTTCCTCAGCCTCAAATCCCATACGCTCAGTACCAGGATCGTGTGATATTCCAGCTGGCCCTGTTCGTTACCATCTATAAGTGTAAGTCTCCTCAAGACAATCAACTCGAGCATACTTACTCAGCCAGTCTGCAATATTCATACTACAACTTGTACTGACAAGCAAATAGGCTTTAAAAACCTGTATATGCGCCTTTCTTGTATATATAGCAGGTTTTGATTTGTTCACGATGGCGGATAAATCGCACACCAACAAAACCATACTCAGCGGCCTCGGCCAGTCCATCTCCCAGTTGGAAAACGTTGTCAATGCATCTCTACGGCCACTACCCACCCAAACTGGGAACGGAACCTACATTGCCGAATCTACTGAGACAGGTCTCGTTGCCGGCCTTGTTCAAGACATAGCCAATGTGGACGTTGGTGACATTCGTACCCTCGTCGAGGTCATCAAGAATTCCGCCACTGGAGAGCCTGTCGACGACAAAAGCTATGTTATGGAGAGGACGATACAGGTAGTGTAGTCTATGCGGCCATCTTGAAGGGACGTGGTAGAGACTCGTGGCTAACTAACTTGGATCATCTAGCTAGCTGCTGGTTTGCCCGCCACATCGCGGAATGGGGCAGAATTGACCAGGTCTTTTCTGAAGATGCTCTGGGATGACCTAGAGCATCCGCCAATTTCGTGGGTGGTACTCCCTTAGGGCTTCGAATGGATCTCTAACAGAAACAGCTATCTTGGCGCTGATTCGATGTACCGCAAGGCTGACGGATCTGGAAATGTGAGTGAGCCTCCCAACCTTGTCTCGCCTGCATGCCAATCCTCGACTTTAGAATCACTTCTGGCCTAAACTAGGGGCTGCTGGCTCTGCCTATGCAAGATCTGTCCGACCAAAGACATTGAAGTCCCCCTCTTTGCCGGACCCGGAGGACATATTCGATAGCATTCTTCGCCGGAAAGAGTACAAGGAGCATCCGAACAAGATATCAAGTGTCTTGTTCTATCTCGCGTCAATTATCATACATGGTGAGATACATGCGTCAAACAGGCAAATTGTCCACTAACGACCGACCACCAAGATCTGTTCCAAACGGACCCGAGAGACGATTCTCGCAGCTTGACCTCCTCCTACTTGGACCTGTCGCCATTATATGGTAACAATCAAGATGAACAAGATAGTGTCCGCCTATTCAAGGACGGAATGCTGAAGCCCGATTGCTTTGCTAGTCGACGTGTCCTTGGCTTCCCACCGGGGGTCAGCGTGTTGTTGATAATGTTCAACAGGTTCCACAATCACGTTGCTGAGACACTGGCCGCCATTAATGAAGGAGGGAGGTTTACTAAGCCTGACGAAGCTGACGAGGCTAAGAAGGTCAAACATGACAATGATCTGTTCCAGACAGCCAGATTGGTGACGTGTTCTCTGTATGTAAACATCATACTAAAGGACTACGTACGAACAATCCTCAATATCCAGAGGACCGGAAGTTTGTGGAGCCTCGATCCCCGGATGGAAATGCAGGATGGACTTCTCGGTGAAGGAGCGGCATTGGCGACAGGTAATCAGGTTTCTGCCGAGGTGAGATATCAAGATCATTGAGCGAGGCAAAAACTAATCTGAGGGCCAAAGTTTGCATGCTGCTATAGGTGGCACGCCTCGATTTCCAAAAGAGACGAGCTTTGGACAGAATCTTTTCACCGTGAGATTATGCCAGGGGTTGACCCAGAGACTTTGTCACTGAAAGATTTCACTGCTGGGCTGGGTCGTTGGCAGGCGGGTCTTCCGAAGAACCCTGAAAACCGCCCATTTGCAGGGTTACAGCGTCAGCCGGATGGAAAATTCAATGATGATGAATTGGCTAATCTGTGGAAAATGTCCGTAGAGGACTGTGCTGGCGCATTTGGGGCCTTGCATGTCCCACAAATCTTCAGGGCTATCGAGGCGTTAGGAATTATGCAGGCTCGACGGTGGAACCTGGGAACACTTAACGAGCTGCGAGCCTACTTCCACCTCAAACCCCATAAGACTTTTGAGGATATTAACTCTGATCCATACATTGCTGATCAGTTGAAGCGGCTGTACGACCACCCTGATCTCGTCGAAATCTACCCTGGTATCATCGTTGAGGACGCAAAGGAACCCATGACTCCTGGAAGCGGCCTCTGCGTCAATTATACCATATCGAGGGCAATTCTTTCAGACGCCGTCGCGTTGGTGCGCGGTGATCGTTTCTACACCGTTGATTATACACCCAAGCACCTAACCAACTGGGCATTCGGTGAGATCCAGCCTAGTGACTCTGTCGACCAGGGTCATCTTTTCTATAAGTTGGTTCTCCGCGCATTTCCCAACCACTTCGCGGGCAACTCGATTTATGCCCACTTCCCGTTGGTCATTCCTTCGGAGAATGAGAAGATTTTGAAGAGCCTTGGAATTGCCGAAAGATACAGCTGGAGCGCCCCAAAACTCATTGGCCAACCACGGTTCATTGACTCTCATGCCGCTTGCATGTCCATCCTCAGAAACCCTGACTTGATGACATCCGGAAACACACCACCTAATGCTTCATCGCGCAAGATGATCGAATCTGCCTTGTACCGCGATAACTGGGAAGATGAAGTGAAGAGCTTCTATGAGCAGATAACTTTGAGGCTTCTTCATCAGAAATCCTATAAGCTTGCGGGTGTCTATCAAGTCGACATTGTCCGAGATCTGATAAGTCCAGCTGTCACCAACTTCGTCTCTAGCATATTTTCTCTCCCGCTGAAAACCGAATCGAACCCCAGGGGCATCTTTACAGAGGTAGAGCTATACAAGATTATGACACTTGTATTCACGGCCACTTTCTACGACGTTGATGTCTCGAAATCACTCGAATTAGGCCAGACAGCCCGCGCCGTAACTCAGGAACTGGGCCAGCTGATTATGGCTAATGTTGAGAAACTTGGAAAGTCTGGCTTCATCGCCAGCCTAGTGAACCGTCTCCATCGTCACGATGTATTGTCCGAATATGGAACTCACATTATTCGAAACCTCCTGGAGAGCGGCCTTGAACCGGCTGAAATTGTTTGGACACATATTCTTCCAACAGCTAGTGGCATGGTCGCAACTCAGGCCCGAATTATAACTCAATGCCTGGACTATTATCTTGGAGAAGGGGCTGTTCATCTTCCGGAGATCAACCGCCTAGCCAAAGAGAACACTCTGGAAGCCGATGAGCTGCTTGCACGATAGTAAGTAATTTTCCTGTCTATCCTTGGGGCCACCGGCAGATACTGACTATCACAGCTTCATGGAGGGTGCTCGTCTAGGATCCTCAGTTGCTTTGCCCCGAGTGGCTGCACAGGCAACAGTTATTGAGGACCACGGTGAGAAGATCACCATCAAGCCCGGCCAGGCAGTCATGTGCAACCTGGTGAGTCAAATCCGTTCACAGTTCCGCGTCTCACCTGCTAAATATGTACTAGGCCTCCGCATGCAAGGATTCCTCTGCCTTCCCCGAACCAGATAAAGTCAAACTAGACCGTGATATGAGCCTCTATGCTCACTTCGGGTTTGGTGCTCAAGAGTGTCTTGGTGCTGAGCTGTGCAAGGTGGGATTGACTTCAATGCTCAAGGTAATCGGGCGGTTGGACAACCTACGCCGTGCTCCGGGACCTCAAGGCCACCTAAAGAAAATTTCTGGGCCCGGCGGAGTTGCCAAGTACATGAACGAGGATCAGACTGGCTTCTCGCCGGTCCCTACGACCATGAAAATCAGGTGGGACGGTCCTCTGCCCGTGTTAGCGGACGATTGAGGACGGAGAATGGGGAATGCATGAATATTTGCAAATAATAGCATGTAACTTTTTGTATGATCAGGAACGTCTGTGACGTGTCAATAATTCTATTACTTGGAGTTCGTTGACTTCTTAGAGATACATATTCTTGTATTTACTACTCTAATACAATCCTTATGCTTCTATGTTGCCATAAAACCGGGCCAGTCCTATCCGCGTCCATAACATGCCGGGACGCCCCCTGTATATTACTGGGATCGAGGTCCGTGGTCTCAATAGTTTTGGGCGTATCATATTTATGGGAGTGAACGAGGCTGGCTCCGCCTTGCCTTACCATCGTCCTTAAAATACGTATGGTCACATAACTTGACGGACCGTTGAATCATACTGACCTAGTCATCGAACACGACGCTAAGCCAGTCTAACCTGTGTTAATGGGCGGTTCTGGTCGGGTTGGGAGGAGGGGGTGCGCACAAGAGATCTCGATGGTCGTCTACTAGTAGTATGCGCGTAACCCTAATTCGACATGGGAGTTCATTCCAGGCAAATCAAAGAGGCACCCTAGGTATGCTGGCGTCACAAACACAAACCATCGTGCTATCAAGTAAGCGAGACAAAGAAAGGGAGACGGAACGAGTGAGTCGAATTTCAAGCCCGTTGGAGAAACGGAAGTCTACAGAGGAAACAGAGGGAAACCGCAGGGCCATTTGAGGCTAATATAGGATGGAGGAAGGCTTGTGCTATGAATTGCTTTTGTGTACTAAAGCTTCATTCTTGTAGTCTGCGAACTTGTTAGTAGCTGTCGAGCTGTAGTATGTTGTACTGGTAGTTGATCCTCATAACACCGACTGAGAAGCTGAGTTGTGGATATGGCTTGATGGAAGTGCTGTCCAAGGGAAACGGCAACTTGTTCCGCGATCATCTGTTTACATTAGTGGGCACAGAGCCAGGTAGGTTAATTGCAGTCCAATTCAGTAGTGGCTCTGGCCTTGCAGTGCCATTGCCCCTGCCCCCGGCATCCTGAGGAAGTTAGCAAGGTTGCAGAATGTGTCGAAATTTCGGTTAAACCAAGAAGAGAACCACGAGAGATAATTTGCTATAGAGAGGTTAGCATGTGGAAGATGCCATCCAGGTAGCTAAAGACGGTTGACTCCACGGTCAATAGAACTTGAATGGCTGATGAATTGTCCATGGTATGAATTAACGTTGTCAAAGCCAAGGAGCACAGACCAGGTCAGCTGACTGCCCCCCAGGCACAGTACCATCTGTTACCGTATTTACACCAGTTAGTGGGAAATTTGCGCCCTCAATTGGTTTCTGTTAGTACTCTGTACAGCCCAGAGCTTCACATCATCACCAGGCGGCTCAAATCATCACAATCTTTGCTCCTGCCCTTCCACTACTACTTAGATCATTCCCCCCTCCGAACCTCCTATCCTCTTTAACCCGATAAACCACCTTTTTTCATTTCACCAACTCTCACTTATCACAAGTGCAAGCTTGGGCATTACCTCAGGACCAGCGACCTGCACTCGCTTTCCCAGTTCTGCCAGCAGCACCTCTGTTACTGACTAACCAGTTCAGCCGAATTAACTATCATCAGCTCAAGAAAGAAGCGGCCTGACGGATCTTCACCTTCCTACTTCGCCTCTCTCCCCCGTATACTCTCACTTTCTCATTCACTGAGCGATCCACGGTACTCCGTCGAAGCGAGTCGAACCAATCTCCCAACTTTCAGTCCCGCTCAAAAAACGTCATTGAGAAAAGATTCTCTCGCTCCTCATCTCTCCACCTCGGACTACCAGACTTTTGTTACTTTATCCTCTCTAGGAGGCAATCTCCTGGGCTCTCTGACCTCCCTAATGATTGCCTGATTGTTCTACCATAGTCATTATGGGCCGAATCAAGAAGGTCGCGGGGCAGAAACATGAGGCTACTCTTGTAAGTTCATCAGCTCACCTCCAGGTACATAATACTAATGAGCGTCTTTTATAGTCTCCTTTTCTCTCAGATTTCATAGATCGTGCGACGACCGTCTCTTTTTCAGAACTTCCCTCACACCTGCGCACATTCCCTCGCATTTGGTCCTGGGTTCGAGGAGACCTCTACAACTGGATTCCAGTCCTGAATAAGTTTGATGGTTTACTGGCGTCCGTGATTGAGAAATACGGACTCAGCGATGGCCCTCAGACCATTCCTTTTGATCAGCGCTACCTCGTGGAATGCTATACAACTGAAGATTCTAAGCTAGACTCGCGGGACATTCAGACCAAGCTTGCCGCTTTAGGCTATGGACCGGATGGGGACAGGGAACTCCTGGAAGCCGTGCTCGATTTCTCGAGGCTTCTGCTAGAAAAATGCGGCAACCGGAGCTTGTACAATAGCAGTGAACGCTTGGGGGAGTTGCTCAACACCACCTCGCTCAGCCTGTTGCAATCCACACTTCGTTTGTCACTTTCTTTGGCACAGAGGTATCACTCACGCCATCGTGGTGGCTCTCATCTTCAACAGAGCTTGTTGGCGACCCATTACAACATTGACCTTGAGAAGTTGCAGAAGATTGCAGCCCCTTACTCCCGCCCTGCTCTTCATGGCCTATCTGTTTCCTCTCCGCTTAGCACCAAAAACAAGGACAAATCGGCGCAGGTTAAACATGATGCCAATGATCTGACATCTCTTACTCGAGAGACAGATGGCTGGGATGAGTGGGGTCATGTCAACTTGCTGTACTACCCGTCTGGAGCTGCTGACCAGCAGAAGCACGCCTTCGAGAACGGGACAGGGGCTCCTCTTGCGCACGCCCCCTCCACGCCCACGCCTCTGCGTCGAAGTCACCCTACAACTACTCCACGGAACGCCCGCATTCCCCCGACTGAGGAATCTCCCGCTTCCGTCGTTAATACACCTAATGGGAGGCCGGACGAACCACCACCGGGTGGAAAGACTTTAGAGATTTCGAACTCCAAAATCTCTTCCACGTCGGCTGAAGAAATCATATTGTCTAATTCAGAAGAGGTCCCTGAAGAATTGAAATATGAGTTCTTGAATCGAATTCGCATAGCAAAGGCGCTGGTGACCTCCCAGTCAACCAGAGAACAGATACTTGCCATAAGGATTCTTGCAATCACGAACCTGGCCTACATCTATCCAGAGCCGCTCTTCCAGCAGAAAATTCTTCAGTATGATATGGAGCTACCGAAACGTCTTCAAATCACTTATCAATTGGGTGAACTAGTTCATCTCGGCGCAAGTGGGGATCTTTCGGTCTCAAGAACAGTCCAGGCCTTCGCCATCCAGGCTCTTGATGGTCTTGCGAAGCACAAAGCGCGGGCCATTGATGTCTGTGCGGCTCTAAGCGTCAATGTGAATCATGGAGTTTTAATGTTTTTGACCCGAAAAGCCGTCAATGAACTGAGCAGCGAGAGCAATGGAAATGACGATGGTAGTCAGGATGAATGGCGGGATGCTCTGCTAGCCCTCCTGCGAACCCTTCCCGGATCAAGCACGAGAACACCAGAGACCCTTGTAGCTGCTGGATTGATCCCCATGTTTGTGGATGTCCTCAACCTCCGCACCGACAAAGCTCGCCGGGTCTACTCCCGGGTTATGGAATTCCTAGACAGCTTTGTGCTTGCAGTCCGTGATGCTTTCGGAATACTGACTAATGCCAAGGGGTTTGATGCACTTTCAGACTTAATTGAGTTCGAGGCCAAATCATCCTTTGAGAACGTATCTCGAGGAGCGGGAATCCCCGACTACTACAAGACACCGTCCATCGATTACCAGATTCCCTATTTTCAACAGCAGACGCTCCGCTGGTTGTTTCGTTTTGTCAACCATATCATGCAACACAATGGTGGTGGATTTGATCGAGTGCTTCGCAATTTGATTGACTCACCGCAGTTGTTGACGTCCTTGCGCCTCGTCATTGAGAATGCCTCCATTTTCGGCTCTCATGTGTGGAGTAACGCGGTGAACATCTTGAGCAGCTTCATTCACAATGAGCCCACCAGTTATGCAGTCATTGCCGAAGCTGGTCTGAGTAAAAGCTTTTTGGAGGCCATTACTCTCATTAGTCTCAAAGCACCGGAACCGCTAGCAGCTGAGGGCGGGACTGTCGAGCCCTCTGCATCTGAAGCAGGCGAACCTGCCATCGCATCGGACTCAACCGCTGGCTCTTCCGGGGGCGATGGAAAGAAACCTAGGGATTATAGCGTTGCGAGATCGAAAGATGCTCGCTTGGCCCCCGGTATTATGGCCGCTACGGAAGCGTTATCGTGCATTCCTTCAGCTTTCGGCGCAATCTGCCTGAATGGGTCTGGGTTGGAACTATTTCAGTCGTCTCACACTTTGGAAAGCTTCTTTGAGATCTTTGAGAATCCTGCGCATATAAAATGTCTTATAAAGGACGACACAAACCTTGTTCGCTCTTTGGGCAGCACGTTCGATGAACTAGTGCGTCACCACCCAGCCTTGAAGCCCTCGATCATGACTGCGGTTATGGTGATGGTGGCACGCGTGGGATTTTTGTGCAGGACGAAAGCTTGGTCGTATGGGATGGGCGCCAAATTATGGAAAGAAGATTCGCAGGGGAAGCAGATAATTTCAGGGGAGCCATGGCAGTTAATGAAGGCGATCGGATTCGACGCTACTGGACCTGGCTCGTCTAATGATACTGCTGCTTACGGTGTTCCAAGCATAAACACCGAGGCATCGCTTCCGAGCGGGGGCAAGTTGTACATTGGAAATGTGGATGAGCTTCTTCCACCCCATGACGTCCAACTTGACCCTAAGGATGAGGACAAAGATGGACTAACCACGACGGACTATCTGTTTCCCGTATTGCGGTTCCTGGGGGCTTTCTTTGAGAACCAGTCCAACTGCACGTACTTCATCGAGTCTGGTGGTGTCGAGTTCATTCTGGATCTTGCCACTTTGCAAAGCCTCCCTTTTAATTTTCACAATACCGAAGCCAACCAGGAATTAACAGTGCTCGTCCACATGCTCGCGGAAACCAAGCCCCATTTGGTAATCCCGGCTTTAGTATCTCGCACTGAGCGGACAATCGATATGCTAGAAGATTTCTGGAAGTCCTCCTCTGAGCAGGGATTCTTCACTACCTTGATGCAACTGGAAAAGGAAGACCAAGGGGCCGGCGCCGCGACGGTGCACGATTCGGTAGAAGGCCCTGCAAGCAGAGGAACTTTCTTCGCGAAACATATGGTATCTGCCTTGATACTCATGGATCTCCTGCGTGAAGCCTTCTCCTTGCCTCTGTACCAGTCCAGACCGACCCAACAAACTTCTGCCTTTGCTCAAGTCAACCTGGCAGATCGGTATACTTCGCTTGTAAAAAAGCTAGGTAGCCTGCATGCGGCCTGTGTCTGGGAGGAAATTCTACTTGAAAAGAATATCCCAGATACTTGGGATCAGGCAACCAAGGTTCAACCTCCTGCGTCCGAGAGACCGATTGATGGTTCGGGACTGTTAACAGAGAATGTCTCCAACTTACTTACACCCGAACCCCGACAGGACGGGCCATCAAGTGCGAGCCCCGCAAACCCAGCGACTCCTCAGCCGCCAACTGACAGCCTTGCGAAAGTCCCTGAAGCTGGTGCGGCATTTAAGAATGTGCAAGTGCTTCGTTACCTCCTTAGCTCGTTACCATCCTCCATAACAGGATTTCTGCATAATCTGGGATTCTGCCTAATCGGAAAGCGACGGATCGACGCCTATCAAAAGCAAAATGCAACTCTGGTAGCCGATGTTATTGCCGGGGCTGTCCTTGAACAATTGCAGTTTAGACTCGCAAATTCGAGTACCAGTCCCAAGCTCAAATTTGCTTACCTTATTGTCATTTTGTCTTCATTCTCTCATTTGATATTTGAAGGTAAATTGCCATTCTTTCAAGCATTTTTTTTAAAGATTCCAGGAACTAACGTGCCTTGCTATAGCGACGTCAGATCGCCATGGCTCTCATTACCTTTCACTCGTGCTGTTTGCCTTCAAGAGGAACGATGGACTGAAGGTTCTGAAAGATGTTTGTGATCTCTTCGTGCGCGAGGTCAACGCCCTGACACCACCGGACTCGGTACCCGACACTGAAAACGATGTATCTGCAAGGTTGACGTCCGCTTACGGCGGTATTAAGATCATTCTTAGCTTCTTTGCTGAACTCGCTTCCGGCAAGAGCATTGCTGAGTCTGTTCAAACTCAGGCCATGACGAGTACTGAACGTGGTCGGCCTGATTATTTCCAGGCTGGCCAGTTCCTCGTAGACCTTCGCATGGAAATCCTGCCTATAGCACGTGATATGTGGAATTCTGATTTTGTGACCCAATCTACCAGCTCTGTGGTCAAATGCCTAATTGATATCTTACGATCATCACTCGAGGGCGAACACGAAACCGGAGCCGCCCGTCGCTCTGATTCGCAACCGATACTGGCGGATGTCCCAAGGAAAGCATTCGCCATCAACAGAGATCGGATTACCTCATTGGAGGAAAAAGGGTATGACAGTTCGCTTGTTCGGGAAGCACTGTATCGTTGCAACAATATCCATACTTCTGCGGAGGAATATTGCAGAGCGCAAAGCTACCTGCGAGCCCCTGTACAAACACCACCCCAGGCAAGCGATATCGAGTCGGCTCGTTCTAGTACGACATCTGCGGCTGATGGTGCGGAAGATCCTCTTGGGATAAATCCTCCGCCTTTTGATACTAATAATCCTTTCTTCGATCCACAACATCTTTCCATGATTTTCAGCCGCGCAGCGGAGGACACTAATAACTCTGATCAAGGGCAAGGTATGCCAGAGGAGATTACGAGAGCCCTGACTCACATTTTGAGCCAAGGACATGCGGACGACGACCACGATGATGGTTCAGCTAGCAACCCGCCGGAGCCCAGCATTGCTCGGGTGGGCAACTCGACAGATTCTTTGGAACAACGTCCTGAGCAGCAGTCTACAACACGGCGTAAACTGACCACTGTTGAGGACCTGGATGCTGAAAGGGAGCAAGTGCGTTCAAGTCTGATTGAACGGTGCTTAGATGTGTTAAACGAGCACCACGATGTCTCGTTCGAATTGTCAGACTTGATTGCGTCCGCCATCAAGAAACATTCCGAGCCAGAGAATTTTCGAAGGGAAGTTGGAGAGCTGCTTGTTCAATCATTGGTTTCTTTGCAGATGGAAAACTTCCAAGCTGCCGGTAAGAAGGTCGCTGCCTACGCCCATCTTCTAGCGTTGGTAGTCCAAGACAGGGATATGTACAACGCCACATTGATGGAGCTAAAGGAGTGCTTTGCGACATTCCTTCAATTCGTCTCAGTCCCGACTGAGAAGACGGCAGACGAGTCCTTTCCCTGGGTGGGGCACGTTCTCCTTGTGTTAGAGAAACTGCTATCTGACGATGTTCAACCGCCTCAAATACGCTGGACTTTCCCCGATGTTGACAACTCAATCGGAGAAAATGACGGGCCTGCCCAATTGGAAGAGCCGCACGTGTCTAATGACGAGAAAATGCAACTGTTTGAAGCTTTGATCGAGGTTCTTCCTCGAATTGGAAAGGATGACACTTTGGCTCTGTCAGTTTGCCGAATCTTGGTTATCCTGACGAGGATTCGCAGTATCGCCGCGCGGCTGGGGGAGAAGCGAAACCTGCAGCGCTTATTTGTCATGGTCAAGCAACTGTCGAGCTCCACAAACGAGAAACTGCAGGGCGCCTTCATGCTGATTCTAAGGCATATAATCGAAGACGACGATACTGTGCGACAAATAATGAGGAGTGAGATCGTCGCTCATTTTGAGTCGAAGTCGACTCGTCAGGTGGATACTACAAATTATGTGCGCGCAATGTACCATCTTGTGCTCAGATCGCCAGAGTTATTCGTGGAAATTTCGAACGAAAAGATCAAACTGCCACGATACGAGAGCCGCCAGCGCCCTCAGGTTCTCGTTCTCAAGCCGGAGAAGAAACCTGAATCGGATACCGCCACAAACCATGCCGCTCAAGGTACACAGAACGCTAGCGAGAAGCCCGGAAATTCTCAGGAGGGCAAGGACAAGGGCAAGACCGCGGAACTGAAAGCGCCTGTTGTCGAAAACCCAGATGGGGTCATCCACTATCTCCTCTCTGAGCTCCTGTCGTACAAGGATGTCGATGATAAGGAACCATCGGCGGAGAATCCTGACGCCTCAGCGCCTGATCAGTTGGAGACTCAGACCGATATAGAGATGTTAACCGATGAACCGGCGCCATCCGTCTCTAGTACCGAGATCCAAGGCTCGCGAAATTCCAAGAAGCAAGAGAAGCCTGCATTCCAAGCCGACGATCATCCAATCTACATCTATCGGTGCTTCCTGCTCCAGTGTCTCACTGAACTTCTTTCGTCCTACAACCAGACGAAGGTCGAATTCATCAACTTCTCACGCAAAGCGGATCCTTTAACAACAACTCCTTCTAAACCCCGTTCTGGCATCCTGAACTATCTCCTCAATGTCCTTGTGCCAGTTGGCACCATGGATCATGATGAATCTGTAGCGTTCAAGAAGCGTAGTAATACATCCGCTTGGACTATGCGTGTCTTGGTTGCCCTTTGCACAAAGACGGGAGAGTTCGGTGGCCATGGAAGGCGACGCAACGGCCAGTCTCCCAGTGAAGATGATGAACCTGAGCTGGCCTTTGTGCGGAGATTTGTCTTAGAACACGCCTTGAGAGCGTACAAGGAGGCAAACGCTTCCAGCGAAGCGTTGGATGTCAAGTATTCCCGACTGATGTCGCTCGCCGACCTATTCGACAAAATGCTCAGTGGATATGCTTTCGTTTCTGGGGACACCGCATTCCCGTCTTCCACGAAACAACTTGCGAAGACGATGTTTGAGAAAAATTTCATCTCTGCGCTCACGGCATCGGTGTCTGAGATTGACTTGAATTTCCCTGCGTCCAAACGGGTTATCAAGTACATTCTACGCCCCCTGAATAAACTTACGCAGACCGCTGTGATTTTAAGCGAAACCTCGGATATTTCCTTGATTGGCGAATCAGAAGAAGATGAGATTTCATCTGCAACCTCCGTCTCGGATATAGATGACGAACGTGAAGAGACTCCTGATCTCTTCCGACACTCTACGCTGGGTATGTTGGAGCCGCGCCACGAAGAGGAGACCAGTTCCGAGGGATCGGAGGAGGAGGATGATGAAATGTACGATGATGAGTATGGAGAGGAAATGGACTATGAAGAAGATATGCCAGAAGATGACGGCGAAGTCGTTAGCGACGAAGAAGACGACATGGGCCCCATTGAAGGTCTTCCTGGTGATTCTGGAATGGACATTGAAGTCGTAATTGACGATGAGGATGACGACGAGGATGACGACGAGGATGAAGATGACGAGGACGATGATCAGTCGGACATGGACGACGACATTCTCGCTGGTGAGATCACAGGTGACCGGGACAACGAGAGTCTGGACGAGGGGGACGACGATGAATGGGTGAGTGAAGATATGTCCGACGATGATGACGAGGCGGACATCATGAATCAGCTGGAGGATGAATTAGCCGATATCAGACAGTCCGGCCAACGTGATGATGGGCAGCGCCTCGATGACATTTTCCGTGCCTTGAATGAGGCGGCGGGTGGTGTTGAAGATTTGCAGGCGGACAGCCTGGGAGATTTGCACGATGACATTGTCGATGATGATTTGGATGAGAATGATGGTTTGTGCATTCCCTTGACCATTACCCAGAGGTCGTTATTGACGTTATCTTTAGAAGATGAAGAAATCGATGAGCTTGAAGAAGAGCTCGAGGACGCCGACGAAGACCAAGGCTCCTACCACGGCTTTGATGACGATGAAGATCTTATTGACCCTTGGGGTTGGGATGGCGACGAGCCTCCATTGCCTCGCGGTCATCACCACCACCATCATCGTTTCCGTGGTCATAACCCAGCTTGGGCAGCGGTTGCCGGTATAATGCCCAATCGACACGGTATTGTTCCAATTCAACCGTATCGTCTACACCGGACGCAAATGCCTCCTCGTGGCGCCGACGACGGAACCAACCCTCTTCTAGTCCGAACTGATCGCGGACCCGAGCCACCCGGACAGCGTCGTGGAGCTGGTAACGAAGCCTTTACTGACTGGGTACACGGTATGGAGCCAGTCTCAACTGGACGTTATCTCCCGATGGATAGCCCAGTAAGCTTCATGCATGCTATCATGCAAGCCATCGGCCAGGGTGGACCAGGGTTGGGCGTTATCAGTCGCCCTGATGGCATCCATGTTCACCTTGACAGAAATACTATTCTGCCAAACCGCATCCAGGGCATTCAGGATATTTTTGGGCTAGGCAGAACCCAGGCTCCTCCACCACGGACTCGAGACGATCCTTCCCAGGCAGTTAGTTTTGCCTTGGCAACAACTAGAAGCCGCTGGCAAGAAGAATCTCGCATCCTCTTCAACAGCGGTTATCTTGAAAAGACCCAGCGCGTCCTCAACTCGCTACTTAAAATTCTCGTACCTCCAGCCATCGAGGAGAATAAACAGCGGGAAGAAGAGCGTAAACGCCAAGAGGCGGAACGTGCAGAGCGTGAACGCCAGGAATGTCTAGCCAAAGAAGAGGAAGAGAAAGATCGGAAACGAAAGGAGGAGGAAGAAACTGCTCGCCAACAACAGGAAAGAGAACAGCAGCAGGAGGCCGAGCGCCAGGCGTCAGACGTCGTTCCGGAACCAATGGATGATGTACAGCAGACCAACATTGCTGCTGAAGCAAGCACCACAACACAACAGGCTCAACCTGAACCTGGTCCATCTGAGCCAGCTCAGCGGGTGCATACAACCATAAGGGGCCGCCAGCTCGATATCACGGGCATGGAAATAGATCCGGAATATCTTGAAGCCCTACCTGAAGAATTACGGGAGGAGGTTATCATGCAGCAACTGGCGGAACAGCGATCCCAGGCTGCGGCCGCTGGCGAAGAGCCTAGTGAAATTAACCCTGAATTCCTCGAAGCATTGCCTGCTGAAATCCGCGAAGAACTTCTCCAACAGGAAGCAGCCGACCGCCGCCGTAGAGAACGTGAAAGTACCAGACGGCAACCTGAAACTGGTGGTACTCCTGCGCATGCTGAAGAGATGGACCCGGCCAGCTTCCTCGCGACTCTCGACCCAAATTTACGGCAAGCCGTTCTAGCTGACCAGACCGAAGACATTCTCGCAAGTCTTGGCCCTGAATTTGTTACAGAAGCCCGTGCGATCCCTGGGGCGAGAGGGAGACTTGCTCAATTTGGTGATATTTCCCGCATGGACCATCGCCACAGGCCAGATCAAGCGAATGACCAAGAACCGAAGAAACAGCAACGACGTCAGATTGTCCAGATGCTAGACAAGGCTGGGGTCGCAACGTTACTTCGCTTGATGTTCATGCCGCTTCAAGGAAATGCGCGCCATCAGCTCAATGACATCCTTCATAACGTTTGCGAGAACCGCCAAAACCGGATTGAAGTCATCAGCCTACTTCTTTCTGTCTTGCAGGATGGGAGCACTGATGTGTCTGCAATCGAAAGGAGTTTCGCCCAGCTGTCGCTTCGTGCCAAACCTTCGACGGTGCAGAAAACCCCACAGTCTGTCAAGCGAAGCCTAAGCTTCCAATCGTCGTCAAACGTCAGCAATGAAGTGACTCCGATAATGGTTGTACAGCAATGTCTAGGCACATTGTCGTTTTTGTCACAGTACAATCCCCACATTGCATGGTTCTTCTTAACGGAACACGACCCGGCGTCCGCCCTAAAGCTGAAGGTATTCCGCAAGGGAAAGGGCAAGGAGAACAAAGCTAACAAATATGCACTCAACGCTTTGCTCTCGTTGCTAGACCGAAAATTGATCCTAGAAAGCCCGAACTGCATGGAACAATTGTCTAGCTTACTTGCCAGTATCACCCAACCCCTAACTCTACTGCTTCGCCGTGAGAAAGAAAAACAAGCGGAGGAAGACAAAGGCAAACAGCCTGAGCGTCCCGAGGGCGAGCAGCCGAGTCAGCCTCAGCAGGCACAGCCCACTGAAACAACAGAAGTGGTCGAACCCACGGCGGACACCAATATGGTTGACGCCCCCCCGGCTACGGAAAGTGCAGATTCACAAGGTGTAGCAGCAACGGAGCAACCTCAAGAGAACCCCTCAACGGCCGCCAAGGCAGATAACGTAAAGGGTGAAGATGACAAACATAAAAGACGGACAATCGAGCCGCCTGTAATCCCCGAGTTCAACTTCAAATTGGTCGTCCACGTGCTTGCGGCGCGCGAGTGCAACGGAAAGATCTTCAGGGACGCTCTTTCGACGATCAATAATCTGTCTGCTGTCCCTGGTGCTCGGGACATCATTGGCAATGAGCTTGTCAGCCAGGCTCAGACTTTGAGCACCACGATTCTTTTCGATCTAGATGAGTTGATTTCGCACATTCATGAAGCCCGAACTGGAACAGAAATGCAGGGATTGGCACTCGCAAAGTTTTCTCCGGCCAGCTCCGATCAGGCCAAACTGCTTCGTGTGCTAACGGCCCTTGACTATCTCTTCGATCCTAATCGTGCGGACAAGGCCAAGGGTGCTGATTCTGATGCCACAGTGAGAGGGGATGTCCTCCTGACGTTGTATGAGAGCTCAACGTTTGGGCCTTTGTGGACCAGACTCAGCGAATGTTTGACTCTCGTTCGCCAGAAGGAGAACATGATGAACGTGGCGACGATTCTTCTACCTTTGGTCGAAGCATTGATGGTCGTTTGCAAGAACACCACTCTCAAAGACACGTCCATTGCTCGCAACAGCCGGGAACTATCCGTATCAAGCACATCTGGCGACGCAGGCCTGAGCATGGAAAGTCTTTTCTTCAAGTTTACGGAAGAACACCGCAAAATTTTGAACGAGCTGGTTCGACAGAACCCACGCCTGATGAGTGGAACATTTTCCCTCCTGGTCAAGAACCCTAAGGTCTTGGAATTTGATAATAAGCGAAACTACTTCACTCGCCGACTCCATTCCCGCGGCGCTGAGCCCCGTCACCCCCATCCTCCCCTTCAACTGGCCGTGAGGAGAGATCAGGTCTTCCTCGACTCCTTCAAGTCCTTGTATTTCAAGAATGCCGATGAATTGAAATACGGAAAACTGAACGTTCGTTTCCATGGAGAAGAGGGTGTTGATGCGGGCGGTGTTACGAGGGAATGGTTCCAAGTCCTAGCTCGCGGCATGTTCAATCCAGATTACGCACTCTTCATCCCAGTCGCGGCCGATAGGACCACCTTCCACCCCAACAGATTGAGTGGCGTCAACCCTGAGCATCTGATGTTCTTCAAGTTCATCGGACGTATTATCGGTAAAGCCCTGTACGAGGGACGCGTGCTTGACTGCCATTTCAGTCGAGCAGTCTACAAATGCATCCTCAGCCGGAACGTGTCCATCAAGGACATGGAGACCCTTGACCTAGACTACTACAAGTCACTTCTCTGGATGCTCGAGAATGACATTACAGACATCATCACTGAGACTTTCGCCGTTGAGACAGATGACTTTGGCGAGAAACAGGTCATTGACCTGATTGAAAATGGACGAAACATCCCGGTGACTCAAGAAAACAAGGAAGAATACGTGCAGAAGGTGGTAGATTACCGCCTGGTCGTCTCCGTTCGGGAGCAGCTGGACAATTTCCTCAAAGGTATAGTCGGACTGAAATCTTCTCCATCTTTTGTAACTGGTTGACTAACATCCTACCTCAGGTTTCCACGAGATCATCCCTCCGGAGTTGATCTCTATCTTCAATGAGCAGGAGCTGGAGTTGTTGATATCTGGTCTCCCTGAGATTGAAGTGGATGATTGGAAGGCGAACACAGAGTACCACAACTACTCTGCTTCGTCCCCCCAAATCCAGTGGTTCTGGCGAGCTGTACGCTCATTCGATAAAGAAGAACGCGCCAAATTGCTGCAGTTTGTCACCGGCACCAGTAAAGTGCCCCTCAATGGCTTCAAGGAGCTCGAGGGCATGAATGGTGTCAGCAGATTCAACATCCACCGTGACTACGGAAACAAGGATCGCTTGCCAAGTTCGCACACATGCTTTAACCGTAAGTGTGGTCCTTGCATTAGTCTATTGACCTTAACAACGTGCGTGATTGCTAATTCTCATGATTAGAACTTGATCTCCCCGAATACGATAGCTACGAAACTTTGCGGCAGCGGTTATACATTGCCATGACCACGGGTAGTGAATATTTCGGGTTCGCATAAATTCGGTGGCTGTATTGTGGAAACAGTTCCTCCACTTCTATGTCCCCGCTATTCTTGCAACGATTCCCCATTTCTAGTTGTAATGCTCCAGCATTTGACGGCGTTCAAACCCATTTGTCATCTTTGATATTCATGTATGTATTAACTCGTTACTTGGCCATGGGGAGGAATGACTGAGCTGTTCCCGACGGGCCAGTCGAAGTGCAGGTTGACAGGCCCGGAGGCGCAATGGAATTCTTCTCCCCTTTTCATGTATTTCAGCAAAGCTTTATGCAAAATCCAGAGTGTTGCGCAAAACTCGGGTCAAAATGTTGGCTGGAAGCCTCGCTCATCGCTTTGTCTCCCACCATGGTTTAGAATTTCGTTCCTTACGTTGTAGATACCGAAGCTTCCAGGCTCCAGCATCTTCCTTTCTTAGAGTCCCCCAACTCAGCATCTAGTGAGCTCAATGCATCGTTTTTAGCTCTCTCAGCCGGTTTATCATCAAACTAATTGGCAGTCGTACTTAACCATGGAATATGCCCTTGACTGAAGTAGATATGTAGATGCCTTGCTGCCTGAAATGGTAGAGGGTAGCGGGGTCACGGGAGGCCAAGTGGAAAAAAGTCAGGTGCCGGCAGCGGGGAAATTCTTTGGGTTTTTCGGAGGTCATCCAGGCTCTTTTCTGGCGAGTCTCTCCGCTTCTTTGCTGCTTCTACACGCTTGGCTATACCCAGTCCTTTCGAATCTTCTTAGAATACTTTTTTTTTTTCGTGAACCTCGCAGTCGCCGCCTATTTCTCTCTTCCGCTCTCCACTCTTCCGCTCAATCCTAAGCTACAATGGCGACAAATTCTATCAAGCTTCTGACTGGTAACAGTCATCCGGAGCTGGCAAATCTGGTTGCAGATAGGTACATTATCAGCTCTTTCTATGCGAAAGTGTATCTGCCTATACCATTAGACTGACTCGACAATCCTCCGTCTCTCAGGCTCGGCATCGAATTGACCAAGATCATGGTTCTTCAGTACTCAAACCAGGAAACGAGCGTAACGATAGGAGAGAGTGTGCGAGATGAGGATGGTATGAGCCCCTTGCCGGGTCTCTCCTTGTTCTGAGACTTGTTTTGGAGCAATTGAAAGTTGACTGGCGTTCCTGTCCGTCGGTTATAGTATTCATTTTGCAATCGACCCGGCCGAACGATATCAACGACGGATTGATGGAGCTGCTGATTATGATCAATGCTTGCAAGACTGCCTCCGCGAGACGCATCACAGCCGTCATCCCGAACTTCCCATATGCTCGTCAGGACAAGAAGGACAAGAGTCGTGCGCCGATCACAGCCAAACTTATGGCCAACATGCTACAGACAGCCGGCTGCAACCATGTCATTACTATGGACCTTCATGCCAGTCAGATCCAGGGTTTCTTCAACGTCCCCGTCGACAATTTGTATGCCGAACCTAGTATGCTCAAGTGGATCCGGGAGAATCTTGATGTCAGCAACTGTGTGATTGTCAGCCCGGATGCCGGTGGTGCGAAGCGGTAAGTAGAGATATCCTCTACCATGCTACCCCTTAGGACTTTATGTTAATCGCTAGTGTACAGTGCTACTGCCATTGCTGATCGCTTGGACCTACAATTTGCCCTGATTCATAAGGAACGCCCGCGCCCGAACGAGGTCTCGCGCATGGTCCTCGTTGGCAGTGTAAAAGACAAGGTCGCGATTATCGTCGATGATATGGCTGACACTTGCGGTACTCTCGTCAAAGCTGCCGATACTGTTATGCAGCATGGAGCGAGGGAAGTCAACGCCATTGTTGTTCACGGCATTCTCTCTGGCAAGGCCATTGATAATGTCAACAACAGCTGTCTGAAGCGCATCGTTGTCACCAACACTGTTCCCCATCAGGAGAAGAAGGAGCAATGCGACAAGATCGAGACGATCGATATCAGCCCTACCCTCGCCGAGGCTTGTCGCCGCACCCATAACGGTGAATCCGTCAGCTTCCTGTTTTCCCACACAGTCGCTTAACTTCCAATTCCATATCTCGGATTTCCTACGTATCTTGAGCATGGTCCAGGGAGTTATAATGATCATCTTTTCTTTTTCCATTATGAAGTATGAATGAAAACAAAGCTTTAGATCGTCTCATCTTCATGATTTTCCACTGGGAGATAAGATCAAAAAGTTGATGGCGTTGGTTGTCTTTGAGTGCATCTCTGTACATATATCTCAATTTTGTGCTCCCAATTTCCTCAGTTTCTTTAATTTTGGCATGCTCATGAAGTCATTATATTACCACAGAATTGTACTACAACATTGTTCAGTTTCTGTTCTTATCCACATTATAGACTTAGCTTCAGGGTACTACGCTGATTGTTGCATCTTTGAATAGGAAGCATTCTCTATGGAGTTGGTATGCCTCTTGAAATAAACTATGCGCCCGCTCCTTGGGCCGCAAAGTCACCTGCAAATTGATCCTGTCAGGTTGTCAAAGAATCAACTGGTACGAGTAAGAACAAGCCCGCAAATTTTGACCATACTAGGTACCCACATATGAAACAAAGAGCCAGTCTCATCAATCGAAATACAAACATACAAGGTTAGGAAATAGTAGTCATCATGTATCGTAATACAAGGGAATCATGAGAAAAGTGCATTTTGAATTTTATCTTTTACCATTATGGAAAGAGAAAAGAGATCTTCAATAGATCGGCACGGCTGCTAAAGCCCCATTGCCCCCCAGCCTTCGAGGCTCTCAGCAATCTGAAGACTCTCTTCCCTCCCAAAGAAGAGGCGCCTGCATGCTGCCCAATTTTTTTTCTTACAAAAAAAAGGAAGAGGTAGAGGAAGATGATGACCGTCGTGTCTTGAGATTCTGTTTCTTTTTTGCCTTTCCTTTCCCTAGCCATAACAGAGAGACGTACGTAACCCGACCATTAGAAACCCCTCAGAGAAAGAAAAACAACCAAAACACCCTCTACTTCCTCATGGAAGAAGCCCTCCGCTTGCGGAGCTCATCCTTCTTGGCCTTCTCTTCGTGGACACGGGTGGCGAGGAGCTTGGCGTAGTCATTACTGTGTGTGAGTTAGAAAACTTGTTTCCGGCGGACTGATATCAGATGGAAGCGGGAAAGCTTACGCAGCCTCGCGGGCAGACTCAGCGCGGCGACGCTTGAGCGCAATCCTGTGACGCTTGCGCTGGAGACGCTGGGGGGTCACCAGACGCTGAATCTTGGGGGCCTTGGTGTAGTCCTTCTTGCCCTCCTTGGTGACGGTACGGCGGATAACGAACTTGCGGACGTCATCCTTCTTGTCGAGACCGAAGAAGCTGCGGATCTTGGTGGCACGCTTAGGTCCGAGTCTCTTGGGAACGACGGTGTCGGTAAGGCCGGGGAGCTCGCCCTCACCCTGCTTGACGATGCTGAGAGCCAGAACAGCAAGGTCCTGACCGGTGATGGCACCGCGGACGCTCTTGCGCTTGCGCTCACCGGTACGGCGGGGACGGTAGCAGCTGTGGCCATCGGCGAGGAGGAGGCGGGTACGGGTGGGGAGGAGAACTGGAGAGTTGGTAAGTTTCTTGTTGATGCGACATTCGCGGTCGTTCTGCCGATTTGCGGTTGTTACATACCACCCTGCTTCATGGGGAAACCTATAGACCGAAGATGCCATGTTAGCATTCAAACCTCATACCAGGAACTTTTGAGCGATTCCCCTCCGGAGCACAGTTGTTGTTCCAAATATGCATCCAGAGCCCATTGACATAACCAATTTCGAAGCCCTGATCGAGAGACCTTCCGTACCTTGCTTGTCGTTACCACCAGTGATCTTGAACAGGTAACCCTTGAATTCGTCGCCGAGAGAGTCGCCGGGGACCTAATAACCAAAGACGCCGTAATCAGTCATTCGTTCTCATTCATTGTGCTTATTTTCCTCTCGTTTTTAATCCTTCCATTTTCGTTCTCGCGGAGGACGTGTATTCTGAAACCGGGGATGGAGGGACTCGACTGACTTCGGTGCCCATGCGCTTCTCCATGAAAGGACGAAGCTTGCGGTCATCGTCGATTTCGACGATCTTCTGGGACCCATTGGCCGGGTAGGAAATGTTGAGCTTCATCTTGACGGTGATGCGCGGTCAAGACGGAGGGCGCGGGATTGTCGACGGTCGAAGAGGTGCGTTCGGTCGGACAAGCAAGAGACGATGGGGATTTTTGTGTCGGGTTTCCTTTTGGTGTAGCGAGATTTCGGTCTGTGGGCGGATGACTCAGCGGCTAGTCCAGCCCGGGTTAGACCCTTCGGTAGGGCTCTTAGTCAGTCGACACCCCAGGCATCATCGCTCGATGATCTTGACATGAGCCAAGAGGAGAGCTTTTGTGGCGTCAGCACAGTCAGGCAGGTATCATCGTTTGGATGCTGTACAGTTTCTGGTTGCGTCGACAGCGTCGTCTCTGTAGACACTCATCCCATAAGATTCCTAGCAGAGCACACGGAGAGCCCGCTATGCATGTTCCTGGAACCGCCTCCTATCGCTGACGCAATGCACTAACGTTGTCCGTCCAGTTCTTCTCCAGACTGGAGAAAGTCAGTCCTGACTATAGCCCTGCAAGAACTCTCCCCTTTTCCTCTTTCTCACCCCCCAACTCCTGGGCGAGATATGAAAATCTGCTCCCCCCCTGCTGCTATCCGTTTGAATGCATAGCTCTTCTATTATTACCTCAAGTCACTACCTCTCCACCCTTCACCTATTCGACCTTTCTCCTTGTTTCCCTTCCACTCCCGTCGGATTCCGCTCTCCGTCCCTCACGCGACACTGGATATTGATATAAGCCAACTCCGTCGCTCAGAGCTTTGGCTCATTTTCGACCTTTTTCCCGAAACCAACACATCTGGTGTCGCCGCAATCTTTAGTTTGCTAACGTCAGCCGTCTATCAGCCATCTGCGGCCAAGTAACGGCTACAAAGAAAGCTCGCCGATCTGCCATCCTTCGGCGCCGAGCCTGCTCAGCGCGCATCGACGACTCTTTGTACATGTGCTTTGTCTGTGGAATACGCGCTTGAAAATGAGGCTTGCTAGCAAATTTCACGTCGTCTGCGCTTTCGCGGCGTTCAGCATCATACTTTCTGCCCTGTTCCTCGGCTCCCAGCGTTTCTACTACCGCCGGGTTGGCGGGGCGAATGAGCCAATCGTGGATTTCCAGGCGACAACGTCGTTTGATCGCAGGTTGGTCGTTTTTGGTGACACCTGGAGCGACAACAATGCCAAAGAAGCCCTGGGGGGCAGTGTTTGGACCGACCATCTTTGCTCTTCTGTGAGTCTCGGCCGCAGTCGCCCGCATTGGTCAACTCAAAAGTTGTGCTGACTATGTTGTATCTAGTTCTCATGTCATCATGAGAACCTTGCGCAGACCGCTAAGTCTTTGAGAGGAAACTATATCGGTTCTGTTGTCGATAATGAGGAGCTTTCTAGTACCTTTCTCAGTTTATACAAGTCTCCATTAGCTGACTTCAAAGCCCAAGTACAGCAGTGGGTGGCCACTGAGACAAAGGTTGTCCTCCAGCTAGACGATGTGGCAGTTCATTCTCGCCGCAATCGCACTATTGTAGTCGTTTCTTTTGGGGTCTGGGACCTATGGAACCTGATTGAAAAGGACTACGATACCGCGAGCAAGTCTATTGACCGTAGCATTGAAGTTATCATGGAGCAGTTTGACCTCCTGTCTGAGACCTGGGGCAGGGATGACCTCAAAGTCATCCTAACACTGGCTCCGGATGTGACTTTCCTCCCGGCCTTTCGCCCGCTCGGGGATAAGCATGTTTCCCAGCACAAAGACACCGTCAAATTAGTTCAGCGTTGGAATGGCAGGCTACAGGACGCTGCACAACAATGGGGGAAGGGGGCCATTTACCTATTCGACACAGAGTCTTTTCTCACCGACCTTATCCGAGACCGACAGCTCTATGCCGCGGGCCTTGAAGAAGCCAATGGATTAGGAAAGAATCAAGATCCTGGCTGGGAGAACGTTGAAAGCGCCTGTGTTGAAAGCAGTCCACAGTGGGTGGTGACATCGGAGAGCAAGCGATGCAAAAGCCCGGAGAAATATCTCTTCTGGTAAGAGATGAGCATTCTTTGTCGGTCAACAAGTGGGACTGACGTGATTTAGGAACGATATGCATCTCGGGCCATCAGCCCACCGACTCATGGGCACGGAAGTCTTCCATGGCATTGAGGAGATGTGGCTACGGTAATTGACACAGGTACTGACGAGACAGGAAGAGATGGCTAAGAGAGGGGATCACGACCATCGCCTGCGGAGAGTCTCTTTGAAACAGAGAGCTGGGTTCTGAAACGATTCAGAGCGAGCAAACAAGCATGGCGGATTTTCCCTTTTCCAAACGGACCGGGCTTCAAAGCCGGTTCCAGCTTCTCCTGCTACCGAGCGATAAGTCTTAGACAAGGTGTTCACCCAAAAGTTGGAAGTAGACGCGCGCGCTGATTACCCGCTACAACGAGCAAGGGTCGAGCGCGGATCTCGCAGGGTGACATTTGACCTAACGGCTAAAAGCGCCGAGGAGCGTCTAGATAGGGTCGACAATCGCGTGGGGACTGTAACGCGATGATGAAAGGCAGGCGGAGTTGGCCTGGAATGTGACTAGAAATGGAATTCCAAATTCGTCCGAGTAGCGTCACAGGGCAACATGAACAAACGTCGCAACTCTGAACCCTGTCGGCCACAGGCCAAGTGAGAGTAGGATCTGCCATTTTCTTTGTTCGTTTATTCTTTGCTTCTTTCTTTGTTTCTCGGAAATCTGTTGGTGACGGCGCAGATGATGGTTGGAGGATGCATAATAGGCAGCACTAAGTCGCTTGGAAAGGCGCTACTGTCAGTCACTGGCTGGAAATCACACCAAAATTGAAGCTATCCTGCCACGTCCTGTAAAAGTGGATGTGAGAAGCCGAAGTTATTGGACGGTTGGCCCCCTGTCGCACGCCGCATGCGGGAGGGAGAACAAAGAACGACAACAATAATCACTCTTGAGTATTGACCCAGACTCCAGAGTCGTCCTAGACTTGCCAGGAAGTTAGGCATGCTGGATCTGCCACTCAGGCACTGTTACCTACCACCTAGCGACCAAGCTGTCGGACAATCGAAATGTGCCATTTCCGCTCGCCTGCCAACTTTTGCGGCGCAGCAGGTCCAACAGAGGGGACAAAGAACCCAACCTAGGCCAACCCTCTCCTGGGCCGGCGTCAGGGCTCAGTGGAGAGACCCCGGACGAAGGCTTAAAAGATGCTGAGTCCCTCCTAGGGTAACAAAGGACTTGAACCCAAATCGTCTCTCCCTGGTTGGCTCCGTGCTCCGTTTGAGTATACGGCCTAGAGCTGCTGGGCGTTGTCAAAGAAAGACAAAGAAAAATCGCGAATCGGATGAATCTGACTTGATTATTTTATTTCTATAATTATTATTCTTCCCATAATAATTATAATTATTGTGAGCGTCCAAGCACAAGGCTGGCTCCTGTCCACTACCAATCCGCCAGCCAGCGTTAGCCTTGCCTATACATATCGCGTTTCTTTCTTCTTTCTTCTTCTGCTCCCTGGTTGCTTGTTTCTTTCTTGCTAATCCTCTTCGCCCCCTCACTACGTTTTCTTTCATTGCCTCTCGCCCGTTACCTCCTCCATTCATCTACGCCTTCTCCTCCTCTTTGGCTTTCTTAATAAATGTCTTACGATCGAGTTCTTCCCAAGCCTGTTGCTCTGCATTATGATTCACCCCAAGTCTCTCTGTCAAGGCCAACCAGCAACCTACTCGAACACAAGATCATGAACGACGACATTGCCATGGCTGAGCATCGGCCAGAGCCGGTTCCCACCCCCTCTTATCGTTACTCAGAGACTCTACCCAAGGTCAACCTGCTGTCGCTCCATCGATCCAGAGTTGGCGGGAACCAGGCGCCTCCTTCGCCCCCAACTCCCCTTGAAGCTCCCAGACCAACCACCGCTCTGACATCCAAGTCCATCCCGTATCGAGACCCGTCTTCAGTGTCCGAGCGTTCATCGTCTTCCAGCCCAGTGAAGTCAGCGGCTCCCACCAGCTCTGTAGACCCAGTCACCCAGTTCTGTCTATGTCAACCGGACCCCAAGATCCCTCGACCACGTAATGGTATGTTCTTATTCCAAAGGTGAGAGCAGTGAGCAACTTGCTGACTCTTGCTAACCCTTTAGCTTTCATCCTCTACCGTCAGCATTATCAGGCAGCGGTGGTAGCCCAGAACCCAGGTTTGGCTAACCCGGAGATCTCCAAGATCATTGGCGAGCAATGGAGAAAGCTCCCGCAGGCAACCAAGGATGAATGGAAGAATCTTGCAGAGGTAATTGCAAACCAGGCTGCAGTAGTTCTACATCATTGCTCGTCGTGCTAATGAGGCCATTCTAGGAAGAGAAAGCAAGGCACCAACAACAGTATCCCGAGTACCGATATCAGCCCCGCCGTTATGGTCGCGATGGGACTTCGAGAAGCCTAAGCTCAGGGATCAGTCATAATCCGCCGGGTTCAACCATCTGCAACCGATGTGGCGGCCGTATCATGAACCCACCCACATCCCCAGGCACAACGTTTAGCGGCTCGATGTCTAGTGGGAGACATTCAGATGCGTCATTGCCGAGGGGTTATAGTTCTGACCAAGGCCAAAGGACAATGAAGTCTGGAAGCCATGGAGAACCGCGATCGTCTCGGCAGCGTCAGTGGGATGAGAACGGACCCCAATCGCCTGACTCGAAACGACGACGAACCAACCCTCATCTACCATACAGAACAGAATACCATCGTGATAGGAGTCCCACGGGCACCCCATACTCTATACCGTCACACGCATCCCGGTCAGACAGCATAAGCGCACGAGGACTCGCCCAGACAATGCAATCACAACGAGGCCTTCGTCCAGTGAAAGAACATCCGGGCCCGGACCCCAGCCTAAAGCTTCCACCTTTGCAAACTTCAGCCTCTGTGGCAGAGTCCATGACACCTGTCTCTGCTTACCCGCAGGAATGCATGAGTGCAGAGGCGGCGATAAAGAGCATTCCCTTCCTGAGCAGGATCAAGCTTCTCGCCAAGATAGCACCACCTTTACCTTTTACTTTCCGTGAAGGAGACTCCAGGCGCCGAGGCCCTGTGATCGCAGTTGACGGACAAGACGCAACATTGGTGGAGACCATAACTGAATATCTAAGCCACGCTTTGAGTAAAGAAGGAAAGTTCTACACCCGCATTTTCGAAGGCCCCGATAGTCAACCTGGCCGAGAAAGCAGCGCAGAACCGGAGGAGATGAACGAAGGTGCCGTTGAGTATATCAAACTCATCTCGGCATGGCATCACATATCGGACGAAGTAAAAAGCTTCGTCAAGTCGGAGGCACCACGTCAAGCGTCGGAACTAAACCCAGGAACTAGTCAGAAAGGCTCCCCAGGCGTTTCTCCCCGCACCATCATTCACAAAACGACGGATATGCACATCAGCTCGCCGCCAGCTTCAAGCGAGACTGGATCAGAGGCCGCGTCATCGCCTACAGAGACCGGTGGCACCGGACCATTGCCTGTAGCGCTCATTCCACAGTACCAGCTCACGACTGCGGACGCTTATGCCTGTATAGTCCCCATCGGTGATGAGTTTAAGCCTCTGGATCACTGGCAATGGATGGCATCCCTCTGGCGTGCCAACGTTGGACCTGACATCACGGTTTATGTGCGGGAATGCGACGCACAAGAGATGAGGCAGGTTGGCGGAAACCCCGTAGAGATCCGTCTACAGGACTCGAGAACGGTCATAATCCGGAGACTCGCTAATGGTCCTAAGGAGCTTGAAGAGAAGCTTCTAAGGCGCGTGGGGTTCGAGATTGAGGACTACCTTACTCAATAGTTTACTTTTCTTTGAGAATTTTTGGCATGTTATTGTTTCGTGTTTTCGGTACCATTTGGCAGTTGGGGCTTTTGGAAGGCGGGGTTATGTATTTATCTGGTCGGATGGTTCATTTGGCGGATTGGAGGTTTTCTGGCTGTTTTGCATACTGAGGATCACATGAAAATCTTCCCCTTTCAAGGCGCCAAGTTAGGTTCTCGAGTACAACACATTATACTGATGTTTTCAATCAAGCAGTCATTGAAGTTGCCACCAGCTAGTAAATTTTTTACTCTGCCTTCAGGCTTCAGATTCTTCAGCGCTGACTGATGCCTGAGGCGAGAGTCCCAAGCCACACTGTGACCGAACTCGGAAAAGCGTACCTACTACTACTACTATGTACTGTTGGTACCATAGTCTGAGAGCGGTAGGATGTCCCAACCAATGACAACTATTGAATGCAAGAGTGCCCCAGGAACATCGGATGCCGTCGCAATCTCCGGCCTCGATCCATCTCATTTCTGATATAATGCAGAATAACGAGCCTGAAGGCTCTTATAGATATGTTTTTGGACTTCATAGGTGAGGGGAGACCTCTTGATCTCCCCTCTCGGGTCTCGGAGGACCCCTTTCATGGCAAGGTGTGTTGCCTCCCCTAATTCAACTCCGTTTCAGCCTTGCGAAGGCGTTGTTCGCTCCTGGCTTCGCGGTTTTGGCATATCATCTAGTCCTCACTCAGAACACAAACTCACGCATTATGTGCAGGGTAGTAACACAATCCAGCCCGGGTTCTCTAAGGATCCCGCTGAAATGACTACCCAGCAACACCTGGGCTTAGTATCTCTACCTAACACATCAGGTAGCAGCACCAACTCTATCACTACGCCTGCAACTTCAGTTGCGCCAGGGACTTTACGGGGTACACCCAAGTCAGAGAGGGCGATGTTGCTTGACAACTTGGATTCATTTATCGCTGTTGGTGTTTTGGAGAAGTCTAACCATGCAGCCACGAGTTCGACTGCGTTTCCACAGGCGGAAATCGCCAGTTTGGAGAAGAGTAACTGGATTCGAACGACAACTCATCAAGATGAACAGGATCTGCACCTGTCCTATGTACGAGTCTATGTTCTGCCGGACGATCTTGGGCAGGCGCATGTGCATCGGAATAGTCCGACGCTAAGAAGGGCTCTGCGGAATATTATGTCGAAAATTGATCCTTCGCCTGAAGCCTGGAATGGTGGTGCTCGGTTGGGCAAGGGAATCAAAGCCATCTCACTCGAGAGCGCAGAAGACGAGTCACTGTGGTATATATTCAACACCCTGGAAAATCCATCACCAATGGTGGAGATGATAAAAGAACCGTTCGCGAAGCACGCGATGCTTGATTTACTTTCGACATGCTCCGCTGAGGAGAACCAGGATGATGCGATGCAGACACATACTGGCATTTTGGGCCTAAAAACTCCTCTATATCCTTATCAGCGTCGATCCGCTGCCACCATGATTCAACGAGAAGTCCAACCGCATCAAATGCTCGATCCGCGCCTGCAGCCATGTACGAGTGCTACAGGTCAAGAATATTACTATGACCGAGAGAAGGGCGACATTGTCCAGGAAAAGAGACTGTACTCGGAGGCTTGTGGGGGTATTCTCGCGGAGACTATGGGTTGCGGAAAAACTTTGATTTGTCTGGCTGTGATTCTGGCTACAAGCGGCCACTTCCCGCAAATACCTTTGGAATACCAAACAATGCAAACCCCGGTACGATCTCGGACCGGGAGCCTTCTGAATATGGCTGCGGCGGCTGCTGGTCGGCTCTCGCTGCCATGGAAGGGCCATTTTGACTCTTTGAGAAAGATTGGAGAGCACTATGGCGATTGCGTCAAGGCATGCGAGGCCAACCGCGGTGCCTATACCATTCCCCCGGTACCAGGGAGACACCCTGGCCGCCAGAGCGTGGGGTATCCACGGCTAGCTGAAATACACATTCGTCTTTGCTCAGGGACATTGATTATTGTACCGCCCAACCTTCTTGATCACTGGATTAGTGAGATCTCCACTCACACGGATGGGCTCAAAGTCCTTGTCCTGCGTGGCAATGCGGAAACTCTCCCAGCAGTCGAAGATCTGCTCGCATATGACATTGTTCTTTTTTCAAGAACTCGATTTGAGAAAGAGGCCGATGACTTTAGCGAATGGGGGTGGGACCGTCACAAGCAAGCCTCACCCCTAACCAAGGTGCATTGGCTGCGAGTCGTCGTCGACGAAGGACACAATGTGGCTGGCCACAGGCACCGGACGACTATGATGCATCTTCTCGATCGGCTCCATATTGAAAGGCGCTGGGTAGTATCTGGAACACCGTCAAGCGGGCTATACGGAGTGGAAGTTAGCCTGGCGTCTCAGGAAACGCACACGGATGAGACTGACCTGACTGAAGCTACCACAGCTGTGCTACGCGGACGAAAGAAAACTGGCAAGGCTGTTGACCACGAGCTGAAAGACCTCGACAACTTGCGCCAGATCGTGGCGGGGTTCCTGGGCGTCAAGCCCTGGGCCAACCCGCAAAACAATGATCCCGCAAAATGGACAACGTATATCAAACCTAAGGGCACCGACGGTCAAAGACGAAAGGCCCCGTCTCTGCGAGCTACATTGCAAAGCTTGGTTGTACGACATCGCCTGGATGTTATTCACAGTGAGATTCCCCTGCCACGGCTGCATAACAAGGTGGTTCATCTGGAACCGACATTCCACGACAAGCTGAGTTTGAACTTGTTCATCTTCATTTTAGCCGTCAACGCCATTACATCAGAGAGGCAAGACCAGGATTACATGTTCCACCCGCGCAATAGGAAGCATCTAACTCGTGTGATCAATAATTTACGTCAAGCTGGATTCTGGTGGGCGGGTTCGGATTTTGAGTTGCAAGGAACTGTCGACGTTGCGACAAAGTATCTCGAAAACAACAGAGAGAAGATGACCGAAAGTGATATTGAAATACTTACACGAGGCATTCACGTTGCCCAGACGGCACTAGGGTCTGTCAGCTGGAATACATTCAAGAAAATGCATGAGCTAGGTGTTTTTGTCGCAGGGTTTCCTCCTGAAGCTCGGAATTTCTGGGCGTTGGATCCGGCACAGGCTCAACGCGAGCCTCTTCTGCTGGGTATTTCCCAAGCTCGCCTTGCTCAGCAGTTCATCACTAAGCACCTGCAAGCATGCGATCCAGCTGAAGGCTTGGCAGGTGCAGGCATTAAGATCCGCAATGAGCTATCAAACCGCGATGGTTTTGATACTTCGACAGCTGCACCACAAAAAACGACACCTGAAAGCCCCGTCAAGCGCAAGTCGGCTAAGCAGACTTTCAGTAAAGGCATTTTTAGGGAGCTCCCTTCAGATTCGCCGCTTATGGGGACCAAGCTAGTAGCTACTGCATCTGCAAAGCTCACATACCTGCTGGACCAGGTCCAGGAGCACTATAAGGTGGAGAAGATCATCATCTTTTACGATAATAATAACTCGGCGTATTGGATCGCGGAGGGCCTGGAACTGCTCGGTATTGATTTTCGTATCTATGCCAACACTTTAAAGCCGGCTCTGCGTGAAGAGTACCTCACTTTGTTCCGGGAATCCGAACAAGTCCGCGTCCTTTTGATGGATCTCCGACAAGCGTCACACGGTCTACACATCGCACATGCGTCTCGGGTTTACATCGTCAATCCCATCTGGCAACCGAACATCGAAAGCCAAGCAATCAAACGTGCCCACCGCATTGGCCAAACGCGTCCTGTCTTCGTCGAGACCCTTGTCCTACAAGACACACTTGAGGACAAGATCCTTCGCCGCCGCAAGGCAATGTCTGATACCGATATCCAGAACGACCTCTTGGACGACAGCACAATGAGCTCGATCATCCAGCACGAGCAGTTCATCCCAATGCCGTGCTGGGAGGACTCGGCATCCCTCGCCTTTCTCCGACACCCAACAGGCTTCTTCGACCGGCATCGCCTCCCGATTCCAGACAGCGCGGGGATTGAGATTACACTCCCGCAGACTCCTACAACACCGGTCAAGCGCAAGCGCAGCGGTGACTCGTCGCTTCGTGGTGTTGGTTTCGAATCTAGTGCTGGCTCCCCAAAGAGAAAGCGGCCACCTCCACAGCTGCAGTTCCGTGACGTTCATGGGATCATAATGGAATCTCCCGAGCGGAGTGTATCACCTACATGGTTAAATACTCCTCCGCGCTCCGCATGAAAGATGGGAACTTGGCATAATGTACTTGGTGTCTATCTGGAAAAAGTGTAGCATAATGCAAGGTGAAAGTACTATCATCCAATGGTTTAGTAGTACTAAACGAGTCGAAGAGGAAATAACGACTCTTGCGGGAAGTCGTCGAAAAAGGAAGATACGTCGCTTGGTCGGAGCTAGGCACGCGATGGCGGATTTACGTATTCCCAGGCTTCTAACTTCAATGGTCTGATACATCCATCATACACCGATGTTCCCCAGCGTGCCCTAACACGGGCATGAATCTAACTGGCGACAACTTCCAGAGGGATGAGGCGGGCTTCTGAGATGAGCTATTTGATGCGATGGAATGACAGTGCATGTCTTAAATCTGGAAAGAGTTCTCCGCACCAGAATAACCCATCATCATGTGCTCTGCGTCGTAGTGATATTTTATGTATACCCAACCAAAAACGGCTATATGAATATCCGACGCACAAAATGACATCACATGATCAGAACATCCCACCATCATTCAACCAATCAAGCTGCACAACCCAATAGCACACTTTCGACTACCTACTCGGAAATAAGTTGCGGAAACTCTCTAGAAGAAGTAGAGAGGCAGAAGAAACGTAGAGTGGGGGGCATGGGAAGAACCTCCATAATCGCCCTCTCGGGCCCCTCCTCAAGTGGGAAAACGACGCTCGCACGACTCCTCCAGCGCATTTTCGCCCATCTCGATACGGGCAGTGAATCAGCACAAGCACAAACACCACCTATATTGACTTTCATAATCCATGAGGATGATTTTTACCATCCTGACGACAAGTATCTCTCTCCCATCCCCGGCCTAGCCGATCAAATAACTAACGAAACACCAGAATCCCCTACACAACCACAAAATCCGGCCAGCGGATCCAAGACTGGGATTGCGTTGAGGCCCTCGACACAAACTTCCTTTCTGCCTCTCTGCGCTACGTCCATGAGCACGGACATCTGCCACCCCGGCTGAGGTCCAAGGAGGACCTCAACGACGTCTCGCCGGATTCCGGTGTCGATGATGCGGTAATTGAGGAGTTGAAGGATGCTGTTAGGGGTCGACTCTCTACTCTGATCTTCCCGAAAGAGGCAGAGGGAGACGGGAAGTGGACCCTGGCGATTCTAGAGGGGTTTTTGCTCTTTGCGCCACCGGCTTCTGATGCTCGAGGGAAGCACCCTCTTCGACCCGTGCACGATCAGATAGACGTTCATCTCTTCCTGCCAGCACCGTACGACCTCGTCAAAGAGCGAAGGGAGAAGAGGAGCGGGTATGTAACAATCGGTCCTGCGCCGACGCCGGACCTACCTCAGCGGTCTTCGGTTTCTGGTGTGGGTAAGGAGGAGGAAGAAGGCGAGCTGGATCTGGACGCAGAGGATGATCGGCCGCCGCAGAACTTCTGGACGGATCCGCCCGGTTATGTAGATGATATTGTATGGCCACGGTATGTGAGGGACCATGCGTGGTTGCTGTTGGCTGAGGATCAAGGGGCGAAATCCGGGGGGCTGGATTTGATCGAGGATGACGATGAGCTGGTTAGGAAGGCTGGGCAAGGGGTTACCCTGAGAACGGATGCTGGTGTTACTGTTTCCCCAGGGCAGGGATCGCTGCCGATGGCAGAGTTGTTGAAGTGGGCGGTTGAGGAAGTCTTGAGCCATTTTCACCACAGCAGTAGCAGAGTTCAGTAACTGAGACTTTCTGGAAGTAGCTTTGCATGGAACGTTTAGAATCGACAGCATGACATCTAGCGCCCATGGCCTTCCGTAAAATACATGAAACACTAGTTTTCTTTACTCAACAGGACCCGACCAACCAAGCCAATAGTCAATTCTATCCCTGATCGAGTTCGGAAACTCTTCGTGCGCACCGCTTTCAGCGTCCATATCCCCGCTCTGTCCACCATACTCTCTTTCGGTTTCCACAGGTGTTTCGGACTGAGCAGAACCGACATCAACAACCCTGTGCTTGTCCAACATCTTTAGCATATCTAGGCCAGCGATGTTTTGACCCTCAGCCTTTCCCAATAGGTCGAGTTGCGAGATCTGGATTCCTGGTTCGGAGGCTTCTAGGCCAACTTGGGCCACCGGGGGAGCCTGCCCGGGGCAATGGTATATAGGTTTCACCGAGGATAGAGCCCTAGTTCCCAGAAAAGTAAGACAGAGTAATCCGACAAGAACCCATTTGAGGAACTGCCGGGGTTCCTGAGCGAAGTGAATAAGCTGCAGCTGAATGGTCCTTTCAACCGGTGATAACATTTTTCCTGTTGAAACAGTCCCTACAGACGACGAGTCCTCCAATTGGTCCTTCACATCTTCGATGGCTAGCTCACCATGGTCGTCGCCTTGGGCCGGCTCATTTCGATTTGCGAATTTACCCCGACGGGCCCGAGCTTCGAAAAAAAAGTAGGTAGATTTGCTTAGCATCTCCATGAGGTTCTGTCGGAGGAAATCTCTAGTGCGCTCACGCGACGCTGGAGCTGCTGAGTATATCCGGGGTACCCAGTATGCAGCCTCTCGACCCGTACCACTCGATACCCAAGTCAGACAAAGCTTCTCCAAGTCTTTGGGCGAACAGGTGACATGAACATATGCAACTCCAGTTTCGGCATATTCGTTAGCTAGTATATGAATCTTCTTCAGCCCACCTTTCCGCGGGCTAAGGTCACAGTGGTAAGAACCTTCTGGGCCGCCATCCACATAGAGGAGGATGGAGCACCTGTCGGTCCAGAAACAGCGGTTGTGCAGTTTAACCGAGAACATTACGTTGAGTCTTAATTCGAACTTCTCCCGCTCACCTCGGTGGCTAGCTGTTGTTTTGACCACACTGTGAGCTGCGACTTCTTGGTCCACAGTAAAGTCTGTAACATCACCACCATATCTCCTGTCACACCTGCGGATGGGAATCACAAGATTACCAGAGTTGACGAACTGCGCGATGAAACAATTCTCGACTAGTTTCGCCCTCTTCACATTCAAAGTTCGAAGCTCTAGGCCATGACGAGAGGGCATAAGAAACAGGAAGAATCCACTCTTGCCATTCCCGGTTCTCGGAAGCCCGGGGATCATCAGATCACTCCATCCTTGTTCGTTCGGGAACGGGATGTATAAAGATACAGTGACAGTGACTTTGAAAGTTGCCGGCTGCATTTTCTCGGAATTACTGAGAATAATGAGCCCATCAACAAGTTTCACCTCCGGTGGATCGGACAACTCAGCTTCTTCAGTCTGAACATGGTCATGGCAGTGGCTCGGATCTTCCAAAGATCGTGGTGTAAACTGCGATTCGGGATCCTCGCTACATGATCTCGGCTCCTCAAAAACGGTCTCTAACTTACCCGCTGGCGTGGATGGCGGATGCTGCTCTCGAGAACGCTCCAATTCAGTCGTGACAGCAAAATCCGTGTCGTTGGACATCCATACAACTTCCGTTATTGGGTCGGTGACAGCAGCAGTTCGCGTTACAACAGTATCATGAGAAATAGCTTGATCTTGCAATCTTGCCGCCCCATCGACAGAAGTTATCGACATTGAAGACCTCAAGGGCGAATTTTCTGGGGTGAATGTCGGCTTAGGGATCTTGCTGGGTTTCCGAGAGGTCCTCTCGTCAAGTGCCAACATTCCAGGCAATATCAGCCTTTCCGTCGCTCCACTTGCTGGTTTGATAGGACGGGTAGGACTGGCATTCTCATTGCGGGCAATCAAGTCTTGTCTTCTCTGCCGCTCTGATTTTCTTGGACTCGTGGGACAGGCAATGGTTCTTTCGGAGATTTTCTCCGCCGTAGTTGACATGGCTGGGCTAGTTTGGCGGCTGTTGCGGGGTGTGATCTCCCTCAGTATTCCACCAATTTCGTCCTCGTTATCAGAATCAGGGAGCTCGGCATCTGTAGCGCTTCTCTTCCGGGATGTAGTCAAAGGTCCCGACTCTGGTAGGCGAGGAGATGGCCTAGAAGAGCGAACTACAGAGGCGGGACTTCCAAGTATAGATTCTGTGTCGTGGGGCCTGTGGTCACACGGAGGATTCTTATTGTCCTCTAATGACTCGCCGTCATCTTTACGAATCGGACTGGCCTCTGAGACGTGAATATTATCCGCAGACTCTTCAACAGAAGGATGCACGCCAATTTCATTTTCATCCTCGACAACTAGGGGAGAGAATCCAAACAGAGGACTCTGGGGAGTATCATCCTCTTCCTGATTATCCAGCTGACTTTCACACCACCGCGAAAGGCAATCGACAAAAGCATTCTTGAGGTAGATGTCGTTGTCTCGCACGTTCAAAAGCTGTAATCTCGTATTGGGAACACATTTGACCTGCATCGAAAACGGTCTCAGAATGAGAGCTAAAAAGTCGAGCGTGGAAGATCGTTCCCACTTACCTCAAGGGTGATTCTGAGATTGGCTAGTTCTTCATATTCTCCACTCCATGTGCAACGGACCTCAAGTTCGTCGAATTCGGGCAAATCTGGGACGAATGACTGGCTGTGGTTTTTTGAAAACGTCGCCATGATGCATTGGGGATGAGATTGGTTTGTTATGATGACGGCGTAACAAAGAATCAAAGTCCACGATCAAGGAACGACGAAATCCAGAAAGAGGACAGTGACTGTGTTGATACCTGGAGGCGATAGAGATCAGGCTCAGGCAACAAGGCCGCCCACATTTTGTGTTATTCTGGCAGGAACAATCATCCGGCTTGGGGTGCTGGAAGCCAATTTCCCTCCTTGCCCACAGAGAACAGAACATCATACAGATCTGTTGCCAATAGAAAAGAGGCAACTAGAGAAGAATCGGCCTTTGTTGTATAAAGCCACGGTAAATTGTTAGCAGTAGAAGCCAGTCCATTGCATGTCTAGCAGCAAACACACTGCGCCTGTGGCACGGTAAATATATACAAAGAATTGAACCATTACCTTTGTCCTTAAGAGCCGAGTCAAAGGAGAAGCGAAGCCCATATGAAAACAGCTATTCCGACCTACTGTTTGCACAGTTACCCTTTTTGTCCCCACTGGCGCCGTGTATCCCCGTAAAGCATCCCATCAGTTACCATGAAGCGCAGTAGAAACCCAGACACCTAACCCGCGGTCTATCCGAAGCACACAAAAGCAAAGGGCAAAAACGAGGTGCGCACAAGGCATTATAAAGACAAGTACCATCAAATAATAAGAAGGAAGAGTATTGATGCGAAGGAAGGGTCCTTTAACGGGGAGTTCCATTTGCTGAGCCTGGATGGTCAAACCCTGCCTGGCCTGGTGTGACACCAAATCGATCGGCTTCACTTGGTGCGAGAGGCTGAGATGGCAGTATGGGCGTAGCTGCCTGGGGCGATGGTTCGAAATATCCCCTCGCCGATGTGCCGTTCGTTCCCTGGGGGTAATTGCGTCCTTGTTGCAGGGGCGGAAGAACTGTAGAGCTCCCGGTATAGTGGGATCGAGGATATCCTTGTTGCATCAGTGCTCGTGTCGAATCTGGAGTCTGCTCGAGGGCATTTATTCAGTCAGCTTCATGTTTCCCAGAAATGCGACGCTAAACAGCTCATACAGGTGTACCCGGTTGATTCACCATGCCTAAAGATTGCATCGTCGCTTGCTGACTAGACCGGCTTTGAGTACCCGGATCTTGGATCTGGGAGACTTGAGTAGATGATGGAAGCCCGTACGACATCTGAGCAAGTGTAAGTAAACGGCTATAGACCATCCTGAACCCCGGAATAGCAATCATCCCGAAAGCTGCAGGGATCTTGATCTGGGTGAGTCCAGGGAGCCTGAGTTTGACGAACCGCATAGTCGGGCACTCCAGCGTGTCCAGTAGGATATCCTGGCATCATAGGAGTCGGATAGCTTCCCGGTTGACCGTACATGGCCGCAGTTTGAGGGTATGCCTCTATCTGACGCATCCGCCCTTCCGTGTCGTAAACGTTCCTGGTACCGAAGTCGACCGATGTTCGCTGGCGCTTCACAGGTCCATAGTACGCGTAGTCACGATTCGGTGTCTGGTACGTAGGGTAGTTACTTGCAGGAATTTGCATAGATGAGCGTTCAGGAGAGCGTGGAAGAGCCTGAGGAAATTCTTCTGGCCGCGGCGCTTGTCGCTTACTGCAATGTTTTTGTTAGCCTGGTCCGCTGAACGGTCGAGGGTCAACAGTCACTCATGGCTCACTTACATTATAGTTCGCGGCTCCTTGCGGATCCTGAGCTTCACACCCTGGTCTGCAAACGATCTGGAGAGGAAAGTCGACTCAGCCATTCCGGGGAAGCTTTTCGGTGGCGAAACTTCGTTGTGTTAGCGTCTGAACGAGGATTCTCCTCGAGTGACAGATCTTACCAGTGAATCGATCCGAAATGATTGACTTCAAGTACACAACCTCAGTTCTGGCACAGCAAAGTCAGCATTAGACTCTACACCCAAATCCGGGAGCAAATTTGGAAACCACCCACTTTCGCATCTCAAAGAGCGTGAATTTCAGCCGGAAATCGCCTTCGACCTTGACAGACAGGTCTCCCCACACGAAAAAGCCGCCGTCTATAAACACAGTCAGCGCACTGGCAATCTCCTCTACTACAAATGGCCAATTACCTGCGTTATCCACGTCCTTTAACCGATGCAGTGACGAGACCAAGGTTCCAGTGAGGTTAGTGGACGGTGAGCCTGAAGCTGGAGCATCATCCTGCGCATCATAAAGACTGCAGCACATGAAGAAATACGGGCTCTGCAGATAATGCCTAACAACACCCTCACGTTTAGCAAATACAGGCCCCAGGAGAAAGCGATCAGAATTCTGCCACTTACTGAGCAAGATAGGTCCCTTCCTCCCTCACCCTGATTTGCACAATCGGCGGCGGGTCAACGGGTTTGCGTTCTGAAATAAATTCAACCCCAGGATCAGCTCTTGCTCGTCTCTCCAAATGCGCGCTGTTCTAGAAAATGATCTCACGTACCTTTCTCCTTCCCGCCGGCCACACGCGCCCGGGTGGGCTGCTGGCGGACGATCAAGTCAAAGTCATCACTGCGAAGCAGCACCGTTAGCGTCGCAAGCCTCAAAACTGGCGAAATCTGACTGCAATTCACCCCTCGAACATAAGGAACTGGGGACGAACCTCTGAGAAGGGGGAGGAAGGGTAGGATCCGGATAATTCGCCGCACTCATCAAGGCGAGCTCTGCCGAAGAGGAGTAGGTAAAGAGCCAAAGGATCCGAACAACGGGATGTCCGTCAGTACGAGAACCGTGAACCAAAGCCGAGTTGAACCGGGGCTCCTCTAGGAAAGGTAGTAAGACGGATGGTAAGACAAAGATAGGCTCGAGACAGCTTCGTAGAAAAGTGGAAGAGAGGGAAAGGAAGCAAATCCCTGGGACCCAAGAAGAGCTCGCGGTCAAGCTTGGGGACAGATACCGTAGTGGGGAGGGGAATTTGGAGGGGACAATTAAAGATGGGCACAACGGTAGGAGTATGATGTCTGGAGCTAATCAGGCGCAGGCGGCACTTGTGGAGCGACAGTGAAATTTGACAAGCTGCGACCTCCGGATTGAGCGTGGGTTTGCGTATAGTTGATGTACCGCAAGCGGCGACGGCAGTTTTTGATGGGGGTTGATGGTGTCGTCAGAACGCAAGCGGCAGGCGCGAGTGCAGCCGAAGACAGTCGCAGTGGCAGCACCAGAGCCAGAACCAGAACTCAGCACCGGTTCCAGACAAACCTTAACACAACCAGTGGAGGAACGTCAATTTCACCACCAACTTTCGAAGTTCTGCTGCTTGCCTTCCGTTTTCTTGATTAAATTCCTTTACCCTCGTGATTATGGAGCTTTTCCTTTGTTTCTCCACGAGGGAACTTTTTTTTCTCTCCCAGACGTCTTCGCAAAATGCTCTCAAGTCAGAGCGAGAGAGAAGGAAAAATGCAAAAATTGTTGTAAACTGGAGCTTTCCCGACCGTGTATTTCGGGCTATCCAATAGTACGTAGTAACAAATTTTCAGAGTCGGCAAATCGGATGGAATCGAAGTAAAAGCCCAACGCCAGTCCAGTCAGGAGTCAGAACTCAAAGCAGGCATGGATAGGCCACCAACTGTAATGGAAGAGGTGGCGGAACACACGGCCACACGACGATAAGACAGTAGCTGAATGATGGGTCTTGGTCTGGAAGTCGCCTCCGAGTCTCTGACGCACAGATCAAATTCCGACGAGTCAAACACAAGGCATAATAATAAGAATCAAATAATCGGTAAAGTAATAATATTCGCGGTGGTGGAAAAAGGTTTTGGAAAGTCGGGCTTTACTAAGATCAGACGACAGCTGAGCCAGGCAAATAATGTTGAGTGGAGCTGTACCAAAGTAAGTACTCTGATGCTGTCCTGTCGCCTGGTGCTCTCGTCAACCACGGTTCTGTAGGCGGGCTTAGGTGAGTATAAGTCTTGACGATCCGACACGAACCGCTGTACCATGGAGATGATGCGCACATTGGCAGGTCCCGGGAGATCCTGGGGGGGGCACCAATACAATTAAGTCGGATTTCAGTTCGGCGACCTGCGCAAGTCTCAAAGTCTACCTTGCCTAGGCAGATCGCCTGACGACCATCCGATCGAGCTAAGCACGAAATCCACCGCGTTTGCGATCAAACCAGGACTGGCTTCCCCAAGCACCTCAGCCCACAGACGTAACAGGTGGCTTTGAGTGCAGCAAGATGGAGCCGGCTATGCAGGTGATCAGACCCGTTTACTGCGCGCCACGCAGGGTCTCTAGCCCTCCCCGTAACTCCGGGTCAATGGGTGCCAGGTGGTTTCAGTGCGCGGACCTAGCATTCCAGTCAGTCAAACAATGTCGATACTTCAAGCGGTTCCACGTTCCTTGGTTGGGGCTTTCGTACTTACCTAAACTTTTAATGTACTTCATGCGGCGGTATGTCATTCGTAGATACGTACACTAGCACTTCTCCTCCCAGCTAGCAAGACCTGACAACGTTATTAGCGATTGAATCGAGCAACCAACAAGGCTAACATAACCGAGTCTTTGTTCCTGCACAAGTACAAACCTTATTTTTATTCGCCCGGTTGACCCAGGGTCCCAGCGTCCCCGAGTGCCTCAACAAAGAACGAAGGGAGAAAGAACAGGGAGCACTGGGGCGCAAAATCCTCCAAAGAACCGCTGATGCTTTCTAAGGGATTCGAGTGCGCTTTTATTCCTTTTTTGTTGACACTGATCAAGATCTGATGAACAAGATCTTGTGAGTTCCTCTGATTTCCAATGAGTCCAGACCAAGAGTCGAGGCCCGCGCCCTTACACTTCCCGCCGTCAATCGTAACTCGACTGCCCCTCTTCGCGAATTTCCGCGGGTTCTCCTTCGAATACCATGCAATGATATACGTCGAATAACGGGGAAAGTCCCAGCCCACCCTATCGTCCAGAATCTTCGAATCCCTCCTTTGCGATAGCTCCTTCGTTGACAAATGCCGGTTCACAGCCAATATCGCAGCCGCACAATGATGACAAGGACGGTAGAATGAGAAAAGACGAATGGAGAAAATGGAAGACCAGGCATCCAGGAGCAAAGCCAAATCGTGAGGTGGGATCGGGCTTCTTTTGAGTGCAGCGCAAAGAAGAGTCAACTTGCGACTCAAGCTGGGTGCGCTTCCTGCGGTCGAGTAATCGAAGTGCGGCGGATGCATCACATTGCCTATACCTTAACGCGCAGACCGCAGAGATCTGCCGTCCAGACCGGAAGAGAAGTGATCGATTGAGACGTGATTCGACGTCAGTGGGCTGCGCGCCCTAATCAGCCCTGAGAACGAATCGGCGAGACGGATCCAGCTGGCTCACTGGACGCAGCAGCAGCTAAAGACAAGGCTACACGCTCGTCTTTTGGGGTAGGATCATCGATGCAGGAGCCCCTTCCTGGTCTTTGTCGATGCTCTGCGCATGAGAGCCAACGAACCTTACTCAGAGTGGTATGTGGTGGTCATCTTAGATGCACTACGCTGCCTCCCATGCATAACCCGAGAGTCATTGAATCACACCGGGGAAGAGCGCGGCTGAAGATTACACAAGGTTTTGTTTTGTTTTTGCGTTTCCATCCCCGAACATTTAACCGTTTCCGTTAGGCCGCGCAGATGAGGACGAATCTTGGATCCTAACAGGTGGCAGCTGCATCTAGCCGCATCTGAAGGCTTGCGACAGCCCTCTTTTTCCGGGCCCATCTAGCTTGATCCAACATCAACAGATTTGGTTCCCGGCGGCCCAGGCTATGAGCGATGCTCTACCATAAGCCGACAATTCAATCATGTGTCTTCAAAAGATCAAGTCGTCAATCTTTGTAGCGCTGGCCAAGACCAACATGGCGCGGATGGAGAATCATATCAGGAAGTTCTGACAACTCGGATGGCCACGCAAGGGTGCAATGGACCAATGAAACTCAACTGTCAAGGGTCTAGTTCCGATTTCCTGCAAAAGGTGCGAGCCCCATTCTACCCCTCCTTTCCCTCTATCAAAAGCACAAGAAAGGGGAACGGGGAAGGCAAAAAGTTGGAATCGATGAGTCGAAAAAGAAAAAGACCTCAGCCTCTGTGTCGTCGGCATTTGCCCATTACTTAGTTCTCCGCCTAGCTCAGGCGCTTCTTATCGGAGTGGCTCGACCTTAGCAAAGACACTCTCCAGGAATGCATCAAGGCTAGGGGATGATGGTTCTGGACTCGCTGCAGAGGGCTGCCAGAGACTCATCTGCCGCAATCAGAGTGTGTAAGTTGGTGGGAAGCGAGATGTTTTGATGGACCTCATTATGTACGAGTTATGCCACGTTTTGGTGGAGTCGTCGCATACCCTTTCCAGGCACAAGAACGCAAGAAAAAAAAGAAAAAAGAAAAAAAGAAGAGAAAATTGAGGGCGAGAACCATCTGCTGATCGACAGCCGCCAGCGTTGTACATAAGGAGGACAATGCGCAGTCCACTCTCCTGTCAGGATCGAGCTAATTTGCGCCAAACTGGCGCTGAGAGCCTGAGACCAACGTGTGTGCCACTGTGCGGGCTCACCAACTCCCCTATGTTTGTCCGTAGAGCCGACGGCCGGGCTCAGAGGGGATGAAGGCGTGGTAAGCTGCAGCTGCAGACAGAGGCGCAGACCCGTAAAACAAGATTGTTCAAATCATAAATTATCTGGCGGTATCTTTACTTGATTGCCAGTTTTTATGGTGGACAGCCGGAGATGGCACGATAGTAAAAACGAGCTGAAGCTGTGTGCGGGTCAGAAGAGCTGCACAATGAAAGTGTTTGCGCGACTAGTGGCTGCCTTTTTTTCCTCTTCCATATTACTCCAGCTCACGGGTCACAACAAACAAAGTCCACTAAGAACAAACCCAAATTGTTCCTCCCTAGGAGCGATCTGCCGGGCATCTCCATCCTGAACCAGATTTGCATGGGCGCTTAATTACGGTCCCGTTATGCTTATTCTGGGTCTCGGGTTCGGTTCCAAACTTCTCCCTGCGCTACTATCCGTCCGTCTGACTGTTGACAACGCTCAGCATGGAGAATCGGACTTTCGCAAAGAACGGTTGATCCGGAACGGCTGGGATTGACATATCAGATACCAACGCACAACTCATGGCGGCCTGCTTCTACGGTATCACAAACTTTGATGTGAAATGCAGTGTGTTCTTCATCGAGGATAGCCCAGCAGCGTGGGGTCCAAAAGACGCTGCTATCCATGAGAAACGAACCAAACGGACCGTAGCACATTTATCGAACTTCTTAGAAAAAAGCTGAAGAGAGAGGTTACACCTTTCAGTCTCAGTTGGAATTGCAATTTTAATTGGTCAATCACTTAACTTCTTCAATTGCGGTCGAAGACCGTGGCGAGTATCTCGAGTCTTTGGCACCCGACCCCGCCAATTCTCCCTCTACGGAGTTGTATCTACTGTAGTACCCTGGTGCGATGGTTCATCAGAGATGCAAGACGCAAGACCTCGATGAGTACACCACGATGGCACCTGATAGGTAGCTTTCCGAGCCGTGGCCTTCTAGCTGCAGGACCTCTACCGAGATCTGTCTGTCTCTGCATTTCCTGGATTTCGCGTCTGCAACTCCTTGGGTAGCTCCGGTTTAAAGGCTTGGAACCTAACTGTACTTTTGCATGCAGATGGCTCGGATGCAAACCCGGATCTAACAAGGATCAAGATGATGGATCGATTCCTTCTCAAATAAGGAATCTCTGTGCTTGGCAAATACTAGGCTTTCGGGATCTGTTAAGTCCCAATTCACAACCTCGCTGGGGCACATCGCATCGGTACTAGCATAGTAGGATATTCTGGGGTTCCTTTTACTTCGACTCTACATACACAGTAGTAAAATGTGTGAGCACTGATAACACTGACCGCTCGTCGCGAGTGAGACGTGCTAGATCGCAATGTTTCTTCTCGATGTATCCCCGGCTGTTGGACGGAGATGTCCGACCTTGAAGCGCTCCTCCTCCAGCCGAAACTAAGTACATGACTCAACATATTCCTTCTCCAAAAAGTGCGGTGTCGCATGCATCTTTGTCTGTTATCAAGGAGGCCTGTACTGCTATCAAACTTACATTGGACAAGATAACAAGAACATTCCACACATAGGGAGTCCAAAGACAAAAATCAGCGGCTCGTTGAAAATGGCAAGGTCTATGAATAGCAGAAATAAAGAAAATAGATACAAGTACACGCCCTCGAAAATCAACAATAATATATGGCCACACATGGTCAGGAAAAACTGCTGTCGCTTATCGGCGAGAGTTCTCTTTCCGCGGCACAGCACCCACTCCAAGCGGCAGACGAAGAAACTTCTCCATCAGCAGCGCCGAAGCAACGCTCACATTGAGACTATCAACTCGCGCCGGATCTGATGTGACCCCTACCCCTGGAATAAGTCTGGATCCGGGGATGCTGACAATAGAATCCGCCTGTGATCGGATATGATTACTTAACCCCGAGCCTTCGTTGCCCATCATGATCACACAGGGAGAATGGCCGATCAGCTCATTATGGTCATTTGATGCCTGATCTATAAAGGACGACCCTGCATTAGGAGCGTCAGCGGCGTAGAACTGCCATCCGTTTGCCTTAGACCGCTGAATAAAGTCGACCTCATTCTTGACGTCGAGTAAAGTCATGTTCTCGGCTGCCCCGGCGGAGGACTTTATCGTTACAGGGGACAGAGGTGCCGAGTTTCGTCCAGCGAACACAATAGCGTCGACTCCCAAGTAATATGCGGAACGAATGATTGCTCCGAGGTTGCCGGGATCGACAATCCCGTCGAGCATGAGGATGACTGGGTGCCTTCTTTGCTGCTGCACAAAAGAATTGTTGATGGTAATGCGGTCGTTCGTGCCATTGACCAAGGCTTCTTCTCGAGTCTGCGGTGCTAGTTCGAGTTGGAAAGTGTCCTCTTGGAGGCTGACTGCCTTGAGAGCTTGGATCGGAGTTCGTGGAAGTGGTGAGGCCTCGAGGACACAGCCGTTGTGAGGCCTACCTGCGCTCATCTTGTCAAGTATGCGGTCCCACTCAGCGAAAGCCATCTTGACCTTGACATTTTTCGAAAGAGCAAGTTTGCGAAGTGTCACCTTAGTAGCACTCAGTTCCTCGTCTGCAGTCTGGTACATATAGAGCTTGTATAATTTTCGCCGGTTACAGCGCAGGGCGGCCTCGACAGCCGCTGTTCCGTAAATGAACTCTGACGCCGGGGTAGTGTATGGTATCGTATCTGGAATCTTGACATGTTCTCTGACTCGTTCAGGCTTTTGATCAGTGGTCTTGTGAGGCGCTGCCACCTCACCACGACCTGGGCGACGCTGGCGCTGAGAGTCGGGAGGTGAATCGTAAGTCGGGGAAGAGCGGCTTGGTGAAGAGCGGCTTGGTGAAGAGCGGCCCTTATCCGTAGCCGAATTATCGCGCGAGTTGAATAACCTTTTTATACTTGTAAATCGCTGGTGCTCACGGGGTAGGGCGCGAAAGTTGCCTGTCCGAATGAACTCGTCCTCGTCAAACTCGACCTCCGGGGCCCTGCTTCGATACCCCGTTCCTGCCGTAGGTTCCCGTGGTGTGAATGGTCTTCTTTTAGTTTCACCATGATCACCGCTATCATTCCAGGGAGTCTCGGTACCTCGTGTTCTTTGGGGCCTGCGTATCCCGCGATCGACACGAGAACGAAGCGAGACAGGTTGCCTCCTTCCGGCCTCAGATTGATTACGGTTATTGTCGAACCGACTTCGTGAATCCCTCACATCCCGGAATCCTCGAGGGCTGCGACGACTTTCTGAATCGGATGGGGTATATGGCTTCCTTTTAACTCGGGGACGATCGCGACTGTCGTTGGTCGAAGCCCGGGGGCTGTCTAGCCGTTGAGATCTGCGAATGCCCTGACCGATGGCGGAATTGAGTGAGGCATATCTGATAAAACTTCGACAAGTGGATGAAGAGAGTGGAAGCCACAGCGATGACTTGAGCGTCAGTAACGAGGATTGAAAAAACATCGCTTAGTACTCTGCTCTCTCTCTCTCACCCAAACAGCTTTGCCGATTTTATTTTCTGCTATCGCCGATAAGATAAGACTCCGCAACATTGTTATTCCGCGGCACCGAGGCCGCGTCGATCGCGTCCGCCGATCATCGAACTATCACGCTTCTGGGATATCGAGGAGCTGGAAGATGCTGGTTCACCTCCGAGGTCGTCACTCCTTGTTCTTTGCCTCTTTTTCTCCTTCTGTTTCAGTTCGAGCGCTCTTCACGTCCATTGACCCCTTTTCGTTCTTTCTCTCGCTACACCTCCATCTCGCTCGAGAGCGATAGCAGCCAACAACATCAGTGCCAGATGGAGAGTTTCGCACTCTCAGCTAGCGCTGGGAATTGGGCGGATGTGTTCAACTTGGACCTTAAAAGAGACAAGAATTTGCTTGAGATCAATGGGCCGGTAATGACGGCTGTTGAGGTCCCTGTTATCCCTAATCCTGAGGAATATGAGTATCTCCCTGGACATTTCAACGTTCGGTACATCATTCAGGAAGTGTCTTCGGATACAAGTCCAGAGCCTGCATATCTAGTCAAGCTTGAAAGTCGTGAGATTGCTACTGTAAGTAAGTGATACTTTTACTGTTAATCGATCACGACTCACCCTGCACTCTATCACTAGATTTCGTCTTCGCAACTCCAGACGCTCGAAAATGGTGTCGATGCACTCTCAACCTTTCAGAACTCGCGCATCTCATATCGAAAACCTTCTACCGAACCAGAATCTGAGAGTGATGAGGAAGAAGAGGATGATGAAGAGGATGAGGACGAGGACGAGGAAAGCATCGCCTCAGATTCTCGATTGAATGCCAGGCAACCGTCAAGGCGGGCGAAGAAACTCAAATTTACAAAATTCTTTGGCGTTATCAGCAGCGATGACGAAGCGGGGCAAAAATCAGATTCATCTGATGATATTTTAGTTTCGTTCCGGGCGCGGCGGCGCGGGCTTCGAGATCGCTCGCGATACAGAAAAACTTTGGACAGCGACTCTGATAGCAGTGCACGCCAGGGAACCAGGTTCTCAACAAGGCATCGAAAAACTATACGACGCAATCTACGTGAGGTTTACGAGGATGACATTTCAGAATATGAAGCGGTGCTGTCAAAACACCAGAAATACGTTGGTGCTAAGGAGACATTCGAAAAGATTCCCTCAAGTGATCCCTTCCGTCAGCGGCACAGGAGCATTTGCGAAGTATGCAACGCCAAGGGTGATAGCTCTGACAAAGGACCTCTTGTTTTCTGCCAGGGCTGTACCGATGCCTACCACCAAGCCTGTCTAGGTCCCAGAACTGCTCGGGAACATCTCGTTACTAAAGTAGCGACTGATAAGTTCATTCTTCAGTGTCGTCGGTGCCTAGGGTCCGCTCACCTCAAAGACCCCCAATTCCCTCATCAAGGTTACTGCACCATATGCAATAAGAAGGGAGACATGTCTGAGCCACTGAGAAAACGCCTCACGTCTAAACAAGAACAACAATTGCGACAGGAGAATGGTGGAGAAGATCCCATTACCACAGTTGGTTCATACCTTGTCAACAATCGGGATAACCTGCTTTTTCGTTGCACTGCTTGTCACAGACCTTTCCATTTCGATCATCTACCAAGTACATCCTCATGGAAGTGTTATGACTGCCTCTCGCTACCAGGAGAGGTCGGTGCCATGGTTGCCTGGCGGCCCAAGGATACTGCCTCTACGAAACCATCCAAGGCTTCCGAGTCTGAGAGGGAGTACCTCATCAAATGGAAGCAGAAATCATATTCTCACTGTACTTGGATGCCTGGTAGTTGGGTTTGGGGTTATGTGAATCATGCAATGCGACGTGCGTTCCTGCGATCGGATAAGAGCCAGATACCACACATGACCACAGAGGAAGCCATTCCGGGCGACTACCTACGAGTTGATATCATCTTTGACGTCAAGTATTCCGAAGAGCAAGACGACCTTCATGTGTATGGGGAAGACTACGAGGCCGATCTTGAGCGGTTGGATGACGTCGCCCAGGCATTTGTGAAATTCAAAGGCCTTCCTTATGAGGACGCTGTATGGGAAGTTCCTCCAGACCGCAAAGATACCGAGAGTTGGACCGACTTCAAGACGGCGTACGCCGATTTCGCCAAAAAGTCCTACATCGAAACGCCAAACCAAAGTTCTCTCCGAAAGCACCTTTCAAATGTCAGAAAACAAAAGTTCAGGTCAAAGGACACTCAGCCGAAGATCATGACTGGCGGTGAAATAATGGATTATCAGCGAGACGGCCTGAATTGGCTCTACTATAAGTGGTTCAAACAGCAGAACGCGATTCTCGCCGATGAGATGGGTCTCGGGAAAACTATCCAAGTGATAGGTTTACTCGCGACATTAATTCATGACCATAAATGCTGGCCGTTCCTTATTGTTGTACCAAACTCCACGTGCCCTAACTGGAGGAAAGAAATCAAGACATGGGTGCCCTCTCTTCGAGCGGTCACCTATTACGGATCAGCACAAGCTCGAAGATTAGCCCAAGACAACGAAATGTTTATCAGAGGAGACCCAGATCTTCGGTGCCATGTTGTCATCACATCCTATGAAACAATGGTTGATGACACTTCCCGGAGGGTTCTGTCCAAAATACCTTGGGCTGGCTTGATCGTCGACGAAGGGCAGCGGCTAAAGAGCGACAAAAGCCAGCTCTATGAAGGATTGTCGAAAATGAAGTTCCCCTTTAAAGTCTTGATGACCGGCACACCCTTACAGAATAACACGAAAGAACTGTTCAACCTTCTTCAATTCTGTGATCAGAGCAAAAATGCAGAAGAGCTGGAGGAGAAATATGGCACATTGTCGAACGAAAATATCCCCGAGCTCCATGAACTAATTAGACCGTTCTTCCTGCGTCGCACTAAAGCTCAGGTCTTGACTTTCCTCCCTCCGGTGGCACAGATCATTGTTCCCGTCACAATGTCTGTTCTTCAAAAGAAACTGTACAAGTCCATCCTTGCCAAAAACCCTCAGCTTATCAAAGCCATATTCCAGAGGAACGACACGGACGAACAACCTTTGAAACAGACGGAAAAGCACAGTTTGAACAACATCTTGATGCAATTGCGAAAGTGTCTATGCCATCCTTTCATTTACAGCAAAGCCATTGAAGAACGAACCACCGATCCCGATGTAACCCACCGGAACCTAGTAGACGCCGCTGGAAAACTTCATTTGTTGGAGCTAATGCTGCCTAAGCTACAAAAACGAGGCCATCGAGTTCTAGTCTTCAGTCAATTTCTTGAGAACCTAGATGTAATGGAAGACTTTCTTGACGGGCTTGGTCTTCCGCACCGACGCCTCGACGGAAGGATGAGTTCCTTGGAGAAACAAAAGATGATCGACGACTACAACGCTGAAAATTCCCCTTATTTCGCTTTTCTCCTTTCTACTAGATCAGGAGGAATGGGTATCAACCTTGCGACTGCCGACACTGTCATCATCATGGACCCTGATTTCAATCCGCACCAAGATATGCAGGCCCTATCTCGCGCTCATCGTATCGGGCAGAAAAACAAGGTTCTCGTCTTTCAGCTTATGGTTCGTGGGAGTGCCGAGGAAAAGATTATGCAGATAGGCAAGAAGAAGATGGTACTTGATCATGTCCTTATCGACCGAATGACCGCCGAAGACGATGATGGGCAAGACCTGGAATCAATCCTTCGTCATGGCGCTCAGGCTTTGTTCGAAGATGATGACTCGAAAGATGTTATCTACACATCCGAATCTGTCGACAAGCTACTTGATCGCAGTCAGGCTGAACAAGCCAGTACTCCGAATGATAGCACTCACAACTCTGAATTCAGCTTTGCGCGAGTCTGGGCGAACGATAATGAAAGCATGCATGACCAGCTTCTCGTCACGGAAGATGATCCAACGACGAATACTAAAACTTGGGAAAAGATACTCCAAGAGCGCGAACGGGCTGCTGCAGAGGAAGCACGGAAAAAGGCAGAAAATCTCGGACGCGGAAAACGTAAGAGAACAACCGTGGACTATGCCACGGAGGTAAACCCATCGCCCTCCAAGCCCCGTGGCAGCCACGAAGCAGAGAGCGATGCCGATTTCGACCTTGACGGGGATGATCCTGCGTCCAACTCTGACTACAGCATAGAAGACGCATTTGACGATTTTGAACGTCCTAATAATAAACCCAAAGGTACCATACCCCTGGCTGCAAACCTCTGTGTGTACAAAACTGATTTTAATGGCAGTTCAATCGTTCAAGCGCGTTATACCTGAGCTACATGTTCCTCCAATGCCAATACCGAATGGTGTAGGTATGGATGGCCAGGTCGGTCGTAACGTCGGCCGTAACGACGATCCTTGCTTGGCTTGTGGTCGTGTACACCCCGTTGGATCTTGTCAACTGAAGAGAGCTGGCGTTGAGCATTGCGGTCTCTGTGGGCTGGCGCATTATGGACATGCTCGCACATGCCCGCACCTGAGATCTGATGTCCAGGTCTCAAGGATGATAGAAGCATTGAAACAAAGCACGGAAGACCGCCACCTCGTTGCTTTAGCGAAGAAGTACTGTTACGGAATCAAAGGTGACCTCGCGCAACGCGAGAGACGAAAGTCCAGCAAAGCTGCAGATACTGGTCGTTCAACCACGCCTAGCACCGTCCCGGCTGCCACACAACCCGTGGTAGACTTGACTGGGCGTTCAACAAATGGACACGGGCAATCGAACCCTGCCCAACCCGCTGCCATGAACGACATCGAGATGTATAGTGCCTTGAGCAGCTATTTGTCTGAGAGGAAATGATCTTCTTTGTTGTATGAAACGGCTGCTACACGGCGTAGTTTTTTTGGGTGGTGATCTCGACCAAATGGGGTTTCTTCAGGAGGCCTCTCACGGTAAGTTCTAGGTGTCCCGGGCCGCTAGAGAATATATCAAAGGGCGAACGAGCGCATACCGAGTATTCCGTCCAACAACGGTAGGTGATTAGCTTCAAGTGGCCCCTTTGACGCTAGATACCGCAGACCCAGGGCCGACGACCGGGACCTTCGCTCCTATCGCTTGGGCTCGTTGACAGAAGAGATTGTCGACGACGTACTCTGTCAGCCGCTGGACCTGGAGGTGGGGCTACTGGAGTTGATCGTATTGAAGGTCCGGACTCGACCAGACTGTGCGTTGTGATAATGACCGCCTCGATGAGAATTGGACTGACCGAGTTAGACTTCTCGAACCCGTCATTGAATTCCGTTTTCCCGTTTCTAGAAGCACTTCGCCCAGAGGCTGACCCAACGTGGCATATTCGTCAAGGCCGCCTTTTGGACTGCTATGATGCGGTTTGGGCATCCTATAGGCGTCGCACGAAATGCCCATCGTCACTGAAATTCTACGGCGAAGCCGATCTTAACAACGATGAGTCTGGTCGGCATTATTTTCTACTCTGCTTGGTGCCCCAGGAGTGGAAGATGCTATCGTGGAAGAATCCCTGCTCAAAGGACGCCGGACTCCGCCACAACATACGGCGAATCTGTTCTCCTTTCATTTCTTCGCAGAGCGCTGGTTGTACTGTGACGCGCGAGGACTTTTTTGGTCATGAAAACAGGGACGAGCAGTCGGCCACTATCCACTAAAGACTTGCGTCAACGGTTCCCAAAAGCCCGCGCTTTGCATCAGCACACCTGGACGGCTTTACTAATCATGAAGACAAGCACATTCCTGTCAATGGGCTTTAGTCGAAACTATCAGGAGGCATGAAATTGTGTTTTCTGAAATGAAATTGAATCACTATTATGAGCAAATTATGAGCCAAATATGTTGAATAATAAGGTGGTTGGGATATTTCATTGTGAGCTAGACCACCGCCCTGATGAAGCACATGAGTACTGTAGTATATTATTAGCAGACTCCCTAATTCTGGTTCTATCCCCATGGCCTTTCCTACAAGCATTCCTAAACCCATAGCAAGTTCTAATTCCTTAATGTAGTTTCTCACAGCTGCCCGTCTCTATCATTGGTTAGTGGCTGTACATATCCAAAATACTGTTGATATCCCTATCTTAGTCGGCTGGCGCAGTTATCAACCAGGTGCCTGTTCCTCTCCACTGGCCTCCATGTTCGATGGCCTGAGATCCTGCATTCAACCATCCACACTCATCAGCTTGATAACGGCGCCATGGACAAACGGAGCACCGTCCTCCAAAAGATAGCCATATCTGTTCCATATCTTTAGGTAGTAGTCTCGCCAGTCATTACCCTTACTAAAAGCTTTATCTCAGTTTTTAGCCATAATCAGATGAGTTTGTGGAATGATGTAGACAACAGTTCATGATTTAAGTGCACGTGTATCGCCCAAAACCTATACCATGTTTCTATACCATGCATTGTCAACATAGCTCGAGAAAGCCCCGGTGCACACCGCATACGACAGACAGACACATTGCCTAAAGCTCCCCGCTACATAGTGGAATTTGTCCTTCTGTATGTATTCAGCAATATTTTTCTAATCAGCAGGTCTCATTATAGGGGCTGTCGGAGGCAGAGATGAACATCGAACATGCTTTATGAGCTCAATTATAGGTTAGGTGATCGCGGGTTTACCGTTTGACGAACCAGTAAGCAGCCCTGGAGGCCGCATCCGGTTCCCCAATATATGTATATCTGAACTTCACTCCAACCTATTCGGTTCAGCTCTGGCAAAGCATCTATGCTCTCCACAACCATGGTCGAGACTTTCTGTGGACAGCGCTTAAAGAGAGCAACAGAACACAACTGATAATGATGAAACTCAGCCACATTACAGCCACATTAACACTGGACACAGGGTATGTCTCAGTCCCTCGGTTGCTGGGTAAGTTGTTGCAGTACTAACGGCGTCTACTCAGGATTTTCTTCATTGTGCAACATTTTGTCAGTCAAGTCGGCCATCGATCGTTCGAGAAGCGAACACCCTGTCCCCTGAGCAGACGAGCCAAAGACGAACAACGGGCGAAGGCCTTATTTCCAGAAAATGGGTAGCTACACGGAACAAAAGAAATCCTCCAGGCAAGCAGCAGAGAGAATTGTAAAGGAAATGAGGAAGCGCTGCAGCCATCCGCGGGGGTTGGTTGTACTAGCCAACTAATCAATCCATCGACAAACACTGACAACATTGAGTGGATCGGTTATCTTCTCTTTCTAGGATTCCTCTGCTCTTGCTTTTTTTTTCTGTTCTGTTTGACGACCCTGTGATGAAATATCTGGGGTTTCTTGGTGCTCCCTTGTATTCTGTCTTCATCCCCTTTTATCCTTTCACCACCATGGATCCTCTTCTATAGAGGATGGCTGCAAGAAGTGCTGATCCACATATATATACCTCTCGTTTCCTGAAGCCTGTTGCTAGTGGGCAGCAAGAAAGAAGCGGTGCGAATCCACGCATTCCCAGTGTTGGTCCCCCCCATTCAGGTGGTAGTGAATTCCAACTGCTCCTTTATGCGCGAATATCTAGATACCTTTGCCCTGCTTTGGCGAAACTGGATTTACCATTGTGTGAAAATATTTTTAGTTTCATGAAGTCTCTGTCTCTGTCTTCTTCTTCACTGCTCCTCTTCCCTTCTCTACTTCTTCTTCTTCTTCTCTTCCCCTCATCCGCTCGCATCCTTCCTCTCCTCCACCCTCAACACTGCCCCTCAAACACAACCTACCATAACACTAAAATAGCCTTCCCCCATCCCTTCATGCAGGCTGTCGTCTGGCAATTGCTAGACCTCCCAAGTCATCATGTCTTCTTTTCCCCGTCCTCAGTTCTTCTGCACCCGCCCCAATGGCACCCTGACGCCTCTCATTGCAGTGGACGAACTCCCAGCTCACATCACCATTCGCGGCGCGCCGCGTGTCTTGTCTCCCAACGAAACACAGGGCATGACGAGCTTGGGATCGGTGAGTCCGCATAGCCAGGCTTATACTGTTGAAGGTACTGCACTGCCTGCGAGCCGTCTCCCGTCTACTAGCGGCACCAGCCAGCGCTCCCGAAACCACGACATACAGTCTTCGCTCATGAGGGTTCTAGCAGATGAAAACATACCCACAAGCCAGCGCATAGCACTTCAAACCCTGCTTCAGCAGAGCTCTTCTCATAGCTGGCTGGTGAACAATCCTTCGAGTCCTGGATGGCTGGTTTCAAACAATGGCGGTAGTCCTGGTAGTGGAAGCAGCCGACAGGTGAGTAACACTCCTCGGGTCGCACGATGATGTCTACAAGTGAGATTGAACAGAGATCGTTAACTCTCCTTTAGAATCTCAACTATCGTAACATAAAGAAAGAATACTGTTCCTACTGGATACGTCATGGCGAGTGTGACTATCAGCAGCAGGGTAAGTGCGGAAACGAACATCCAGCTGCGCAAATGAGCTAACCCTATTTTGCATGATAGGATGTCTTTACAAGCATGAGATGCCTCTTGAACGCTCAATGCTCGAGAAGCTTGGCCTCCGTGATATCCCTCGCTGGTATCGTGAGAAATACAACGTGGCGAGTCTCTTGCCAAACGGGCATGGACATCCCCGCCCTCACGCTGCGAATGGTCAGTCCTGGAAAGACGACCCCGGTTTCAAAACAATCCAGTATCCTCTGCATTTGGGAATCAATGGAGCGGGGGAATCTTCCGATCTTGAAAAGAGCACCAAGCAGGCGCCTGCAGCTCACGCCCCTGCCCAGCAGCAACACCAGCAGATGGCCATGCTACCTGGGACTTCTCAAATCGCTTACCGTTCTATGAGTTCTCCCACTGCACCGGTTACTCAGACCCAAACCCCCAAGTCTTCTCCTGGCCAGCTTGGTTTGGGTACTAAGAAGATCGACATCCTTGCCTTTGATCATCCAGACTATCTGCCAGGTAACAACTTGCTCTACCGTCCTTCCAATGAGAACAACCTCGATGCTTCGAAGGCGGATGTTCAAGTCGAGGATCTCGTTCGTAACCTCCAGTCTCTAGGATATACCCCGGCATCCGCAAGCGCAGACTACCTTGCGAGCCCTTTCGATGCTACTGTGGGCTCTGGCCGCTCCAAGAAAACACAGAGATCCCGCCGCCTGTACCAGCCTCGTTCCCAGGGCGCCATGGCCCAATTCGGCCCCGAGCTGGTCAGTCCAGACTCTCTGCATGCGTTCCAGAACCAGACCGCGGCATCATCTAGTAGCGCTTCTGTGACCTCCAAGACCACCAGCTCGCAGCTCGCAAGCCCTGTGGCGGACGTTGGTCACGGCACTACCACCTCTGAGCCTCCTACTCGAGGTGCCTCTCCGATCTACTTGTCCCCCGGCCATAGCCCTAACATTTTCCGTGGCCGTGGCAAGGACAAGGCTAACAGAAGAGCTCTCGGTGCCATCGGCCAGAAGAAAGGTTACAAAAAGAAGTCTGCTGAATCCTCTGAGGACGACCTTTTCTTCCACGGTGGAAACTAAGGAACACAACCCCACTTACGAAACCACCCTACCCTACCTCACGAAGCCGACTACAATAGACTCTTTCCACAGAACGGGAGCGTTTGAGTTTCTCTCGCTTTTTGTTCTTCCTCTCTTTCAGCAACATATCTACGGCTACTAGGGGAAAAAAACACTCAGCTTACGGTGTGACAAGATACAACGCGTCACAATGCAATGGCCACTCCCTCGCTTAAATATACCCGCAACCTTCCCTGCGTGGAGGTATGTTGTATATGGCTCAGTGAATGCGGGTGGTACACAGAATCAACGTGGGGACGAGATACGGCGATGGCGAGACGAATCCTGCACTTCCCCTCCTTCAGCATGTGGAAGTCGCTACTACTGATGTTCGAACGAGAAGAATGAGGCACGCGTGTATGTGGTTGGGATAGTACAACGGCACAACAGGCTACCATCTATCTAGCCATGGTTGGAATATTTCCCATTCAGCATCTACATGTTTCGGATTCTGTTTTGTCCCCTTTTCTTTAATTAATTACACGTGGTGGCTATGTAATAGTTTGCACGCTATATGTGGCACTTTCCATATTTTCTGTCTCTTCTCTTTTCCTTTTCTTGTGTTTGCTTCCTTTTCCTTTCTACGTGAATATGAATGTGTACTATACTGGGTATCTTCTTTCTGTTTATACTATGTTGCTGGGGTGGCCCAATGGGGGTGAGAAAAAGAAACTTCCCAAAAAAAAAGAGATCGATTGTCAAGACGAAGATCAATGTTTTTAATGGAGTTTTAGGTCAATTTTCGAGAATGGAACAGACGTTCACTAAACGGGGTTATTTCATTAACACACCATGCCCGATCGGTAGTATGATGCAGGCTATTGTACAGCAACAGGAAGTATGTAAGAAGCGTAAGAATGATAATATAGTACATTGACATGAAAGTAATTCTAAGCGACCTTGCAAAAAATGCGCCAACCAGAGCTCAACAAGATCCAAGAGATTGTACAACATTCGACGCCTTTCGGCTGATTCCATAATGCTCCTAGTAAATCTTTCGTTTCGAGCCCAGCTTCGAAGTACTCAGCCTCACAGCAACCTTCTCCCGCTCCTCAGCTGCTTTCAACCTCAACGTAGGGTTCAAGGCCGGCAAAACCTTTGCAGCTTCTGTAATGACTGATTTCCCATCCACAGTGACTTGTCTTTCATGCGCCAGGCGGATTCGTTCCGCGCGTGTAGCCGCAAGTTGTTGTTTTCGCGTTTCGGTCATAACCCACGACTCCGGGAACGCAATCTTCGGTTTGGGCTTGTGGTGGCGAAGGTCGAGGGGAATATCGGCGAACGAATCACCCTCTTTAGCTTCCTTGAGCAGGGTACCAACAAGGTCGCCAAGGTAGCGCTTGTTTTGGGCACGAGTTGCGAATTTCTCGCAGGACATGCGAACAATATCTGTGTCTGGGTTGAATCGCGGGCCGACAATTTTGAGGAAAGTCTGGCGTTGCTTCTCGGAGAGATAAGTGGGCACAAGATCGCGGCTGCTCAACTCGACAACAACCTTGTTTTCTGCGGGGTGAGATTCGCCGAGATATGTGGTGTACCGGAAGCGGAGAATGTGGGTTTGGGGAGGGAGGGTGAAGGGTTGGGCCAGTTCTAGTTCACGACAAAAAATTAGCTTCAGGAACAGGCATCAGTTATTGATTATTCAGCGCGTACTGCTCAAGAAAGGCATATCCCAGGCAGTAATCCGGGCGTATTCTCTCATTTCGCGGTGGAACTCGAGTTCCGCATGGGCTGGGGTGGTGATTTCGTCGTCACGGACTACCTCGCCAGAATCATCGACGATGCCGAACTCATCTTCTTCGTCTTCCGTCCAAAAACCACGCGATTTTCCTCGCAGAGTTTCTTCAAAGCGCTGAGGGAACTCTCTCTCCAAATGGTTCACCTCCTTGTCAATCTCCGCAAACATCTTCGCTCGTTTTGCGGGATCGTTGTATTCCGCAACCAACTTGGCGTTGTCGACATCGAACTTCGCACGGTCCTCAGCAGACAGCATATCGTACAGCGATCGCTCCTCTTGTGTCAATTGGTCGGTGGAGTACTCTGGTGCTGCCGGCAGCTCCTCAGGACGAGGCTCTCGTGGAGGGCGTGGGATTGCGGGATCATCTGGCGGTGCAAGAACCGGTGTTGTAGAAGAAAATGAGCGGCAATGAAAAGCAATTGGGCTTCTCCTGGATAATGGCCCGGCCGAGCGGCCTAGATACCTTGCTAACGAGGCCATGGCGAGAGGAAATGATGAGATTGAGACTGGTGCTGGTGGTTCGGCGATGTTTTTTCGCGGAAGTTATAATGGGCTTGGCGACGCTAGTCTGCATTGGGGCCCTCAGACCTTCCTTCTCTCGACCAACTACACCCTCCATGCTGGCCGAGGAGAGGATCTTTGGGGCTCTTAGTTTGGATGATTTGAACTCTGCTGAGAGTACACAGTGCACACTCCTGGGGATGCACTAAATATTGCCACGATACATCCTGTGATGAGCTGTGAAGCCACATCCCCTAGGATGGCCCAAAAGCCCACTAAGCTATGCTTTGTGACAGTTGGAGCCACCGCTTCGTTCCATCTTCTGCTGGAGTCGCTGCTGGATTCGGCCTTTATGGAAGCTCTGCACCGGTATAGCTACACGCATCTTCTTATCCAGTATGGCAAGGATGGACAGTCCCTCTTCGACGAGTTCACCGCGAAGCGGCCTCTCGGCCATCCTGATCTTCATGGAATCGCGCTGGATGGCTTTGACTTCAAACAGACAGGCCTAGATTTTGAGATACGTCTCGCCAAGGCTAAACCCTCAGAAAATCGAAGCAGTGGACTTGTCATTAGCCACGCAGGTACTTATCCAACCCTTTTCCTGCGTTTGAGGTGGCAACTGATTGGTACTTAAGGGTCGGGGAGCATTCTTGCGGCGTTGCGATTTGGTGTCCCTCTTGTCGTCGTACCCAATCCAACTCTCCAAGATAACCATCAGGAAGAGCTTGCGGACGTTTTACAGGAAGAAGGCTACGCTGTGTGGAGCAGTTACAGGTATGATCACATCTGCGTGCATCTTTCAGTATAGCCCAGTCGCTGATTGTGAGCAGAGAACTGTCATCTGCACTCGAGCGCGCCGAGACTCTGCGGGCTCAGATGCTCACTTGGCCGCCGGTCCACGGTGCAAACCGCAAACGGAGTCTGGAGGGTGTGATCTCTGAGGAGATGGGATATCTGGACTGAATATCGTCTGCGCTGTTGATGACCATGAATTGGCAAGAAAGTATATTTCCTTGGAATTGGTGTTGTAGGTATGCCATGTTTATGGATTGCATTTTAGTAGATAATCTCAAACTCCAGCGAGGGGTTGCTATATGATAGCTCGGTTGTCGTTGTATATAGCGTATACGGCAAGTAGAAACTGAAGTGGCCCAAGCTTCTTTTATTTGGTTGGTTTGCAACGAACGCGCAAAGTGACATCTCCTGTTCCCCGTCAAGCGTTCCTCCAATCCACCATTGTTCTTCTCCTTCTTTACCATATTGAGCACTGGGATGCTTTAAGGCTATTTTCTCTCCCAATTTACAAGTTCCGAATCAACCTCTCCCCAGGCCGTGAGGCCGCCGCCCTCATAAACAAAGCCGTGCTCCGCCAAAACACCCCCGACTCTTTGAACCACCGAACCGAACCTCCTACGCACCCACTCCCCCGCAATGGCCGAGGGCAATCTTCACAACGTTCCTATTGTCATTGACAATGGCAGCGGTACCATCCGGGCCGGATTCGCCGGCGAAGAGGTTCCATCATGCTTCTTTCCGTCTTTTGTCGGCCGGCCAAAACACCCGCGGGTCATGGCCGGCGGTCTGGAAGGAGACGTCTTCATCGGACAGCGAGCACAAGAGTTGCGCGGCCTGCTCAAAATCAGATATCCGCTAGAGCACGGCATCGTCACAGATTGGGACGACATGGAGAAAATCTGGCACTATGTCTACGAGAATGAGCTCAAGTCGCTCCCCGAAGATCACCCCGTCCTCCTGACCGAACCACCACTCAACCCGCGCAAGAACCGCGATATCGCTGCTCAGATCATGTTCGAGACCTTTAATGTTCCAGCTTTGTATACATCTATTCAGGCGGTGCTGTCGCTCTACGCTTCCGGGCGGACAACGGGTGTGGTTTTGGATTCAGGAGATGGAGTCTCACATGCGGTTCCGGTGTTTGAGGGTTTCGCGATCCCTAACAGTATTCGGAGAATAGATGTGGCGGGACGAGATGTGACGGAACAGCTACAGCTGCTGCTACGGAAGACGGGAAATGTGCTTCATACCAGTGCGGAAAAGGAGGTGGTGCGGATGATCAAGGAGAAAGTGTGCTATGTTTCGTTGGATCCGAAGCGGGAAGAGAAGGACTGGGCGAATAATTACCATAAGTCCGATTCAAAGTTTGCGGATTACGTTCTACCAGACGGACATAAGATCAAGGTATGCTCTTTCTACCTGGGAAATAGAAGACAAGCTGACACTCTGTAGGTGGGACAAGAACGTTTCCGTGCCCCTGAGATCCTCTTCGACCCCGAACTTATCGGTCTCGAATACCCCGGTGTCCACCAGATTGTCCAAGACGCTATTATACGCACGGATCTAGACCTGCGGAAGTCGTTGTACCTCAACATTGTTCTCTCCGGTGGTTCGACACTATGTAAGAACTTTCCTGATCGATTGATGCGCGAGATCAAGCGATTGGCCGTGGAAGACATGAAGATTCGTATATCTGCACCTGCGGAGCGAAAATATACGACCTGGATTGGAGGAGGAATTCTCGCTGGATTGAGCACATTCCGAAAGGTAGAATCTTTGTTCAAAGTTACTAGGCTTTCACTGACTTATTGCAGATGTGGGTTAGCGCAGACGAGTGGCACGAAGACCCGGAAATCATTCACCGGAAGTTCGCCTAGTTGACAGCTGCGTAGTCACGATCAAACAAGCGCGTCTGGCGCTTAGCTAAGTTGTCATGCAGCATTGGATCAGCCACAACCACAAGAAACTCCTAATCTCAAGTACTCCAGCCCGAAGAACGAACCATTTTTTTGGCTTTATTTCGACCATGAATTGCGGCCGCATTGATACCCAATACCTTTCCAGATTCTCAAGGTCTTTTTAATCCTCTCGGCCTCATCAACCCCGTTACACCCGTCAATAGAAGCTTCCATGGCCACCGCTCACCATCTGCACATGCAATGCAACAATGCAACAAGCGTGCATACGACAAGTAGCCATTCTGTCCATGCATGGTGGTCTAAACTAACTGACACCTTGCCTACTGCACGTCTAGCGGGCAGATGGTGCCAGATCTTCTCAGAAAGACAACTTCCCCTTCTTATATCCATCTTTACCCTCTTGGATTTTGTGTGTAATAGCTGCAGCGTCGGAATTGATAGACCTCGTGCCTAAGAATCTACATGTAAATAATGGAATCTCACTCGGAATAGAAATAAGACCGTTGATATCTATATCGCCTTTACCCTACTTGGGTCATGGCCGAGTGGTCGTCCCAAAAGCCTCCCTTGAAGGCAGGTGTCCACGCTACGCCTTTTAATTTAAGCTCAACCTCCAATAACACATCCTCCACGACAGGTGAGCCCAGGTTAAACATCCCTCTCAACTCTCAACCCATCCACATATCATCTATCTATCACACCCCCACCCCTAAACCCTCTACACCCCACGAAGATTCTACGAAAGAACGACTTTTGGGAAACAACTCATCCCACATGGCAAAAATCGCACATATTCACATCATTAATCTCTCATTGGTATTAACTTTTATCTCGTATCTACCCGCTTCTACCGCCATGAGACTGGAGTCATATTATGTATACTACCGCCCGTGCGGAGTATACATATTGGCCAATCCACACTGAACACTGATTTGGCTTACCACGCTACGCAGGTGGACAAAAAGGGTCCGTAGCGCACTACTGTACCTAGGTAGTCACTTAGATTTATCCTGTTTCGGTATATATATGGTACACGCAGGGTGACTTAGGGCTGCAATGTCAGCAGATTGAGAAGTTCTATTTTTATACCTGGGATCAATACGATTTCAATTGGGGCGCGTGGCTCTACACACACTGTATCCGACACAATGTGAAGAAGAAGAAGAAGAAGAAGAAAGCCATGTAAATAGCATAGTATCAAAAAAATACATAAAATAAAGAAGCAAAAAATCCAGGAAGAAGAAAACAGTATTGCCCTGACATGACGTTTCCTTTCCACTCTCGTGCGCGGGAAGAATGGGGCCCTACAACGTAAGGTAGCAGCAGCACATCAACAAACCCTGATCCAGACAACTCCGAGTCCAAGTCCGGGCCATCTTTCGAGAATCACCAGGGCCCGCCCGGGCTGAGAACTGAAACACAAGTACTATCACAATATGTTTTGTAACCAGACAGAGGCGATCTCTCTCAGGGTCATAGGGTACCAAAACTTTTTGCTCTGTTTCTTTGCTTTTTCCAATGCGATTGATTGATCGTCAGGTGGCGTCATTCGAGGAAGTTTTTATAGCAAGTATTGATCCAACATCTTCAGCCGGTAAGAACATCAGGTACAACGTTTTGTTTAAGTTTAATTTATATAGAAAACATCTTCCAGTAGGTCGAGCGAGACAAGTTTGCTTGTGATACAAGAGTATGCTAACTAAGTACATTGGATGGATTGGCGACCTCAAGATGCAAGTGTTGACTCCGTCTTTGCTAGGGTATTTGTGTAAGATGCAGTGGTGTTCACCGGATAAGCCGGATGAACAGAAGCAAAAAGAAAGAGTCCAGGAATTGGGGTATCATATTTTGGTGTTGGTTTTGTAGGTAGAAAATGGGTCGAATAGAAGTTTGAGGTGTTGGTAGTAGCGAAGGATTAAAGATATAGGATGCAACGGTGGTAGGAGATGAGAGTCGACAGTGGAGAATCGAAAGACAGAATCAAGAACTTTTTCGCGGTCGTAAATCGTGTAGTCGTGAGTGTTGAAGCTAAGCAACCGCTGAAAATGCGCCAGGAAAGGGATGTCGCTGAAAGAGCCGAAGTCAAGGCAGGAACCGAGATGAAAGGAAAGAATGTTGAGTCTTCCTATGCCATGCCCTTGATCTTCTCCCAGCCCTTTTCCAGGCCACGGCGAGCCATGTCGCGCGCGCGGTCACTGGTGGAGGAGATGTTGCTCTTGGCCGAGATCTCGCTGCTGGCAGAGAACTTGCGGCTCAGAGAGCTCTCGTTGTCGTTGTCGCGGCGGATCTTGTTTCCGGCGCCACCACGGCCAACGTGGTAGACGGGGGCAGCACGGCGCATTTCACGCTCGAGTTCTTCGTCGAAGCTGAAGATGGCACGCTCGCTGCTGCTGTGAACGTTCCCGGCGCCGCCGCGGCCGGAAGTGAAGGTGGTAGGAGTGCGCGAGTCCAGGCGAGTCAGAGATGCAGGACCCGAAGCGGTGCGCGAGTCGGTGGTCTTGGTGTTCTTCAAGCTGATGATGTTGCCTGCGCCTCCGCGAGCCGTGTGCAGAGCAGGACGGCTGGTATGCGGGACGGATGGGTGAGGCTCGATGACGCGGTAGTTGATGAGCGGCATGGCGATGGTTTGGTATGGGAGCAGTGCAGATGGATGCAAAACGCTTTCGCTGAGGCGACGATGTGCGAAGATGCAGCAAGAAGACAGGTCAAGACAAATCAGTGAAAATCTTTGCGAGTGAGTCTTTGTTGTGTGTGCTGGGAAGTGAACCAAACAATGCGGCGGGGGCAGCAAGTTTTATACCTGGATGTCGACTGGGTCTGCGAGAGGCGGTTCCGGGGAAAGCATGGCCAAGGAGGGCACGCAATTCCCCTGGGCGCATGATGAGTGGCAGACTCCCTGGCCAGGCACCGTCGATGGTCACACGCAGTGCCCGCAGTGGAGTGGCTCATCATCAATGCCACCAGCAAATTTTCCATCGAAGATCCATCTGGAATCGCCTGGGGACTGACGATGCTCGACTCAAGAGGGCCGCTGTCCTCGTACGTACTGTGACCGCCGCTCCTGTCGCTCACAAAAGCAGCAGCAGGCTCAGCAGCCCATTGCAACCTGGCATGTGGTGCAACCATTGGCTGGGCAGAGCTATAGTGGGGCGCTGTGGAAAGGAAACATCGCTGCTTTAGACATCATCTGACCCGCAGCGTACCAGTCAGGGCTGTGGCCAAACGGAACCAGAAACCGGCCCTGCGCCCAATGAAAGGAGCGGTCGGCGCACATTGCCGACTGGTGGTGGTTTCATGAGGGTAATAGAAATCTCTGTTTGGCTCCTACTGAGAACAACTGACGATGATGATTTCTGGGCGTGTCCTTTATTGAACACACTACAGGCTTGGTCCGCGATCAAGGGAGGTATGTTCGTCGACTCCTGAAAGTGAACAAAGTCAATCATCTCAGTCTCCGAGAACAACTCCGAGTCCGGACTGCGTGTCCTCTGCGAACTGTATAGTTGGAGCTCTGGATTGTGGCGCTTAGTACACAACCGATTACCGCTGAGCCTGGACAATGACTCGAAGAAGAAATTTTTTTTCTCCCCGCATGATCCAGTCGAGGCCAGCATGATTGCATCATCACCAACCGTGCCTTTCGCCGGTTCAGCCGCCGAGGGGTACCTACTTAGTACATCGCCATTTGGCGCCATCTCCTGGCCAGGTGAGGGAATTTCTCAATTCTGGCTTTCGAAGTTGAAACATCCTTGCAGCCTGCAGCGGGCTGAAGACTGGAGTCACGAGTGGACAAGGCGAGGAATGTTGGCTGCTTGGCAGGAGATCACCTTTGATTTCTGGCATCTGCTCTCAAATTCTCCAAGAGATTTTCACACCGGCTTTTTCTTGGTAAGAGACCCTCAATTGATCATCATCTCCTTGTGTTTCGCAGGACACCGCGTCAAGAGTCGGTGTCCAGTTTATACACTGTAAAGCCAAAGCTGCATATATTAAGTAATGGATACAACTGAAATGGGGCCTTGGGTGGGAGCATGAGCTGCAGCAGGTTGCGCAAACAGCAGGGATAATTACCCCAGATCTGCCAGGGCTGGGCCAGCCGAATTAGGAACCCTGGACGATGCTTGCGAAACAGGAAACTTAGTCACAATTGGCCCACAGGGTGGACTTAGTGAAAATTTTTCATCTCCACCACAAACCCGAGCCGATGGCTGGCCGTCGCTGGCCGGGCACGCTGACTCGTGATGACTTGTTGCTTTCTCAGAGGTTGCTGGTTTCATGGAGCGCGTCATGAGGCCCTGACATCGTCCTCCGTTAATGATTACAACGTACGCCTTCAAGCCGCAGAGTCGCAGAGCAGATGGGTTGGCGCCTTTGGGCTGAAAACACACGCAAGGGTGAGCGAGTGCGTGGCCGAGGGAAACTTCCCCTCCCCCGGATTTTCGCCCCAGAAATTCTCCTCTCGTCACACCTGGCATGACATGACGACGCAGTCTCTCCAACTCCAACCCCAACCAATTTCCATCTCTTCTTCCGCCTCGGCTTGCCCAGTTGCCGAATTGCCATCCATCCAAGCGAATTTATCTGACTGCGGGGTCAAGGTACCGGGGCTCGTGATGAGGGGTTCTTGTGAACATCACCCCTGATCACCTCATGGCAGATTGTCGCTCCTCCGGAGAAGTCTTCAGCCACGAAGACGATATTTTTAGCCCAAGACCCATCATCCATATCCATTCTATAAGACCCATAAGGTGGCTCTGGCTTTACCAACTTCAAACAGATAGTATGGTACCGCAATCTCCCTTATATCGTCGATGTCGAGAAGGACTCGGATACGAGTATTCGCTCTGTAGAGATCGTCTACGGGTCTAGATAAGATCTTTGCTTCCGCGTCAGCTGCCGTCATACCCCGCGGCGAACGCAACAGAGTATCGGCCGGATCTTAAGAAGAAAGGCTAAAGCATGGCTCTCTTAAGTTGATAGTTAACAGCCCACACTCAGACGTGCACACGATGCGTGTACTTCTCGTTGAGGACAAGTTAGAGCTCCCTTTCCGTGGGCTTTCACGCCTCTTAAGAGCTTCTATATGAAACTCCTTCTTTTTGAGACAGAACTGATAGATATACATACAGTAAAGTCTACGCCATACTCACAACGAGGTTACTTGAGAGCTTCAACTGCGTCGTCTCCTCGTTTCCTTGGGGTTCAAATGCCCTCGCATACCTCGCCGATTAAAAAGACTCCACGTCCACATCTAATTATCATACAGGTGGGTGAATTTCCTTCAATCCTCTCCAGTCATTGCCTATGCTCTGGAAGGCAAGGTTACCGTCAGCCTGACAACGATACAACATAGGCCTCTCACCTGGGAATCCCAAACGGCCATGAGACGGCTCGCATACTCCGCACTCAAGCGCCCTTCATCTATGATGCGCTTTTACAGCTTACCCCTATAATCGGCACGATTGACCCAAGGCCCGGTGTAAATCCTTATCCCGGCAGCTACTCATTCATGGATGATTTCTTGCCCAAGCCCGTGAAAAAGAATAATATACGATGGGCCTTGATTACATGGGCCAGGAGAGACCCTTTGGTGTTAAAGGCGAAACTCTAGAAGCTCTTATGAAGACCTTTGACTCGTACATATTGATGCCTTTGTCTTTTAGCTTTATCATAATCCGATGATGTATAATTGACCAGAATAGATGCAGACAAAATTAGCGAACTGTATGTCACAATTTGACACCTTGTAGCCTGAGGCGCCGGGCTACTATTCTGCCAACAGTCACCGCCCTGTGATAGCATCGCATCGAATCTCTCCATTGCATTTGCCTCGTGCGACCTTTTTGCTACAGCCAGTCAACATTTGGGCCTGGAAATATTCGCTTCGACAATCTACGTCTAGTCCAAACTGTTATCCCTGCAAGTGATATCTCTTCGTACTCCCAACACGCGTCTGTCCGCTACAAAGGCTTGTGTGCACCCGCTGTGCTTGAAAGATTCGCTATGCCAAAATATAGGTGTTCCACTGACCCTCTAAGATAATTCTCTGCTAACCATTGAAGTACTCTTTTGTAGGTTTTGGTCTCCCCAAGCCACGTATTCTTCCAGTTGGGCTGGGTGCTCGCGCGCACGGTTCATCCGCAATTCGACAAAAACATCCTCCAAAAGCCAATGTGCTAATACTGCGTTTGCAATGTAGGCGACTACTGCGATGTCTACCTTACGCATGACTCAATGAGTGTGCGCAAGGCACACAACTCAGGACGGAACCATTTGAGGAACGTCGTTGAATACTACCAACGTATGGGAGCCGCGCCTACACCCACATCGCATTGAGTTGAGATTGCTCACTACTACAGAAATCGGACAAGAAAAGGCACAATCAGTCATCGACTCAATCACGTCCTCATACGCCGCTGAAGGACAGGCCGTTCCCAATCCCGCAATGGCTCCCCCGGGTGCTTATCCACCTTTCGGATTCCCAGGTCCGTCCCGCAACCTCTCTTTAACAGCAGCTGCGTCGCATTCACAGCGCAAAGCTAACCTTCCACCAGGCCAATTCCCCCCTCCTCCTTTCGCAATGCCTCCCGGTCCGGGCGGTGCACCTGCCATGCCACCACGTAAGTCTTCTCTTCTCTTTCCAACCAAACCACAAACCTAGCCCTCAGTCTCACTAACAACCCTTTAGCCCCCGGAGCCCGCGGTCTCCCCTTCCCTCCTCCCTTCCCTCCAACTTCTGGTGCCGGCGTCCCGGGCGGCCTTCCACCTCTTCCCAACATGCCCAATATGCCTAATCTGCCCAATATGCCAAACATGGGCCCGCCCGGCTCCGGCCCTCGCCCAGGCCAAGGCTTTCCCCCACCACCAGGCGGACTCCCATTCCCACCCCCGAACTTCCAAGGCGGCGGCGGGGCGCCAGGGTTCCCGCCTATGCCGATTCCAGGTCAGGGTTCTGCGGGTTTTAGCCCTAGTCATGGTCCGGGGTTGTCTGGTCCACCCCCCGGGCAAGGACCTGATGGGTACGGGCCTCCTGGGTCGATGGCTGGGCCGCCACCTGGGCTGGGTGAGCGGTGATATGGTACCTCTTTTCCTCCGTCATTGTTGTTTCTGTGGTTGGGCTATGTGTCTTTATCTTATTCTGGCGTATCACGGACATTTCTTTCTGTTGACTTTCATGAATTTGGGAAACATTCTTCATTGAAGCAAGGGCTTGGTGTAATATATTAGAGACCTGCCTGGGTTTTGCCTATTACAAAATTGAGTCTCTGAACATGGTTAGAACTCACTATCCGCGGAATAAGACCATCTACAACACGACTACTGGGTGAAATTGGAGGGTATGAAGAATTGATGCCGACGTCGTGTGACGCAGCGATAGCATTATGGTTTCTTCCATAGCTAGAAAAACGCAATAGCCAAGGCCGGGGCATCGGATAAACCCTGCCGAAAATATAGCACATAGTCCGCAAACCCAAGTCCTGATCTCCAGATCCAATGCTTCAGAACGCCAGATATAAATAATGAGCAAGAAATGAAAAGAAAGAGACAAGGAAAACCAGTGCGAGGTGGTGAGTGTGAGTGTGAGAGCAAAAGAGGTTTCGGGGAAAGGGGAAAGAGTGAGTCCAGTATATCACAGTATACGCAAGTGAGCAATAATGTCAGATAGAAAATAAGGCATGTTGGACGAATAAAGCGTACAAAGTACGTAAGAATCGAATGAATAAAGCACGGGTCGAGCGGTTAGTTCGTTCCCGTACTCGGCCATAACTTCATCTCTTAAGCAAAGCTGAAAAGCAATCATATATGGAAAAAACAAAACAAGCTCTTTTAGTGGTCATAACCTGCCCCCCTTTGCCATGGGCTTTGGTTGTTTTGCGTTCGGTAAGAACCCTGGAAAGGAGAAGAAGTAAAGCTTCGCGGTACCGGCGAATGTGACCGTTGAATGGTGTCCGAGCCAGGAGCACCACGGGGGCTCTGATCGCTAGGGAATAAAGGCAGAGATGGATCCACCGGAGAGTGTGGCGGTTGGTTGGCCGTTGGATTCGGGTTGGGTTCGAGATTTTGGCGGCTAACACTAGCACCATTGCCACTAGAGAAAGAGCCGTTCTCATCGTCGAAAGGGTTCGCCTTGTAAGGAGAGGTCTTCATGTCACCGCGCGCGGTGGCACCCAGAGCGTCCAACTCTGTGGTCAACTGAGTCTGTGACTTGATGAACGAACCACGGTCGTCCCTCATGGGTTGATAGCGTGTGTCGGGGTTCTTGGAGACAATGGCATAGACGGAAGCAATGAGCACCAGAATCAAGAGCACAAGTGCGGCGGCGGCGTTGATGACGAAGAAAACAACGCCCATGACACCAGTTACCAATCCAGGCTGGTTGAAAACGTTGGAGAAGAAAAGAAGGAAGATGGCATTCAGGAAGTTGACAGCGGCAATGGTGATGTTGTAAATATTAGTTTTCTTGTCCATCCAAGGCCGTAAAACGCTGACGGCGATCAAGAAGGCCGCTTCAATAATGACGTATGCAACTGTTTGGACGACAGGGGCCGGCTGGCTGAGACCGATGAACATGCCTTTGACGAAAAGGTAACCCAAGACTGGAATCACGAAGTAGTATGCGGTTGCGCGGTACTGGACGTAGAGGAAACCCCACTTGTTCAAGCACGTCGGATCGGAGTAAAGGATGTAGGCGGGGTTCTTGTGCAAAGCAATCGAGCGCTTCGCAAGACTGATGACTTTGAATGAAGCCCAGCCCAAAGCGGCCAGAAGAGATATAAGCATTATCACAGCGAGTACCACCTCGGCGGGAGAGTCAACTCGAGTGAACTCCCACAAACAAAGGATGCACATTTGAGGGAAACCGATCAGGGTCAATCGGAACAGAATACCACGGGCGACGACCCTCCATCCATTGCGGAAGTCCTGGAACTTGTCGCTCTTCATCTTTCCATGCTTGGCGAGGAGTTCACATCCAGCCTTGAAGAGCACAACAAGAAGCATCACCAACGCCACGAAAACGACGAAAAAGATGAACCCAGTTAAGAAAATATTGGTTTCTTCAATCCCGGCGACGAATCCGACACGCTCAATTCCACGGACTTCTTGGCTTTCGGAAGTGGCTCGTTCAGACTCGGTGCCATCACGTTTGGAAAATGCTTCCACGGATCTTCCAACTAGGCCGACAGCAGTGTTAATCACAGGATCAAGAGACCGTTTCCTGCGTTTGAGGACTTCGACGGAAACAGTAGATAATTCCGAAAGGAGTGTCGTGGCGGTACCACCTGTTGATCGCTGATACCACGTACAAATGTCTTGCAGAAATCCCACGCGGATAATACCCATACTCCATTGAAAGTTCTGGGTCCAGGACTGCACAATAGGCGGCATATGAATGGAAGTCATACCGATCATTGCCTGAGATTGCATAAATGAGAAGAACGAGAGAGCATTGGCAGCAACGTGAGCGGCGGTGTTCGAATGTCCAAGTCCGGAGGTGATGGCAGATGCAGTCAGACCAAGACCAGCGATGATAGCGGTGGCCCAACCAACTCCCTTTTGGTAAACAGTCTTGCCGTTCGAAAGACTAGCCTCCAAGCATGTAATACTCTCGTGGGTCTCAGTGGAATTGATATAGATACGGACAGAAGCATCAAGATCCGGGACAGTATAAGCGATACCTATAGTTCATGCTTGTTAACGTTATACTTTAGCTTGAAAACTGCTACCCATAAAGCGTACCTGGGATCTGCTCGTTGACATCATCTGGAAGTTCCAATGGAATGTCACGGACATCGATAGGGCCGGTGTTCATAGGGCATAGACCCTCCAAGTCCATATCACAAGGATTGAATGTCTGTCTCAGGGCTGTATAACCGTAGGCGTCAAGGATGATTGTGGCCTCGACAAATCCAGTAATGCCGGAGACTCCATCGAAGCCGATAACCAGGGAATTATTATTAGGTGTGTATTTGACATGGAAGTACGTAGCCGTGAAATTGGTGCTGTCTTGACAGAGGTTGAGGGCGTTGGACTCGATAAGTCGCTCAGCAGTCACAAGAGGGGCGTTGAGCAGAGTGCCCAGAAGATAGAGCAGAACCGGTAGTAGCCGCATGTTGGCGGGTCTGCGTCCAGTCACACACCAACGCTTTAATCAACGGGGACACAAGCGGATAGAAGAAGCCTTGGAGCGCAGGATCGTGGAAGGACGTAGGGTGACACTGGGAAGAAACTTGAGCTTGGCAACGCCGGATGCGGAAGGCCTTGGGACCCTGGTTGTTGCACGTCGGTGATGTGTCGATGTGGGTCGCTGGTAAAATGGGATGATGTACGAACTCCTAAAGCCTGATGATGGTGAGATATAGGATTGGTTGAGGAAAGCCGCCGTTGCGATTAGAAATTCACAACGTCATCGATCGCGCTAAGGAAACGAGAGAAAATCCGGTTGGTGAGTGTGAGCGAGTTATCGAAAGATGTCAACAGAGTGGGAGTAGGTGGTGGTAGCGAATGTCAAAGGAACAAGATTATAGAGGAACGAAAGTCGAGGGGTTGGAAAGCTGACGGAGTAGCGAACGTGGCGGCGACACACAGTATGGCCGAAGATGAGGAGGTTGGATAGATGGGCGTCTCCTAACTTAAGCCGCGACTCCTCTGTGACCTTTGAAGTTGGTCCAGAACAAGGGGAGCACGAAAAGAAAGAGAACAAAGAGGGGGAGAAAAGAAAGAAAAAAGATGACGGAGGACGGAATTCACAATCCCAGTAACGGCAGAGATGGTTCTTCAGGGGATCTCGTCTTGGTTGGAGGAGAGACGGTCGGGAATGCAGTTGAAACGCTCTGGAATGGGAAATAGGAACGGGGATGGGGCTGAGTCAGCACGGGTCTCTGAATTGAATAATGGTGGACGGTGGACTCGATGGCGCCAATCAATGGGCGCTGCAATGCAGACGACAAGAATAACCTCCTGGGGGCGAGTGTTGCCAGTTTCTATTAATGTTGTTTTTTTGAGAAAAAGAAGACAGTGAACATCAAATAGCGGGCGCTGTCACGCTGCAGCAAGGTTGACTGCAACTTTGCGGCCGTCGACGGAAGGGGGGGCAAATTATCCAAGAGTCTTGTCTTCTTGTCGCCTTTCTCAGCGTCTTGACCTTCTTCTCAGGTTTTCAAGTCGTCGAAATGGCAGTCGCCAATGATCACGAATGGTGCACGCGCGGCCTCAGGGGATTTTGGATCTGGCCTTCGAGGCCCCCCAATTGCGGATGATTCTCAGACGCTTAATCCACTGGGTCAGCCTATGATTTGTTCCCACTGATAGTCGGCGCAGATTTCCTTTAAAAACTCGCATAATTAACGTCCAGCCGATTGCGACAAGCGGCCAGGCGGATGATGCTATCAATCTGGTGCTCTTTCGTTGGCGCCCAAAAATCTTCTCTCAGATCTCCTGCCAAGTTTCACTATCCATGGCTCTCTGAGTGCCTCTATCCCATGGTTATTGTTCTGCCTATTTTTCGCGCAAATGTCGATGCCATGTCTCAAATTGCTATTAATAGGCTAATGCTTCTGGGACTGAATCCCTGTGGCGGAAAACGTGTTTTGGCTCTCGATCGCCCGACAGAGGTGTTCTAAGGCTGACCAGTTCCTGTACAACGTAGTCTCACAAGCGACCTGAATGAGCAGGCTCGCAGAACCAATTGACCACTTGAAATCTCAACAGAAATGCAATCAAAGATGCTCTTCTCCCCTTTCTGCCGTTGGCTTAGCGCCCAGTCTCTTGTGAGGTGATTTTTTTGCGCCAACTTGCACAGCCCCCTCCTGAATAAACTCTGAAGTCCGTACGAGTACGGAGTACGACGGAAAGCACCGCTCTTGGTCAGCATGACATCCACAATTGCATTTCCTCACGATTTGATATCTTAAAAGAGCGGCAAGCGAGCTTCTCGAAAAGCGCCACTGTTGACCCCTCCGAATCCCTGTCTCAGACGGATGATCTGATTTCAATGATCTGTGAGTGGCATTATTATCAACAATGACTGGCGCCCCATGCCCAATCATATGCCCTTTACCGCACGTGGAAGTGACAGCTGATGCTGGGTCTGGCCGAGGGCGTGCATCTGACACCTCAAAGTTAACTTCAGTTCGCATTGAATTGAGATCGTCGAGGCCGTCCAAAGTTGTCTCAGGTCTGCGAACATAGCCTCTTGTTTCGAATAGCAGATCACCATAGATGCAGGAGTGGAAGCCCAGATTCAACAAGCCCTAGAACCGAGTCGTCAGGCTTCAGCGCAGCATCTTTAAGATTCTCATAGATGAGTTTCAAGGTAATTAATTGTTCTTCTTCACTTCCCGAGGTTCCAACAGCCGCCACACACGATTCAAAGGTCCAAACAGCCTCGATTTTAGAAGGCTTGTACATATCTTAGCGGCCAAGTATCCATTTGTTCCTCTTTCGACCATCTTCAGCATCGCGGCCATCCGATTCCTTGGACGTTTGCTCTTTGTACCCCGGCATATTAATGAATAGACCCACTGCCTCAGAAACCCTGATTTCCAGTCAAGTCTCATCCCAAGTCTTCGGTGAATAAATCCGGGATATACTCTGCTTTCTGACCCAATTCACTTTTAAACTACTCCAACATACCTTCATCGTACGGAGTACAACGTACTTTCGACGCTTCAACTCAGTTGCTTCGTCAGAAAGCTTCGGTTTCCATGCTTTCACCCTATCATGTCATCATTATCATGCTCTGACACAGCACCGGTGTGGTGGGACTTGCCAGTGGAACTTGCGGCAGGAAGATTTGGATCTACATACAAGAAGTGCTGCAGATCCAGCTTCTTGCAACCTAAGTAAGGCCACGGATTTCGTGGGACTGTGGAGGAACGACTTTCAAGTTTTAACTTTCGTCCTCTAACGCTCATCCTGTCAAGGCGTCTTGCAACGTAATCCCATTCCGAGGTTCGAACCCTCGATCGCCGATGCCTTAACATTAAGAGCTATGATCGTCAACACGTCAACCATACATAAGAATATGAGGTCAGCATTGACGTGTTCGTTGGTAGATTGATATTCAACCAACACGAAATCACTCGTCTTCTACAGAGACTCCCTTATCCGGTTGCTCTGGTTCCCAGGGCAAGGAGAGCGAATCCCTGTTCAAGGTTGGTTTAGAGGCTCAACTCTGTGATCTTGCCAGTCCCCACTTCTATCATAGTGCCACATTACGTCGTACACTTGTGATCTATAGTTGTACAACGTACACCGAGTCACCCACAGAGCTCTGATAGCTATAAGTCTAAAAGGACCAGGGAAAAGGAAGAGAAGGCCCGAGCTAGAGAACCTAGGGCCTCTCCCCGAGGTCGCAAGCCTGGTGATGACCCAACTTCCGTATCCGGGCGATACATGACAACTTATAGGCTCTATATGAATGAGTATGTTCAAAGGTTTCTGTTCTAATTATTCAGGTGATTATCATAAAATTGGATTATAAATATCGCCTAAGCCATATTTTCCCCGCAAATATAAAACCCTTCTTCTCATGGGTGCTTAGGTCATCGATCATGATAGTACGTGGGTTGATTTCAATTTAATGCCTCAGGCATGAAAGTGTGCCCCTATCTTATCACCACGTGATGCGGAGTCGGACAAAAAACTAGCGTCTTGGACAAAAAAAAATTCAAGTTCCCACAGGCCCAACCATCTCCAATTATCCATCACCCACGTTCTAGAAACGGCTCTCAACATTCGACAGGCAAGATGCCGGCCGCCGTTGACACCGCGAAATCAATCTCGAAGAAGCGCAAGAGAAAGCACGGTGGAAACTCCCGCGAAGCGACCGAGAACGGCGAGGTCTCCTCACCAAAGCCAGCCGCTAAAAGCGAAGCCGTGACCAAGACAACGAAGAAAAAGGATTTTAATCTGGCTGAAAAGGTTGTTAAAGAGGAGGCACAGAAGAAGCGGAAGGTGAGCCACTCGCCTAGCGACGAGGGAAGTGGTGATGAAGAGGAGGAGGAGGAGGAACCCACAGCTACCCCCGAGGAGAAGGACGACGATGATGATGTTGAAGAGGTAGAGGACAAAGTATCAGAGCTTCCTGCCATGGACGCGGTTAGCTTGCCGCAGCCAGACGGTGGTCCAAAGAAGTTTACGGAGCTGAATCTATCCGAGAAGACGCTTCAGGGTATTAAGGAGATGGGATTCGAGACTATGACTGAAATTCAGCAACGGACGATTCCTCCACTCCTTGCCGGCCGTGATGTTCTTGGTGCTGCGAAGACCGGATCGGGAAAGACGTTGGCGTTTTTGATTCCCGCCATTGAGATGCTTAGTGCTCTGCGCTTCAAGCCTAGAAATGGTATGGCTGTGGCCGTTCCGGTGCTATCAAGGTCTCCTACTAAGCTAAATCTTCTATAGGTACTGGTGTCCTTGTAGTGTCTCCTACGCGCGAACTAGCCCTTCAGATATTTGGCGTGGCTAGGGAACTCCTCACAGCGCACAGCCAGACATACGGTATTGTCATTGGAGGCGCAAACCGACGAGCAGAAGCCGAGAAGCTTGCAAAGGGCGTCAACCTTCTCATTGCCACTCCTGGTCGTTTGCTCGATCACCTCCAGAATACCCCCGGCTTTGTTTTCAAGAATTTGAAGACTCTTGTTATCGACGAGGCGGATAGAATCCTGGAAGTCGGTTTCGAGGACGAAATGCGCCAGATTGTGAAAATCCTACCCTCCGAAGAGAGACAAACCATGTTGTTCTCTGCCACCCAGACCACCAAGGTTGAGGATCTGGCTCGGATATCGCTCCGGCCAGGACCCCTGTATATCAACGTGGACCATAGGAAAGAGCACAGCACAGTTTCTGGCTTAGAGCAGGGCTATGTTATCTGTGAGGCTGACAAGCGATTCTTGTTGCTCTTCTCTTTCTTGAAGCGCAACCTCAAGAAGAAGATCATCGTGTTCTTCTCCAGCTGCAATTGTGTGAAGTATCACGCTGAACTGCTCAACTATATCGACCTGCCAGTTCTAGACCTCCATGGAAAGCAGAAACAACAGAAGCGGACAAACACTTTCTTCGAATTCTGCAATGCTAAGCAAGGAGTCTTGATCTGTACAGATGTTGCCGCACGAGGCTTGGATGTACGTCTCTCCATTTCCATGAAATTCATAACTGATCTGACATGTTTCAAGATTCCTGCCGTCGATTGGATTATTCAGTTTGACCCGCCGGATGACACCCGAGACTACATTCACCGTGTTGGACGTACCGCGCGTGGTGCCGACGGCAAGGGCCGTAGTCTGATGTTCTTACAGCCGTCCGAAGTCGGGTTTCTGAAGTATTTGAAAGAAGCCCGCGTACCGGTCGTGGAATTCGACTTCCCAGCCAAAAAGATTGTCAATGTACAATCCCAGCTCGAGAAGTTGATTAGCCAGAACTATTACTTGAACAAGGTAAGCTTGACCTCGATTTTGGCGGATTCAAGCACCGCTAATGAATGTCACTCCACAGTCTGCGAAAGACGGCTATCGCTCCTACCTCCAAGCTTACGCCTCTCACTCCTTGCGCTCCGTCTTTGATGTCCACAAAATTGACCTTGTCAAGGTGGCCAGAAGTTTCGGTTTCACAGCGCCACCGCGCATCGACATTCAGCTTGGCTCCAGCCTAAGCCGAGACAAGAAGCAGCAGCAACAAGGTCGACGCAATTACGGTAGCCAACCGAAGGGGCTGAAGTTTAAAAGAAAGCATGAGGATGATTAACTAATTCTGCACAAAAAGGGACGAGCACACATCTTTTTACCAGGTTTGCGCATAGGGTCTGGAGTTCACTATGCTTGAGTTTTAGTTTTCGTGGTTCTACTTTATACATTGCCGAGATATCAACCTACGTTCAAAAGTTTGAAGCTTAATCATGATCTAGTACTCCAGACCGTATCGGTGGCTCTTATGCTACCGTTGCTGCATCTATATATTTAAACCAGTAGACGTCCGATGGGGCATTTTAAAAGGGTTAAGATCTGCGCTTCCAACGACTATACTTGTTCCATTGGGTTCTCATAACCGGTGGCATTACTTTCGCAGCCCCTACGGCGGGAAGGAATGAGCAGTATAGTCGCTAGGACTGCTGGTAGTTCCTTCCCGTCATACAGTATACCTCACGGCCATGCAAGGAAAGAGCAACCGAGTGCCCACGCCTCTCCTAGTATGTATCAAATTACGGGAAAGCGCGACCACAGGCTCTTTCCCTATCTGTCGCCTTTCACAGCCCAACCTCTAGCCTCAATGCACCACCTGGAATCTCCACGACTAGGGCTCTGCCTAGGTACGTTCATCATCTGTGGGCCCATCGAGCCACCGGGCAAGTACCTGTCCACCCACGGTCGTCGAGCATGTGCCACTGTTTCTGGGCGACCGTTCAAGGTTGGCGCCTACTTCCTTTAGCGCTGTTCTTTGTTGGTGGTCGAGTTCATCGGATACGTTTGCTTGAACGTGCCTTGCAAGTCGGGGGGAGACTCGAGACTCAAGAGGAGAGCGCGCGTCGCGACCGAGGTGGGCCGTCTCTTTATGCATGGCAAACTTGTGGCGATGCGCCGGCCGGGGACATGCGCGCCTTTTACGCAAATCGTCGAGAATGTACTTCGGTTTGTTATGTGGTAGTGCGGAGCGGGCGGTCATATACCTCAATGGATGGCACCATCACGAGACCGAGGCCACAATCACGCACGGCCTACAGCAATAATATCCAAGTACTTTTTCAGGTCGCAAAGCCCGAAGGTCTCTTCGCCGTGGCCTTCGAGTTGGACGAGCATGAGAATGATAAGTTTGCAGCATGGCTTCCACCTCGGGTTTGTCAACCTCAAAATCGTGATGAGAAACCCTTTTCTTCTTGGCTTAGGCTGGGGCCACGGAGCGGCTCATTTATCAACAACTGGAGACATGGTTAAGAGGTACTAAGCTTACGTGGGTCGGTTCCATGGATCGCAGGCGGATTGACCATGTGAAGTTCCATGGCATCCTCACACGAGACAAGAACCGGTGGCTGGTGAAGGTGGTGGCTGGAGTTGCTGGACACGGTTTGAGTTTTTCTCTCTCTCACAGTCTCTTCCCGGCGGGGGCCCAAAGAGAGTGAGTTGCATTCTCGTGTGTGATATCTCGGCAGCAGCAGCCAGAAATATCCCTGCCAATCACCAGCTCCAAGCAGGACAAAGTCGACGTTGGAGGATGTGATGTGATGGATGAGTTGGCAACAGGATCGCCAATGGATGGTCGTCCGGGAGACCCGCGGTGAACCGACTACCACCGATCCAGTTTAGCAACTGCTTTCCAGTGCCCTGCCATGGCACACACTGTACGGAACATTACTGATGTACATGTACGACTTGACCGTCTTGACCGATTCGCTTGAAGGTTTCATGGACGGAGCAGAATTTCGTCGTGTTTCACTGTTTTGCGGGAGTCGGGTCACATATAATGGAAGCTGCACTTCTTCCCTCTGCGCGAGGAGTCGTATAGTTCGAAGAAACTCTCAGGCTCCTTACAGTGCCATTGACGATGGATTCAGAAAATGGCCGGGATTTGGAGCGCTGTTGCTCGGTAGCAACCCTCGATTGGGAGAGATGGACATTGAGAAGACCACTCCCAAGAACAGGAGAAGCAAGTGCTGATGATGGCAATGACACCCGAAACTACATTTGCTCCAGACGATCCAGAGAAGACAGCGATGCTTTTGATCCACGTCTGAAGCATGGCTGCTCGCCTTGCTTGTGATAATCTCCAATTGAGCTGGAATATTCCAAGAATCAAACAACCTTGATGATAAGGGGTAGCCCATGGGTGTCAATTTAGCATGCTCGTACATATCGCAGTGTTCAAACGGTAAACATCCGCTCGCTGAAATACAGAGACGGAGTATAGCAGGCTGGATCCCGATTCCAACGAAGACTGCGTTTGCCCGCTGTAAGGACAAAACCCAGAAAAGTGCTGAAATTTCCGATCAATCAGAGTTGGAGTTCTGCTCGATATTGATTATCGCCATTTGCCAGCCCAGCGCATCGGTCGAACGACTTTTTGCGCCTCCCAGCCTTCTCTTTTTCTCGCCCGCCCAGATCCTTCTTCTCTTCGCTTCGTCTTCATCGTTCTTCGCTTTACTCGCTGTTCAATTCGTTTCCAATTTCTATTTCTATTTTCTTCCCCTGGTGGTTGTGCTTCAGGCCCCTTTTCGCCCCTGTCCAGCGACTTTATCTTGCGTGGATGCTGTTGGGATTATGAGCGGCTGAACTCTCCTTCCATCGTCCAGGAAGCCTCCATTCACCTCCTCCCTCACTCCTCCAACTCCCATCCGATCAGCTGCGTCTTGCTCCCTTTTCTGGCTCCTGCTTTATTCCGTCCTACTCTCTTCCTCATTGACCTTCCTGCGCTGGTACGCTTGACTTTCCTTTTCTTCCTCACACCTGGCGGCCTCTCAGCCTCACATTCCTTACCTCCCCACACCCCGCCTCTAAGGCTCTACCGCTCTCCCCATTCCTCTCAGCCTGACCAACCCCTCGCCCCGAAGACTGCACGTCGATTCAATCCGATCTGTAGTAACAACACTTCATCTGTTAGCATCGGGGCTCAGGTCACCCCTCCACACCCTCCCTTGTCCCTATCCCAGTCCTAATCTCTACCCGCTGCCCTTCCTTCAAACCCCCAAGCCTACCCTCTCACTTTGGGGCGGAGAGAGAAAAGAAGTGTTTTATTTTCCGAAAAGGACAAGGAAAAGCCAGCAGACTATGGGCTGCTTGGCTGCTTGAAAGGACCTATACAAGAGATACCTCTCCCACTTTCTGCTCCGTCATGGGAGTCAGCACCCGAAGGCCGATCCTGCCAGCCCCCACAGAATCCATAGTCGACACCGTTGGCAGCAGCGTTACTGGCACTGACTTGGGAACTGACATATCTCGCCGCACAGACAAGACATCGTACTCGATTCCCGACGACGGGAGTCCCGTCACAATTCCCACCCGACGGAAACACCGCTCCCGCGGGGAGGATTCCAAACTGTCCCGCTCAGGGCACCACTCCCAGACCTCCCTGCTCATCGAGTACTTCGAGGGCGGGAAGGGAGGGTCTGGCGCTATAGTTTCGCGCCCTAGTGTTCGGGTCAGGGTTACCCCGTCATCGGGGAAGAAGTCCAAAGAGCCGAGTGTTCACATCACCGACTCGAGCGGGAACCGGAGACCGTCGTACTCACGCCGCATTTCTTTCGGCTCCCCGTCAAAACAGAAATCAGGTGGCGAGGCTGCTGGCGATGACCTAAGTTATTCCTCTTCCGCAGATGAAAATCAACATCCCGGACCGGTAGAGATCGAACTACTGAACCGCGAGCAGGGCAGTGAGTTGTCTGCTGTATCTCGCGACCGTCGGTACCTGCCAACTTCGGAGGTCTCGTCTATGCCTGCGGATAGCATGCTTGACGCTCCATCATCCGGCCCACGACGCAAACGCAGCCAAAGTCTAGAGAGGGAGATCGAAGAGCCTGATCAGAAAGATTTCCTCAAAACACCAAGCCGACAGAGGAGTCGTAGTCTGAGTACGGAGAGAATCGCCCAACGCGCCGCTGAGAAAGTCAGTAACTACTCTCGTGAGGCCTCAAGCAAACGCCGGTCGGAAAAGAACAGAGGAATCGACTACCAGGAAGTAGACATCAAATCTCCCCGCCGCCGAGGCTATACGAAAGACGACGACATGGTCAGTCCGGAGTCCAGTCTGCTTAGCGCGTCGGCTGTTTCGTCACACCGTCGCTCTGGCGACCAGTATTCCTTCCGCTCCAACACTTCCAAATCTTCCTTGAACAACCCGAAACTTCTCGAGACTGTGGAAGATGCTATTCGAAGGCTGATTCTGCCAGAACTCAAGGAGCTCAAAAAGGATCAAAAAGTGATTTCCAACACATCAAAGTTTGAGCGCGACTTGAACACTCCGTACTCTTCAACAAGCTCCCCATCCGGCGAAGGACTAGTACGGCGGCTTTCGAAACATGCCAGTGCACCAAATGTCCGGAAGCCTAAGGTTGTTCTCAACAAAGACAGCCAAGATGAAGGGATCCTTCTTGCTGGTGACTCGGTTTCGTCCCAAAAGGAGCGTAGGGCTAGCCGAGACAGCGAGATGACCTCGGAGACGGGCTATTTCAAAGGTCTCCGACCGGAGCTCACTGAGCAAGACAAAGTTCGTCGCCAAAGAAGCAAAGGGCTACGAGACGCCGAAAAAGCTGCCATTGTCGGTAGCCGCTTGACCGCTGCCAACCTCCATCATCATGAGTCAAATTCGAGTTTGGATAAGTACGAGGGCCGCCGAGATAGCGAACCTAGAGGTATCAACGAGACGGAACTGGTGTTCAAGAAGCACAATGTGGCTCCCATGCCCCTTCGAAGCGCCATCGAATCCGATCTAATGACCAGAGATTCGATTCTCTCAGACCAAACACTCGAACCCGAAACTCTGGTCGAAGATGTGATGCGATCATCCCCTGCCCACACACCAGTTCGCAGTCCCCTCAGTTCACGTCATGACCTAGGACTAAAACACAGTAACATGTCCAGCCACAACTTGTCTATCCACAGCGCCTCTGATCGGGATTGGACTCATTCGCCTTCCGGCGAAGCAGCAGCTGGCGCTATCGCAGCAGCGGCAGCAGCCAACCTGTTGGATTCCCCCTCTGCTCATCGCGATCTTGATTATGGTGACCATCTTAGCGCCAGGCGCGCCCTTAGTCCCATTCAGAGCGTGGCCAGCAACCAGAGCGAGTCCCACGTTAGGCAAGGCTCCACTCAGCACGTTCCGCAAGAGTTCTCTGGGGATGAAAAGGACATGGAGCCTCGTCTCTCGATCGAATCGCTCTCTTCGGCCCCTAGCACGAGTCTTGCAAGATCAAAGCGGCCGGAAGGAATCAGCGCTGAAAGCCAGGACGAAATTCTTCGAAACCAGCAAACAGCCGGCCCGGAGCTTGGCTACGAGGGCTCATCTATCCTGTCTCCACAGACAGCAGGAGATAAACACTGGGTAGAGGAGTCAGAAGAGGAGGAGGAACCCTATCGGTACTCCGTGGCGGAAACCCTCAGTACCGAAGCCAAACATATGACCAACTACACCGATGACAGTGAGATTGACTTTGTCGAAAAGGCAAACCAAGGTCGTCCGGTTGCGGAGGGCATTGGTATCAATCCTCGATTTGTCCATCCGTTAGCCGTTGAGTCAGCTGTGGCTTCAGTCCTTGATCCGTCAATTTTGGACACGAAGTCAAATCAGTCCGGCGGAAGTTATTCGCATTCTACCAACACGTTTGTACAGCATGAAGGTGGCAGTACAAGGTCTTTGGGACAACCAAACGAACCAGCTCAAACGTATGGGCGAGGCAGTCCCTTAAAGCAACGCCAAAATGCCTCGAGTCCCGATGCTACCTCCTTTCCCAGGCGTATGGGAGTCACATCTCCACCACAGAGCGTCACGCAGTCTTTAGACGATCTTACCGACCCCGTTCAAATGCTTGCTGGCAAGCACCGTGAGGGTGAAAGTCCTGCTCTTCGTGAGCGCGAATTGAGCCCAGAAACCGAGTCAGAAATCAATACGAACCCGTCTATCATTCAAGGTCCGATCGGAGGCGTTGCCCCTGATACTGCCTGGCCTTATAACCCCTCATCAGCGAAGGGTCAGTCCCCTCTCTTTGACAATGCCGCTGCTGCCGCTGCCACCGGTGCAGGTCTCGGCCTGGCTGATGGACAATCGGGGTATGACCATGATTACTACCCGGAAGATGAGTACAACGCTGGCACATATGACGACCAGCAATACGCAGACGAACATCTGTACAGCACGCCACCAGGCGCCAAAGACGAAGGCTACGTGTCGGCAGCTAATCCACTCTCTCCAAGTCCCCAGCAAGCTAGCAAGGGTTTCGGGGGCATTGACGCCAATGGGCTTGGTCTGTTCGATAGCCCAACCGGAGGTGAGGATGATCTCGGTCCATCGCATCAACGACACTTTAGCGGTTACTCCCATGGGGTCGGGTCTCCTCTCTATGACAGTGCAACAGGACGAGGTATTGAGCGAATCCAGTCCAAAGATATCGTCGCACTCATGGATCATGTGAGTTTCATGTACAAAAAAATCTTGAAAACATTTACTGACAGATTACAGCTTACCGTTCGAGACGCTCAGCGAAATGCACGAGACACAGAGATCCTGGTGACTCTTGTTCGAAGCGCTGCTGAAATGCGCAACTCTTTCGAGGAGATGAAGAAGTTCATCGCCCAGCAGGACGGCATGCTACTGGAGGCCAACGACCGACAGCACGAGCGAACTTATAAAGCTATAGGTGGCCCTCGCCCGCTACCCGTAAGTGGCAGTAGGAGCACTCGGCAGGCTTCCCTGGACGATACCGAAGATTTGCCTGCGAAGCGAAAGAACCTGTTCAAGCGTGCGCTCAAAGGGCTGAGTCTCAAATCCTCCAACGACTTGACCAGAATCGAGGAAATGCTTGAACAGCTTCTGGATGAAATGGAGGCTCTGCGTGGCAGTCAGAATGATGTGCGTCGTAGTGGCAACCGAGGCCCAGCTAGCATCGATCTTGATGGCTATGAGCCTGAGGGCATTGCCAGCACTTCTTCTCCTGGGGATCATTCCGGTTATCTTTCTGGTTCCTCCCGACCGGTTCCCGAAACGCGAGCGACTGGGCAACGGAGAGATGTCGACACGCGTGTCAGCACAGTTCACGAAGCTGATGAGGATGAGGAAATTGACGAACGGGGAGAATTCCTGAGCCCGCAGCTGCCATTACAGGAAACTGCAGACACACAACAGGCGAGAGCCGGATCCGTACCCCTTTCGACACCCCCACGAAATGCGGCTGCATCGGCCGCCCTCAGCCATAGCAACGAGACCACCCCGAAGACGAACGACAAGTCACGGAAGCACAAATCCAGCAGCTCGTCATTCTTTCCCAAGATTTCTCGTTGGTCAAAGACCACAGCGTCTTCCATGGGTGACAATATCCGCAACAGCATGCAACCCGGTCGCAAGGAGCGTGTGTCGTTTGACACGTCGCGTTCCGGATCCGATCTCGGAAATGCCGCCTATAAGACGAATGATTACTATGATTCCCAGGGAGACGACAGGATCCGCTCGAATTTGACCCTCGATGAGAGACTTCAGCAGCAGGAGAATAGGCCTGCTTCTCCATTGGTTCCATCTCAGGTCTCCGAAGCCCCTAAGTACCGGGCCCATCGGGACAGTCTCGACATGCAGCATCCTCAGCCTCGCCAGGGTCCTACTGGGCGCTACCAGTCTCAGTTGGAGTCGCAGGCACAAATATACGGGGCACCTGCCAATCACTCAGAACAATGGGGTTCAAACCCTAGCTTCTCTGCTCTCAATGGCAACCGAAGATTCAGCGGTGGAAGCCGTCTCTCTCCGATCTCTGATGCAGGCTACTCAGAGTCCAGTTCGCGAACTGGGCGACAGGGACCCCCAAGGCCACCGAAGATTAAGGACGACGGACCGTTGTTTCCAGAAAGGCCACCAAAGAGCAAGGAGGAAGAACAGTCTTATTCGGACCGTGTTGCTTCACGGGTAAGTTCCAAGTATTGCAATATTTATAACCCATTGCTAACTCGTTGCCATACAGAGCTCTGCCATGCAATCTCCACGCAGCACCCCGCCTCCTCGAAAGCCTACTGGACCCCGTCCTTTGAACTCTGGCAGTCAGTACAATAGCCCTAGCAGGCGACGGAAGAACTACCGGGACAGCCCGGAACAAGTTGACGATGAGCACGACTACTAATAAGCGAGTTTGACACTCGTTGAATTTCTCTTTAATATCACGACTTGATGAGCAGCACTATTTCTCTTGGTTCCATTCCACGTTCATGGCCTTGGCGTCTTGCATATTTGCCAAACCCACGTTTCTTCACATACATTTGTCCATGAAGCGGCGGAACGAGGATGTAAAACTTTTTTCGCCTTTTCCACAATCATGTACCTAGCGATTCCCTTCTCTCTGCATATCTCTGTTTTCAACCATGTGTGAGATGGCAAAAGCACGGCTCGTACAAAGGATTTACTAGTATTTAGACCTCGAACAATCTCACGAGTCCTTCAACCTCCACTTTGATCACCTCTTTCATCTGATGCGGGGTAAGTCGGATCGTATCCATTTTCCTGGGGTGTTCCCGTGTCGGACGTTAACTACCTTCATAAACCATCGTCACCCGAGCTGTCAAATATCCATATCGCCACCAGGGTTCTCAGAATAATGACACACCCTCTGGACCTCGCCATCTGCTCAACCTGCGGTACCCAATTTCCGTCTCCCTCCAACCCCGCTTCCTGCAAGATCTGCGACGACCCACGACAATACGTTCCCCCAACAGGGTCAGTACCTCATCCATGATCCATCAGCCCCATCTATCTAAGCCTTAGCGACCCCGAAAATAAAAGATATCAAAAGAAGCAAAGAGGGAGAAAACTAACAACCCCGACAGTCAATCCTGGACCACACTACGCACACTCCGCGACTCGCAAGACCCTCCATGCACCAACGTCTTCACTCCCGACCCGATCCACAAAGATGCTCTGATCTCCATCCACACAGAGCCGAAGCAGGCGATCGGGCAAAGGGCGTATCTGTGTCGGACGAACCTAGGGCGGCCTTCGGGTTCGGGGACGTTTAATCTCCTGTGGGACTGTATCACGTACATCGACGACGAGACGATTGCCCGGATCAAAGAACTCGGTGGAATCGATGCGATCGTGATCTCGCATCCGCACTACTATACCACGCATCTGCTCTGGGCTGAAATATTTGATTGCCCTGTCTATTTGTCGGCTGAGGATGAGGAATGGGTGGTTGTCCGTGGGGAGAAGCAGGTGCTCTTTACAGAAGGGGAGTTGTGCTTTTCTGGGGCAAAGGCTTGGGGTAATAAGACAGTAGGGAGCGAGAAGAAGGAGGGAGAGGCTGAGCTGGTGGTGATCAAGACGGGCGGGCACTTCCCAGGGAGTACAGTGCTTTGGTGGAAGGGGTTGAGAACGTTGTTGATTGCGGATACGATTGCGGTTGTGCCCAGTGCGAGGTACTGGGTCGATAGGCTGCCGGGGACGGCATCGTTTACCTTCATGTGGTCGTATCCGAATATGGTATGTTGGATGACCTCTCATATTCTGCTTTGAGCTGACAATAGTAGATTCCACTGTCTGCTGATGATGTGCATGTTATCTGGAACGCGATGAAGCATACTGATTTTGAGATAACTCGAGGAGCGTTTACCGGAATGGACACGGATACCGACAGCAAGAAGCGCTTTTTGGATAGTGCCAAGATCTTTGTCAAGGCTATGGGGTATCTTGATCACGCAATTCATCAGGAAGAATGTCTTTGATACAGCAGGCTATGGATTGTGGTTTACAGGATGAAGCCATTGAATAATCATGCCTCCACGAGACTGGTAATGATGGCACAGCGCAGACGAGACAAGATTGGTTACAGGTCAGAAAATGGTCGCACCGAGGTCCTCACTGAAGGAATGCGTGAATGATGTTTTGCCGTTGCCAGGGAACTATACTCCAGTCCTTCACTAATCGGGAACTCGCCTGGAAAACTATCCGCAGATTTCAGATGACGATGCTCGTTGATATGCTCATTGGGATGTTCGCTGATCTCGAGCGCTGAGCGGTCAATGCGAGAACTCTCTGCGACCAAGGAATCAATCGACCAGGGCTGGCTGACGAAGCTGAACTGCGGTTCCTTCTCTGAGACGATCTTTTTGTACTGAGCAGCCGAAACTACCTTGCACTGTCGGGGACCAGATGAAACCGACTGAACATTGCTCACGGAGAGGCTCCTTCCTATCGACGAGTAGATCGAGTCGCTAACGCGCGCTGGACGTGGTGAAGAAAGCTCGGGGGACTCTTTCCCATTGTCAGCACCGGTTCCCCCTCCCAACCTGCTGTCCACATTCCCATCTACTACCCCCGCCGCGCCTGCGTCTTGACCAAACAGACCACCACGCTTAGGCCTGGCCGTAGAAGAACTGGGTGAGACACGTAAATATCTCTCGTCGTCCTGTGAGATCTGTTTCGTAGGTGTGTGCTCCTCTAGTATTTCAGACGGGCTGAGGTTCGACTGGCCGAGAGCTCGCGGTGTAAGACTCTCCGCGATTTTCTCAAATTCATCCTTGGTCATAGAATTAACGATGTATGCAATTCGCTGCTCTCTACGGTCAATAGCACGGCGAAGACTCGGGTTTGGTCCTGAGTTGGATCTGCCGATTCGCAGGATGACCGTCGTGGTCTGTAGAAGCTTGAGTTCAACGACAGCTTTCATAAGGGAGAGGGTGTTTCCAAAATGGACGTTACGACTGATTGGATCGTGATCGTCTTCGCCATGTCGGAGGTCGGGGTCATGCTCAGAGACCAGGTCCAGGCTTGGATGGGAGTAGTCGGTCATAGTGGCCGAAGTGAAGATGAGCTATAAGCCATGAGGGTGTTCAAGTTCATCCTGGAAAGTGAATGAAAAGAAAAAAACAAGAGGAAACTACTAGTACTAGCAGCGGATGGTAATGGCGTCATGTTTGGTGAGGAAGGAGCCACTGGCCCGATTGTATAGTTGCTGAGATATGTAGCAGGTGCCGCCGCATGTCTCCGACTTATCTCCGCTCCTAGGCATCCCATCTTCCATCTCCCCACCTCCACCCGTAATTCTTCTCTCTTGCCTCCCTTTAGATTCAAAGCAGCTCTACACGTAGATTTAGCTCTCGTTGTACAAGCTGGCTTCTAGGGCGCCCTTCAGTGCGTCCCCACGCATCATGGCCTCCCTCCAAGACTACACCTTTCGCCAGCGCCGTTTCGCGCCTCTCAGCCAGAGCAATCGTGTATCATCCGATGCGCCTCAATTGAAGGGCATTGTTTTTGACGTTGATGGAACATTATGGTGCGCTCTTCGGCATTCCATCATAAGTCCATCTTCATTAACTTCTGTTAGTCTTCCGCAAAATTACATGTTTGGTGAGATGCGGTACGCCCACATTCCCAACCAAATAATCGAAAATATTCGCTGAACCCAAACAGCGCAGCACTGGGGATCAGTAAATCAGTCGACATTCTGCACCACATCCGTAGACTCCCTACAGCCGAGGACCAGCTCGAGGCCAGCAACAAAATCAAGGCCATTGAGCGCGAGGCGATGCAGCACCAGGAGCCGCAACCGGGACTGGTAGAACTAATGGAGTATCTGCAGGAGAGAGGGATCAAGAGGGCGTTATGTACAAGGAATTTCGAGTATGCTATTCATTTCTTCCTGTTTGCGGAAGCTGGAAATAGAATGATTCAATGCGGCGGCTGATGGTTTAGAACGCCTGTTACGAATCTCCTCCAGAACCATCTTCCCACTCATGTCTTTATGCCTATCATCACCAGGGAGACCCCAGGCTTGCTGCCAAAGCCTGATCCAGCAGGTATCTTGCATATCGCCAATGAATGGGGCCTTGAAAATCGGGGTAACAACCTAATCATGGTATTTAGCCCTGCGCTTGAGCCACTTCCCATCCTTCGCCGTCATTGAGTGCCCGGGGACTGATGCTGCCATTCTAGGTCGGTGATAGCATTGATGATATGGCCGCCGGTCACACTGCCGGAGCAGCTACGGTGCTGTTGCTCAACGATCATAACGGTCACCTGAAGGAGCACATGCACACAGATTTGTGTATTGAAAAGTTGAGCGAGCTCATCGACATCCTAGAGAATGGATTCACCGGTAACAAAAGTAGAGCTGAGTTCTCTGCGACTGATGGGGAGGCTTGAGCGCAAACCCAATGATAGATAATCGGAGAATATAAACCTTGATAGACATTTGAACACAATATCTTGACTGTACAGCATATCTATAGCTGCCGTGAGTTCAGGGTTCGCCTGGGCTCTTAGGTCGATCACTCAAGACATTGATAATCTAAACAGATGTTAGGTAGACACTGTTTTCATCGGCCTGCAGCTCATTAGTATCATCACTCTGTAACTCATCACAGCCGATATTTGTCCCAGGCCTTCTTCGCCGCACTAGGCATAGGCCGGTAAGATGCGTCTCCCCCGCCTCGGTGACCTCCACCACGCCCACGTCCGTTCCCACGACCACCACCACCTCGACCTGGGCGGGGAGGAGGCGGCCGCCCCTGACCGCGTGGCGGAGACCTTGGCGGCCCCGGCTGCCAACCTCCTCTTCCTCTCCCAGGCCTCCTGTCCCGAGCAGGGGACATCGATCGCTGACGAGGGTTATAATTCCTTGAATATGCGTCCTCGCGGTCTCGGTAATCTCTAGCTGGCGGCAGCGGAGGGGGACCCGAGTTTCTATTCTTCCCGGCATTACCACCGATCCGAATGTTTATATTCCCTCTATTTGCATTACGGTTCCCGCCGATTGGCCCCTTTTTGCCGCCGCGTGACATCATATCGTCGCTATCAGGAGATTGGGAACGCGCCTGGTCGGCTCGCCCCCGTATTTTCAAGCCTTGTTGGCGGCCTGATGGTACGCTGGGCCCGCCGCCGCGTCTAGGGCCAACGACAGAGTTGATATTTGTGATGATCTCCGGGTCAATTCCGCGAAGCGTAAACGTTGTCGAGGTGATGAATGGCCGGGTGAGAGTGGGGCAGTCACCTATTAAATGGCGGCTACTTAGACAGTTGGCGCAGGAGATGGAGACTAGGACCGGCTGGGCGGTTGTGTCTGGACGTGGGAGTTGCCAAAGGTAGCCGCAGTCGAGTTCAGTGTGGTCTTGAGACCCGCACAGGTCACAGGGAGTTTCGTTTGCGGAGCTCTTTAAAGCGGAGGGGCACTGTTTCTGGTCGTGGCCGCGTTCGCGACACCGTTGGCATCGGCGCCAGTGAGGGCAAAGGGTGCATTGATGTTTATTCCAAGCACCGCAGTGTACACACTTCCGAGGTGGTTGGTGATTAGTTGGTGTTCGTTTGATGGGATTTCATGATTCGAGGGTTGGACATACCTCCTTCGTAGGACAGACTTCGGCGAGATGACCTTCCCGCAAGCACTCTATGCACGTAATAGGCATCTGCAGGTTGACGTCGTTGATATCTCGATCGTAAAACATAGTCTGAGCTTGTGTTTCCAGGTCCTCGCGATCGAGGTCAGCAAGAATAAGAGGCGCGGCAGGGTACTTTTGCGCGAAGCGAGCAAAGGCATCTTCTTTTGCGCCATCCCCAGATCCATTTTGAATGCTGCGAATGCTAGCCGGAGTGTGCAGGACAGGAAGAGCCTCTGGATCATAATCGTCACCGTTGATAGACAGAGCCTCGGGATTGTAATCGTCTGCGCTATCGTCGTCGGAAATCGAGATCGCATCGTTCTTGATTTGACCCTGGTTCCTCGAGCTAGCACCCAGAATCATCGCATTGACTGGATCATAGTCGTCATCGCCGTCGTCAGAAATTGAGATCACCCCGTTCTGATCCCAATCCTGTCCTCTTGAACCGATGGTGTTCAGCATGATGGAATCGTTGGCCTCTGAATCTAGAGACTCAGAGTCGTCCGAGTCGTCAGATACAACAAGTTTCAAGGATGTAGAGGCCGCCTTGTCTTCGTCGACTTCACCCTCTTCCGGATTGAGCGTCTGGGTGTTACTCTTGCCCTCCGCGGCCGGAGCGGCCCTTCCCTCTTCCCCCTTTGGTTCTCCGCCCGATGAAGCTGAAGCACTTCGTTTATTGTTCGCCGCGGCCGCCGAAGCAGGCGCTGTACTTGTTCTCATGCAGGTTTGTGGTTGCCGACTCCGCAACGAGGTCCTAATCACACTCTTCCCCGTTTTATTCCAGTTCGGCACCGGTGCACTGCCCATATTGGCGTCCGCATTTGGTCTTGTGTCCTTCTTTCCACTTGCGCTATCTCTATCGCTATCGCTATCGCTTTCGCTCTCACTCTCGCTACTCCCGCTACTACTACTCTCACCCGTGGACGAAGAGTCGTCTTCGTCGGAGTGTGAATCTTCCGCAGAACCACCCATAGGTGACGTGACAGGGTCAACCTCTAGCGAGTTTGCACTGAAGCTCGCGCCGCGCGGAACAAAGTCTTGCACATCGTAGGTTGGTGTTTTCCGACTTCGTCTTTGTCGTTTGCTCGGGGGTTCGCGTGAAGTGCGTCGGGAGGAGTGCGCGCTCGAGTTTGCGGTGGAGCGGGTACGTTGGGCACCTAGAGAGGCGATCCGAGAGTCCTGGTCATCGGATGGTGCGTCAGGCATGCTTTGGACGCTGTGACGTGGGATAAAGGGAAGGTCGTTGTTAGAGTTATCTATCAGGAGTAGGGAATAATTTGTTTGCAGTGGGGACGCTTGGCTCTCGCGAATGAAAATTTACGGAGCGACGGAAGGACCAGTCGTGCTGTATTCACATACCAACTGATGCAGGGGACAGATGATGTCTCAAATTCAAAGTGAGATTCACTGATATGGAATCGCTAAAATCGATTTATACTAGGGGGTATATCATGACATGATAAGAGATCAATCAACGTCGCCGAACAACTCCTACTACGGTCAAAACTCCTTGTCCAACTTCTACCTTCCAACCTTCGCGCGCCAACATCTTCCCAACCGCCGGTCCAAGGCGTGAGGTGCCATCGTGACTGTGCCGGCCCATACCCGTGATGATGCGATAACCACCTTGAGCGGCTTCTCGATCGCCACCTCTCATATACTTCGAATCACCGAGTGAATCCCACCACTGTCCAACGCGCGAGTTGGTGATGCGCACGGCGTCTTGGACTGAAACTCCGTGGAGATCAAGACTATTCCAGGACGACTGTGAATCAACCAGGGCATCGGCAGCGGCCGCAGCATCTCTCTTCGCCCGTTCGAGATGGTCGCGACCTAAGGAGGAATAGTATGCAGCGGCGCCTCCCATCAGGCGGTCTGATTTTCCGCGCTTATAGGCTGCCGACGCCTTTGTGAGTGCTTCTGCGCCGGCAGCGTAGTGATATCCTGCGGAAGCAGTCACTTGTCCGTACTCTCGGGGATACCGTGACTTAGTGCCCTGTCGCTTAGGAACTTCTTCAATATCGAGCTGTGGCGGTGAGGTTGTGATCTTGATCAGATCGGCCACTGACGGCGGTGATGGTGTTGCTACTAGTGCCGCTGCCAGTTCATGTGCTGCTGAAATGGAGTTTCTTGTGATGACCAGCAAACCCGCAAGGAGTTCTGGTGTCAGAGTCGGAAACTCTTGTGTCAATTCAGCAACTTGTGTGACCATAACCGGGTGATCACTGATGGCATTTTCATCTTTCGGTCCATTTGCGACTGCTAACGCCCGAATGGCAACAGACAAGGAAGCTCCATTGGCGTGATAGGTCGAGGTGACTGTTTCTTTCTTGAGAATGGGAAAAGTACGAGAACAAATAAATTCGACGTCTCTTTGCGCAGTATCCCACTTGTTCACGGATTCGCTCGACTCTGACAATGAAAGCTCATGATCGGGGCTGATTGGCGATGCTGCATTCCGGTTGCTCTTGTTCTTTCCCTTGCGCTTACGGCTTCTCTTTCGACCAACCTCCTCATTCTCAAAGCCGTCTACGCCTTTTGGCAAGGACAATTTTATGCCATCTTCCGTAGTAGGCTCTTCATCGAAAAAGGCAAGATTGAGAAGAACATCCATTGACCGCTCAACATCACCGTTCGACTTTCTCAGCGCATGTTGAATCGTGAAGCGCTCCGTGGACGGGAACATCTCCGAAAGGTAAAACACTTTATCTTCTTCCGAAGCTCCAGAAAGCGAAAGCGCCCCGTCGGGTCCGACAATGTACGACAAACATGACGATCGGCTCTTGTCGCTTAGAGTCAAAGCGGAGAATTCACTTGTGGCATCGGTAGTCCCACGCGAGCGAAGGTCAGCTTGGGAGAGATTCAGATCCGAGTCAAGGCCGCTGCTCGAGTTCAAACCGCTTGTTCCCGAAGGGTCAAATGGCAGATCTTCTTGTTCCCATGCAGACAGTCTGAGAGCATCGAGCGTTTCGCGAAGTTGTTGAAGCTGCGTTGCATTTGTAAGGTCGTAGTCGGACACGATGGCCGTGAACAAGGCGGGGTCGAGTGGTGGGCAGTAAGTTTTTTCCAGTTCCTGGTGAATGTAAGAGGACGAATAAGTAAAGGTTTCAGAGAAATTCCAATTCCAGCCTGCTTCAGGCTACAGGTTACAGGCTCTTGGGACAGGGTGAAAGAGCACCAACTTGAAACGCATCTTCACTATTCTCATCCATCTTCAGAGTCGCTGGCGGTCCGGTGCAAGTAATTTGAGATCTTATTGTGCATGCCTTGGAAATAAATGTTCTGTACTATTTTAAAGAGAAGGAGAAGTGTCCTGGGGAGCGTGTTTTGTTGGAGTCAAAAAGCGGGGGAGAAAAACGAGTCATTTTCAGATGACATAAGAGGGCTCTTCGCCTACATACTTTCCTGAGGAGTTTAAACTTAGGACTTCTACGGAGTAGTACAACACCTTTTCCCCGCATGCAAATACATCTTTTGTGGCTACCTTATACTTCTCGGAGAAACTATATCGTCCAATAGTTATGCTCACATCAGATACTCCATCGTGCCTTGCAGTTCATCGAGGCTAAAGCCAGATCAACAATGACCCCTCAATTAACAACCAAAAGTTCATCTCAAAAAGACCTCGGAAAATCACCGACGGTTCAGTCGTGGGCAAGACAAAAAATAGAGGACGATAGACCATGCATGGATGAAATGGCGTTCAGGACATGATTTCGGTCTCCTCTTGACCAATCTCTTCATCCTCCATCAAAAGCTCCGTAGATCCGCCGCTCCCCTCCGTGCTGAGCTGCTCCCAAGGAATGTTCTCGAGTGCGGAGAGGAAACCTCCAGGTAATTCGCCGCACCTATCAAGGAAAGGAAACCGAGAGATTCCGCTAGTCGAATCTGGGAGCTCGCTTGGAAACTCGCTTGGGAATGGAAGGCTTGGTTCGAGTCCTGGTCCGGCACCCTCTCCCGGGAAGGGAAGAAGGGGGAATGGGAATAGGCCCCGCGGGTTTCTGGTTGGGGCCGCGAGGGCGGTGCCGCAAAGGCCGATGAAGACGGTAGCGTATTGAAACATCATGGTGAGGGACAGTGACGGAGGACTCTTCTGTCGATAAAGAGGAAGCGAGAGCGATGCGGAAGGAGTTGGATTGAGCAATGGACTTGAGCACGATCAGGCTTGATAAAGGAGATGGTTGGTAGCCCTGGGATAGGATACACTGCTGTTTAAATGCCAATGTCAACCTCTAATCAAGCTTGTGAAGGTAGCCAGTCTGATATCCTCGTCCGACGGTCGAGAAACAAGCATACGCAATCCCTGCTGTGCTCTCTGACACTGTACTTGTCTACCAGGTACGCACGAGACATGGAAGAGACACCTCGTGTCGGTTCACCAGCTTCATGAGGCAAATGTTTGCTGCGGGTGCTCACCAAATGCAAGCACATTGCCCGGAGAAGACACGTATTTATATGCAGTGTAATGGCTTGAGACTCGCTTTGGAAGACTTGTAGGTCCCCAGCCGAACGTCTTCAAAATGTCAAGTACAGCTGACACTATACTGGCGAACACCAGGATAGGTGCGTCTTCCACCTCCTTGATATTGCCGGTTCAAGGTCAGATTCGACTTCTTGGACTTGACTCACAGCAAGTGGGAAACTGAATTGCGGGAGCCCCAACAACTCCGACTTTTCACATTTCACAATATCAGTGTTCATCTGGCCGTTGGGAAGCACAAGTACCGAGTCACCCTAGAGCTCTACGGGGTAACTGCTCGACCTGCTGTGACCCAGGTACTTGCATTGGTAGAACCACGCGCACAACACTGAGAGCCCTTGCTGTGGCTTGACGGCATACTTGAAACTAGTATAGTTCCGCTTCGTTTTAGGCTGTGACGAGACAGAATATCTCCGATATCAATTGGAGAGGTCAATGAGAACACTTTTTTCTGGAATGATATCAGATGGTGAAGAATGATTGCACGGCCCATGGACTAGCAATTGCACTCAATTCTTACAAGCGTGTAGCCAGGCTCTTTCCTCTGTGTAGAGGCATAGTCAGACCATGTATTACTCGGAAATAGGGAGCGATTGTTCCTAGACTGTATAGTTTGGGTAGTTGTCGGAGGATATAGCGATGATCAAGGCTGGGTATCGGCCGGACGCGAAAATGAAATTGACGGCATAAAATAAAGACCGGTGGCCTGCAGGAGAGATTTCTGGTCTAATCGATGTGTCTCAAGCACCTGCTGGAAAGGAAATTGATCTTCATCGGGCTCCGAGAGGATGAGCGCCATATAGCAAGACCAGGCACGGAGGCCATCACGTGGTTGATTCTTCTGTAACTTGTCAGAACTAAAGTTGAAACGAGGGCTCTCTCTCATCTGCTCACCCCATGGTTCTTGTTCTGTGGGCAGAAAGGGTTGAAGGTAGTCGATGATAGCGGATGCTTATTTACCGTAACCAAGGTCTAGTCAAAGTGTCAGAGCACTCACAACCGAGTCACCAAGTCTCACCATTCCTTTCAGCAGACGAGGCTTAGAGAGCGTTCAGTCTATTGAGAACGAAAAAAAAATAGAGAAGCGAGGGGGGAAGTCACAATGGCTGGGTTTCCTCCATTGGAATCCCGTCCGCGTGTCACATCTGACCTATCCAGCGTGTGCCCACTGCCGGCGGCATGAGATGTCCGACTTGGGCTGCGAACCCTCAATAGTGCCTGCAGAAGGCTCCGCCTCACCTGACAATGTTAAAATAGCCTATAGTCCTCGAAGAACCGCTGTTACTCCTCCAGGTTGCAAATCCGATGTATCAGACGTCAGATGTCTTGAATAGTTCCCAGTTGCTGAGGTCATATTGTATAGCCTGCCGGCCCCTCGCATGGACGGAAACTCTAGATTGTTCAACCTGTTTATACGGTGAGAAAAATCTCTATATAAAGATATTGGTCTCTCTATGTCTTTTACTGTTGCATCTAACGCAATTCACAATCTTCTCCCCTACCAAACCAACCATTTCCAGATCCAACGGCTCAGTCAAGCACAATGCGCGTCCTCGCTCTCCTCGTAGCCTTTGCAGTCTCTGCACTGTGTACGTTTCTATATCCTTCTATACGACCATACGCAATACTAACCGTAACTAGCTCTCACAATTACTTCACCCTCCGCCAACGACAAAGTCGACTTCAGCAAGCCCTACACTATCAAATGGACAACCGTCCCGTACGCCTCTCCCATCTCTATACTATCGCCACCCCTTCTCAAGAAACCAACTAACCAGGAGAACCACAGCTCCGACCCGCAAAACTTCACCATCACCCTCGTCAACGCTAACGGCCGCAACGTCAGCAAGGACCTTACCACCCGCGCCGAGTCCGACAAGAACGAGTACCGCGTCGACCGTGTCTGGGACATCCCCGTTGCGTATGTTGCCTTTTACCTATTCTATCCTTTCTTTCACCCAGGACTAATACCAACTCGGGAGGACAGAAACAACTATCAAATCAACTTCCGCTCCACAGCCCGCGAGAACCAGGGCATCCTCGCGCAATCGCACATGTTCAACGTCACGCGTGTTGCGGATGGGCCGGCGGAGACTCGTTAGTGCCCCTACCTGTCCTATTCTTCATAATGTCCCCTGGTTGGTGTTGAAGACGTGCGAGTTCTAATATGGTTACAGAAACATCTACTGCCACGGCCACCGCGACAGAGTCCGACTCTACCCCGATGGAGACCAATGCCGCTGGAAAGGTCGTTTACGGTGCTCCTGGTGCGGTAGCTGGTGTTATGGGGTTGCTCGCTTTGGCTTTGTAGATTGGTACTAAGGGATCGAACGGCCAAATCGAGGTCGATGGATGGGGCATCTCGGGGGATGTATCTTAGCAATTGGGTATTTTTATGAGGGATAATGCATCACGCGTGAGAAGGATATGGGTATGCGTTAATGTGTGGATTATGACGCTTGCAGATATACTAATTTAGTGTTCTGAGTCAACAATTATGCAAAGAGGCTATTATTGTACTCGTCATGAGTAAAGCGAGCATTCTGATTCCATTTCAGAATCTGTACTCGGGTTTAAAAAAGGAAAGAGATATTCAAGAACAGGTAGGAAGGGTAAAGAAAACATGTCAAGTGAGAAGTTTGAAAGACCAGATCCGCCGAGATGAACCAAGATTGACCGATATTTTCGAATATGTACGCAGCTCGACAGCCCATTTCGAGAAATTAATATATATAGCAAGGCGCAGACGAACTGAAGGGGTATTGGACAGAAAAGAAGAATTATCGCATAAGAAATGCCGTCGTGCATAACGGCTGGAAGCGGCAAGTATCCCCATGCAGGATTGCAATAGGGTCCTTAAAAGCTGGGCAGACCGATGTTAATTAAGTAGCCACGGCTACCTGATGTAGAGTAAGGAAATGTCGTCAGGACGTTTTACGACGCTCAAAGACAGGTCATCACCAAGGGCATGGATATTTCGTGATTGAATCGGGAGAAAGAATGAAATCGAAGATGGCGCAAGCTTCGGAAGAAAAACAATCATTGAACTAGGCTTCAACCTTCTTCCGCCGGATGAAAAGCCGACGCGAGAAACTCGATTCCTTTGGCGGTGGGGCACGAGGAGTAGGGGTTTCGGGTGGCCCAGTGTTGCGGAGGAAGTCGGCTAGTGCACTGGTCTCTGTCTGTCGCTCTGTGACAGCGGCAAGGCCGTATGTGGCACCTGTGCGGCGTTCCGCGCCAACCTTGGTCGTGTAATTTGACGACCCCATGGAGTGCTGATCGGACTGGTATGGCAGAGAATTCTTGGAAGACTTTAGTGAGGGGGTCTTCTCTGATGAGCTACTACGAAGCAGCCGAGCCTTCATCCCTGACGCGCCTCCGAAGCCGCCTGTCGACGCTTTGGAAGGGGGGTTGCTTGGGACGAACGGCTGGGTCTGAGGTTCTGCTTGAGGAGGAGGTACATTGCGTAGAAAGTCTATCAAGCTTTCCTCATCGCGCTTCGGCTTCGGCTCCTCTAGCATGACCTCAAACTCGTCATCGTCCCAATCAATGGCATAGGGATCTGGTACACGGCGTTGTATCCGCTTAGGACGGGGATCTTCATCGTTAAATCTAGCAGACGAGCTCGGCTGCACCTTTGGAGGGCCTGCGCGGACGCTTGCCCCGTTCGCTGACTCGAGTAGACCAGTGCGGGAACCAACAGAGACTTGTGACTTGTTTGCGATCGACTCTCCTTGAGTGCTGGTGATCGAGGGAGTACCCTGCTCATAGTTGAGATCATCTGAGTCCATTGTGCTGCGGAAAGGCGCCACAGTGCGCGGGATGCGGCGGGCTCCCACGGTTGGTGGACCTTCACGAATAAAATCGATCAAGTCAGATGTTACCTCACCTTTGGGAACTGCAGCCGGCCGGGCCTGCAGTCTGGGTCCGCGTGTTGAACTTGAAACAGAGCTGTCGGCTCGAGAAGGTCTCTTTGACAACTCGGTGGCATCAGAGAACCTACGATCGGGAGCAGATTTGATAGTAGCCGAGGGACTAATAGTCGCCGGGCTGCTGGGCCCGGAATTTCTGATAAACTGTGCAAAGTCGGAGCTCGACTCAAGGCTGGGTCTAGCGTCACGAGGTTGTGGAGCTTTCGTCTTTTGTCTGTTTGGTATCGAAACTGCATGAATGGGCGAGTGTCTGGGCACGTCGATGGCTCTGGATTTGGGCGAAGGCTGCGCATCTGATGTGACCCTTCGAGGAACCGCAACCTTGGCATTTGACTGATTTGACGAATTTGGTGCGTCGTCCGGACCAGTGCTCTTCAAGAAATCTGCCAAGTCTGCCGTGTGTGATCTCTGCGCTTTCCATTTCGGCGCATCGGGGAACTATCAAGAATTAGTTATTAAAGAATCATGGTTGCAATAGATTGGCCAAACCTACATCCATCTCTCGAACGCTCCTCGGTGTCAGAGTATAGTGGAGCGTTTCCTCACTGCGGATCAATTCATCCAGGCCAGTGGTATCGTCATACGAACCTCCTCCAGCGGTGGCAGATACCCTGCTAGTTTCCGAAGAACTACGAAGACGTAGAGGAGCCGGCTCGGCTGGTCGGCTAATCAAGCCCTTCAGTTTACTTGAAACCTGGGACGTGGTTGAACCGGCAGTCATTGGGCGTTTTTCTCGGTGGCTACCGAAGCTGCCAGACCTGCGCGGCTTGGTAAGAGTGGTTGTTTGAATCGACGGTGCGGCGGAAGTAGAGGGCCTTGTTGAAATACGCTGCACTGCAGCACGTTCTGTCATTGAGCTTGAGACAGATGATGACGCGGAGCGATGGTTATTATTCGTCAAGACCAAAGGGCTCGGGCGATGATAAGTACGGGAATAATTGGATCGTACGCTATCACCGGAGTTCGAAGCAGGCCTCGACCCTCGGACGCTTTCCAGCGATGGGCGGACTTCACGAACTGGAGTCGGAGGGAGACTCGCACTTAACTCTGAGGAAGAAGTGCGGACAGGAACAGGTTGCACCGAAGTGGATACATCGTCGCTTTGCTTTTCTGTTGGATAGACGACAGCTGTCTTCGCCCCTGATTCGGTCGAAAAGGGCGTAGAGGTGATTGAACGCTGATCTTTAGTAACATCCCTGCTCGGCTTGCGCTTTGGCCGCTGCACAGAAGCCAAGCTTGGCTTCTCCAACATCCCTTGCCCTTCGATTACTTCAGTGTCGTTGTCAATGAAGAACGTCGGTGGTGCCTCCGGACCGCTGGGGACTGGACTGGTCACAAATTCAGTGGGTTTTCGAAGCGTCTCCTGGGCAGTGTTTTTGACCCGGTTTTCAGCAAGGCTATTCATATCGGGTGTTTTCAAGGGCCAATCGCGTTTCGCTGCATCATGTGAAGCCCCTGCTGTTGCCGGACGAGCTTCGACCTTCGGATTTTTGATTGTCTCTTGTTCATTCTTCCCCGCCTTCTCCGTCTCCTCACGCTCCTCGTACATGGTCTCTAAGCGTCGCCGCTCTTCGGAAGCCGTGGGAGACGGTCGGCGAGACGCTTGATCAGGCTCTGGGACTTTCTCCTGAACCTCTAGGGGGTAAGGAGCGCTGGGCAACGATCGGGACCGGGCATGGCGAGTGATAGATGTACTGCGCGCAACAGGAGTTGCAGGTGAACTCGCGCGCGAGGTTGGTGTTCTTGGAGATTGCAGAGTGAGCACCATCAGACTGTGGGGGCGGACTTTGTGAGCGATCACGGCTTGCATGGTCTGAATGTCCCCGCCCTCCATATCCGGCGAAAGGTCCAGATCCTCAAGTTCTTGGACGTCATTTTCATCCACAGGCAAGGGAACGGATGCTGGGTCAACGTCCGACTTCTCTTCAACGAGAGTTGAAATTTGGCTTTGGGCGTCATCAGCAACGGAAAAACTGCTTTTTCTACTATGCAAAATGGGGCCAATCGTGCCACGTCGCCGTATTGAGTCTCGCGATGTCATCCGAGATAGATTCGGCGTACGTGTACGCTTCCGCCATGTTCGCCATAACCGTCCAAGTGTTGGGTTAAGTGCCAGTTTCTCCATATCCAACTCTTCCACTACCAAGTGATTCATACTGCCCCTTTCTTTCTCAAGCCCTTCCTTTTCGTCACACTCAGACACTAATCTGGGTGACAACCGAGAGCGAGCTGTCTCTCCCGCAATCACAAGGGCTTGTTCTCCAATGTGCTCGATGATAGAAGTTAGAAAGATGGCTGCGGCAGGAGTGATATTTCCGATATGGTTGGTGAACCGCCGCGGTGCGCCTTCATCATCCACCAGACCTTCTTGGGTAATGTATTCTTCCTCGTCATCTTCTTCCATATCACCAAGGCGCGTGTATACCATGCATCGCAAGCGGGTCAATTTCCAAGTGCGAACCAAATCAAATTCACCGTTTGGTGTCTGGCCGCCTCGAAACTCTATCTGCTCGTCCTCCGGCCCTCCCAGATACTCGCTTAGCTCCTCGTCCGCGACAGAAACCACTTCCTTTGCAAGCCGGGGCTTCAGCACGTCGGCGACAGCAGGTCGGATCGAAGCTAATTGCGTTGATTTGGCGGACGCGAGGATATTGAAAAGAAGGTGATCGAGGAATCCATTGAGGGCAGACAAGGCTTCAGCTGTGACGAGGGCACCGGAGTCGTCATCGTCATCGGCTACGAAATCGGCAGCATTGAACTCTTGGTCGGTAGTGATAATTTGAGAGGCGGAAGAGGGCGCGATAAAGGATGGCGGCGGATTCACAGATGGAGGGGCGAAAAGATGAATGCGGGAGAGTTGTGAGTCGCTCGAAATACTAGTGCTGCGGGAGCGAGAGCGCGAGCGGGAGAGCGTCCTCGCCAACTCGGACTCTTGTCCTCTGGTGTGCTGCATCTTGACTGTTGGCAGTCACATGCGAAGCGTAAAGCGGGGGAATTGGCAAGCCCTAGAAGGTGATTTCTTTCAATTTGAATAGATTAGCCAATGTCGAGTCGCCGAAGGCGGATTGGCCTCGATGAAGCCGAAGAAGTTCCCCTTAAGCTGCCTGCAGTGTTTCCCACAATCCAGATGGGGGGTGATTGCTTTTGTTGATAAATTGTTAAATTCGCGGCTCATTCCAGCAATCAACCGTTGGATGCATACCAGAAGGCCGTCAGACCGAGGAGGATCAGGACCACCCTTTCGTGAGTATTTGCTCCAGGATTTCCTTTTATAGTCTTCTTTTCAATTCAACGCGCTGGCAGCTGGGAAAAAGAAAAGAAGGAGGCGAAGAGGGGACGCAGGGTAAGCGTGAGATGGGGAGTGACTCTTTGAACGTACTCTGTGTAACAGATCAGTCAATCAGCAGCAACCGTCGTTCATTTCGTCCGAAGGTGGTGACAAGAAGAGGGATAAAGGAAAACGAGTGTTGCGAGATAAAGAAAACGGGAAAGACAGAGGACGAAGCCGCGAGAGATTCAGGAGAGTGGCAGTCTGGCCGCTGGCTGCTTTCCCGCGATGGTTTGACGCTGGTTGCTTGGACTTGATCTGATGGATTCTCTTCTGCTCCCTCTGGATTATTGCTGCTCCGTCTGGTAGAAAAGTGGTCCGCACCGATTCCACCGAAAGGTACCCGCCCTGGGCGGGCTTGAGATTAGTCTTGCAGAATCAGGAGACGGTGGAGCAGACGCTGGCGTACCTTTGGCTGGACCAGCAAATAAGACGGATGCTTCGGTGGAGTTTCTACCCTTCTTCTTCTTTTGAATTTGCGCCCACGGGCTGCCTGCTTGCCGTCCTGCCAGCGGCCCAGCAGGGCCAGCACGGGGCCCTGCGGGCCTGCGGAAATATTCGCTGTGATTGCCATGTTCATCCAATACTGCTTTGCGCTCAGAGTTCCATGGCTCTGGTCCTACGGAGCCTGAATTTCAATAGTCACCCCGCACTATTACCCCCAGGCCGCTGCTGTTGGGTAAGAGAACGGTGGAACCCCTCACTCCAAGTAGTAGTCAGTGTCCCGTCTAGCGTCCTCGGGTTGTTGCCAGCTGGGATGATGGATCTGAACTACTTCTGAAGTCTCAGCCATCAAAAAGGCCACTGGCCACTGGCCACTGGCCACTGGGCACAGCTGAAAACTCCCCGATTGATCGTCCGACCCAGGACCCAATTGTCCTGGTTCCACCTGGGCAAACCCCCAACTTGCCATGCACCAAGCCTTTGCACTTTACCCCTTCAGGTAAAAAAAGAATGCCAGAAGAACCTTCGACGCTCGGAAAGGGGCAGGCTTCGCCCCAAAGTCTGGAGAAGACAGCTGAAACGACACCGTTGAACAACATGCAGTTTTGCTTTTGTTATCTTTGCAGGCAGAACTCAAACTGTCAGCCTGCTCTGGAGTCCTCAGACTTGAGACCGACCGATATGGCTTTGCTCAAAAATCGACAGCGCGGCGCGCGCAATACCAATTTTCAAGATCGACCTCCATTCTTGACCCGCGAATCTAGTAACTCCCAATCAATATCCTGCCAGTCTGCCACATTGGCCACTCACAGCATGCTATCTAAGTGAGAATGTGATGGTTGCGAAAAGCAAAAAAAGCGCACACGCAGAGCCAAGGCATGAAGAATCTCTCACGTTTTCCTCCCACGCTTTGGTCCGACTAGACCTCAAAATAGACCAGAAGAGTATTAACACTCAAACAGTCTTGCATGATTGCCCCATACCATCATGCAAACCTGCCTCGCCTTCTCTGCCTTGCTGGAGACAGTAGTTTCTCCTCCGTCGGCTCCAACATCTCGCAAACTTCAAAGCATCGCCTGTCAAAGCTCATTGGAAAATCAAGACACCCAGTTTCAAGAAACATCCACGATCGGCCTCCACGCAGCTTTGGAGCTCGACCCATCACCGGATTCACCGGTGACCGCGCATACTATTCATTTCCACCCAGCTTCGACGCACTCTTCCTCTGGAACGGCTGAGTCAGTCGCCAGCCAATAACTAACTAGTTCTGTGTTTTACAGCGATCGATTAGCCGTATTAGCCAAGAATATCGCCAGGAACCATGGATGCAACTGTGGTTCGCGCGATTCATTCTTCGTAGGTTAGTTGCCGGGCTAAGGGAGATGGCCAGAGTTTATCGGCCAAGGTCAGATCGCGCCGCGGCTCACGCGGCGTCATCGATTGGCCTTGGCTGGTTCCAGTCGCGTTTGATGGAGGATTAGTCTGAGACAATAATGATGCTACTAGTATTGTTTGAAGGTTCATATTGCGCAGAGTTGAACTTGGCTCTATCTTCATCCGAGGAACCGAAACAATCGAAAGACGACTAGGAAGGGCCAGGTACTCCGCGCGGAGTATTCGCAGGCGAAACTGGTGTACCGTGTGCAAACACATGCTAGTTGCGCCCACAATTTTCCAACGGCGTAACCCGTCGGTCTGGTCGGGAACTATGGAGGACCAGACAGTGGCAGAGTTCGAACGAATCGCTTCGCGGCAGTTTTGGAGCTTCTCGGTTACGGAGCCCGGCATGACTCGGGGACGTTCGAAAGCCTCGGACTGTCAATGTCCATTTCGCTCACAGCCTCACACCCACACTTCGCAGGGCCCTCCCAAATCCTTGCGCAAAGCACGTACAGTTTCTCCAATCCGAAGCTACCACGTTCCATACAAGCGCATGAACATGCATGCGAAAGCGCGCGGAATTTCATCCCAAACCCAGACATCCAAAGCTTAGCTGCGTTTGCTGTGCAAGCCTCGTCTCTCGTGAGCAGATGTTCACCGTCTCTTTTGCCCGAGTCTGAGTCACGCTTCCTTTATGATGAGGCGATCAAAGTTGTGTCTAGAAGAAACCGAGTCTCATGCTGTCGACTTTCGTGCTCTCGAGTGCCGAATGCCGATAGTACTCTCTACCCCTCTTTCCTAAGCCTCTTCGAAGCCAGAGCAAGCTTATCTTGCAGAAAATTAATACCGACAGCCTTCCTGTCCACCTAAGAAAACCAAGCTGGCGTCTGCATACCTAGGTACGACTCCGTATATAGCAGTGCCGAGGCATTGAGCCATCCTTGATCAGTTCATCAGCAACCGAGTCGGTATATCAACAAATCCCATAAAATAAAGAGCGCCGTGAGGACAGGGGATCACAGTGTCGTCTTCAAAGTCCGAGCCTTCGAGACGACACCTCACATGCTTTCCCTCTGTAAGCTCCGTAATCCGCACCACGCAATTGTCGACGTCTCAAACGGCCAAAGCCGGGTAGACCGCATGTTCTACTCGGATACTACAAGGTATCGACAACGTACATTGGATCTTGAACGTCTACAGTATCATGCTCGTGTTATTCCGAATCTGGGCCACGTTGGATCCTGTCAATTCTGCGCAGGCTCGGAGTGTCAAAGCACCTATTTCAAATGCGATCTATCAATCAACCGTCAGCCTTTGTCATGCTGTCAGGTTTCAGCGCCGAACTTGGCAAACGAATCATGATTCGACATCCCGCGGCTTCTGATGTCAAGAAGACTTGTCGTCTTGGGGCGAGTCGGGTCAGGACGGGGGGTCTACAGGGCTTACAATGGAGCTCGGGTCTTGCGGGGGAGACTAGCGATCATAAAAGTTTGTAGAGAGCGAGGAAAAAAGCGTGAGGATGATTGTATAAACCGGAGTCGGTACTTTTTGTATTCTATCGCTAAGATTGAAACAGAACATTTAGATCCTGCTTATATGCATTTTTCGTCTCATGGCTGTTCGTAAAACGTCGAATATCGTTGTTAAGAATAATGACTTTATTCAGGATGCTAGAGCTCTTCATTTTTTGGATCATCGCAGTTGAATGCGTAAAATTTCCAATTTTCAAGTGCATAGACCACGCCGCTGGCAAAGAAACTCAGCTCGTCAGGGCCAATTTCAAGATCGTTGCTCGTAAGTCGCTTAGAGAGTAAATTTTCGATCCTGTCGAACATATTTTGCACGGATGCCGTGTGCTCCTTCTTGCCGCCGAGGCCGCTGAGGCCGGCGAGTTCATCAAATTCTTCCTTAACGACACTGTTGCGGAAAGTCCCGATAACATGGTTAAGAACTGTGTCCAAGTATACTCCATTGGCTGTGTGCAACTCTAGAAATGGCGATTGCACGCGACCTGACTTGAAATCGGTGACCTGGGAACGAAGACGCATTTTGTATGTGGTGTCCGCAATGCCATTCATGCCATTCATGTAGGCCTCAAAAAGTCGTTTATCAAGGTCGAGAATGTCGCTTGTATGCTCAGGGAGTTGCTCGATGGTGTCAGTAACAGCTTCGTGATTGGTATCGTCGACGTCGCTGGTTTCTGCCCCACTATAAGTTTCCTCGTGAGACTTGTTGGGGTAGGACGATGCGCGTGCGAGTGCCATCATCTCGTGACATGTCATTCCGGTATCGATGTTTTCCTCTTCATATTCTGGTGGCTCAATATAGTGCACCTTGGAGTCGAAACGCACCATGGACTCGAAGGAAATGAATGAACCGTCAAAGGATTCGATATCGTCTATACAGAATTCGGACATAACCTCGGAGGTGTCGTCCCAATCGGGAAAATCACAAATGTCTCCGTCAGTTTCTTCGAAAATGTGGTCATTCTTGAATTCAGAGTCATCTGACGCATAGCCCGACTCCGATTCTTCATCCTCTTCGATTTCAGCATAAGGCCTCTTCAGGATTGGCTTCAGTAACGGACGTATGGAAGTGGGCGAGGATGCCGGTGCGGTGTCATTGGCAGGTTTGTTTGAAGTTGCAGACATATCGTCTGAAGCATAGCAGCTATCTCGGGAGAGCGAAACTTCAAGATGGGAAAAGGTCGACGAAAGCGATTCCCATGATTTTTTGCTCATGTTTTGGAAGCTCATTTTGTCGGTCCTTGAACTGATTTGGCTCGCACTTTGGGTTTGAGAGTCGGGCAACATGATTTTTTGAGTACCGAGTTGTAGATTGTCTCGGAAGCGGATATCCAGCTCTGCTGCCAGATAAGACTCTCGGCGTTGAGCTTGTGTTTGTTTCGGTGAGGTATCGGTGTAGAAATTTAGACGTGAAAGATATATGGCTTCAAAGGCCTCCCAATAACTTTGTAGGAGTCCATGACGGTGCGAGTTGGATTTCCCACTTATTGAGGGAGACAAGGGCGTCCGTCGACGCGAATGGGTTCGGAGTACATGTTGATATCGGAGATCGGGGTTTGGCTCTTGGTGTAATGAGAATCTTTGGTTTCTTCCAGTGAGGTGGGCAGGTTGCTGAGGTGCTTTTCAAAAATAGAGTTGTTTCTGATGGACTCCTTGGCGATATACATATAGGCTGCGGGTCGTTTGATTTCGAGCACGAGAAGAGATGACAAGAGATGAACTTCTATCTCTTTAGGTTGCGGTTACCTGCGCGATAGCAAGAACAAATGCGAGGTCTGAGGAGACAGATCTCAGTGTAAGTGATGTAATCGTATGGTGGACAGAGGAGGGGGATGGATCAGAAATCGTGCCCACTTTTCGTGGGATGTTGAAGACACGGCCGCCGAAATCAGCGCGATCTGTTGAGTAGATTTGAGAATCGAGGTATTTGGCCGGACGGTAAGATATTGCTGAGGGGATAGCACGTAAGATAGTGCTGGTGAGGAGAAAAGAAGAAGAGAAAAATGAAGAGGATCCTCTGGTACCTTCTCGGAGGCTGAGGGATATCCGTCATCAATGGGCACTGTCGCCTCCGGGGCTGCCCGGCTTTGGGTGTCCCAGAAGGATCTAGCGCCGCACCACGTGATTATCTTCTTTCTCAGTCGAGTCAGAGCAACCTTTCTGCTTCGTACTCTAGCAGAGCCGTTTGGACGAGATCAACTTCGGATGATCAATCACTGCAGGTATGGCTTCCTGGTGGTTAGAATACGGACTTCGGGACTGGAACTGCTCGCAGTGTTACTGACAGGCTACAGGTGGAAAGTGTCTTGAGAGTTCCTCCCGCAGGCATATGATTCCATGAGCAGCAACGAATCTATGCATCCATACTTCTCGAATGGATAACAAGTCATAAATCCCTTCAAATTCTGACAATCACTTTGAGGGGTTTTTTTTTTTGGCTTGCTTCAAAGAATCTCCAGCCATGTTATTTTTATCAACAAATACGTCGATACAGACGGGTATGAGAATGCCACTTGATGGCTTTTACTACAAATGCGCCATTCCTGGAGATAAGACTGAACTCTTTGTGCACTTACCGCCTTGACAATTGCTCTTGTCTCAGCGCTTGACCTGGCTTGTTTGTCCAGAATGACTCCTTGACGCGATAAGTCTTTGTTTACGCTCTGCGGTAGCATGGCATAAGAATCCCCTGTTCATCAGGGCGCAGCACATGAAGAGCGACTGAAAATAACTATAAGTGCGCTATCTACCCCTAAGCCAATAGCATGGCTTCCCACAGTCGGATTTACTGCACGAAAGACGGGCTAAGAGGCAGTGAACAAAGAAGATATCTGTGCAACTCTTCTTTGAGTTCAGGCCCCTGCAAACTCATTTCACAGCCCTCCCATGTGCCAAACACTGCCAAAGGAAACACAATAATACTGCTCAAAACTGGGGTCTTTGATCTGAAGCACTTAGCACTGGAGTCAAAGAGGCTGAATGCGAAGAGGCGGCATTTCAGATACCCAAGACTCTCCACAATACGGCAACTGGGATAATAATAGAAGCTGAATTTGAAGCACATTATCTCCAACAGGCTCAGATCGTCAATTATCCTACACTTGTGCACCGCCAAGTACGCATGTTCTTTATCATCCAGCACACCGGAGAGGTCTGTTGCGAGCATGGTTTTCGGGGGCGCGCATTCCTCCCAGCCCGACAGAATCCACCAAGCTTTATCAGCCTCACTAGATTGGATATGCAGAAGATAAAAGTAATAGCGCCACTGACTGGGGTTCGTTGAACAAGGATATTGGTTGGGAATACTCTGGCGGAGATCAGTGTGGTCACAGATGCTACTTTTATCCCGCTGACTTTTGGATGGAGACTCGACATCCATCATGACGCTTATATTCGCGGTGCCACTGCCACGATCGGGTTTGCGCTTCGACACTACTGAACAAAATCTGCCCGTCTGAGCCGATTGATCTACACCTACCCGCCTGGCCCGTCTGCACCTGGATCGGTCCCCATTGCATAGGATTACTCATTCTCATTTCTCAAAGTGCTTCACTTGGTCTTGGATCTGCCTCCGCTTGTCGGCTGATGCCCATTTTCTCCGCTTTCGGTATAGTGAGTGTTGCATTCCGGCGGGTGGCCATTAAGGAATCGAGTCCAACCATTCAGTAACCAGTGGATGCGGTTCGCAGAACTTGATCAGCCACCAGTTTTCTGTCATTCATGATTGGCTGTTGACTTGACATTGGAATCCACGGTTCTTTCACCCTGCATCGATTGGCATAGGCGGGCGATATCAACACCCCGCCAGGCTACTAGTGCGCATTCCTCTGCCATACTTAGAAAGCCAGGAATGCGAAGGGAATCCAGAGGCTGGCGAGAGTCGTGGCAATTCAAATAGCACCATCATTCTGTTGTTTGTTTGCTTTGTCTTCTTTGCACCTTCTGCAGTGTTTTCTTTGATTGTCAATCGACCAAACAGTTCCTACGCTGCATTCCTTCTGGACCCTTCGCCATACTTTCGCTGCTGCGGATCGCCGGCTCCCTTTCCCGAGCTTTCCCTTTGGACCAGACTTTACTTCCGCAGCCCTATCACCAATCATATTCGTGTCATCTCTTAGACCGCTGGGTCAAGTCTTTGGCAGCCTCTTCTTCGCCGCAAACGGAAGGCGATCTCCCGCAGACAAAATGTTTGCTCAACCATTTGATCATTCATTCAATGATCTGTTTAATCAGTACGTCAATATGGATTCATCGAGTACGGACAACAACAAAGATGTTTCATTCCCCAGCGATTTTGACCAAATGTTCCCACTTGACTCATTATCAAACGACTGTGGCGACCAATCTCCGCTCATCTCTAGTACACAGCAGAGTCAATCGCACCACTGGGGCAAAGACGCTTGGTATCTGTCCGGAAATGCAACTTGCTCTACAGGGCATGATAACGCCATCTTCCAGGAGGAAAGTGTTCGGCCTTCAGCTCTCTTAGATCTTGGCATTGATCTTGAGGCGCCCCCCACCTCACACCCTCCCATGTCTGCTATTTCTGAAGCCCGCACGCCATCAACCCCGCCAACAACTCCTGGCCGCAAGGTCAAAGCAAACCTATTGACACCTAAGACCATCCGCCGTCACCGAGAGCCTAATGATCGCCGTGGTTTTGTGCGCAAACAGAGCTTCTCTCCCAACTTGATGCGGTCCTCGCAGGTTCTAAAAAGTGCCTGTAGAATGGCATATCCGGAGGGTTGGGCTGAACGACTCCAGAACTTTGCCATTCGCAATTCGAACGAGTGTCTACCACTATCACCGCCTCCATCTGACATTCTTGTTCAACAAGAGAACATCTCCACTAAACAGACGCGCGCACAAATCAATCCCTCAGTGGCAGAGATGCCCCAACAATTCGAGTCCGGCTACTTCACCCACTCTCCTGCTATTCCCATGTCTTCATCTTCTGCCGGTGTCATGCAAAATCAACCGCAGAGGTATTTGAACCGCTCCAATACGTCCGCTTTAACCCCGAGTCCCCCTACCGCAGACGACATGTTTTCTTCCCCGCATTCTTCAGATCCTCAATCGATGTCTTCCTGGAATTCCGACTCGCTTAGTACGCCAGCATTTCATTTTACGCCTGAACTTCAAAGCCATGAAGCCCAGACATGGTGGTCCCCTATGCCCTCTGAGGTGGCACAACGCCAGGCTTCATACCAGCAAATGATCGCATCTCCGGCCCCGCAGCGACCGATCCAGGCATCTTCGAACAATGACCTCCTACAGGGAGGCCTTATGATACAATTAGATCCCACGCCGTTCGATATGTCTTCGTCTTTCCCTTCGTCCACCATTCCATCAACCAGCAACTCTCAAGACAACCAATCCTACAGCCATAGCGCTGTGCCCCAGAAATATATTGACTCCGCTGCCTTTTCTGCGTCGAATATCCATAATGGGTCACGTTCACCATCCCTATCTCCAAATACGGGTGTGTCGGCAAACATTGGATCGATCGTCGGCAATGGAATGAATAACAAGACGACCTCGCGTCGCCCCCATCCCCGGAAACTGTCGGGTCAGTCAACAGGGACTCCGAAACCTCTCAAGGGACCCTACAGCCAATCTAATAGCCCAGGGAGAGCCAACAAATCAGTCGCTGTATCTTTTGTCAATTTTACCGCCCAAGACAGCCAAAAGATCTTAACGGGGGTTGCTCCAAGCGGCAGCTCCAAGACAAAGGCTAGAAGAGAGCAGGAGGCCCGCGAGCGACGTCGCAAAATGAGCGAAGCTGCACTGAATGCGGTGCGAAAAGCAGGTGGTGATGTTGAAGCTCTGGAGGCTGTTTTTTGCTGAGTAAAAAAAGCTCTCTGTATCATCTACCTACCCATGCATTATAATCTGCCTGCCTTTGATTGGTTGCATTTTCTTCTTGTTCTTGACTCCGCACTTCAGCAGTGGTCGTTTCGGCGCAAAGACATTTTTCCATTGGCGATTTTTGGGTATCGGGGTTTGGAAAGACTTTAGATTTCATACTTATATAATACCTGTATAATCCAAAATAATCCGACAAATTCACCAGCTATGATATTTATTAATTGATCAGGCGTAGTTACAAAGGAGTTGGTCTCAGAGCCCCATATGCGATGTGATGTACAGGTCTATCATATAGTACATAATGCGCCCCTAGCTATCTCGGCGTCTTAGTGTTTTCTGTGCTTTTCACCAATTCTTTCCCTTGCATTGCTTGCACAAAAAAGAGCAAGTGTACACCATCGCTCATTTAGCATCCAGCTTACCAGAAGAACAACCCGATACACGTGCGATTTATGGCAAGTGAGAGGTTTGTCCATATTAATGTTCTAGTCACTACTCAGATCATTCACTCGCAATCCTCACCTCTTAGAGGACGTGGGAGTCCAGGACTCGGGCTGCCACTTTCCCCCAGGTACATCTTTCGGCCTAAAGAAAGGGTCTTCTTTGGCGGTCGACGCTCCGGCCCTGCCCGGCGCTTTTGTCTGAGACCCATCAGCACCTGGCGCATATTCCCCAACTTCTGCTTCGGCATTCAACGTCGGGTCGCTTGTCTGGGTTGCAGCTCCTGGCTGCTGTGTCCCAGGCGCATCTAGTTGTGATTGCTCCGTTTCCCATTTCTTCCGTTGCATTTCAGCCAGCAATAGGATTCTTTCTCGTCTTTGAATATCATCTTGTTGTTCCTTGATCGAGGGAGGCTCTGGTCGCACATATCGAAGCCATTGGTGCCATTGAGCTGTCGCGCCATGTGTCAGACCTAGCCAGCGAACATTGAGGAAGGCACAGACTCACGGCTCAGTTCGAGATCGCTATAGTGAGTTCTTGGGCGAGGTTTGACTATTCGTCGAAAGCGCCCTGAGTTCAACGTATCCTTGAATTCCCAGAATGTATTTCCAGAGAGATCGTGGCCTAGTAGGCAGCTTTGTTAGAAGGTGAGAAGGTGAGACGGACGAGTCTCGAACATACCAACGAGAAAGGATCTTCGCCAGGGCAATCGAAGGCTTTTCCACTTGAACCAGAGACTGTTAATTGGACTCATCTGTTTGCAAGAGAAGAGAGAACCTAATAAATGTGAGGAATTGTGATTGGCAATCTATATTGATGTCTCAGAACTGGAGGAGTTCGTGAAAGTTGAATTTCTGGGCTGCGCCGCAGAGGGGCACGTCATCGCTTACCCATACTCATACCATACCGTAAATAACGAGCCCAACAGGCATTCCCCCGGCCTCCTTCGACGACCTTCTTCTCCTCTCCCTGTAGATCGATAGTATTTCTCTCTCTTCAAGAGCTCCCTTTTTCCAGTTCCCAACCGGCTTGCTTCTGTACTACTGTTGCTTGACCTGCGTCGGGCGTCGTTCACTTAATCCTAACCCTTCTACGTCACTCCGAGTCCCAGCCGCCCTTGTCAACAAAGCCCCGACTAGTATACCCCTCCCTTCAATCCTCGATACAGCTACCTGTTGTTCTCCGGACTTTAGTACTCTTTCTATGCGCAAATAACACTGATCGATCCCATCACTCATTCATTGCAAATGGCCTCGGTCACGTCCTTGGATAAGGACTTGCGCAACCTGCGCCTCTCCCGCTATACCCCGCAAGCTGCCGCCGAAGTCCGTTCTTGGATAGAAGAAGTTCTGCGCGAAAGGTTACCGAGTGGTGATCTCTTGGACGTACTAAAAGATGGTGTCGCACTCTGCCGGTAAATCGGTGTCTTGCGTTTCTAAATTGGTTTCCCATGCGCCCATGCTAACATTTGCGTGATTATAGCCTTCTCAACCTTGCGGTTTCTCCTGGAGTCAAGTTTAAGCAGTCATCGATGCCTTTCGTCCAGATGGAAAACATATCGCATTTTCTTCGCGCTTGCCAGCTACCTCCCCTCAGCCTCCCACCTCACGACGTCTTCCTTACAGTCGATCTTTACGAAGCCAAGGATCCCGCTCAAGTTCTCCAGTGTATCTCGGCTTTCAGTCGAAGAGCGAATGCCATTCAACCGGGCAAATTCCCTCGTGCGATTGGCGTCCAGTCTAAAGGTGGAACCTTGAGTCCGTCCTTGACCGGCTCCAGCCAAGGTCCGCATACACCGACCAGATCCCTCGGACTGGGTGATGCCAACTCTAGCCCCTCCGGTCGCTCAAGCCCTACAAAGTCTCCTCCGGCATTCAGCAGCTGGAGTAGGAGAACTGACGAACATGTAACGCAGCCAGCCTGGAATATCCATCAGTATGGTTACATGGGTGGTGCTAGTCAAGGAAACCAAGGTGTCGCATTTGGCGCTCGCCGACAAATCACTACCGCTTCTCCACACGTGCCAAGTATAACAGAGAAGGAGAACCGCCGGCGCGAAGAAGAGGAGAGGCTTCGGCGAGAGCGGGAAGAAGCCGAACGAGTTTATCAACTCGAACGCGAAGCGAACGAAGCGCGATCTAGACAGGAAGAAGAGCGCCGATGGGCGGAGGAGACTACGCGTCTGAGAGAAAAAGAACGAAAAGACGCTGAGGCTGAGCGAAGACGATGGAATGAAGAACAGCGACGGTGGGAGGAGGAGGAGGAGCAACGCCAGCGCGAGGAGAAGGAGGCAGAAGAGAGGTTTGAGAAGGAAAGATTGCGCCGACGAGAAGCCAACGACTCCCGCCTGAACGGCCAGTTCCTCAGCCAGTACCAAGCCAGTCAGCCCGCGCCTGCACAGCCCCAGCCGAGTGAATCTCAGGAAAGCCAGCGCGTCAAACAATTAGAGCGAGAGTTAGAGCTTGCAAAGGAGAGGGAACGCGAGTATGAACTCGAACGTCAAACGTTGAAAGAGAAAGAGAGCAAGCCCGCCGAGACCAGGAACCGTCCAGTTCCAGTGCCGCCTAAGCCAAGCTATGATCTATCGTCACTCGAGCAGGAACGACGGCTCCTACGCGGACAATGGCAGAAGCATCAAGACAACGAGCCAGTGTCCGAAGTAGAGACACCGCCGCCTATGCCACCTCGACCCCTCCCTCTCCCTGACCCTACCGCCGTCCACCCACCGAAACCTCAGGCATCTGAAAGTCGGGTCGATCGTTTCCTATCATCAAACCCGGCTCCAGTGGCTCCGAAGCCCGCCGCTTATCGCCCACAAGACTTCACCTCTACAGCAGAAGTAGACGCTGAGAACAGTCGCCGGTTTGCATCACAGCAAAAGACTCGTGCAGGAGGATGGGCATCCAAGTCTCTCTTAGAGCGCGAGATGGAGCGCGAGCGCGAACGTCAAAGGGAATGGGAAGAGAACCAGAAGCAGACCCAGGAGGCTGCGGCAAGGGGCGCCCATGACCCGTCACTCACCATGGGGCCTGGAGGTGCCTGGGACGTACATCAGTACGGCTATATGGGCGGGGATAACCAGAACAGAGGCGGGCCTGGGTTAGGCGTTGGAGGCGCACGGCGCCAGATTATCGGCCCTCGGCCACCACGGTGAACGCCAACCTTGGTTGGTTATGCGTTCTATTTGTTCTTGTTTCATTCCTTTAGAGATCGAGTTATCCCCATGCACATACTCCCCATCCTGCGACTCATTGTTACCATTACCTCCCAAATTCCTGTCCCGTTCTCTTCCCTCAATTTGAAATTTCGAATACCATTAATCATCTGTAAATGAGTACTTTCTTTCTGGTCACAATTTTCGTAAAGATTCTATCCCGAAGTACTGCGCACAAGCATGGGTATCTATAAACACAGGGCATACATGATATGAGCATCACCTTTTTATGCAGCACAGAAAAATGCACACCAAAGACGCAGAAATAAAACAACTGAAATCAACGAAAAACATATCCTTCTGCAGTAGTTAGGACCCTGAAGAAGCCGTATCCCCCGTAATAACCTCGTCCACTAGAAATGTCAACCGCTCCGCACTCTCACACAGCCAGCTCCACTCCATATCCTCAGACATTCTAGCAAGCTGATTCTTCCTGGTCTCATACTGTGCCTTTTCAGCACGCCGGATAATCCCCGTCTGCGTGAGCCGCTTAGTGTCGTCCGTGACAACAAGCAGGTTGTCCTCGGCTAGCAGGACAATGAGCGCTTCGAGCGTGATCGACATCTTTGTATTATCGGAGAGGCTCGGTGTCGCCGTGGCGTAGGGGAGAAAGCACGTTTCGAGTTTGGCCTGGTCGAGGTACGGTTTCTCGGATTGTGGCGCGGCGGTTTCGCGGAGGCGGAAGAGAAGGAGTTCACAGAGGGTTGTTTGCGCGGCTGGGGTGAAGTGCGGGAGAGCGAACGGGGAGACGAAGGACTGGTAAATGGGGAGAGGAAGGGGCCGGATGAATTCGACGAAAAGGTGGTAGAGGTCTTGGAGCTCCATTAGGTGATTGGGGAGGGCTTCAGAGACGGTAGAAAGAAGCTGGAGGAGGCGTTGGCGGAGGGCGAGGGAGGTGGTGTCGCCAAGGGCGGCAGTTGGAAGTATTGGATTTGTTAGAGAGTCGATGTTCGATTTAGGTTTGCCCGTAGCGGATTTTCTAGTTGCTGCTCTGGACCTGCGAGGGCGTTTGGACTCACGGCCGCCTGTAGATGATGATGCATCATTGTCGGAGGAGAGGTAAAAGTCGGCGTATTCGTCTGCTTCAATATCAACTACAGCCTCTCTTTTCTTGTTTTCCTTTTCTTTAGGAGTTTTCTTCCGCGAAAGCTTCACCTCGTTGTGAAACACTTCGCGGAATTCGTTCACAAAGTGGGTTGTCCCATCGGCGAAAATCGAGCGTAGGATGCGACGATTGCGGCCAAACCCAGCCATTGAGTTATTGATATAGTGAACGATCAGGCTATCTTCCAATCCTTCTCCATCTTTGGTTGTTTTAGACGGCTCGTTTTCCTTTCTTCGTAGCCGCTCGCTCCAGTCATCCTCGAGGATTTCGCACATAAACTCAAGCCAGACACGCCATCGCTCCCAGCGAACGGGTTGTAAAACCGAGCAATTGAAAGCCCAGCCAACAGCATGCCAGAAGTCTTCCGCACGCGACCAAACTGAGGCAGACTGCGCAATATCAATATCAATATCCCGGTCGAGGTTCAGAGGTTTTCGCCATTCACTGAGGGCGGAATCATCTGCAAGGCGACGGCCACCGCGACGCGAGGTCTCAAAGTGTGTGAATAGAAATGCAGTATTGAATTGGGCGTTGGAAGGGCCAACAAGACTGTTCACCAGACGGAGCAGACGGAGAGATACATTGGGGGCCTCTTCCTCCTCGGTGGTTTTAGGGCGGGCCGTCGTGGAGGGATGAACGAGAAATGTGGCAGCGAGGGCTAGATGTTGCGAAGACGGAATGTATGTAGGAGTTGACGCGTCAGGGTGGGCGCTGAGGGAGTCCAGCAGCAGACTGAGCGCTTGTGTATCTGGTTTAATTAGTAGAGAGCGACACGGCATCGCGACGCGTAGGAGGGGGCACAAACGGAGCTTTTCCTCAAAGAAAATGGCCACATGCTGGACAAGTTCAAAGGGGAGGGGCTTGGCGGGGTGATAGAGAGGCAGAGACGCCTCTTCAATCGGAACGGCCATGGAAGGGTCGGATATGAAGAACAATTGGGCTGTCAGAGTGAAGCTGTGGGGGGGGACGAAGGAAAATGCTGTCCAGGTTATAGGAAGGATAGCTTTAGCCATATAAAGCAAAATATCTTGATTCTGAGCACATATCAAGGTGCTATAGTGTAGTGGTTATCATAGTTCGTTGTGGCCGAACTGACCTGGGTTCGATTCCCAGTAGCGCCAAATATCAGCGGGTATTCTCATCTTATCTACGTGTATAGATAACATTTCTATCTCTTTTACTTTTTTTGCAAAGTGGCTGGGCCGTTTCAAGTCTGTTTTGGCATCTTTATCCAATTCTTTCTTTTACCATTCGCCCTTTACTCCTCTTTTCTCACCAGTACGCCATTAAAGTTGTCAGTAAGCCCGCCTTCAATTAGATCATGGTGAGACTGCGGAGTAACCAAGTCTACAGAGTAATTGCATGGTGCAGGTCAGCCTGTGATACACCAACGGACAGCGCATACACACGTTTAGTACAATATAAGCAGCATTGGAACTCATCCTGAAAAGAATATTGGGATATCTGCCTAGTGGAATATGTCGCCTTTATAAGCCCCCGCCCAGACACCTTCTATCCCCAAATTATTTTTTGTACCGTCTTATCCTTTTAATTTCGTTTGGTGTCGCCAGGAGTAGGTGCCTATTCTTAGACCAATACTGCCTGTTTTGTCTAGAGACAAATGCCTCCCAGCTCGGGTCATAAAAAGAGAATGACTCCACGCAAATTGGCCCACGGTATGGCTCCCGAACAGGTCGTAGGTATTAGAGGTATGGCAAGAGTGTGTGGAGGGTAAGGTGAGGGAATAAAAACAGAATGAAAAGGGTACAGAACGGAAATGTGATATAAAAGCAAGATGTGTGGAAGAGAGCAAAAGAAAGAAAAATTAGGAAAGAGAGAGAGAGAAAAGGAAAGTCCCATCCGTCACTCTTCAGGTATATCAGAAAAAAGACCTATTCGCAATCGGTGTGACTGTCATACATGTTAGCCAATCTTGAGCCGGCGGCTGTCAGATCCGATTCAGGGAACACGTACAAAGGGTAACTTAGGAATGACCACTCCCAATGTAGCTAGGAAATTTATGGTAAAGTACGTCAAGTCGTAGTGGGTATAGTGTGTGCTGAGAAGGAAGAGGCAGATTGGCACGCAGAGAAGAAACTTCTTCGCTGGGGTATATTGGTCGCCGTTGTCGATTTGCTCCCACATGTTGAGGTTATCGTATGCACCGGCGTTGAACTCAAAGGGAATACCCCTCACCCAATGGAACATGAGAAACGAGCCGAACATATAACTGATGTTGGTAAGGGTCCATGATGTCTCCTGCGAAACGCCGGGGATGATGTCGTAGAAGATCTTCAGAGCCGCGATCAAAACGAAGTGGATGGTCCAGGCACCTGTAGTTGAAGGGAAATTCGTCAGACTTATGATCTTCCATTCCGGCGAGCGAGTAGACAGAAAGGCCCAATAGCAATGCATGAACAGCCCACGGCAGTTCAACTCACCCTTCGCATTCACCCAGTTTGCATTCAGATTCGGGAGGGCGGCCTGGTCGCTGGTGTGCTCGATGGACTCGGCAGGCTCCTGATAAATGATACTGCTCGATCTTCTCCGCCTGCCGGCCTTGCTCTGAGACATATTGTGGTCCGGTGCCAGCCGGTGCGGCCCTGTGTCAACCTCCGGTGGGAAGGAGATGGCACGGGGCATTAATAGAGAAGACACTTTGGCGGTATTGATGAGGGAGGAAAGATGGGGTACGTAGAGGGAGTGGGAGAGAAAAGAGGAGGAAAGAGAAAAGGGAAAGTTTCAAAAAAGACCGAGGATGACGAAGTAGGTCGTGGACAGTCGAATGATAATTAATGATACCTCGCAAGCAGCAACAACAAGCAGCAAGTAACAATAGCGGCACGGAGGCGGAGGGAAATGGGATGTTCCGACCGATCGGCTTGTCACGGGATGGCAACAGATATAGAGGTTGCAACTTTTGTTCGAGCTGTTCTGTCCAAATTCCAGATCAACTCTGAGGTCTTTGCTGAATGTTGTTGAAAAGGTCTCTATTGCTGTCCAGAAGAAATAACCGAACAAAAATATTTCGCTAAAGATGAAAAGGAGGAGGAATCATATGGATGGGACGTGTCTAATAATAGGTAGCCACCAAGATTGAGTGCGAAGGCGAGCCGCGAACTAGATGGACGGAGCGCTGCGACGTGTTCTAGGCCCAGCCAAATCAATATTACTGATGAAGCTCCTGGTTTTCGAGAAATACTATCCAAAGAATCCACTAAGATCCATCTTCTGCAACTGATAAAGGCCGGCTATAAGATCACGCACCTATCCGGTTGTTCGGGAAGAGCTACCTAGGTACCTTGTGCTCCAGGCCTCGAGTATATATTTATATGTAGCTGCCCATATAGCGGGGGCTCCGCCTATAAAAATTGACAGCTCACCTTTGATAACTTGTCCTTATATTTTCCACAGCAGATAGATATCTGTCTGATCAACCATAATAGCTCATTGAATTGGACAAAAATCTTCCACATACGTATACGTACGGAGTATGGTCAAAAGAAGCCTCATCGTGATGACGTAAAATGCGGCCAACACTCCTGGAACAATGCCTCACTCTGAACACCTGCACTAACCATCTATCTTTGGATTTACACTTTGCGCTCAACCTAGGCCTAGAACCTTTTCTTACATTACTTTTGATAGCATAATCTAAGCTAGAAAGAAGCTCCGACGAACAATTTCACCGACTCAGCCTCGATGCGCCTCCTCGAATCATCCCTCCGCATCATCACATCATCCCTCATTCGGTTCCCCGCCGCCCGTCCCCAGCTCGTCCCCCACCCGCCAGCTATAAGAACAGCCCTCAGATCCGCCCCGGCCATCCCTTTCCTAAGCTCCTTCTTCAGCTCGAGTGCGAAATCTGACAAACAAAGCGAAATGGCTCCGCCCCCGGATAACAGGAGCGAAGATGAGTGGCGCGCAGTGTTGAGTCCTGGTATGTCAACTCCTACGACAGGGCTGTTGGTCGCTGAGGTTGAGAAAACCAACGCTAACGTTGATGTAGAACAATTCCGCATTCTCCGCCAAAAAGGTACCGAGCGGCCCGGCACAGGCGAATACGACTCCCATTACCCCCCCGAGGGCGTATACGCCTGCGTTGGCTGCAGCGCACCCTTATACAAAGCGACCCACAAGTTCAAATCGGGCTGTGGATGGCCGGCTTACTTTGATTCTATCCCGGGGGCGGTCGCGCGACATGTGGATAACTCGTTTGGCATGGAAAGGACGGAGATTACTTGTACGAACTGTGGGGGGCACTTGGGGCATGTCTTCAAGGGAGAGGGGTACCCGAACCCGACGGATGAGCGGCACTGTGTGAATAGTATCAGTTTGAAGTTTACAGAGGGGCATGGAGAGAACGCGAAAGCCAAGGCCTGATGGTGATTATAGTATGATAAGAGTTGCTTATAGCTAACGGAGTATATATCTACATTGGTTGCGGTTGGCTTCCATACGAAATAATGCGGACCATATGCTGTCGTTATCCATCCTTGAAATCGGGGACTGGTGAATGAGCGACGGTTCTCTGTAACAAGTATCAGCTTGGAGCCATTGATTCAGACAAGGAGCTGTGCCTACCTGATCCTAAACAATAACCGTCCCTTCCTCCCAAGACACTCGACATGAAAAGTCCAGTGACCGGATATGATCATGGAGAAAACCCAGCAGCAAATAGGACTCACTCGGTTTATATCCAACGACTCGCCGGGCAATAGTTGGATTGACGAACAGCACCGGCGCCTTCGTCACGGAATGCGATATCACAAGCGGGTGCTCTGTCTTGACGGCTTCCTCGAGGGCTCGCTCTTGACCGACCCTGGCAACCTCCCTGACACTAGCACTCGTATGAAGAAGCTTCAATTTGTGGAGACCCTCACGAAACGTTGGTTAGAGGGCGTTGTATGCTGCTGTTAACGAGGTGAACGCTGTGCCCCCTCCGCCTGATGCGGGAATTTCGAGTACCCAGAAGAAGGTAACGCCGGGCGTGTTAGGAGCGAAAGTCTGATCAAGTGCCATAGATCATAGCTGGTTTGTGAGCCCAAGAGATCTCTCAGATTTCCTCTGCGAACATTGTTAGCACGGAGTCATCATAGAATGCAGGCCCTCACTTACACCTTCTCGTCTGCATATACCACTTGAAAATCTGGCCCAGTGCCCTTGGGATAACCCATAGTCGGGTGCTAGAAATGTGGTCAATCGCGAAGCCTACAGTTGTCTGGTAGTTGCGCTGTACCTTGTGCGGAGGGCCGAAATGTTTGGCGATATCCAGTTGCGCTTCTGGCCCAACGTCGGCAAAGTCTTGATTCCTCTACGCAACATCAATAAGCTAAAATTCACCATATGAAAATGACTGGTGCTCACAAAGACAAGGACACCACGTTGGGTGGCTAGGAGCGCTACCTGGTCCAGCCCGTCCTGTGTGAGCTGGCTAAGGTGAGGGTTGCGAATTTCAGCTCCAACCCGCGGAGTGATGTTTTCCAAAACTGCCCTTCAATCGAGAATCTCAGGCAGCTGGGGATTTGCTCGCGATCCGGGTTCATCAGCATCAAAAGCCGGTATATCGAGCGTGGGCGCAAAGCCCTTAGGCCTCTCAGGTAGATAGGTGGGGTATAACGGTTCGGTAGCCAGAGGGGGCTTCCCTGGGAAGATCTGGGATGCTGCTTCTCACCAGATGGGGAAAAACTTAACCAAGTGTATAAATGCCACTACTTGCCAAGACCTCTGCTCTAAAGCTTCCATCGGTCCACGCCTCTTCAGGAATTTTTTCTCGGCTGAGCTCCGGCAAAATCCCTGTGGTTCGACTGCAGCACAAGTCATAACGACCCGTCATTCTACATGTCATCAGTCGGTTTCGAAGATCGTTGTTGAAGTCTTGGAGAACTTAAGTGGCCGTCACAGTTCATCGCAAGCACGCAATCTATGCCATCCCGAAAGACAGCAACGAAGATAACCACACTGATAATGGATATAAAATCTTCTGTTACCCGTATCTGGAGCCTTTATCGTCTTAGACCAATCAACTTTTAAACAACCATCAAGAATTTTACTGTGCAAGATACAATTATGAGATCCACGAGGGTATTGAAATGGGTCGAGGAGAATCCAGAGCGGACGCTTGTCCTTAAGCTTAACCTTCTGTTGCTTGTCTGGGCGTTTGTGGCAGGCTTGACAAAGGTGAGGCTGTGGTCCTACTTATTATATTGTCTTAAGCCCTAACTCAACCTGGTAGGAGGACATGGATCAATCAGCAACGACCCAAGCATATGTTTCGGGAATGGAAGAAGCATTATCACTATGCGGCAACGAGCTAGTTGAATTTACTACATACTTCTCTATCAGATACGCCATCGCAATTATTCCTTCACAGATGCTCCAGACTTTGATGCGGCCCTCCATCTTCCTCCCTTTCTGCGAGGTTGTGTGGGGTCTTTTGACACTTACGTGCGTGCCATTTCCGTATACTAGAAATACTCACTAACATGAAGTTAGCACATATGCCGCAAAGAATTCCCAGACTATCTACGCGATTCGATTTTTCCTGGGTATCTTCGAATCGGTAATATTGCCGATGTGATGCTACTCTTCAACGCTGACGGATATAGACATCCTGGCCGGGCTTAGTTGCTCTCATCTTCAACTGGTGTAAGTACTCCGGGCTCTGATATATCTTGGACTGGGCTAATAATGAAGACACCCCTGCTGAGCTCGGAAAATGACTGGCCGTATTCGGTGTCAGTGGTGTAGCTGGTAACATGTTCCTTGGTATCTTGCAGGCAGCTCTCTATAGGAATTTGAACGGGACGGTAGGCCTCGAGGGCTGGCAATGGTTATTTATTATCAGGTACATATTTGGCTGTTGATTTCTGCTATAAGTTAACTGTGGTACAGCGGCTTCATCACCGTATTCTCGGGGCTGGTTGGTTTCTTGACAATCCCGGACTCGCCCGCTATCACACGAGCACTGTGGTTGACCCACGCTGAACGTCGCCTAGCCGTCGCCCGTATGGAGAAGAACAACATGGAAACGTCGAAGATCATTAACTACAGGCGACTTCTCAGGAAGGCCAAGCTAATTGTTACAAGCCCACTAGCATACCTTTACATGGCGGCATATCTCCAATTTGCTTGGAGCCAGAGGGCCAACAGCTACTTTTTGTTGTATCTCAAGGTAAGCCGAACGCGTCACGCAGGAAGCTTCGTCAATTTGACTTTGTTTAGGGACTTGAAAAGGCAGATGGACGGCTACTTTACAGGTTTGGGCAATATCATATAGACCAAAGGTAGCATACACTGAGAGACCCTAGCACGTATACCGTCAACCTGATTCCACTCGGAGGATACGCCATATCAATTGTGTGTACATTTCTACTAAATGCCCTCAGTGACTGGAAACATTGGCGCCTGCAGGCCGCAATTGCCCCAGCAGTAAGTGGACTGACCTTCCTTTTGAATATCATTGCGTCTACTGACAACCTGATCTTAAAAAGATCGTTCAGATACTTTCGTGTGGCGTCCTTTCAGGATGGCCTGATTCAACGCCTACGATCCTAACATTCTACTTTTTGACATTCGCCACAGCTGCCTGGGGGTATGTTAGACCCGAGGTAGTGATACGGATTTGAACTAATACGTGTCTTAAGCTACTCCCTTCTCGCCTGGTTGGGCGAGATACTTCGGAAAGAGCCAGAAGTTTGCTCTCTTTTTGTCGGTGCTTCTGTCACGCTTGTTTGTAAGTTTTCTTATCTCAAGACATGAGCTCGTACGCGGTATTAATACCTGATAGACGTTAGACATGCCACGATTCCCCTTCGCGTATGGCGAACCTCTGATAGCCCGCGGTATCCGGTAGGGCTCCCGCTCGCTACAGTATTTGCAGGCGGCAGTATTTTGGCGATGCTGGGAATGTACTTGTACATTAAACGGTATACTGACTCACTAAAGCTGATCTTGATGTCTACGGAGTGGGTGTGCTAATCGCTGTTTCAAAGGAATACGTCAATCTTGGATCAAAGACTTGAATCTGGATCCTCGCCAGTCGCTAACCAGACCAATCCAAAGAGTGACAGTGAAAGCGCAAGGAAGGATAAAGCACTTGATAGCGTGTCTGAAGTACGGGTGTGAGACACGGGGCTCGAGATTATGAATAGTTGATTGCGCGCTGGTATGAGTACTCGAAAAGCTAACCAGACATCAGCCGTGCTCTGCTGGCGCTACAGCCTCTATAGAGCTAAATTAACTATAGCCTGTAATATGACTTCCCTGAATTAGCCCTAGGTACACTTTGACAAGTTCAGCTGGGTAGATACGTCAGACGGCTTCGGAAAGATACAAGGCGGGACCCGGAAATTTCTATACAAGACGGCTGGCTACGTCAAGTAGGCTTCTGAATTCCTATCGTGTGTGATTAAGGTTACATCCGGTCTCATTTTGCCCAGTGTAGATAGAATGTTGCCAGGCCGGGTCATATAGGGTTATGCAAATGCGGCCGCACGGGACCCACTAAAATTGTCATGCACGTGCGGCCGCATCTGCTGGATACTTCATCACTAATCTCCAATGACGCTCAAGGACGACGACAAAGCTCGCGATGTGTGACGGAACGATCTCTGAATCCTGCTCATATGACAAATGTCTAGGAGTCTGATTTCTAAGAGCAAGTTCCGGGGGTTGGCAAAGACAACCTGCAGAGGTATAAAGCACCCCTTGCTGCTCTGTCCTTTCGCAATAATGTACTCAACAAGAACACCCTACAGACACCAAAAAAAGCAGACATTATGGCTTCCTCTCCAGACATCCCGGTGCCCACTGGCTCCACTGTCGATGTCTCGGTTATCCTTGCTGGTTTGGTGACCTATCCAGCAAGCATGGTCATCAAAGAGCCTCTCCCCGGGAACGAAATCCTGCCAGGGACCCCTTGCTACAGCTTCCTGATCGAAAACAGGGCAAAGAACAAGAAAATCCTGTTCGATCTGGGGCTTGTCAAGGCCTGGAGGACAAAGCTTCCTCCTGTGGGTGAGTAGATTCCACTTTTGTGAGATGACCCCGAGAGTTTCTGACAAAAGCTTCTTGTCTAGTCCTCAGCCAAATCGCATCGATCAACGCGGAGCTCACCATTGAGAAAGACGTGGCCGATCTTCTCCGTGAGGCCAATGTCCCTCTAGAATCGATTGACGGCATTGTATGGTCCCATCACCACATGGACCATGTCGGAGATCCGTCGCTTTTCCCTGCGTCCACGTCGCTGATAGTCGGACCTGGGTTCAAGAGTAACAAGATGACCTTCCCTGGTTATCCAAAGAACCCGGATGCCATCGTCTCGGATGGTGCGTATCAGGGGCGAGATATCATCGAGCTTGACTTTTCCAATACTCTGGAGATTGGTGGCTTTCCGGCGCTCGATTATTTCGGCGACGGGAGCTTCTTCCTTCTTTACACAAAGGGCCATAGTAAGTCTTGTGGCCATAGCATGGCAGGTTGTATTCACGTATCCGAAACTGACGTCTATAGCGCATGACCACCTGAGTGCCCTTGCTCGAACCTCCAGGGACAAGTTTGTGTTTCTCGGAGGTGATATTGCCCACCACGCTGCAGAGTTTCGTCCATCGCCGCAGCAGCCACTTCCGGACGAGATTCACCCGTCTCCGCTAGACAACAATCCTTTTGACCCTCAGCTTCTAGCGTTATCTGTATGTCCTGGTAACGTCATCGAGAGGCTCTATCCGAGAAAGGACACGCATCCAGACTATAGGGTTACTCCCTTTTACGAACCGAATCCATTGATGAGTGCATCCCAGTCTGACGCCCTGGTTGCGATTGAGAAGTTGCAGGCTTTTGATGCCTCTGCGAAAGTCTTTGTGATCATCGCGCATGATGTAGACTTGAAGGATTTCCTTCCTTATTTCCCGAGAAAGCTCAACGACTGGGATACAGCAGGGTATGAACAAGTATTGAGATGGAGGTTCTTGAAGGATTTTCTCCAAACTGTGGCATGACCTGGAACAGGATGGGAGGCCAGATGGGTAGACGTTATGTAGCGCAGAAGTTGGACAATTCCGTGGTTATACCATTATCTGAATTGAGTGAGTCCTGATAAACAGGTCAGACAAGGGCGGGGTCTTCGTTTAGACGTTCGAGATATCTCCCTACCACTGTTAGCGATGACTATGAGATTATTGTGCAGAGCCATACTTCCAGCGAGCCATCTTCGGCTGAAACAAGCCAACATATTCTTGAGCGTAGCTATGGCCTCCACTGCGTCCACATTCTGTAAAGCTTTCGGCTCGGATGTTAGAGCCGAAGCGGCTATATATATCGAGCTCAGAGCAAATATCGGAACACGCTCGAGATCCAAAATAGAGGGGTTCTGTTCGAGGGAATGAGAGCGAGCTAGAATATCTCCAATAGCTGCCCCGAAGGTTGACTTGCTTGATTTGGCGCACCGTTCCTTATCGCGTACCTCAAGATGACACCAAAGAATCAATGAAGCACTTGAGCGCGGAGATCGATATTGAATTAGCATCAAGGGCTCCGAATTTGAACTGAACAAGCCTGGCACCATGTATTGAGCCTACTTACCTTTCACATAAGGCAACTGATGGGTTGTAGATTTCAGCTTCGCTTGATCCCCTTTCCTTGAGTAGTGCCTTAAAAGATCTCAGCGTTGAAGCAATCTGCATTGCTTCTGTAGTATTAAACTCATCCTGCGGTGTGGGGTCATGCATGTGTGCCTGCACCTGTTCGAGGATTCGGGATGCATGAAGAAGCATCGAGAATGGACATGACATGGCTGTGAATCCCCCCTGTACACTCAAGTTGCCAGGCGTCAGCATACTTAGTCAAGTCCAGCTTCAATAGCTTACCTTGTCCGAGCTAGTATCGATTTGAGGGGCAGCCATGACACGAAACTCGGAGCCACGTTTGCACATGTCAAGGGCGGCATATCTGTAGATTGGGAGAATCAGAAATTCAGCATAAAAGCATCAATAATGACTTCAGATGTGATCCAAGTACCGGTCCATGACCATAACTCCCCACCAGACCCGCTGTTCCTCCTCTGCTTTACGCTGCTGTTCCGGTGAAGTGTGAGAAGGTTTTGGTCTATCGTTGCCGAGCCCGAGGACCATAGCCGCACGTATTGCCGATCCCATAGTCATATATGCAGATTGAGGCATTCCGTGCCCCGATTCAAACATGGTAACAAGCAGCCGAACTTGGATCACTTCGAGTGAGATTGGGCCAATGGAATCGAGGAGCCCGATGAACCCTTTGATGGAAGTATATAAAGTGAGAACTTGACTAGAAAGTTCTATACCGTCAGGACGGGCATTGATAAGAAACATGCTCAGCGACAGGAGAAGAAATTCTGGTCTTTGCAAGTCCCACGGACTTGACATCTGCTTGTAGTACAGGCTTGGATCAAGTATGGGGAACCATAAGTGGATAGAACTGAAATAGATAGAGGCCTCATGCAAGGCTCTCACGTCAGTTCCAATCACTGTTATAAAATGCGCGCGTATGATCTCGAAGACATCTTGAAATGTAATGCTACGGGTTGAATCAGGTAGCAGCCCAGATGGGGCGAGAGCCGGCCGCGTGGATGAGGCCGATATCTTCTCCAGCGGCTCATAGTGACAGGTCCGACTGAGTCTGTGAGACGCTTAGTGGAAAGTTCTGAATAGCATGCACGCTTACCATTTACCTCTTACACAGTGAGCAGGAAGGAAGTAGCTTATCACACTTTCTCTTTCTCCTTTTACATTGGAGACAGACCAGGCCTGCATAGTCTGTACGTGACATGGCTTTGCAATATTGATAAGATGTGTAGACCAAAATAATAATCTGGGATAATAAATCGAAAGACACTGTAGAGGGAACTTGAGAATAAGTTCTTGTATCCATCGTCGAGGACAACAATAAGCAGTATCACGTGATACAACTCCGTATCGGGCAGCAGCTCTTTGTGCCTCAGGCTGACTGCTCCCGACACCGCATCCGAACCGCCACTTGTGAATTAATCTCCAGATTACTTCATTATTCATCCACTTCCCTGCTCTCCGTCACTTCTCTGTCTGTCTCCTTTTCCTTCTTCTTCCCGGATTCTTCCTTCATTTCTTACAGCAGATTGGCACTCGTCAAGCGGTTATGTCTCGCCGTCCCAACGCGGCCCAGGCGGCCCAGAACCAGCAGACTATCAAAGCACTGTTGAAACTAGAGACCAACAAGACATGCGCCGATTGTAAACGTAATAAGCGTGAGTGTGACATTTCCCTCGGTGCTTCAATCGCTCCTCTGCGATCAATTGCTGACTATGTTCTGTCTAGACCCGCGATGGGCTTCTTGGAATCTCGGCATCTTTATCTGCATTCGTTGTTCGGGCGTTCATAGGGGCATGGGCACGCATATCAGCCGGGTAAAATCTGTGGATCTCGATGCGTGGACCGATGAGCAACTTCAAAGTGTAGTGAGATGGGGCAACTCCAGGGCAAACAAGTTCGTGTTCACCGCAGAAATTAGGAAGGGGATTATCAAACTGACTTGTGGTGATAGATACTGGGAAGCGAAGCTAGCACCCGGCCACGTTCCATCAGATGCGTGAGTTGACTCGATACCCCACGTTCGAACCATTCACGACCGACTCGCTAATACATGGGGCTGGCGGTAGAAAAATCGAGAATTTTATCAGGACTAAATATGAATCCAAACGCTGGGTCATGGACGGTGGAATTCCCGACCCCGCAACGCTGGATACTGGTGATGACGATGTTGTGAGTTTCGCATAATTACACTTATCTTCCATGGACGGCTTAAGTTCTAACGTAGTCTTGCGTCCGTTAGCCTCTGGCCGTTATTCAGGAGAAGGCCAAAATTGAACGCTCTGCTTCGCAAAGGGTGGCGCCCGCCGCTCAGCCAGCAGTCCATCGGCCACAAGCCTCTATTGACCTCTTCGCGGACGACGACGTCTCTCCCCCAGTCCGTCCTAGCACCACAGAGCCTTCAATCCGGGCCCCCCCTAAGCAGCCACAGTCTGCCTCGAAACCAGCGGCTCGACCTGGAGACTCGTTGCTCGGCCTAGACTTTTTCGGTAGTGCGGCTCCGGCGACGACTAATCGCCCCGCCAGCGTCGCCTCCACGCCAGCGGGTGGAATGTCAAGGCCGGACCTCAAGCAATCTATCCTTTCCCTTTATTCCAAGCCCCCGCCTGCCCCGGTACAACATGAGCGCACATCATCCTTTGGGGATTTGGCCTCTCCAGCACCGCCTCAGTCGACCTCTTCCACTAATATGGGCGGGCTGACTGACGCCTTTAGCGGATTGAGCTTCCCGACATCTCCTCCTGTCCAACAAAAACAAGCCGAGAAACCCTCGCCATTCGCTGGATTAACAAGCTTTGCAAACACCAAATCGGCCCCGGCAGCTCCCAAGGTGACATCGCCGACCCCTTCCTTTGGTAGCACAGGTGGTGGTGGATTGTTCGACAGCCTCACGTCTCCCACAATCCCCCCCACGAAACCGCAGTCCCGCACAACCTCGATCTCGTCCAACGGCCACGATTTTGGTGGTTTCTCTAGCTTCCAGTCACCCCTTCCTCAGTCAAAACCTAACCCCCACTCGTCTTCACTCTCCAACGACCTTTTCGGTTTCTCGTCACCTCCACTTTCTACGTCTTCAATCTCCCCAACCCCTGTGCGAGCGCCACCAGCAACAACTTCTCCCCAACAGGAGCTAAAGTCAGCCTTCAATCTCGGCAGCCCCGCTCCCCAATCAGCTGGGGCACCCAAGACAGTTAGCCCACCTTCCATCCCTGGCCTCAATGCTGCGACCCTTGACCCATGGGGTGCGAATGCGTGGGGCACCCCAGAACCCGCAGCACCTGCCGCGGCCCCTCCCGCTCTCCAGCCATCCTCAACCATGAAGCTGCCCGACACGTTGACCGCAAACGACATTGGCGCTGGCTGGGGTGCTCCGGCAGCATCCACCAAACCCCCAGCACCAACTGTCGCGGAAGACGAAGACTTTGGTGGCTGGGCTAGCGCCGCCCCGATCTCCACGAACACGACCACGACCACGACTACGAGTACTTCTAATGCGAATGCTTCATCTAAGCCGCCAGGCAACTTTGGGGGAGCTGATGATTTGTTTTCTAATGTCTGGGAGTAGTTTAGTCTCAGGCTCGTTCTCCTATTCGAACGTACTATGATAGCATATCTTTTGTTTTGTGTCTACTGCAGCTTATGCCATATTATATTCACCACGAATCTGTATATAATGTGGTATTTGTGTCTTTAGACTAGCGCTAGCTCGCAATGAATTCACATGTAATATTTGACTCAATCTATTAGAAGATGTGTTTATGTTAGAAGTTTGGGAGATTATTCAGCGGCAAGTTTAGTTGTTTATAACATGAAGCGGTCAATCTACAAATCATTCCATCGTCGACTAGAAAGTAGTACAGGAAAAAGGCTCTTCTGCAGTGAGCGCCTCAAGTGGGCAATAAGAAAGAAACGTAGAGAAGGGTATTAAAACCGAAAGAGTGTAAAAGCAGGTTTTCTTTTCTTCACCGCGACGACATACGTCAATCCCTAATCAACCCCTTCAGGCTAGAATACTCTTCCACGGGGGAGGTAATTGTTTCCTGCGATACTATGGTTGTGACCTTGATATCCCTCGGTGCAATGGCCGCATTTTGATTCTCGGATTTGCGGCCAAACGTGCTCAAATTGTAGTTTGTTGGCTGGTCCTTTCCGGCGGCGACGGAGGCCTGGAAGCCAGTGATGTTTGCGCTGCGGCTCCGTGGGCCTTGGTTGTAGGGGCTTGAGGTGTTGTTGCTTCTGCCGGTGGAGAAGAATCTAGGAATGAGCCTGGAGATAAAGGCGCGAGTGGCGGGAAGGCAGGCACAGATGATGGCGACATTACATTCGACTGCAGACCAAGTAGCCGCTCCTACATTATCATCTGAATAATGTTAACCCTGGGCCAGCTGCAAGACGCTAAGGTATACTCACATGTTGTGTCTTTTGAATCAGAAACGACTAGGAGACTTTGTAGGCGAAGGATACTTGTGACAAGAACGCTATAGGCCGGTCAGTTGATGTAGACGCCACATAAGGGAGCGGCAGCTCACAATGCGCCAAGAGCGAAGACGCCCATGAGGGCCAGCTTCTGCCGTGAAGGTAGCTGGAGCTTTTTGAGAACTGGCATAGGAAATACTAAAAGGAGGATATCGGTGAAGATGTGGATGGCTGAGTTGGAGAACCATAGGGCTTTCTTATCCAGACAAAAGCCGTCAAGACTATCGTCCCAGAATTTGGCCACTGGGACGCAATTGAGCCATGCACTTATGAATGTCCACGTCCCCCAAGCGCCTAAGAAACCGAGTAAAAAGTAGCAAGCCAAGCGCATGCGCGGTGTCGAGAACACACGTTTGTACTGTAAGAGGATAGACGCTTTCGTGGTGATAAGGCTCGCTTGATAGATGGGGACTGAAGCCCAAAAACACTGAGCAGGAAAATATAGTCAGCAATGGAAGCTACAGAGAATATTACCATTCTGGAGGGCTCCCATACAATCATTTGGTTTCTCAGAGTATCCGGAGGTATTTGGTCATAATGCTCGCCCATGAGATACGCCGTTTCTAGCATCGGAAGAGACATGTTAGCAAGGGCTTTTTTTGGTTGCAGTTGTTAGCGCTTAGACTGGGCACAGACCGCCGACAAAAAGACCAAAAAAAGCCCAACTGAAAGACTTGGTAAGGTTAGCTGATAAATTTTGATCTAAAATGGTGTAGGGTAACTTACCAGGGATACCAGGATCGTCCAGTCATCAGCACCTAGCTGTTTCACCATGTATGCCCGCGTGTAGACGCGAACTGTTGCAAGCAAGGTGGCCAGGCAGGTAAAGACGCCGCTGACGGCTAGAGCCTGTCGACCACGAGGTATCCCGATGACCATTCTAGCACGAGCCTCTTTGGGGTAGCCCTAATGATACAGGATTGGATTCGAAGGCAACGAAGGGTAAAGAACGTTTCGCAAAGCTTGCGACACCTGAGAACGAGTGGCTCGAGTATGTAACTCGTCATGGATTTCAAGTATGTAAGTCAGTGAACTCTCATTTTTCGCGGTTTTCCCTATCTCAAGTTAGAGGAATACAGAAGAAACGAGAACAAAGTCCGAGGAAGAGGATTAGAAGGAGATATAAGAGTTTGGCTAGCCTTCGTATCTGCTAATCCAGAACTCCGGACGGCCGATTAGCTCGGTCTATCCTCATGGTCTTCAAATAGAAGAGGGGTATTGGATCATAAGTATCACTAATGCAGTTTTTTAGGTCCAGAACAGCCACGTGAATTCCGAATTAGACTCATCGTATGCAGGTATTACCTCGTGGAAGTGTCTTAGACCCGAGTTTCATTCCTCGAGAGCCGATTAGGAGTCAGGCATGATTTTGACTGTTGCTGGACCTTGCCAGCGATGACTCCAGAAACGCCAACCATTGGAGTTCAACTAGTGTTTGTTTACCTTCAAGTTGAGCCCACTTTAGCCCATTTCAAGTGTGGAGCTATACGCCCTCAGCCAGTCGAATGGCCAAATGGGAGCGGAGCAAGGCTGACTAGGCCATGAATGAATAATGATAACAGAATATCTGATGATCTTCGTGTCCATGAGCAAGACTAGTATCGACTTCAGGGACCTAGCATTCTCCATGCGGCCGCTGTGGCGTGATCCCTAATATCTACTAGGGCCAGGTCTGTCCGTCCGCCTTTCTCGGTACAGTCGATCTGTGCTATTGGAGTACGGATTGTTACTGAATGGAGTATCCTTTCCAACTTTGAATGGGGTAAGAAGACTAATCTCACGGATTCTCAGGCGGCTGTAGAGACTCGAGAGGGCAGTAGTGGCCCGTGGGGACGGCTTGATCATCCTGGTTGCTGCCAATTTAGCATGCAGACACTGGTCTAAATTAGGTATCTGCATCATAGTTAGGCGCATAAGATGGAAGTGGGAGTAGTCAGGTACATGCTCATGTACAGTCATGCAAATTTGTCACATTTTGTTGAGAGTGGTCCCTGCACAGGTTGCAATCCAATAGGCCCTGTGCTAAAATCCGGACAACTACGGTACTGCAGAAGGATGACAGGGCATGACAGTTGACTGTAGCGGTCTGAATGTTGATTCTAGATATGCGATCATAGATTCGAGTTCATTTATCCTGCAAGATCTGTTTTCAGGTGTTTATAGGCTTAGAGCATTCGAGTCCCTGAAGAAATGCATTTTCATACACCAGTCTTCACAAAGGATGAATAAGATTTTGATAGTCGTTTGCTCCGTCGTGTGCACTGGCTTGAGGCGGGAAGTGCTCGACTAGAATTCCTGCTTTTGCTGATCGCGTGGCTGTTAGCGCCGCTGAAAACGAATGATAGTCTGACACTTAAGCGAGTGGAACCCACTCAGAGACCTTGTAAAGTTGGATTGGAACCAGCCTTGATGTTTCGCATGACAAGCGGTATCGATCGAGCAACGAATCGTGATTCTGCAATTAAAGCACACGCCGAAGAAGGCCGCAGTCGACAAAAAGAGCCCCTGGAAGTTCCCACACCGACTAGTTCTTGAATATTCACCGACTATTAGCTTCAGAAATGGAACGAAGGCCGGTCATTGGCTGGATATAATCCGGCCAGGAGAATATTTAATAATGGTCATGTGTTGGAAGTTAGAACGCGGAAATTGTATAGCAGTGTAGTATCACATCCGTGGAGGCGAAGAGGCAGAGGAGACTCGAAATCTGGGGGAATCATGGCAGGAGGACGCTAGATTGATCATGCGGCAGGAACTCGGGAAGCCTTGAAGCACCAACTTATCAAGTTGTCATATTTTCCAAGTTTTCATTCTTCTCTCACAACAATAATACTACAAGGCTTTCCATCTCATTAAACGCACGGCGGCTCATAGGCTGTGATGTCGTGAGCTAGCCAACCGTCGTACACGCTTGATCAAGATCGCTACAAGCCGAGATCATACGTTGTAAGACTTTGCGTTGTTCTTGGCCCTCGACTCGACTCTCGAGTCTCAGCCGAGCCGGGCCACCGGCGGTGCATATTTCCTATCTTGCCGCTGTCTGTGGCTATGCATATCGAGCCTCACGAAGCTATCAAACTCGTCTCTCACAAGCGTGTCAACCGGAGTATGCATGACTCGAACGACCGAGTCATCAACAGATAATCATGATGGCGTTTCGACTCTCTTCAACCAGTGCACGATACCGAGACTCCCATTCGTCTCAGCGGCTCTCTTGTGTAGCGAAGATCGCGGAGATGCCGTGATCAAGACAACCCATGAAGACGGAAGGCATGATCGCCGCAGGGTTTCTCAGATGCCAATGCCATGGCTCATGCTGGGACTCTGAAACGACCGTCGAAACTCAAAAGTGTTGCTAGTAGCCCAGGGACTTACTATTCACTGAACCACCGCTGGGACAGAACGTTCGACCGCCAATCATACTGCAAATGGATAATGAAAATACGCCAAGAGGGTAGAGGTCACTAGAGGTATAGTAGTCCGGTATATTATCTCGTAGTGGGCTGGTTCAAGCTCGACAGTCCATGTGTCATCGATATGGCTGTATGCCACCGATGTAGATAGGTCCTCGAAGGTATCACTCACCAGAACCAGCAAGATGACTCTAAATCTCTACAGCTATGACGATGATTTAGCCTCACAAGGTCAGGCTGTTGACCAAATGTTAACGGAGTACAGCCGCCCCATCAACACATTCTTTATGGTACAATCATCAAGAATACAAGACCGCAAGATGGATTATAAGAAGGTAGAGAAAAGAGAAAGCAAAAATGACAAACCGAGCTCCATTCTACCCCGTTGCCCAGACGCCACATCGATGAAAAATAGATCGAGACATCAAAAACCGAAGCCCATCGAAGATCTTTTAGGAGTAAGAGGAAAGTCGGGAGTGATAGAGAGATAAGGGAAGAGAAATCCAGGGTATTTGTACAGAAGAAACAACGGAGAGAGAAAATGTTTGGTACCAGCTTGGCGGTTTGAACACGGTCTGTTTGTCCCTTCAGTAGTATTCTTCCTTCTCTAGTATCATGATCAACTCGGTGAGTTCCTTGCGAAGTGACCGATTTCGGTCCCAGACTTCGATGATTTTCGGTCGATGGCTGAGGAAAGAAGCTTTCTTCCAGGAGAGTCCATTGAAACCCGGAGCGATGCCATTCGGAAGATTCCTAGCGAGATTCCGCAGAACAAGGGCAGCCTTGTACGCGACACCGACAGGCTCCCCTCGCTCACTGACGGGTGTATCCATATAGAACCACTTGCGCACAATGCGCTCTTGAAGCACAGCACGCTTCGACGTAGGTGGTTCGGCATCTTCAGGCCGGTCTTCCGGAAGATGAGAGGCAACATGGCCTGCTACCATTGCAGTATTTGCACTAGCCCCAGAAGAGCGAAATTTGGTACAGTTATCCCAGAGACAGGTGTGCACAGGCGATTCCGCAGCTTCCAAGTTGTATTCTCCTGCTGTCTCAGTTGCTTCGAGGTTCATGTGATCTGAGTAGACGTGATTGCGGAGGTCCGTGGGCGTGGCGAAAGCGCGTTGGCAGGGTTTTGCCTCCTGCCATTTGCAGTAGATGTAAGGGAAGCCTCGAAATGTATAAGCGGCTTCCAAAGGTCGAATCCCCTTGATGATGAATCTCGTTGAAGATCCAGGCCCGTTGATCACTTGGGCCTGAGCATTTGTAAACGTGGTGCTAACATTCTTGATAAACTCTGCGGCGGGAAGGACACCACCACCGGGGACTCGAGGGTCAGCAAAACGACTTTGGTATGCCTGCCAAAGAGCGATTTGGGTAATCTCGCACTCTGCATCTTCAACAAAACAGCAACGTAACCAGCGCGAGCTACGTTCTGGTTCGGACAATTCCAGCAAATCCTTTAACAGTTCCTGGGGCACGCGTGGTATGTCGGTGGGAGGAGGTGCTACTTTCTCCTCCTGCAAGACGGTTTCCTTCTTGCTTGGTCGGCCCTCGTGCGTTAAAAGTGCAAGCATCCGTGGAATGAAGATAGTTCGGAAGTTGAAAACCTCCAACATGTGCTCAATATTCTCACGGGAGAGGGAGTATTGATACCAAAAGTCAAGAGCGCCGCTCAAGATGTCCTTGTCCAAGTCCATTAAAGTAAGAAAGTATAGCTGTTGTAGCGTTTCTTTTGGTATGCGCTCCATTGCTCGATTCGCTTCGGGTTCGTCTAATTCGGTAGAGAAGTGAGTGAGAGCCCAAAGTGCACGAACTACATGGGCGCGGTCCGGCGAGTCAAGGCAGTTCAATAGTGAAATCCAGAGCGGGTCTTCAGGGTCAGTTCTCATGAACCTGGTCACTTCCTCCGCGATATCCAAGGCATCATTTTTCAGTTCATTCAATCTCGGCTGGTTGGGAATGTTGAGCATGATCACCAGGAAGTCTCTTAATAGACCACTAGCGTAGCGCGATGCGTAGATGGCATTGTCCTTCAATAGCACCATGTTTCTCAAAATAAGGGTAGCCTCTTTGATATTTCGAAGTCGATGGTTGAATTCGTACGTCTCTAGCGAATCGTCAGGTAAAACAACAGGAATCTTTCTGAGCCTCTCTAATATGTCGCGTGTGCCGTGAAGGGCGTTTAGAACATTAACGCGATCTGTGGTTTGTTGAAAGCTGTATTGAAGCTCCCACTTTACCCCGGTGCAGAGGATTGAGACTTCTATCGCCTTTTCCATCAAGTTCTCTGCCAGCAGTGGGAAGCCTTCGAATTTGAATTTGTCTCCCCGTTGATTTGAGATTTGCACGAGATGATACAAAGCGAAATCGACTTCGTCTGGAATCCCAGATTGTAGGCCATAGTGCGCACGTTTGTAGATGTGATCGGCTAAAGTGGATGTTAGCTTCATCTGGTACTAATATCAAGATACTGCTCGGACCTATCGGTCCTCAGCTTCTGGAGAGAATGACTTGACATACATTTAGGGACCTCCACAAATCTAAGCGGAAAGTACGGGTCAAAGAAGTCTGCTTGCTTCACCATCTTCGCCTTTTCGGACAGACTACTGAACAGACTCGGCCGATTCCCCGGTGTCCAGACCTCACGCGTCGACATAGGGACTCTGTGCTCCTTACCTTCCCAGGTCTGGTTCGAGATATGAGGACTCTCTGAGTGCGGGGGTGACATTGAATGCGGGAGGGCAGATGACGGCTGCGGAGATTGATTCGCAGTGATATGAGCACGCCGTACTGGCGCGGTGTCGGGTATGAATGGTTGGTTAACTTTTGGCTGTTGCCGCAGGCCCTCTATAAACAGTGATGAGTAAATAACGACGCAAAATAAATTCAGAATCAGAGCTCACGTCGTAGGGATGTGCGAGGATTTTGAGCACTCATTTTGGGTTCGTCCTGAGTTCCTTCCGAATCCCACAATGGTCACCCTGTCTGAATCGAGCTGTCAAAGGCAACCTCTGTCGCGTCAATCTTGCGAATCCGAAAAGGTTAATAGTAGCTTGATCAGTTATTGCACTGGTGGTGATCCTTGGTTGACTAGACGCGATGGTCCCAAGAGCCAATTATCGATGATCGCCCTGTAATGGCACGCGTAGGCGTTGCCTAGGTGTTTTGCCCGTCTCCTCCTTCTAACACCTCTATAGTTGTCACTCCAAAACGTACAGCGCGTTTATCACGTTGCGGAGTGCTGCTGTATCTATCGGGATTGTTCAGTTATTTCGGGGATGGTTGAGCGAGCTCGGCGCGGTCTAAAGCTGTCGCAAGTAAAGGACGATGGTTGCAACCCGTGAGAGGGGATCACAGGGAAAAACTAGGGAGGGTCACGGGCGCGAATAATAAGGATCGTTAGCGACAGTAACAGTTGCAGAGAGAACAGTAATTCCTGGGTTGCGGGCAACCAGCTTTTGATCCTGCGATCGAACCGTCCTGGCGTCTTCCAAAAAGTCCGCACTGGCTGCTGCTGCGACTGGTAGATGCTCTGCTTGGACTGGGCCTGAGGCATATCACGGATTATGTGTAGTTCCGCCCTCCGTTCCGGATGTGTCGTTCCGGCCTCAGGCATTAAGGCGACAACGCTCCACAAATGGCAATCGGTACGAACTATGCAGGGTACATACATACTATATATAGGTCCTGGAAGACAAGAGATTGGGTACTTATTGAGAATCGTGGATAACTCGAGATACGTAAGTGATACAGAATATACAGTTTCACGTCCGTTGTCAAAACACTGAGCGCTCACCATTAGACGCCATCACTACTATAGGTCACCTGCCCCGGACCTTCCAAGTTCCAGTTCGAAGGACTGGAGTCCTGCCGTTCTTCCTCGGGAATCACCCTCATCGCATCGAGTGACCTCAGCTGGATAGATTTACTCAGCCATTAAACTACCCCCAATGAGTCAGTCTCGCATCCCTCAAAGGTCTCATGACTCTACCACACTGGGTCGCTTCCAGCTCGCCAAGTTCTCCTATGCCATAACCTCCAAGGCTAACAAAGGGCCATTTTCCTGGAGCCATGTCTATGGAGACAATGAGCTGGTTGGGGCATTTAGAAGAGATGTGAGCTCTTCACCCGAGAGAATCCTGTTCAAAATCACTCGCAACGATTCCACACTCGTACGTGCTGGCTCACTCAATTCTATAAAATCTGCTAAAGTTAATTAATAGGAAGAGATAAACCTGACGGAACTCGCAAAGGAACTCGAGATTCAATTACAGGACAATGCGAATGCATCAACCGTTTCACTTGTCGTGAGACGGCCTTGTCTTGCTGTCAAGTATCCACTGAGCAGTGACCGTGTACGTTGCTATATATACAGATAGAAGCGCTCATATGTCTAATACGCCATAGGCTTACCGGTTCCAGATCATGTTCTCATCTGACCGCGACTACTCCGCAGCCTTGAGCATTCTAGGCGAGATGAACTGCTTGTTCTTCGAAATGAACTCTACCCCAACACGTCAGAGTAGCAGGCTCGGTTCATCACATCTCAGCTCTAGAAATGGTCTATCAAGTTCATCTGATAACTTCACGTCTAGTATCGGAATGGCTCGCCCTATTGTGTCGAATCATCGGAGAAGCACCATCTCGGACCGCTCGCTGGCATCTTCGTCTGCCAGCTCTGCTACCCTCGCAGGTAACAGTCGCGGTGTCGACACACTAGATAGTAAGGATGAGCCACATGTCGCAACACCCACGAGTCCAGTAGTGACAGGAAAGACCAAGCCACTTCTTAACGAGAGCAAAGAGCGGCCTTTCAGACCATTGACGGGCATAGCCCATCGCGACGTTGAAGACCTCGACCTACCCCCAAAGAGAAGTCTTCCTTGGGAGGGACGAGCCCCTAAAAAAGCACGAAAGACGGAGGAACCAGCGAGAGCTATACCTTCCGAGGCTCTTCGCACCGGTAAGTGAGATCTTTCTCCTATACCCTGTACAGGTTTTGGACTGTACTAAGCACCTATACAAGGAATACGAGGACCCAAGTCATCCTCGAGAGCAACGAAATTCCAAGGGGAACCCCCAAGGCGCCAGGCCACACCATCAGCTCCATCAACGCCTATAAAGGAGCATACCGCCCGAGCAATTACAACCAGCGCGGGAACTCAGACCACCATCGAGCCACTGAATGCCTCCGATTCCACAACCACTGCTCTAGCCAAGTTCCTATCTTATCCGCCGGGCGAGAGAGATGCAAAGCTCGAAGAGACGTTCTGTGGTCTGCTCAACGATGACGCATTCATGCAGCTTTGCATAGCTGTGGAAGGCGCCTGGACGCGTTTTGCCGTGGGGAAGTAGCTGGTGCTAACAATACAAACATTGCGTGACTGTATTCGATGCAATCGCTGTTCTCCTGATTTGCAGTATAGATACTGGCTGAATTCGTGGCATGCTATGTTGCAACGTGTTTGTCATTCATCATTAATGTTCTAATGGCGCTGCTTTCTCATTTGTGGTTAATTCCCTTGACTTTGTTGAGCGAAAAAGTACACATGAGTTTACGGAGCATGAGCGTGGTTGAGTGAGCAAAGAGAATTGGGGGGTATTACAACTTAGATTTGAGAGCCTAACTAATATAAAGTGTATCCTGGTGCGTTCACCAGAGTAATAGATGCCTGTCCGCATAGCTCGGCAACTGCTAGAATACAGAAGAAACACATAATAACCACCTAGCCCTTAAGGAATAACTAATTCTCCAGATTACAGCGTGTTCGGCGCAGGGAATTTTCAACACTAGAACAAGACACACCAAGCTGGTCAACTAGGAAGCGGACAATACTTAACGAGACCGACGATAGATCAAGCCGGAAAACACATTGAGATATCCCTCCTTCGTAAGGAGCGTAAAGTCAACAGCTATGCGGCCCTGTGGTGGCAGGGCGGATGCAAGGTTCTGTCCGCTTGTTATTTCGTCAACCGGTGGAATTGACGATGGGGGTGGAGGCGACGCATTTGCGGCAACTGATCCCTCGGCGCCCACGGCGAGATCCGCAAGGTGCTGCAGAGAGCGCTGTTCGTTTGGCCCTACGACAGGCGGTGCTGAGGAGCCAACTTTTCCCAAGCTGGGATCGTGGAGTTGGGATTCCTGGGACTTGGTGCGTCGCCATTCGAGGAAAAGACGAATCTTGGCATCCCAGCTCTCAGTGTGGAAGATATCACCAAACTCTGAGGACCCTATATCCCGTTTCTCGCGCTGATCGAGGATCTCTTCAACCTTTGCAAGCGATGCCCAGCATTCATTGGCGTGTTCCGGCAGAACCGACGCTTCGAGGAGAGTCATCGTTGCCAAAGCCAAGCTGTGGATATCAAAAGGGGTCGTTTGACGAGATTGCGCGCTGGCCTTGTACAATTCGTTGACGACCTCTTCGGCACTGTACACAATTTCGTATGGGCTGTGAACAAAAATGTGTCGCTTGATCAGTAACCGCGTGGTCCAATAAAGTTGGTTCTGCAGGCTTTCAACAAAGCCAGTAGATTGGCCGTTTAAGTCAACCTCCGGCGTGCTATGGAAATCGTCAATTCCAGACAGGCGCTCAAGGGACGCTGCCAAGTTTGCGCCAACCACGCGTCCGATCCCAGTGTTAGACTGGCAAACGTTATGCTCGGTCGCTGCTAGGGTCGCCAGTTCACTCAAGAACGAGGAATATGCTATGGGCATTACATTAGTTTTAATAGGTTGGTAAATAGGGGTGGATGCGCTTGACATACAGGCGATTCCAGCGGCCACAGCGCCTAGTACTCTTTCATCTTCGCGTCCACCTACGTCAGAAGTTCCAAGAATGCCAGTGTCAGCGACACTGATGGCGTACCATCGCGTTAAGATGATCAAAGATACCCAATTTCTCCTGGCTAGGTTCGCTTCTGATTCGATGTCAGGGTCCGACGAGCGCTTAGACTTCAACTGCCCAAGGTTCTTCACCAGATCTGAGCCGAGTTTCGTTGCAGACTGGAGCAGCGTATGCTTCGGTATGCCGTCTTTTAGAACAAAGTTATCAGGCCCGCGCGAGTCGCAATCGAGGATCATAAGGAGCATGCTTTGGAGCCATATCAAATTCACACCTGTTGATCGGACCAGGGCCGGCTGCCGAGTGTAGTATAGAAGAAGGTCTTGCGCATTATCATAAGATGTAACTCTTTCAAAGGTGCCGGCGACCCGATCAATGTTGACGCGTGTCAAGGTGTATAGACTGTACAGGAAAATCTCCTGAACTTCGCGAGTGCATTGATGCAGCTGTGCAAGGAGACGGTCCTTTGAGTTCGGTAAAATGGGAAGTATCGGGTGGAGCTTCTCATAATAGCTGAATACTGTTAGAAGACAATGAAATTGACAACATCAGGGATATACTTACGCATTAAGCGCTCCCTCATCTACTGTCAAGGGGGTCATGTCTTCGTCCTGCTTCGGCATATCGGGAATCTCTAGCCCGGTGGGAAGTTCGCCATCATTACCCGACCAGAAAAGGTTCCCAGGTTTCGGCGCCGAACCGGCAATGACAGCAGGGTTGAACGGGTCCGTAGGAGTTTCACCAGCATCTATCACAGTCAGTAGGGTGGTTTCGTACGAGAAGGCATTGGGTACTCACCAAATGCATTCTGCGTACGCGATGTGAACGGAGGTTGTGTAATGGAAGAACTTGGTAGCCCATCAAAAACAGAGTATGTCCTCTTGCGACCGATCCCACCCGCATCCATTGGCGATGAGAAGTCTTGATACGCTCTCGGAGAAGGCGCGTCGTTCATCGGTTGGTAGGGCATGTCTGGATGAACCATAGCAGGCTGCATTTGGCTCTCGAGAGTGTGCAAGCGCTCCGCAAGTTCTTTGATATATCTATTGTCCCCTTGTGAGCTGAGCAATGGAGTAGAGAAAATCCCTGGTCTTACCCTTTACTCGGACCACGCTTCATAGGAACACGGCTGAATTGGCAAACGACTCCGAGACGGCGACAATTCGAGCATGTTTCGACTCCAGATTCGGAACTGGCATCGCAGCGAACCTATTGAGACCATCACGTTAGATCTTACACGGTTTATCGCGTCGAGGTATGAAAACAAAACAGTGCGATCAAGTACCTTCTTGCGCCGACACTCATCACAAGCTCGCGAAATCTTCGTCCTTTTCCTCCTAGCGCTCTGGTCCCCATAGCTCAGGTCGTGATTTGGGTCAACGCCCACCTGCTGACTCGGCGGAAATGGAAGCATGTGCTGCTGCTGGTGCTGGTCCGGTGAGGACGGGCGACCCATGTCGGCGCCACCAGAATTGGACGACCCCAAAACCATCGATTGGCCGTGATGAACCCCATTGCTCGTGCCGTCATTGATGCCGGGCCCGGAGGTTTCGCGCGAAAGTTCGGCGGACAGAAGTTCGTCGGTTGTCAACTGACGGTTTGTGTAGTACTGCATGGTGCCCTGGCCTATTTGCGCCGCGTTGGGGGATGGATAGGAGGGGGCCGGAGGCATATCAGAGTGCTCGCGGGAATTCATAGTGGCTGGAGGTAACGGAAGGCGTGGAATTGATGGTGGTTGATGGCGGAGCGAAGCTCCGAATGATGGTGAGGAAGTAGAGGGAGTTGCAGGACGGAGAAAACGCGAGGCCAGCAGGCAAGGTTTTACTACAGGCTAAATTTTACTTGGGCGGGGGGTTTTTTGAAGGGGCTAGCGCCGAATGCCCTCGGCGTAGAAAGTAGGACACAGCGAACATGGTCGCGCGACTTGATGCAGAATTGTCGACGGCCTCTAATTCTATTGACGTCTTGCGGTCGATGATATAGTTTACATCTTCGGGCTGATCGCGCCGACGGAGGCCCGGCTTTTTGTTTCTGCGTCCAGCGAGACGGATTAATACTATTTCCCTCCTACGGCCCAGATCGAGGAAGAAGCGATTTGGGTTTCTGATGGGCCTTTTGCGAAGATTTGCGATGATTAGAGATGGAATCACCCTTGTTTGTTCGACTCCGACCTCGCTGCTCTGCAAGTGAAGCGATTGATGCAAATAGCATTCCTCAGTATAGATGTTGGATCAATCTCACCTGGCGATAACTTTTTTCGCGACAAACCATCATAGGAAACAAAGGTAACATAAAAATATGAACCACATAAGAAGAACATTCAGATTGTCTATTTGATCTATCAACTAGCTAGCTGCTGTTTTGTTGGACTTGTGTAGCGGATATTTCGCGCTATCTATCTGTGTAGCACAGCAGGGTGAGTCTCTCAATTATCCCATGCGAGGCTTGACGGCAAAAGCATGACATGAAAAGCGCATATGTCAAGTATTCAGCATACTATGCATACCCGGGATCCATACAATTGCTCTGAAGGCGCCGGAAAGACCTTAGCCCGAGCAATGCGCGGCCTCATTTTATTGATGGTAGACTCGGCCATGAGTCGAGAATGCTTTGCACAAACAAGCAAAGTGCTGAGTAGGACAAGCTCTGCCTCATGTGCCCCGAGTAAGAGCCGCTGTTGCTTGAGAGAGGTCGGATGACTTTTTCATTTAGAAATCAAGGAAACGGGCTGATCTCCCAGTCGGACAGCGACTTACCGGGGATGGCCAGGCACCACAGAAGCGGAATGGAAGACTGCTGTCGCCGTCAGCCCCCACGCAGCAGAAATGGCATTGCGCGAGGACAGTCTGGTGCAATGACAGCTGTGATCGTTGATAATATCAGCTAGCTTCTGAGGAACGAGTGAATCATGTCAAGCACCGAGTGTCCCTCTTGGGTTATGATTGTATAGTTGTACTGCCTGTGGATTGTTTTGTCCCGAAAGTATCGGTGAAACGGCGCCCTTTCCGCAGCCTTCTGAAATCGGGGTGTCAACGAGTTAGCCAAGGTTCATTATCACAGGCTGAAATCGCCGGAGACGGTATCTTTCGAGTGGGACTATCTGGGGAAGCACTTGTCTCGTCGACGAAGATCCCCCGGATGCTCGAACAAGGGTTGTTTTTGCTAATATGCAGGTCCTTGATGAAGGACATCTTTAGGCACAGTAATCAATTGTCCTCCGTCGGTCACGGTCTGAATGAGTAATAGGCTCGAATATATGGCCCTGTAAAGAGTTTGTAGCCTTCTGACCTGAACTTCATCAGTGGCTGGTAGAAAGTGACTTTAGGAGGACGCTTTGGGAGGACGGAAGAGTTCGTTCGCAAGTTCAACGAGGTAAGTAGTTCGTATGGTCGAGATAACCCGAGGAAACCCGACTTGACTCCTGAAAAGACTCGGATTGGTGGATGTTCGATCTGCCCCATGACCGGCGAGGGTTGAGAGTCGGCTTGAAAGTTGAAAGCTGCAGACGCCCCAAAGCAGTGACGCCATCCTGCAGTGCCTCTTTACCACCAAGGATGTTTCAAGTCCGAGGAAGATCAAAACCGAGTCTGACGAATGATCGATGATGTAAAAAATTTCCATATCTCTCGAGGGATTAAGCTTATATTGCGACTGTTTTGGCGATCAGGAGCAGGGCAAGTGAATCAGTGATCTTCTCTATGTGCGAAGAAGGAAATCGAAGGACTTTGCCCGTTCGCTCGGGATGGTATCATCGAACAGAAACCCCATTTCCTAGCAGAACTAGTAAGTTCAGAATGATACATGTCATTCCAGTACCAGAACGTCGCACTAGTTGTATACGAGGACAAACTCTTTCTGGAGAATGTTGCATTCTTTTGCCGACATGAGATAAACAGATCCAGGGCGAGCTGAGCCCGAGGTTTCCTTTGCATGATACAACTCTCTGGACAATCTCGCGCTTTGATGTCATCAGCAAGGAATGGCTGGTGACTTGTCCGTTGCAGGATCGGTCTGCATGGAAGATTGAAACGCTTTCTAGAAGGTTGTGTGGGAGGCATGTGGCGAGTTTGACACCGCAAGAATTGCTTATGGTGGCCTGAAACGGTTACCCTACAACATAGGCAAAACGCTCATCGATCAGGGCAAAGGGCTGTCGAAAAAAAATGGCCATCTTCCGTTCTCTGTGATCTATGTATCAAACCAGCCTGTGCGCCTGCGGTGGCCGGCCCGGTTTGCCCCAGAGTCGAAGACCCATAAGTGAGCTCCAACGGTCCGACCCAGGTTTACACAAAGCCCAAGGAGGAAATGCCGCCACTTGCAAACGGATCCCTGGGTCGTGAGCCCTAAAACAAAGGCACAGGGAAAAGCCCAACTCCTCGAGCCTCGAGGTATAGGTGGAAAATCGAGATTTTCCTTCGACTTGCCCAAGCGCAGCCCAGAAAGAGCCCAGAAAGAGCCCATGCGCCGTCGGGAGTTTTGCCCTGTCCTGCTACTCCGTAATCCGTAATGTTATCGTAATACCACGGTCCTAGCGCGCCGATCTAGGGGCGCTTGAGGTCACCGATCTCAGCGAGGATGATTTTCGAGGCAGAGCCTAAGACCGCACAGGGGCAGAGTCAGGAGTAGTAAAAGGAGGTCACGGCCACAGACGGTGTGCCTGATTGAAGTGATGTGTGGATATGGTTCAGACTCCAGAGAATCAGAGCAGCACGAGGTCCCATAATTTCGATAAACAGTTTAGAGTGGGGAAGGCTGCGAACTGGGAAATACTACTCCGTACCGATTAGCGCTTAGATACAGGACTCAACCCAGCATTTTGCGGCGTGGAGGCGTCAGAGGCTAGTATTGTGAAGACCTTTTGCACGGCGCACCACAGCGGCCAGAGGCGCGGCCCCTCGAACCAGACCAAAAGTGAACCAAACTGAAGCGACCGGCCGACTACTTCTCCCCCATCATCTCCCGCCTTTCCTTTTCCCCTTCCTCTTCTCTCTTCTTTTCACAGGGTTTCAACGGCAACTCTGCCTCCATATTGATCGTTTTCCCCTCTTTCTTGGCCGCCACAGCCGGTACTTGGTGTCCTGTCTCACGGCCGGCGCCAAACGGTGCGTAGGCTTTGGCCCCTTCGATACAATTGACCTTTTCTTCTTTCGTTGCATCTCGTGTCGCCTGCTTGGCTTTTTCGATTCTTCCCCCAGACCGACTGTCCCTCCCGTTCCTGGTACCTGGGTCGACCTCGCGCTCCAACGCAATTGCAACCCCCACCAGAGCTGGAGCACTAGTCTTCGACCACCGGTCGCGATCTGGCCCTTTTACAAGTTAAACGGCGTTCTGTGATCTGGTTGTGTGCATTGGGATATTCGCTCGAGATACCCTGCTTTATTGGAGTTCTAGACGGACCGCACTTACTATACCCTCAATCCTTGCCTCGAAGGCCTTTGATTTTCCCTTTTCAAGGAGCTCCCCTGCTGGAATTGCTTCTGTCGCACAAAAGAAAAACGATTAAATAAGATTTCTTCAAAAGTCAGCTCAAGAGAATAAGGCTTTCCTGCCATACCTGTTCTCTTCGACGCTCAGATTCCTCAAACCTTACTTTTCTCTCTACCATCGCGAATCATCGCATGTTCCCACGTCAGTAACCGCGGCGATGCTTATTGATGGCGAGAAGTGGGCTTGTGAAGCTTGCGTCCGGGGTCACCGTGTCAGCAGCTGTCACCACAGTGGTAAGTCGCTGGATATCGCACCTTGAGAACTAAAACCAGCTAACGCGACGCATGTAGACCGCCCCCTGACCCATATCAACAAAAAAGGCCGTCCAGTCTCCCAATGTCCTCACTGCCGCGGCCTACGCAAGTCACGGACAACCCACACAAAGTGCGAGTGTGGTGACAAGAAGAAGAACAGCCACAAAAATGATCTAGATCCTCATTCTACAGAGAAGCGGGATCTGAAGCGTGAGCATGATAGAAACGGCACCTTGATTCATTGTTTCTGATATAAATATTACAGACGGTTCCAAATGTGGCTGCACTCATGGACAGCGCTGTACCTGTGCGCTGAAGAAGGAACACCATTTGGATACAGTCCCGGAAACTAGCGTCGCGCCGCCACCGGCTGCACCTCCATCGGAGCCGCCTAGGAAACCTCAATTGACGTCGACCAAGTCGGAAAGTACTCTTACCATATTCCGCGACGGCCACCACAAGCCCGCCCACAAGCATAATGACATGGCTCACAAATGCGGCCTGCCTTACACGATTCCTCGGTCTCATACTATTCATGCCTCCTCCGACAGCGCTCGTCGATCGATGGATCATTTACCCCTGACACAAACCTCGTTTATGGGTGAACAGATTGGCAACCAACCCCTACAAGAACAGCCGCGCGGTATATACGGGCTTCATCGTCGTGTCAAATCCGAACATGGGTCTCCGGAAAACGCTCCCATTGCTCCCTCAGGAGATGTGACATCTGTCCCCCCACTCGACCTCTCGTCGCTTTTCCCCAACTCTCAAACGATGGAAGAACCTATGGATAGCGGCATTCCGGCCTCGATTCCTATGTCTATGCCGAAGACCTCTCTAGAACCAATCGCGACTTCTGGGCTTCCCTTTGGTCTACCGACATATTCTACCTTCCCAAACACAAATACCTCGCCTGTAAACGGCCTGCAATATCAAGACCCGTTCAAAGAACCATTCTTCACGTCCCCGGACACTGACTTATCCTTTTGTTCCGCTGGGTTTAATGCTACCGCTGTCGATTGGTCGGGAATTCCACTCTCATCTGCGATGCCGACTACCAACACGCAGCCCCCATCTTATGCGAGCTTCGACTATAATTCCATGGGCCCCGGGATTCCTGCGCCGTCTTCGTCTGGCGATATTTCGGAATTGGACGAATTCGCGCCGCTTCCACACCTAGGGGGCGCAGGCAACGACTTGCATGACCTCAACAGCGTGAGCGAAGGCTCAGATATTGATCATTTCCGTGTTAGCTCTGCGTCCTCGTTTATTGGTCTTCCGCAAGCGCAGTTACTTTCGTCCAACAACCTCGATTCGATCTCCGTTGATGAGTTTCTCAAGTCCGCGAATGAATCAACCGCCGTCCTAGAGCAACAGATGCAGGCCAGCATGGGCATGGAACAGAAGCTTATTGCTTCTCAGGATATTTATGCCATGCCAGATGCCCAAGTCTTTGAGAAAGGAATGGTCAACACGGGCGTCGGCTTGCCGATAACAACAACCGCGACAGACACTCTCTGGCCTACCACTCTTTTTGACCCGAATTCTGCGCCTTTGGATGAGAACAACTTCTTTCCTTCTCCGTGGGTACAATAGCACCACGGGACGGAAGCTTCTTCTTCAGTCCGCGGTATACCCCTCGCGCTTTACCACCACCTCTACACTGTCTGAGTGACAACACCAAGAAGTCTTTACGACCTTGATGAGAGATGATGATAGATGCCTGATTTTTGCCTTTTGTTCAATTTAGCCCAATCTGAGTACCGTCATACTATAAGACTCAATTGATATACAGCTCATATGCTACCTTATTTCTTTGGTTTCCCCTTGTCAAGTTGACCCCGTGTATAGCCTGTTTTCCAGCACTTCTGTCCAAAGACTTGGTCCAGACTCCGTGTCTTGCATGGAATGCTGCATTGTACATAGAGCCTGGAGATTATGTCACTATAGATTTTCTTTTTCTTCTGTCTGTTTAGTTAATGAATGACTAGAACAATAATGCGTCGCAACTTGCGTGTTTATTATTCGCAGTTCCTTTTTCCGAGTTTGATCTGCAGCACTTGTAGCGGTGTGACAACACAATCCAGCGGTGAGGGCTGAGTTCAGAGATGTACGGAGTAAAAGGTGGCGCAGCGCGCTGTAAAAATTGTCTTCTTCTTGAACGCTGGTTGAAATGCTGAACCTGATCCATGGCACCATGCAAGGGATGCAAGACAAGCTTCGATCGATCCAAGGCTTGTGAGGACTTGGCATTTTATCCATTTTTTTTGGCAAGTTTCCCAAGGTTATTTCGTTGCATCAAGTTGATGATACTATAGTATTATGATTGGTGCGTATTGTGAGCGCTCGTGCTGCCTAATTGTTTTACCACTATCGCTCAGTCGAGTAAGCGTCCCGAGACAACCCCAATTCAATTACGCGGTCATGGTGCCAGGAGTGGTTTCCGGTTGGTTTATGCAGTTGGGTATATACATGGAGCAAAGATGTAAAGTCATGATCAACTAATGCGTGCACGCCAAGAATAATACGGCATTCGTGCCGATCTATATAGCGAAAATGATGCAACTGTGACGAAGGGCTCGGACGAGCTTCTAACCACTTCTCTATTTGTATTTCGCCATGAACTCAGAATGAAACTTGACAATACGTTCCACCCAATCGGTGCCAGGCGCCAGGAATGTGGTACGGAAATGAAGTGTGTTTTCCTTTTGACCAAAGCCAGAGCCAGGGACGACGCAGACACCAGTGGCATCGAGGAGACGAAGGCAGTAGAATTCGTCCGCGGCTCGGTTCTCAGCGGCAGCGGCTTCAATCGCCTTGCGAGGTAGCGTAATGGTGGGGAAGAGGTACATCGCGCCCTAAAGCACCAAAATTAGTCAATGGCTCGGGAATCAAGCAACGGAAAGAGAGGTATGTACCTGGGGCTCCTGGCACTCAACACCTTCCATACGCTGAAAGGCCTCATACAAAGCAAGGGCGCGCTTGTGAAGCCCCTCCCGAATGCCGGTGTACTCTTTCTGGTACAGATCGTGGCTGGGTTCGCCCTCCTTGGGCGGGTTAACCATCAGCTCGACAAGGCATTGTCCAGTGACAGGAGGACAGAGCATGATGCTAATGAACTTGTAGACCTGGGCAGCAACCAAGGGGTCGAATCCAACCAGCTCAAAGTATCCTCCACGGTGACCGCATTCACCAACCATACCCTTAGACACACTGTGGAGAGAGACTAGCTCTACGTTGTCGTACTTTGTGGGAAACTCTTGCTGCAGCTCGCGCAGCCTCTTCTTGAAAGATGTGAACTCCCCGACGAAGACATTCGTTTGGTATACCTCGTCCGCAATGACCACCAATCTCTCCTCCGCAGCGATGTCAAGAACACTCTTGATGTCCTCGGGGCCTAGGGAAGCGCCAGTAGGGTTTCCAGGGTTGATAACCACGACCGCGCGGACGTCGGTACCAGCAGCCTTGGCCTGTTCCAATGACTTTTTGATGGTGTTGATGTCTGTACCCCAAGCCTTTTGTTCCTCCAGGTGGTAAGGAACGCATTGCGCATTCAAAAGAGACAAGGTAGCCGTGTACAGAGGGTATTGAGGAATTGGGACAAGGACGCCGGCATTGGGGCCATTGCAGATGACGTTGAGCAGGGTGTTGACACCAGATGAAGCACCGCCGGTAAGGAAGATAGACTGAGGGTCGGCAGAGAATCCATCACGGCCCTTGATGAACTTGGCCACACTCTCACGGATTAGAGGAACACCTTGACTGTGGCTGTACGCACCCACACTCTGGACTTCAGCAAGAAGCTTCTCCGCCCGCTCTATAACATCATCCTGGTAACCAAAAGTCGTACGGAGGGCGTCCTTGCTGTTCAACAGCAGAGGGTTTTCGAGGAGACTGAGGACTTGACGGAAGAAGGTGATTGGCTTTTGATCGAGCTGCTGGGGGTTGCCAATGTTGGCGAAGATAACACTGTCAAAGGGTAATGACTTGTCTCCCTGTGCCAATCTCACGCGGTAATCCTCTGCTTTGACGGCGAGTTCACCACGAACAGCATACTTGGCGGCCTTAACGTTCGAGTTGATGTTGTCCACATTCAAGCAACGGATAGCCGTCGTCGACACAGCACGCTGGGATTCGATGGGCAGTCCTGCTCGTGTTGCCATTGTCGAATCTAAGTAGAATTAGGGCGGGGTTAGTAGTCGAATTGGAGGCGGGGCGGGAATGTGTGGTTGAGTCCGGCCACGCAGAAGTTGGTCGAGTGGTCCCATATATAGTCCAAGAGCACGGTGACTCAGAAGAGGTGAAACGGGCTGATCTTAATTCACTCATGGAGGATGTCACGAGGGGTGGTGGACTCTGCCCAGACCACAGATCTGATGAATGGAGGCGCCAGGAAGGCGGAGGGGAGATGGTCTTCCTCGGGGATTCCCAAACAGCAAACTTACCCGACAGCACCTTCGACCTCCCCGCGGCTAACGCTCCTCCAGAGAGCATACGAGACTGAGAAACTCGTGCGATTTGAGCACTATACGGCCGGGAAATCCCTGCACGCCACAGCGGTGTCCGCATCCGGGTTGCAATCCTTTGCAAAGCCATGCTGAGTTTAATGGCGCTTTTCTGTGAGGCTTCAGCAACGAGGTATTGACAGCCAATCGGACAATCGGTCCTGCTCCGCCGTGGGGGTAAACGCGGGGATTTGAAGGACAATTGGCTAGGCGAGGAGAAATCGGACAACTGGGCGCTGTCTCGCGAGTCGCTGGCGATCCAAGACAGGAAAAAGCAGCAAATTACCCTGAGGGTGGGAAACGCGAAATTTGGAGGCGATTTGTGAGGGGCCGCTACCGATTATCGGTGCTGACTCAGCCATTGTTCCTGACCCAAGTTCAGCACATCTTGACTCGTCAAAAGACCCATTATGGTGAAGTAAGACGGTGAGATCAAACGATGTTTTCTCGCAATGGTATGATACGTCAAAATCAAGAAGATCACAGCTCTGGAGCGCTCACCGGCCATGTCAACGGTGGATGGTGCTGTCCAATACCAAGTGGCCCCCACGTGAGGCCCGGCTCTTCCCGAACGTCGACCGCCGCTTCTGTGGATGCTTGGTCTGTACCGAGTGGCTTCAAACATGAAATTGATAATACTTTGACTACCCGATAATAGGTTGCTCATGTCATTGCCCGTTATCTGTCTATGACTCCTTGTAGATAGTATCTTGGCTGCGGCCAAAGTAGAGAACCGCTCAGCTCAGGCTGCGGTAAACGCTGAGAACAAGGCATCAATATCGGAATCGGCAGCTGAATAAACGCCCTAACTATGTAGGGTAACAGAGTGGACTCCCCGGGGCCAAAGAAGCCACAGAGTGACGCCAGATGGAAGCGCTTACGAAGTGGTTATCAGCCCATACTTTTAGATATCATTATGGAGCTTTGTTGATAGATCAGGAGATGCAGGCACATATATCTTTCAGCTGTTATAAGGTATTGTATGATACAGCGGCCTCAGCACTTGTCATTTGCTCTCGTCAAATAAGACAAGTGTATGTATGAAACGCAAATCTCCTCAAATGGCGAGGGCCCCGATGCGCTATGGATCAGACGCCGCCGTAATGCACCTTGTCTTGTCCCGTCCATCGACGGTCCTACGACTGGCTACCTAACTTCGTTCGCTTCCCCGCAGACGAACCGCTTGTCCATACTTCTGCAGCTTTGTGATCAGAGCATCGCCGTGTTTCACAGCATCGGCGTACTGCTTGTTCTTATCATCCGGTCGGTTCGTCTCGATAATTCCATTGACTCGGTCAATGGTGCATGCGATTCGGTTACTGGCAATGAATTTGGCAAGATCCCTGTAGTTGTTAGTTTTCTTTGCTTAGCACCCTTGGTGGACTGACAAACTTACCGATCCAAATAGTCCACCGTCACGCCAAAGTCGTTAGCCATGCTGTTTAGGCCTACCACGCGGTAACTCTGGAGGAGTTGTTGGTAGGCCCTCAACCTCATCTCACGCACAAACCAGGCACGGTGTTCGTACAAGTATCGGTCTTGTGTCAAGAAATTGTCCTCCACAGCAGCAAGAGCCAGGAAAAATGTCCGGTAATTCCCATTGTACAGGCTGCCTACCAGGTTGGAGAGAGGTGTAAAGTCAATGGGGATCTCAGCTTCCGCCTGGATGCCAGCGTTGCCGCTAAAGGCAGTCAGATTGACGATCGTGGTGGTTGCACTTGGGGCAGAGGCATCCTTCATCTCCTCATCTTGAGCACCGAGGCCAGATGATATCTCGCCAGTAAGCGCTGCCAAACGGTCTTCGCCCGAGCCGAGAATGGCCTTAATTTCGGGTGCGTCCACAACCTTGGCCTTGAAATCGACTCGCTTCAAGGACAATGAGCCCGCAAGTACTGCGTAGATGACAAGGGCAGAGTAGCTGCATAGCTCATAGCTCGTAAATGTAGACAGACTGTCGAGCAGTAGCGGGGCAGCGGCGCTGTAGGACCGAACGGTGAGCAAGTGCAGGCCCTTGTATGCCTTGAGGCGGTTTCTTCGATCCCAGTCACCACCACTCTCGATAAGTGTATCCGCCCTCTCAATGTTCTTCTTGACGTATAGGGTGTCACCGAAGAATAGCCCGATTCGAATCATGGCAAGGACAAGGTCTATCTTCGATCCGAGGAATGTCGTTTTCTCCAGGAGAGTTTCATGCGACTCGATCGCTTTGTCCTACGGGGCGTCAATGTCAGCACAACATCTATCTGGCATTCGCTCGAGGTTGTCCGCTCAAGTCGCTTAGAAAAACTCGGTTTAGACCTACCTTATCTCCAACACGCGCCCAGAATTCAGCACGCTTTCCTCGCGCAGCCTGCACTTCGGTTTCCCCAGCAGCTTCCTCTGCCTCGTCTTCTTCCTTCTGGAAGCCTTCCAGCTCCTTTCGATTATCCTCAACGAGTGATTGATATAAAGATTCATCCCACGGGAACTCAATCTTTTGTGATAGCCTCCGTGACGCCAGGGTGCTGAGCGGTTTGCCGGCACTCGATGACCGTGGTTGGGGAACACCTTCGCCGGAGTGGTTCAGGACGCCTTCGACGGGGTGGGCAAGATGTCGATAAAAGGGCGCCATTTTCCGCTCCACTATGGCATCTTGAAGTTTCTTTAGCGAAGTCTGTCTTGTGGTCTGAGGACATGCTGGATTGGAGAGATTGAAGACATGTTGGGCGAAAAGGAGGTCGGGGTATTTGATGTATTGAGGATCGGACCCCATGATGACGGCCGCGAACGAGAAAATCAAAGATGGTGCAGATGGTGCAGATGTCAAAAGGTTCACTAATCAAGGGTAATGTGTGATTGTAAAGGGCGTAGTAGGTGGTGTGTATGAGTTTGTGGGCGAGACAAATACATCACGTCCATCCGTCACTCTGGCAGGTAGCTGACAGAAGCTCAGCTGGTGAAATGTTTTTCCAGGTCCGAGCCCGCCCTGGCATGGGCCACATGCCATTTGTTCGCGATCAACCTTACAACCACTTTCGATTCCATCTGTGAGTACACCAAGAGGCCAGACTTCACCTTACAGCCATGAGCCATTACATATGGGCCAATGGCGCTACAACACCTGATTACAGTTGGGTGACATGGGGTTTCTCTTGAACTCCTCCGTTGTCGTACCAAAAGTCAAGCACATTCAATATGACGAATCCCAAAGGGGAACTTGGAAACCATCGAATGTTTCAGTCAGTGGACAATAATATAGATGATTGTTCATTTCTCGAGGCTAGTAGAAAGACTACTTCCTCACTTTGTGCTGCAACAGACCTCCGAAGCGCGGTGGGTGTGGTCCGAAAAGACGTTCGTCTGAGATGCTCTTAGCTGCTCTCTGACTGACATATATTCCTATCTTTGGCTGCGATATACTGTGCGCTGATTGATGTAGCATCTGGGTAGCTGTGCTTCAGTCCCTATATGGCTTTCCTGACAACTCGTTTCCCGCAGTGAGGTGGTCGTACTTCGGACACTTGGGAACACTCATTGATTTCATGGACGCAGTAGTACTGTAGGAGGATGATCGATGAAATGCATGGCGATCTGTCATGGAATCTAGGGCATCTACAAGCACGGAACGCGATAACCGGCCAGCCACCGAATGTATGCAAGGGGGGATGGAGCGCTATCATAGCTGTTCGCTAGTGACGAGAGGTTGACTCTTAGGGCATGCTCAATGCTGACACGAATCGAGCCTATCCGACATTGAAGCAGCCACTGCAAGACGGGTTAATAATCTCGAAGGAGCTCTCTATAGAGGAAGGATGGCGAGAAAGAGCCGACGCACGGGGGTTCGGAAATAGTAAGAATGTGTAAGCCGAGGTTCATGGCCCGACACTCCAGTTACCAGCTGCTGCCGCGCGATCCCCGGCGAGTTCATTTACCGATCAACTTCCCTCCTTCCCCTCCCCCATCTTTTCTCCATCCCATTTATTACTTCTCTGTGGAGCCTACCGTTTCTTCGAGCGCTCTACCCCCCTTGAACTTTGCTAGCTGGCCCTCTTATCAACTAGGATCTTTTACCTCCCGTATTCACGACTCACACGGCTTTCGGCCTTCATTTGCCGACCTCAGAGACAAGTGAGATATTAACAAAAATGGTCGCAGACGCTCTGGTTTACCACCCTGCGCTGGCGCACTACCTGCGCTTCGTCGCTACCACAGGTATGTATCGAGTTTCATTATGCTCATCTGCCTGCTCTTTGCTCTTATTCCGGAACACCAGACGGGTGCTGAGAGGAGCAAAGACGGTAGAATCGTCTCTCACGTGCGGGTCGCATTCTGATATCCTTTTATAGTCGGTCGTGATAAAATCCTTCGCACCCTACAATACTTCTCTCGGTTCTACGCTTGGTATCTGTATCGCACCAACCAGCCCCAGACCGCCATTGCCCCGTACAATGCGATCAAGAAACAGTTTGGAACGACGCGAAAGATTCTGAGAATCGGCAAGTTCGTTGAGCACCTCAAGGCTGCTGCCCTTGCAGCTGATAACAAGGGCCCCATCGACCCCGTCCTCCGCTACCTAGCTATTGGTCGCCAACTTGGCTATACTGGTTATCTCTCTCTCGACACGATCACCGTCATTGATACAATTGGCGTTCGGAAGCTCGCCAGCGCCAAGCGCTTGCAAGAGTCTGCATACCGCTCCTGGATGTCTGGCTTGGTATGCAGCGCGCTTGCGGGCGCCTACACTCTTTGGAGACTGAACGAGAAGAAGAAGACCCTCGATCTGAAAGAGGGAGAAGGTGTCGTGGAGGCGAAGAAGCTTGAGAAGTACGTTTCCGGTTTCTTATAACACGGTCTGCCCTATAAGCTAACAAACATTCTAGGGAGAGTGCTGCCGCCCGTATTCAGCTCATTTCCGACCTCTGCGACCTGACAGTCCCGGTCTCCGCCCTTGGCTTCGCATCCCTCGACGATGGGCTCGTCGGCATCGCTGGTACTGTGAGCAGTTTGATCGGTGTCTGGAGCCAATGGCGCAAGACTGCCTAGTAGGCAGTCAACACAAGAAGCCCTTGAATTCAATAGGACCGCCATCCGAACGGCATTATATATCGACCTCGCTTCCGTGCGCAGTATCTGAGTCGCTGTAAATACAAGTATATATGCTGTGTTGGAGGAGTTCTCGTCCACAAACAAATTACCTTTCTGACGCGCGGGTGGAAGGCCTAAGAAATGGCTGTTCCGAGTATGGAGATAGAAGGATGCCGTGGACTCGGCAATCGATTCCCCGTCAGTTTACAGTCATTCTGGAATGACCCGACTCAATCTTTCTCTGGGTATATATGTACTTTAGATGTGATTTCGTTTGCTTTTCTGAATCAGACAGCGTTTACGTTTGCTCTCGATATTCTTCAATACCCAAATCGGTGCCGGCTCCTGGCTCTTGCTGATTTGTTACCGCATGTGAAACCGATTCGAGGCTGAGGCACCGGCCGTCGATCTCATGACCCACCCCATTATCTCGAATTCTCGATGACGGACTCGCAGATCTCGACAACTTGAAGCTGCACTTGAGCTCTAAATACGACGTGCACAATACCACCTTGACTAACTATTCTTTACTCCTTATCAATGGACTATATACCTTGAGCTGACGTTTTTGACCCAGGCTTTGCCGCTGACCCAACGTTTCGTGGTTGTTTGATGTGTTCACAGCACAGCTTCCCCTGACAAAAATGAGAAAAGCAAATCTGAAAAGTTCCTCGATTATAAGCTCTGGGCCGTCGTGTAGCTGGCCGATAGCTCTGACCTCGCCGCCAAATTCCTTTTTTATTGTATATCGCCTGCTTCAGTCCTGGCGCTACCAGCAGCCAGCGATAAAACAACATTTCGAACTGAGATCAGCAGGAATGCTCTCAAGCACGATGATCGCAAACTCCTCGATCACTCTTCTGCCATCGCGGCCCAATCATAGCCTTCTTGGAAATAATGCTTTTCGAAGTCTCTCGTGCTATCCGTTGATCCCTGCCTATCACATCAGGAAAAGCTCTGTCTGCCAGTGCCTGGGCCTGATGTGCCCGCAAGGGTGCATATCACGACCCGCTCTGGATTGACGCCCTCGATGGCGGCTGTATGCGTCAGATAAGCATCAAGGGGGTCGAATAAGACACTGCAGTCTGCCGCTGACGATGCGTCACCCCTTTGTCACGCAAATTGGCGACATCCCATTGCCATGAGAGCACTCTTTTCTTCTAATATGGCACCCTCAACTTACATGACACTTTCGCCCGCTATCGGCATATTACAGTATTAACTAGCAGCTTTTCTATGTTATTTTGTTCAAGCCATCGAGCTATTTAAGCCGGTATCAGGAGCCTCCATCAACCCCTATTGCCCCCTCGACGTCTGCGCAGTTGTCTTTCGGGGGCCCCTAAATCTTTCTCAGCAATATGCTGCATCCAATCCTCGATCTCAGCGACCTCAATGTTATACTTGTAGTATCGAGTGGGTGCACTCCTTTGTTCTCTGTGATTTCCCATTCCTGTCTAGCTGACTATCGTGCTCCAATGTAGGTTTCTTTGCTTTGATTTTTGGCTTTATATCGCTGAAACTCAAGCAAAGATGGTATCTGGGTGAAGCCTGTAAAGATACCCTTCAAACGTTCTGGCATTCTCCCACTCATAATCTTCCTAGTACCTGCGTTAGCCATTGGTGGCATATTTGGCCCCTCTGTCGCAAACCTTTTGAGGGTGGCCCATTCAGGAAGCGACAAAAGCGAGAACCCGACAAGCGAAATTACTTATGTATGGGAATACGATGGCTCATAAAACCCCGAGGCTGACAAATACCAGGCACTGGCGCGGCTTGTGATTGGTATTCAACTGGTGAAAGTCGGGTATCAGTTACCCAAGAAATACCTGAAGCGCCGACTCAAAGAAATGACGATCTGTCTCCTGCCATTGATGGCAATTGCGTGGATCTTGACATCCGCATGTATTATGCTTTTGATACCTCGGATATCTTTTGTATGCTTATCCCCAATATCTATACTTCGCAGTACTGATGTCTACCAACTGGCCACAGCTATCAGCTGTTATTATAGGATCTTGTGTTACATGTACCGATCCGATTCTATCTCAAGCAATTGCCAAAGGTCCTTTCGCTGACAACTACGTCCGCCGGCATCTCCGGGAATTCATATCCTCCGAGGCAGGTGGTAATGATGGCCTCGGATTCCCATTTCTGCTGCTCGGCGTATCACTTCTTCGATATGCCGAAACTCCTGCAAACGCTATTATTCTGAAAGACTTTGATCTTGCCAGAGGTGGACCAGATCTCCTCGGCGCAACTGATGTTGGGCGCTTTGGAGGGGGTGTGGGCACCGCATTAAAACATTGGTTCGTCGAAGGGTTCCTCTATATGGTTGTTCTGGGAACTGCGTACGGGGTCATTATCGGAACTACATGCCGGAAAGTTCTCAATATGGCGTCTAAAAGGTAAATGCCATTATCCCTCTTTTCAGACTATAGCTAAATGGGGAGTAGGAAATGGGTTGACCGCGGATCATTCAGTCTAGTACCTGCAGGTCTGGGGATGTTCATCGTCGGGTCATGCGGCTGCTTCGGCTCTGACGAGACTCTCGCTTGCTTTATAGCAGGTAGCATGTTGAACTGGGATGGTTTGTACAACACCGAGCTTCAACTGCGGCACGACTCATTCAATTCATCACTCGAAACCCTGCTGAACTACGTGATATTCCTACATCTCGGGGCAGTCATGCCTTGGAAAGAGTTTCAGATGTCGGAGACGACTGGCATAAGTGTTGCTCGTCTTTTAGGGTTGGGAGTGTTGATACTACTCTTTCGGCGTATTCCGGCGATTATGGTTGGCTACCGGTTCATGCCCCAGATCTGCAGCAATTGGAAGGAAGCTTTATTCATGGGTCATTTTGGGCCTATTGGTATGCATACACCTCAGTCGATCTTGTGTTAACTGTGCTGACTTCTAAAGGGGTCGGAGCAATTGCGTATGTGGAATACGCCCGACGACTGTTTCCTGATCGTGGGCAAAGCGACAGAGAAATTAACAACTTGACTGCTGCCATGAGGCCAGGTATGACAGCTAGATTTCATGCAGGGTCTTATTTTCTGACTAACCTCACAGTCGTCTACTGGCTAGTTTTGTTTTCTGTCATCGTGCATGGCTTGTCTGTACCCATACTATACGTATTCTACAGAGTCTTGCACGTTCCAAAAGTCTACGACCACCCTGTGGAAGTGCTTATTCTGTCCGAGAATGAACCTCTACCGACCAATAGCGTGGTTGACCCACAGCGACACTCTGTGTTGATCCATAATCGCTTCTCAGAACCGAGCAGCTGGGATGTTGATTCCGACGAGGAGAAGGAACATGACGAACAGCGAGAACCTACAGAGCTAATACGACCGCGAAGCGAGCGGAGTTCGATGTCGCGCAGCTTGGAAATGCCGCTGTCCCACGAATCTACGCAGCGCCTGAGCCGGGAAGTGGATGCGGGAGATATCGTGTGGTGAACTAGGAGACTCAGCGAAATCTTTTACTCAAAGACAAAAGGCATATAATTCAACTCTCATCAGCCTATCGCAAGAATCAACGGTACAGGAAACAATCCACGCTGCACTCGCAAAGTTTCATCCAGCAAAACGCGGTAACGCTTCTTGAAACTTGATCTCAATCTCTGTTGTTTGATTTAGACGGGGCAAGACTATGACAGTCGGTCAGCTACATGGCACAGAATTAAAGGACAGGCTGAGGAGGCATACGCTGCCGCAGGAGTCGCATGTCTTGGACTCGCCTTCGATGCTGGCGCCGCAGGAGGGGCAAGCGTTGTGGCCGGCCATTTTCTTATCGTGTTGGCTTATCTACTTGTTCGTGATAAAAGATAGCGGGGTGAAGATATCTTGTCAAGGACCGTGAGCTTGGCCATACCGCGCAAACAAGCAAGAGGAGGAACTAGGCATACCTTGGTCTCGACTGAGCGACTTCCTTGAAGTGGTCTGAGATGGAATCAGAGAGATGGTTGAAACTGAAAAGGTCAAAGAAGCGATCATGGATGGTGGTCCGTTTTTTACCCCGCCGTCGCCTTTTGAAGCCCCGCTTCCTCCGGTGGTGAATGATTGGTTGCTACCAAGTGGGATACCCTCAGGTGAACAGTCACACGCAGAATGACACGCATCATGGCATTTCTACACAAAGCTATTGGCTATTAGCGGTCTCCTCTTATGGCGATCGAATTCCGCCATTCCGGTCGATGTGGTTGGAGGCATACTGGACGTGAACGTTGAGGGTTTCAGCGTCATGTGAAAAATGGCTTTGTTTGAAGACCTTATATAAACACATTATAAAAATGCGACTTTGGATCTTGCCATGTAGCAATTTATGCCTTGACTTGTTTCTACTTTTTCTCTGTGTTGGAGTACTCAGCCTTAAAAGGCTGCCGACTAGGCGCTGAACCGAGCGGTGCGGACCGCAATCTTAAACACGTCTATTTCAGCATACTAGGTATATCTCTCGCCTCGAGGACTCGATAGACGAATCTGGTAGCAATATGTCGATACCGGCATCCGTAACTAGACAACAAATATTCTAGTTCATAGAATAGTAGTACTAGAAATGCCACCCTGATATGCGTGTCCGCAATAGTTTCCGAGTTGGGGGTATTGAGGCCAGGGCTTTGGGTGCATCGAGAAAGAACACACGGATTGGAGGCTCTAATATGATACTTCATGCATTGGACTGTGTAGCAGGGCTTAAGGGTGAAGAAGTGGATAATGCATGGGGAATATACCTACTTAATATCGTTATACAACATATATATAGCAGAGCTTTCACCTATCAAAATCCTTCTCCCCAAGACGTGATATACTGCCAACTGTTTTTCTAGAGGGTCAAACTGCAAAATATGCTAACACCCTTCACGTCCGCCATTTGTAGGCTCAAAGGGCACGCCAGGTCATAGGGTGATTGCGCATGTTAGGCTAATACTGAGCGCCGTGACCGGCTCGGGGTAGGGAGTAAGATGCCAACAGTAATGTTGCCGACAACACTAGTCTGTTCGATGAGACGACCTGTATTGGTACCTTTGCCGTGCTATACTGAAATATAGGTTGAGGGTGGAGAGTATACTTGCTTTCAGCCATATACAAAATACTTACTAGGAGTTCTGAACAATCATTCTTCACCTAGGGAGAAACAACACCTGCGCTGTCCAATCTACTACTAGTGGTATCTAATTTCAGTCTATTTATCCAAAGCACATACTAATTATTACTACTACCTACTAGTAGTAGGACTCAAGTACAGACCTTCGGCAAAACAAGGACCGACCTCGGAACCGTTCGCCATCGCAAGGCCGAAACGCAACAGGGTTATAATATTAGCCTCCCTACACCAGTAGTCTCGGCGCGCACAACCTGTGCAGTATTATCGCCCCGACGTTGACTCCGGAGTAGTCCAGGCAGAACTTGGCGGCCATTGGAGAAGTCTACGGGTTGCATCAGATAAGAGTTGGGGTCGGGAGGATATGATGCTAGAATGCGATACTATTGGGTAGACGATGTTTATATTTGCGACTTAAGGCGTGTTTTTCCGAACCCAGATGCAACCTGAATTTTGGAGTATTGAGCTTCGTGCTTTATGGACAGAATGAGGTGCCTAACCCAGACATCATCGAAGGCGTTCAAGGATGAACCTGTGGCTACGGGCGTTGAAAATAAGTAGAGAACCGTGGCTTGGGCTTGCGGTTGGTGCCTAAGGGCAAGGCTAAAAAAGTGAAGTCTGCTATTTGACGGTTCAAACTGCATCTTGCAGCAAGGTTTAGGCATGACTTTCCGACGGCTTTCTTGGAGCAGAAGCTTTAAATTGTGGTGGTGAACAGTCAAAGCACACGAGCTTGAGGAGTTGAGTGGGAAGACTTTTGTAGATAGCTGTGTTGTTTAGTTATGTGCCATATTTTGAGGTGTTGGCTTTGTGCGGGTCTTTTGTTGTAAAAACATCTGCCAAGCAAAACTCGAAAAACTGTAGAAAATGCCAACATTCTTGTTCAGCTTGCAAGGCAGCCTTCATAACAGATTGCCCACTCTACTATGAGGCATTTAAATCAATTTCATGGCTATTGCTGCGGCTCCTAAGAAAAAGATCCTTTTGAAGTTCATGATGGTTCCTAAATCTTCCGGATTTGGAACCCCTGCATACCCACCCGCCACTGAGACCAGGGCCTAGTCCCAGCCCTAGTGTCTCTCTGCACAGCCCAGGGGGGCTAACCTAAGAAGAAGTAGGGCTGTTTTACACATGAAGAATCCATGATGCCTTCCTATCCTCCCCGATTTGTGGATCGGCAAACAACCCACCCTTGAAAGGCCCTTCCACTGATGTTTTGTCTCATCAGGTCCGTTTTCGTGGATGTGAGGTATTTGTGGAATCGTGCTTGATGGTTGAACACGGCTGGAATGTGTTGTTCTCCTGACAAAAGACGGTCAGTAGGAGGGAGGTCAGCCTTCAGGTACCCTTTTGAGGTCTTGGTGATCTGGATAAGCCTAGGTCCGGGGAAATGCCCGCGTGGTCCAGACTCGTCGGATGCGGGGTACACCAGCGCTTCAGGGATAGAAGGAGCTCGATGCGAAGACCTACAAGGTACAGACGACAAGGCCGACTGCGTGACCTCTATCGCGATGCGCTGGCCCCTGACAAGATGAAAGAAAGTGGCTGCTGGTGCTCCTTGACCACTTCTGGACGTGCTTGACCATGTGAAGCAAAAGATCGGTCAACCAAGCTGAAGCTAGCTGTGGCGCCTGACCGTCAAAATCCACAACAGGACCTGGAGTTACTGGAGCTCCCTTCGAGCTGGAACAGTCTGGATTAACAAATGCTCCTGTCATGTGCTCCCTTGGAGCGTTGCTGGGAAAGGGGCTCGGTCACGAGAGAGTAACAAGCTGCTCTCGCCTCAAACCTGCCACGGTCTGGTCCCTTCTATTTCGCCACAAGAAGGGAGAGCATGAATTTGATCTTCCGATCCCAAATTTCGTGACACACGGTGACACGGCAATAACTTCTGCCCATAAGTGCGCGTTCAGTGGCGTCGGATTGGCAATCAGCCATAAATTGTGATATGATTGGCCATAGGACGGCTTGCCTCGGGAGTGCTGTTAGTCATCGGCATAGTGGGGGCTGGAACGACCCGAAACTCAACCCGGCCTGGGTTTCGTCATTCGGGTACAGTTTTTCGTGTCTTGCATGCTTTTGAGGGATTTGTTTCTGAAAGGTCTACTTGATCCAGCAGCAAAGACGAGGGAAAAAATACTGCATGGAGAGTGTTTTGAGCGCGTCGTGGTGGTCCAGTGAGCTGGAGATGAGCCGATGGAATTCCCCGGGGCCGTTTCCAGCGCTACCAGGACAGGTATAGGCTCGATTCCTTAGCCGAAAACTGTGTCTCCCCGCAAATTCGGTTCTTAGCCTCCAGTCCAGCTTCGACTTTTACTGGACCACATTTGACGATTGTGTCTATTCGACGTCATTAGACCTTGTTCCCTTGGCCCGCCGCGGCTGGCCTTGGAAATCGTGGAGGACTCGTGATGGACTTCCAGTAGAGATTCACCTCGCCAGGCGAATTTACTTTGGGATTGTGTCATGGTTCCGCGAATGGATAGGATAAACGGGGAACTGTCGTTTTCAGCAGCTCGTGGGGTCCTGCCGCAGTCATAAAGCAGCTGCGTTTTTCTACTTTCTTCCTCCTGCACCATTCTCAGCTGAGGCATTTAGTGGACTTTTTTCCGGCACGCGCTATCTTTTGATAACACCTCATCCCGAATTCTTGATTTCCTCCATTCTTGTTGGTGCAGCGGCCTGCACTTCCGGAACCACTTCGTGCCCACATCTGGGGTTCGGGTCAACTCGGATTGCCGTGAGAGCCATTTGTCGCCTCAACTCGGTCTCAGCCCCGACATCACCCGTGAAACTGTGGAGAAGCCTCACGGAGAAGGGGACTGAAACAGCTCTGGGCGCCTACACTGCTGTGATCATGGGTCCTGGTGCAAACATTCATATACCCCCCGAGGCCCCCTCGTCTCCAGGTCCTCTCTACTCAGATTTCTTCCAACAGCAGATTGCAAAGCAACGAAACAACAACTATCACTCGACTTCACTAAGAAACATGGTTGCTACGTCTGTGAATCGTACTGCCCTGCACCCTGGCGGTGTTCAGTATGTCTCTCCTTGTTCCTGCCCCTTGTGCCTCGCCGCCTCGACCCTGCCTGTCCTGTGGCACGATAACTTGCCTGCCCTATACTTCCATGACCTATACTTACCTGACTGTCTAGGCCTGGCAAGGGTCACACTGAGCTTGAAGAAGAACTTCATGAACATGCACACATTGACTACGAGCGCGTTGCTATTGTAAGTCTACTCTGACATGCCCAGTGTCGAACCATAAGCACTGACCTCTCCAAGATCGCCAACCCTTCTGTCGCTGCCCTCTATGAAGATGCTCTTGTCTACGAAACCGGTACTGCTATTACATCAAGCGGTGCTCTCACAGCCTACTCTGGCGCCAAAACTGGTCGCTCACCTTCAGATAAGCGTGTTGTCAAGGAGGAGTCTTCAGAAAACGAGGTCTGGTGGGGACCTGTCAACAAGCCCATGACTCCTGAAGTAAGTCACAAGCTTTTCCTAAGTCCATTACCCTTGCATGACTGTCTCCCTGAATGCATGGGGGTTAAGCTTTATGCTTCCGTGACATTTGCGCAAGGGCGTTTTCAAACATGATAAATGGCGCATGAGGGATTATTTTTCTGTGCAACATCAATCCTGCATCATCCTGTTCTTCATCCTGTTTAGTCGATCGTCGTTGTCGTGGTTCGCCTGTGGGCCTGGCCTTGCATGGACCTTGCAGCACATCATGCATGTGACGTCATATTTAGGGCTCGCATACTAACTAAGGACTTCAGGTCTGGCGTATCAACCGCGAGCGTGCTGTCGACTACCTCAACACCCGAAACCGCATTTATGTTATTGATGGCTTCGCTGGCTGGGATGAGCGCTACCGTATTAGCGTCCGTGTCGTCTGCGCGCGTGCCTACCATGCTCTCTTCATGCGAAACATGCTTATCCGCCCCTCAGCCGAAGAACTCCAGCACTTCCACCCCGACTATGTTATCTACAATGCCGGTTCTTTCCCTGCCAACCGCTTCACAGAGGGCATGACCTCCGCAACATCAGTCGCCATCAACTTTGCCGAAAAGGAGATGGTCATCCTTGGAACCGAGTATGCCGGAGAGATGAAGAAGGGTGTCTTCACCATCCTCTTCTACGAGATGCCCGTCAAGCACAACGTCCTTACCCTGCACTCCTCCGCCAACGAGGGCCAGAACGGCGATGTCACAGTCTTCTTCGGTCTTTCCGGTACCGGCAAGACCACTCTCTCTGCTGACCCCAAGCGTGCTCTGATCGGTGATGACGAGCACTGCTGGACCGACCGTGGTGTCTTCAACATTGAAGGTGGATGCTACGCCAAGTGCATTGGCCTCTCCGCCGAGAAGGAACCAGATATCTTCAACGCCATCCGCTTCGGATCCGTCCTCGAGAACGTCGTCTTCGACCCCATCAGCCGTGTTGTCAACTACGACGACTCCACTCTCACGGAAAACACGCGCTGCGCCTACCCCATTGAGTACATTGAGAACGCTAAGATTCCCTGCTTGTCCGACAACCACCCCACCAACATCATCCTCCTTACCTGCGATGCCCGCGGTGTTCTCCCCCCGATCTCCAAGCTCACCACCGAGCAGACCATGTTCCACTTCATCTCCGGTTACACCTCCAAGATGGCCGGTACCGAGGACGGTGTCACAGAACCCCAGGCCACCTTCTCCTCGTGCTTCGCCCAGCCCTTCCTTGCTCTGCACCCCATGCGCTACGCCCGTATGCTCGCAGACAAGATCTCGCAGCACAAGGCCAATGCCTGGCTCCTCAACACCGGTTGGGTTGGCGCTGGCGCCACCACCGGCGGCAAGCGTTGCCCGCTGAAGTATACCCGTGCCATCCTCGACGCTATCCACAGCGGCGAGCTCGCCCAGGCCCAGTACGAGACCTACGACGTCTTCAACCTCCACGTGCCCACAAGCTGCCCCGGTGTGCCTGATGAGCTGCTAAACCCCAAGAACAGCTGGACGGCCACAACCAGCTTCTCAGGCGAGGTTAACAAGCTCGCCAAGCTGTTCAATGAGAACTTCCAAAAGTACGCTGACCAAGCTACCAAGGAGGTCATCGAGGCTGGTCCTGTGGCTCAGTAGACGGTCAAAAAATTGCTTTTCTGTTTTATTCTCTTTATCTATTTCCTTTTTGTCACTGATGGTTTTTTATGATTTCCCCATTTTCCGGTTCATATTTCCCTTTCTTTCATATATTGCATGGCGTGCTGCGCTTTTTTTTCCTTTCAAATAATTTGGGTCTGAGTTTGCTCTCGCGAGAGGGCCGGGAATCATGTAACTTGGAAATGCCTTTTGGGCTCCAGTGATGTGTGAAGATGGCCATTGCGGCCAGTAGAGGTTAGATAATCCACGGCTATTCCCGAATTGTTGTGCTCGTAATTTGTAAAATTCCTTATCACAATCATTGACCAGAGAGAGATGTTTAGTTTGTGTAGCGGCTTTCTTGTCTGCCTTATTAGTGGCCTTGATATTCCATCTTATGTTCAGGCACAACAATCCGCAGTAATAATATTCCTCGAATAGATGGTAAGTGGTTCAGTAATGATTGGGTTCCTGCAAGTCATCTGCACTGACTCGAGCCACTTGACGCCTGGAGGGATCCAAGTCCAACTTTGGCAGCTCATACTTCTAGCGCCGCGACCAAGAAACCTCGTAGCAGGCATTCTATCTTAATCTCAAAAAAATTATCCCACTCTAACAACGGGAAATGGTCACGCAATGAACATCACCCAATCCAATTTCCAAGCATCAGGAGACTACAATACAACGAGAACAAAGAGGAAAGGGAAAGCGGGCGAAAGACTCATGATATCTCTCTATCTGCCAGGCATACTACGATAAATCCAGCCTAGCCTCGACAACGTGAACCAGCGAAAATCGGCTGTTTGAATCATCTTCAGCCACAGGCCAGGGAAAGGCCTCCGGCTTCTCTACCGAGATCCCGCCCGGGTCCCCTGCCACTCCCGCCCTTCCACCCGGGCTTGTCCCGAGCGCTTCTGACAATCTGAGCCCTGAGATGTCGAATGTACAATGTACTATCCGATGCCTTGTGCCGCGGTGCGGTGGGTTTGCCGGGGGTTTACTGCGGGGTGTTACTAACTTACTACAGCTATCGTGTGCCATGTGTGGTCTCATTTTGTTGGGATTTGTGGAGAGTGGTAGAATTCATGTCTAGGCGCAAACTTACAGGTCTGTTTCCTCTCAAATTGTTGAGTTCCCGCTTTCGTAGTACTAGTTGGTAGTATACCCGCGGCTGTGAGGCACTACGGAGAATATCTCGTCCGGACCCATGGCGGATCACCATGACAGAACGTGCAGGCTTTCCCGTCCGTCCACGATGGTTACAGCATGATTTGCGAAGCGGCTATCTTTTGGATTCTTCGAACCAACTGTCGATGATTGAGGATATCCAAAAGTGCCGATTTCGGCGGGGGATCGGAGGCGGAGCACTGTCGCCCATAGGGTATGGCAGGATGTGGTTAGTATGAGTTGCATGAGGTGTTGAATTAGATTGATATTGAGGTTGCAGCTTTCGCATTGGCAGGGTAGGACGAGGGAATGGTCCGTGTCGAACAGAGTGATGAGGCATTTACATACGCGCCTTGATGGCTCGTCTTATTGTCTGAAAAACACGTTGTGGAAGCGTGATGCGCTGTGATAGCACTTTGGGCAGCAGCCATGCCTCGATAACCCAACCGCCGATGAGGATATACCGGGGGCGGTATCCGAAGGACGGAGGAATGTTCATTAACATGAACATGCGCTGTGGTCACTGGTGGGGGGATGGCGCTATTGACCAGGAACGGGGGAAAGGACAGCGGGAACTAGAAGAATAGCCGATCTGGACCGCGATGGGGCGAATCGATGGGCCTGGAAGACGGTACTCCGGAGAAGGCTAATCAGGAGCAGGCTGATTCTCAGCAGTTCCAGCGTGCGACTGCAGATTCAGGAATCAGGTTCCATCTATCCTCGGATAGTTGGGCGGATGTCGGGGCGGTAACATGTTACTCTTTCGCTATGCATGGCTGTAAATCTCATGGATTTGAAGGTATCGCCAATGGATATCCAGTCTGCTCTCAAAAAAAGTAGATTAGCTGTTACTAGACGGAGAATACTGCAGAGTCTTGTGGCGGTGTTGTGGTGGTGATGGTAACCCGAGCGTCGGGAAGAGGCACGGGTTCCCGGGCCTCCCTGTCGGCCAGATGGGGCTAGCTCGGTAATCTACAGTACCGAGCTCTTACCGAATAAGTTACCATCTTAATGACGTCGACTCGTTCATTTCATCCGTTTCAATGGGAGAAAATGGTAGTAATGAGATAATCTCAATCTGTGCCAGCCTTCCGTGGCTGGGACTGCATTATAATATGGAAACATAAGCAGCAGAAGCAAAAATATAGGCACTAAAAACTTGGAAAAGAAAAGCAGAACAGCTAATGCACGACGACAGCTTGGACAGCATCCCCGCATCTTCATCCACTTTCTGGCACAGCTTGGTGGGGACATTTTCTACAACGTTGTAGCGAAGATCGCAGCTTTGTTCAAGCTAGCAGAATCAAGTCTAACGCGGTAATAATTATCCTGAGTAGCTCTTATTAGCTGAAAAATGATAATCATGCTGCCCCATCAGCGTAAATGATGGCCTACTTATACTACGCCACCCTCCTGGCCCAGCTTCGGAACTGATTCTCGGTTCTTGCAAGGATATCACCAGGATACTGCCGGAGTTATAAGAAGCTGCCCGTGCTCTGCGCTGCTTCAGTACTCGTGGTACTTGACTGCGAGAATCAGAAGCCATTGATAGGCCCCCGCATCAGAACCGCGTCAATCATCTGACAGAGCGATCCCAGTTACAGAACAGCTTCTCGTCTCCTCTCCATTCAGTGTCGCCAACCTTGGAACAGCTCGTCTCCAGATCCTAATCTCTCCTCTTTCCGGAGCAGTTCCTGGCCACTGGACCTTTCCCCTCCCGGTTCTCTCCAGGCCAGAAAGTTATACTTCGCTGTAAGTTCCGACACCTTCCCCTCCTCAATCTATTCCCGACGTCATTTCTGTCACACGAGCCACTCTTGCCTTTTTCTACTACTACCGTGCACTAACCATTGCTCCCCCTCTAGTTTCGCTTTCCTTTTTCCTCCGCTACTTAACCCCGGTCAGTGGATGGTCATTCTCTCTTTTCCTTGCTCCTCTTTCACTCGCACAGCCATCTTTCTTTTACGGCATAAATCATCACCCACGCATCTTCATTTCGGCTGCTAATACTGCTGCAGAGCTGGTGGGAATCGTGCTTCCTGCTCGACATGGCTTCAACCACCAAAGAATCCACCCAACCCGCGGTGGATTTCTTACACCACCCCTACACTCGTACCGCCCTTCCCTTCGTTAATGGCGGCTTAGCTGGTATGACGGCCACCGTCGTCATTCAGCCCATTGACATGATCAAGGTGCGCTTACAACTCGCTGGCGAGGGTGTGCGCACTGGTCCTCGTCCATCCGCCTTTGGTATCGCCCGCGACATTGTCGCGTCTGGAAAGGTTCTCGACCTTTACACGGGTCTTTCTGCAGGACTGCTACGCCAGGCAGTTTATACAACCGCTCGGCTTGGATTTTTCGACACGTTCATGAAGTCGCTGGGCGCAAGAGCCGAAGCCTCAAACCGAAAAGTTACATTCGCAGAGCGAGCCGGTGCCGGCCTAACGGCGGGTGGAATTGCTGCGATGATCGGTAACCCAGCAGATCTTGCCCTCGTTAGAATGCAATCAGATGGCCTCAAGCCACCCGAGGCGCGGGCAAACTATCGTTCTGTCATCGATGCCTTGTTCCGCATCTCTAGAGTCGAGGGTGTTACTGCCCTCTGGGCTGGTGCTTTCCCGACCGTCGTGCGTGCCATGTCCCTCAACCTTGGCCAACTAGCCTTCTTCGCCGAGTCGAAAGCCCAGTTGAAGACCCGGACAACCCTTTCGGCTCAAAACCAGACCTTTGCCGCCTCGGCGATCGCTGGATTCTTCGCTAGCTTCCTCTCGCTCCCGTTTGACTTTGTCAAAACTCGCCTGCAAAAACAACAAAGGGACCCCACCACAGGAAAATCACCATACAAGGGTATGTTTGACTGTGCCCGAAAAGTGGTTCAGGAAGAGGGCTGGTTGAGGTTCTACCGCGGGTTCGGCACATACTATGTGCGGATCGCCCCCCATGCGTTAGTCTCCCCACTCTGTGCATACTTTGTTTTTCCTTGTTGCTTATCGCTGACCCACCGCTCCACTTTTAGTATGGTCACTCTTATCGTCGCGGATTATCTCAACCTCATCACGAAATAAACACAGCCGGATAAAAACTCCGTGCATGGCCCCCAGCTGACCAGAGAGCTTTGCTTTTTTCGCGTCCCGTTTTCGAGGTCTCGCTCCTATGTTTGCGATGCAATTGACCCTCGTGATTCGAACACGGCTCGCTCCTCTTTTTCGAGTATTCACCAGGTGGAAAATGCAACATTTATCAACTTTGAAGTGCCGTCACGTCTGAAATGGGGGTAATCATTAGTTTCATGAATTCCGAGAACATGCCCGACTACACATTTTCTCGCCTGATTTGCGCGTCCCGGGCGATCCCCATACTGCCCGAACGATTTTCTGGACTGCCATGAACAGCGGGTCTTCGCTCGACTTCTGGAGCTTATCACCAAGGCCAATTTGCTTGATTATTCTATTAAACAATTCCTGTGTCACGTTTCATCATTTGAGCCCGGTTTACTTGAACGGAGTTCCCACTGTCTCGTTCTGAGTTCGTACGTTTTGATTCAATGTTCAAGTACCAGCCCTCCTGATCGACTGCACTAAACAGATTCCCTGTCCGTTTTCAATATTGTCTGTTTATTCTTTATTTGTTAGTTATACCCAAGGCGCTTTACAGCTCACTGATATGGTGTACTCGTACTCGCAGGATGTACCCAGTGGTAGTCGAGCTCTAAAATGAATCACCTTCAACAAACCGTCCGAAGCACTGATCAGTGATTCAAGGGAACGAGCTGAAGTTCACCGAGTGTAGGAAACCGGACAGTTGGAAATTCCTTTTGTGGACGCAAAAGTAATTCGGACCAAGCTTATTTTTGAATCTGCATGGCGGTTGAATCCTCAACAGATCATGCTCTCGGATACAGGGTAAACAGAGTCATGGAAGCGCCGATCCCGACTCAGCATTGTGCACGGGTTGTTCTCAACCGGCATACCGACTGATATTCGGCCTCTTTTTCTGTTTGGGTGTGGAGCGGTTTGTTGTGTAGTACGCAAAAGCAATGGCATCTAATAGGTACAAGCATCATTCCGAGTCTCCGTTCGACTCCCCCTCGGAGTTAGAGTCCTCCTCCGTCTCAGTCCCAGACGCGGTAGCATCACCCTGCTCTTGCTCTTGCTCTTCATCCTCGTCCTCATCCTCGTTCTCATCTTGCTCCTCATCATCCTGCTCGACCTCGGTCATTCCCCTTGACATCGCGCGCTCCTGCTTAATCCGGACCTGATCAACATCCATTCTATTCCCCCTCCCAGCACCTCCTGAAGCGTCATCATCGTCACTCCCAAGCATAATCCCACGTTGCCGACCTCTGCGCCTTTCCGAGAACCCCAGCTCGTCATCCTCCTCCTCCTCGCGTTCCCGTCTCAGCGCCGCCTCAGCACGACGTACTCGCCTTAGCAAGACCAGATCCTCACGTAGATCATTTGCTGTCAGGACCTCCGAGCATACGGGACATTTCACGGCCCGGGCGCGGCGAGGCCGACCACCGGATCCTGAGTCTGCGGGTGCCGGAACGGTCATGCCACTGCGGGAGATCATGTCTGTTATCGCGGCGCGCTCGAAGCTGTGAGGACATTTTGTGCTTGTTACGGGATCCTTGAAGTGGAGGAGGGTGAGAGGGCATTTGAGGGATATACGCTCGCGCTCGATGGCGAGGTCGTCGGAGTCAGTGGAGGCGCTGCGCTGGCGTTGCTGGCGGGTGTTGCGGCGGGTCGGGGCTGAGGAGGAGTTTCGGCGTTTCGAGGAGCGCGCATTGTCTTCGAGGTGGCTGAACCAGGTTGACGCGTGCGGGACCGGCGGGGGGTCGTCACCTGGATGTTTGGCCTCGTGGATTATGCGGTAGAAGCCAACGTAGCTGTTGTTCTCAGAGTAGCTATGGAGGGAGACTGCGTTAGTTTGTATTTTGGGTAGAAGAGCCTTGAGAGGGACGTACCGCTCTGTCAAAGAGAGATCTTCCCATTTCTCTTGATCCTTTGCAGTCCTCTCGTCGAGTTTGCGAGTCAAAGAATGCTCGTCGCCGCCCTCATCAGCCTCAGGTGTAGCCTCATATAACTCCCCTTCGTCCTCCTCCGCTTCTTCCTCATCCGAGCCAGCGCGCCTCGTCCGTCGTCTACGCTGCCTCGGTCTCTGAGTACCTCCATTCGCAGCAGCATTAGCCTCAGCTTCCCTCTGCAGCCCATTCAAGACCACCCCAAGAGCATCAATCTTGACTTCTGAATCAATCGCGTTGCGCATACTCATATCCAAATTCTCCGTGACACCCCTAACTTTCTCCTCAAACTCCTTCAACCTCGCAACTTCCTCTTCGAACCCACCATCCGCATCCCCACCATCAACATCCATACGGTCTTTCTCTTCATTCCCTTCCGCATCTCCATCCCCCGCCTCCGTCATAGACCGACTTACATCCCTCTCCCTTTCCTTCTCCCTCTTCCTCTTCAACCGCACAGTCGCATCCGTCAACCGCTCGTTAACTTCTCCAGCGGACTCGGTCAGTTTCAGCTCCGCATGTTGCACATGCGTCTTGAGTTGGCGGAGGGCGCTGGAGCGGAGAAGCGTGACGAGCGCCGTGCGGCCGACTTCTGCGAGTGGTCCGACGGGCGCTTGGTAGGCTGGGAGGGGAGGGGTTCCTGCTCGGTCTTCGCGGTGTCGTGGGGTTGCTGTGTCTCTAGCGCGGTTGCGGTCTCGGTCTCGGTCTCGGCCTCGAGGACGGGATGCCCGTGATGGGCCGGGGGTTGAGAGCATAACTCTAGTTTATTTGATCTCCTAGCATATGTGTGTAATTGAAGATGTTGTAATATGTAGTTGAAGCCTTCTTTGATGGAGAGAAGAGCCCTTGACTTTCTTTGACTGAATCAATTGTTGTTTCATGGGCGCGACGCGATAGCGCTAGGCCTATTTTAGAACTTTAATCTTACCGGATTCAGTACTTTGATGCCTTATATAATAGGCTCCGAGGGTCTTTGACCTCTTCGCCTTTCTGAATGAGCGCTCCAGGACTCAAAATTAAGGTTAGAAATTATGTCCTGTTGTTTCATTCGTGGCAATATTACTCAGATATAAATGGTGTATAAGATAGATTATGGATAGGTGTGAATGGAAAAGCGTTGGGATGTAACCAACATAGAGCCTCCTATAAAAGGCTCTAGACTTTATAGAAGCAAAATGCATGGTAGAAACCTGTTCAATCAGCACGGCACCAGATAGCCAATGGGAAGAGTCCTCACTTGCTGCCTCCTTCTCCTCGTCCGTCATCAAGAGTTCCCCAGTAGCTCTATCACGAACTCCCATCCGCTCGCTCAAGGGGCCTAATTCCGAGTCATCCTTCTCGTCCCGCCATACCTCCAGGAACGGCTTGCGGTATTGGAGCTCAAGGTTATAATCTTCGGTCAACCTGTATGTCCCGTTAGATACATGCGTATTGTCAGGAATAGGTAGGTGCTTACGCTCGGAAAGCCTCCCAAGGCACAACATACTCGGGAATTTCTTCGACAGCTTCCTGCATGAAGTAGCTATACTTCCACCCGAAAGGAGGCCGGAAGACTCCATCTTCAGGGGTGGACGCAGGGAATCGAACGCGGTAAATGGAGTTTCCCCATTCGAGCTTCTTATCGTCGTCTTCAACTTCGCCGTCTTCGGGCTCTGCGTCCTCCGGTTTCGCTATCGTCGCGCGTTCTTTGCGCCTGGTGTGATATGCTGCGACCTGCGCACTGATGATATCGGAGTTCGGGCAGACTCCAAGGAAGCGACCACCCTTCTTCAAACACCCGGCTACATTGCGCAGCATTTGCCTTGCTTTCTCTTCGCTTTCAAAGGCGTAGTGGATGGTAAACATGGACGCAACGACATCAAACCCACCACCGCCCCATCGCGAAGCTATGATAGAACCCCCAGGTCCAACGTTGGCTTCGATACCCACTTGCTGTACAATTGGAAGATCTCCCAGCCATTCACCAAAACAATCTTTGGGCGCAAATTCCGCATGGAATAGCGGGCCACGGCGCTGACGAGGACCCCGTCCACTCCTCATTTGATTGTAGCGATCACGTGCTTGTTCGATAGAGATATCGGCTGGATCAAGGCCAACATAGAGATCAATCGGTTGAGGGGCAAGCTGCCATTTACCCAGGTCGCCGCCTTTACCACAGCCCAAGTCGATCACTAGTAGTCGTTTCTCCTCCGAGGGTGGCGGCACAGCACCGTTTGCCCAGTCTCTGGAATCAACATTTTGAGCGACAAACTCTTCGTCGGGGGAGAATTTCTGAATAAGAGTGCTCTTCACCCAGTTGTTAAAAGTCCGCAAGCCCTTGATTTTGCTTTCGGTTTTCCTCCACTCCCTACCACGCTGAGGCACGGCGTTGTAATGCTGCCGAACAATATCGGTCACGCCCCGAGACTGAGAGTACCGCATGGCATTTTCTTCTTCAGCGCGCGCCCTTTCTTCTTGCCTTCTGCGAATGGTTTCAGGGTTCACGAGGCCCATTCGCGCACCGCCACCGGGTCGCTTCCGCTGCCGTGCTTCGGGCGAGGGTGAACGCCGAGGAGGTGGGGAGGATAGCGATCTATTTGATGATTCATTTCGGCTTCTAGAGGAAGTATTATCGTCTGCGTCGCGTCGTGAATAAGCGGGGGATGGAGCTGGGCCAGGCCTTCGCAGCTTCTGGTGTCGCTCTTGAAGCCTCTTGCGTTTGGAGCTCGAGCGATCTGGGGCTGCCGTTAACCTGTCCTCTTCATCCGGCAGTTTCCTCTTTTTGTCAATGGGCGAGCCCTTCCGGTCGTTGGCAGCCGCTGCTGGAGAGTCGCGACCTCGATTTTTCTCCGCCGAGGTATCGGCAGCCCTGGACCGTTCCGAAGTAGGCGGAGAGTCCATGGTTGCGGAGACAGTGTATGCCTTAATCTTTTCTTTCAGACGAGGGGGTAACTGATCGGCTTCTTGTTCAGTTGATTGTGTGCGTGGTGGTTCGCCTGGCAAAGTGGATGGTTGTGGTGGTTCCGATGGAGAGGCTGGAGCTCGGATTTGTAGCTCCGGATTTGCTGTTAAGTGGGGATCGTTGGGGAGCTATCGAAAATGCCCAGAAGAAGGGAGATTAGCGGATGAATCTTCCTGAAATATAAATTAAGCGACAATTGACCTTAAAGTGACTGGTCAATTCAATTCAACAACGGCGCGGTGGAGTCACTTCGTGGCTTTGTCTTCCCAACCTTTGAAGCTTTTCTTTGGAAAGTCGGGAGACCCCCAGACGAGCGACTCATAGGTATGATAAAGAACGTACCGAGAAAGGAAGTTCCTGGTGCTGGGCACACGCTAGAAGCTCGTTGGGATGCGAGAGAGGCGGTCCAGGTTCATCGGCGCGTTGCTGTTGGAGATTATGGTCCTCCCAGCTGTCCCGTGCGGCGTCGTACATGGCGCCTCCACTCACTCGTCGCTCAGGCTGTTGTTCGTCGGCCATGGTGAAGGATAGTCCATACCGGGGGTGTATAGAAGCAGATGGTGGCAGAAAGGAAGAGAATTCACAGTGACAATGCGATGACTGGGTGGGCAGTGTTACTTTGTTGGTTCAGCGTGAGGATCAACCATGTTTGCCCTTTCCGCATCCGGCAGTCGATCAGCCAGCCTCGGAGGTATGTATCTACTACAGCGTACGTATGCTCTATGAGTGAGAATCGTTTCGTTTGCACCTATGCCTGTGTCTATTCCTTGGCTCTTGCTTTGAAGACCGGATGAAAAGACAGAATCCGAGCGATGGAGTAATCTTACGGCCCAGCCCCAATCCTATCCAACGACTCTGGCTCGTCTTCGGGAGGAAGCCCAAGGTCGAGACTCTTGACTATCGTCGCCAGCAGCAGTCTCAATTCCATCAAGGCAAACGGCTTACCAACACACGGGTATGGCCCCAAGGAGAACGGCACGATTACCTCTCTGCGAATGGTCAAATCCGAACGACTGGACCACCGCTCCGGGATGAATAGTTCTGGATCCCAAAAGCTATGAGGATCTAGGGACAGATGCCAGATTAGCTTCATGATCTATGATTTGAACCTCGTATATCTGGGAGACAGCTTACCCCGATGCACTGTGTAAACTAGCACTGAAATAGTGCTACATGGAGGAATATAAGTTCCTGCAATAATTGCCCCTTGTGAACCTGTCTTTCGCGGTAAACCACTAGGCATTAGTGGGAAAAGATACAAACTCTTATTACTACCTACACCCTTCTAGGTATTGGCAGCTAAGTAGTGCTAAGTGAAACAGGGGGTTTCTGCTACCAACTGTGGCACTAATCTCTCCACGCAATTCTTCAAGGATACTAGGATTCTTTAACCAAAAAGAATATAGCATAGCTAAAAGAAGTTATAGTAGTATTACTACCCATGTTAACCACAAGCTTGGTATTAAAGTTAAAGCCCTGATCAGGGTACTTCATGTTGTAAAAGGGTCCCTTGGTGCATCTTGTATGAATATCGTGAATCTCTTTTATGGCCCTGCGGTTGTTGATCCAGATTTCGTCGAGTTCTAGTAGGTAGACCTGTGAGCGGAAGGAGGGGTGGGAGACGGTTTACCCACTGCGAGACACATACTGATTCGTATGAAGTTTCCGTATTTGCTGCGGAGACGGTTAACACAAAGATGCAATTGCGCCTTGATGGCAACATCGGGCACGGCCCATATCGAGTTGAGACGCGCCCTCCGAGGGCTTGGGAAACGGCGCAGTGCATGGAAAAAGCATCGCTAAGTGAGCATGGACAAGCAGAGCCCAGAATCAGAGCTGAGCAGCGAGGCTGCTGCTTGGAAGAGGTAAGACCAGTCAATGAGTAAGATTGCAAGGCCGGACCTCAGCACAGGCGCTACGAAGAAGACATGGAACAGGGTCACAGCATGCCAATCCTAGTCATCCTGGATAAAAAGATACCCAGATGGGCAGAGATCCCAGCGAAGAATGCAAATGATATCCCCAACCCCGCGTCTATCCACCGGCTGTAGCTCCTCGTCGTTTATGTATGAGGCTCAAAGCCAATTGGAAGTTCCCTCTTCTTCTTACGCCTTCGATCTGTGATGCCAACCCCTGGAGCTTTCGGGGACCTCGGGGAGGAGACTTGAACATGATGGATATTTTATTCCCAGAGGAGAACCTTGAAAGTCTTTCTTCTTGGGACCTCTGAGACCTAGGCTAGGCTCATATAGAACATGCTGTTATGCGTGATAATATGTAGCACAATATGTACGCAATGTCTTGATTGTCAGAGGCCAAGGAATGGGGTCGCCTTTGTTGGTCTTCGTATCTCAACAACATGTTTGCTGGGTAGGAGAATGTTGGAGATATCCAACCCTAGGTAATAGTTTCTAAGCGAAGGCTATCGCGGCAGCGACAGCAAAAATAATGATTGTTTCATTCATTCGTGTAAGTGGTGGCTACTGACAACGACGACGATGACCAAGGAACCACTTCACTGGTAGAACACTTAAAAAAAAAAAAAAAAAAAAAAAAACAATGTCCTCCCTGAACAAGGGCAAGACCAGAAAGCGACACGAGGCCTGAAGGACAAACAATATATGTTACGCATTCTAGGCACTGTGCACCAAGTCATCACCCAACCCAAATTGAGATAAATGGCTGAGACTTTCAATTGGTTTTGTCGCAGCAGCCCCAATTGCATGACGGCCAAATCGTCTAAGCCCTACCTACCACCAACGGTGATGGCTTACTTCTTTTGACTCTTCAGATTCATCTTCTCATCACGTCCCCATATGTCTAGTCATTCTTTGACAGGTACACTGGAAGATTTCAGCTCAGCAAAACAGGCTTTGCGGACACTCGCGCTTTGTATCACCTCAAGTGCTTTTCGGATGTTACGAGGTGAGCCGCATTCCAAGGCTCTGACAACCCACTCGCCACCTAGAGCTTCAAGTGCAAGGACTACAGGATATGAGAACTCGCGGTTGCGAAGATCTTCTGCAAGTGCTCCCTTGGCCTTTGCGTATTCAGACGAGTAAACGTTCTTGAAGTCGTTCTGGAGCTGCGTACACCATCTGTCGCAGAAAAGACCATTAGCTGGGGACTCTAAATCACAACCGGGTTCCATACGCGACAATAGTCAAGGTTCGATCCTTGGATTTATCCTCCAGGGCTAATTGGCCCATAAGCCGGAATAAAGCCCCTGTCTTCAGGGACGCCATCTCTCGGTATGCCGCCATCCGTTCCTCGGCATTGGTGGGTAACGAATTGAGGCCATCTCGTCGCCAAATAAGAGAGAGATCCTGACCGTGCAAAATTTCTTCGAGACACTGGAGGAGAAACGGAGCCAGTTTTGGGAACCGGTTTAGCGTTTCGTTCAGGATCTGCGTCACGCGATAGTATGCCCTATTTGCTGTCTCAGATGGACCATAGATTCTATGGGCGGCTGGTTTGCCCTTTCGAAAGTCACTATTGTCAGATATCTACCCATCAAGAGACAATTTAGTATTACGCTTTTTGAGAAAGGTAATTTAGAACCGGTAGCGAGCGACTCACGTCGTCTACCAGCATCAGACACAGATGGATGGCATCCATAACTTCAAGAATCCACTGGTATTTGGGCGGGTCTTCATTTTTGAGATTCGGAGATATCTTATGTAGGAAAGGAGCCCAGTGGTATTTCCCATAAATTTGGCGAAGATAACCGTAGGGACACTCAAGCGAGGTTATAGTTTGCGGTTGCTTTGGGCCAATCATTATGGCCTTCTTCGACGATGGCCATAGAGGTGGCAACCGATCATAGAACATGTGGAACGCGACTGGCACAATACCAGCGGTTAGAACTAGAGGAAGTGGTATAGAGTGTAGACCCAACAGCCCAGACATGATGATTCTAGCGCAAGTGCTATGCCGTAAAGTAATGAATCAGAAGATCTCGGGATGGCTTGCAGCAGAATATGGAGTCTTAACTTGCTATATATGCCAGCGGAAGCAAAAATGAAATAAGTCGTATATTTTTGAATAGACAGCTTCTTACGATTGAGATCGAAGTCTCTTCGTAGTTACACTACTTTTCGGTTACCATTGTGAGTAGTTTGACCTATGGTGAGGTCAAGGTTATCCCAGTCATAATCTGAATCGGATACTGTTCGAGACCGTCGGGGATGGATGGAACTTATATTAAGCCGGGTAATACCGTAATAGCTAAAGCTAGTCAAGCGTTCATTTTCGGAGGGACGGCTTTGCACCACACATATCCTTGCGGCTGAGGGAAATTGTGACACGATCTTCGTGCGAGAAACTGTAAGTCTATAAAAGACGAGACGGGAATAAAACACAATGACGTCGATCAGAGAACCGCAGTTGGTATGCCATAGTCACAGACAGGTGTCTTTCTGTATAAAGGTCTGTCGTGCATGTGAACAACCTTTGGCCATTTTCGAAGAACTCGCCACCCCCGAAGTTCGCATTAGGCTCAGTTGCCATAGATAAGTTGAATGCGGGCATCGACCCTCTTTGGTGTATAATGGGACCAAACGGACTGTTGACCTCATGGTCAGCCTGCGACCAGGGTGAGCCATCCACTATGTTGTCAGGGTTCACACTTCCGTCATGGACCGAACAGACTGTTAGAGCATCATGTCTTTCTGGGATTGAATGAGAGGTGAGGTACACCTTGTAATATCCAGCCGACAGCTAGAGTGAGCAAGCCCAGACTCTTACAGGATCCCTCGTGAATCTCCCCGTCATGCAGACGCCAGCCCAGGCTGCTCCAATGAGTAGAGGCCTATTCCATCAAGAATGCTCAGTTGATGCTCTGGCCACGACATGGCTTTGAGTAAGGAATGCGCTTGCCAATCCGCCTAGATAGAGCCAGATCGAGGTTAGCTTTGCTAAATACATTAGCTGTTAAGTCGCAATAATAGCCAGGGAGCATCTGTACACTCTTTTGTATGTTTACAACCTCCGAGGGTATTGCTAAAGTCGCCATCAAGTAAGGGGACTAGGTTATTGAGAGTTATCAATTCGACAGTTCCGTAGTGCTTGCGGTTCCTTCGGTACGTCTATTGGCCGCATACCTTCTCGAAGATAGGTGGGCCAACTGCACTGGGGGTCGGTGCTGGCATTTACTCTTTCGAACTTACCTATGGATACTGCTTTAGCGTATAAAGCGCGAAAAGGCACTGAAGGGGTTTGAGCATAAGCATAGATAATAAGCGACTGGCATCCAGTTGCCCATCAACCCCTGGTCGCGCACACAGGTCAACAGTAGCACATTGCGTGACTTTAAAACCACCTTTCACTCCTGGATGTCCATGGATTTGCATGGTTCAAGGTTTCTAAACCGTAAAGTTAGCGGTTTTCAACTGGTCGCTGTGCTACACAACTCGCCTTTCATCACCCGTATGGATGGTGCCATCTCACGCTGGTATGTCTCATAAGCGGCAGGGGGCGTAAGTTTGCTTTGGAGGTGCCCCTGGCTAATGTGGAACTAGGAGGTTCTAGGGCCGACAGCCTGTCATATTAGGCGGGTTGGTCTGTGATACAGGCAAGTGTGAATTGCATGTTGTTGATGTTTGCTGACCTGTAAGCCGAACAGTGCTCCCTGGCTTGACGCAAGGCTTTCCGCTGAGCCCGTAACAACAGAACTGACAGGTAAAAGCCAGCTGATTGTCGGACCAATTCTCTATTGGAAAGCAGATGATCCATCCTCTTGGAATACAGGACAACCTTTGAGCAAGTGGCCGAGAGGTGAGCTTACATGTAAAAAGGAGTGTCATGAATTCCTCAAATTTCAGAGTCATAATCGTTGGGGGTTCTGTTGGAGGCCTGACGCTTGCACATTGCCTTTATTGTGCAGGCATAGATTATGTCGTTTTGGAAAAAGGCGACCAAATAGCCCCCGAGATAGGCGCATCAATCGGGATTATGCCCAATGGAGCACGGGTTCTAGCACAGCTCGGGCTCCTCGAGAAGATAGAGGACCATATCAAGCCATTGAGCACAGCCCATGTCACTTTCCCGGATGGGTTCGCTGTTGAGAGCCGGTATCCACAGGTCCTCCACACAAGGTTGGTTGCGTGGCATCTCCTCTCAGATCTGCGCAAAGAACTTGCTAACCTCTACATCTTGACCAACATTAGATTCGGTTATCCGCTTGCGTTCTTGAGAAGAAGAGAGTTTTTGGCAATCGTTTATGACGCTCACCCGGATAAGACAAAGATCCTCACTAGAAAAGATGTGGTCGAGCTGAAGGGACTCCCCGATGGGGTCTGCGCAATCACAAGTGATGGCAGCGTGTATGAGGGCAGTCTTATTGCGGGCGCCGATGGCGTTCATAGTCGAGTCAGGTCTGAGATCTGGCGATGGGCCGACAAGGAATTTCCTGGGTCTCTCTCAGCCCCAGAAAGAAATAGTAAGCATCCACTGCCGAGTCCTATAGCTTTTGCAGACGTAGGAAAACCCTCGAATCTATGGGCATACTCTCTGATGGCTTCCTAGGTATGACAGTCGAATATGCCTGCGTCTTCGGGATCTCATCAGGACTTGAGAGCCTTGAAGCCGGCGCACAAATCAATGCTCTCCTGGATAAAGCCGCGATAATGACGGTTCATGGTAAAGATGGCTGCGTCTTCTGGTTCCTCTTCAAGAAGCTCGACCGAAAGTACGTCTATCCAGCTGTCCCTCGGTTCTCATCCGAAGACGCCGCGGAACTCTGCAGCAAAATGCAAGATGTACACATGTATAAGGGGCTGCGGTTTGGCGACATCTGGAAGAACAGCGAAGTCGTCTCCATGACGGCGTTGGAAGAGGGACTGTTCAAAACCTGGTTCTATGATCGGATGGTGTTGGTTGGGGACAGTGCTCACAAGGTAAGTGCTGCTTGCACGTTTCTGAAGAGCTCACCGCGACCAACATTGCGATGTCAGATGACCCCAAACTTCGGTCAAGGAGCAAACACTGCTATCGAAGACGCTGCCACTCTTGCTTCGTTGCTTCAGCGTCTAGTCTCGAAGGCTGACTCTCAGAAACCTTCACTAGCGCAAATCCGTGAAACGCTCAAGGAATATCAAAATGCACGATACCCTCGGGTACGACGTCTCTATAATGACTCATGGACCATTTGCCGATTCCATGCTCGAGACAACATTGTCTATAGACTCATCGGCCGGTATTATACTCCATACGCTACAAATCTGCCGGCCGATCTGGCTTCGAAAGCGTTTGCCGACGGGGATGTTCTGAAGTTTCTACCAGTACCAGCATGTTCGGGAACAGGCTGGGAGACATACAGTAGTAAGAGGGGATGTAGAGCTTTGTTATATGGGGTGTTGGTCGTTTTGATTGCCGTGATATTGCAAAAAGGTTTTCTGAGCCACGCTTAACAAGTCCGATAGACGATAAAGACCTCAAAATTCAAAATAAAACTCCGAGTGTATACTGGTTGCTGTTGATGTAGCAGGTATTGATGATAGTGGGCGCCGATGGAATCATGAGACAGTGCTTGTTGATATGCTAAAAAAAAAAACATGCCGAATAAAAATCTCGAGAACCGTGTCTGAACACCGTGCTGTAAGAAGGCCCCTAGGAAACAAAGGAAATATTGTGATGGAGTTATTGGGCTGTAGATGGCTTTCTCTTGGGGGATTTGACGTTTAAGACTTGTCTCATCCGTCGGATTTTGGCCCACCACTCCCGGTCTTTAGCCTGCTTGACGTCGTCGTTGACCTCATCAAACACTGGGTCATCATTCATAGAGGGAGCTTCGGAGCCAGCGCGGCTACCCATTGGAGTGCTTGATCGCGTCTGCCGTAAGCGCTTCACCTTGACCGCCTGCGCCAAGGCTTCCCAACCGCTCTGCAGTGCACCTGTCTTCTCAGATGGCTTTCCTATGCCGCTCTGTGTTTTGCCATTGATCCATGGGCAGTATTCCATATGTTCATTGGCAACTTCTAGCGAGTCGTTGGAAGACGCTTCTTCCCCGTCCTTTGACTTGTAGATCCAAAGCCCCAGGCGTCGGAAGCATGCCCCGCAGGAAGTCAACCCCGGTGCCCCCTCAACAGTATCCCAACCGAAGAACGCAAGTACAAAAGCTGCCTCATTGAAGGGATCAGCTTGTACGGTGGGTTGCGAATCACGTTCCAGGCTGTTCACAGACGGCGCCCGCGGCGTTTCTGTCGCTTCTAATTGTAGACGAGGATCTGGTAGAGTGGCCATTATAGACTTGGCATCGAAGCCTTCTGGTGCATGCAGAGAGCCACGGTCGGGCAGTTGATCGGCCAGTTTCAGTAAGCGTGTATACCGTGCTCGAAGACCGAATATCGCAATATCAGGGTTTGTCAGTTGCAGTCGATGAATCGTAGCTGAGTAACGTCAGTAAGACGGGCATCCTTGAGATCATTTGAATGCCTAAACAAACCATCGCAGCCCTTATTCCGCCACGGGCAATTCTCGCCATGCCCTTGAACTATAAGATTCGCATATTCCTGCTCAAGTTTTGTGCCTGATTCTAATAAGTTTCGGGAACTCAGTAAGCTTGGAAGGACTTCACTCACGAACTTCCTTTCTTTCTTGTACCTTTTCAGTATCATACCCATCTAGCTCGTCGAGTTCATCGGGAATCTTGACGACAGCAGATCCCCCGCAGCCTCCGATACACGTAACACGCGCCACATCTGTGCATATCCAGCCGCGCTTGGCCCATTCGACTTCATTCACTCCGGGAGGTTTTGGCGACCATCGATCTACCCGGCGGAACGTTTCTAATCGCTCAAGGAAACGGTCGCGGTCCCAAGGGACAAAGGTTGGACGAGTTTGTGATGATACAGACGAAGCTCGAGAGGTAGTCCGCGCGATCTTGAGTATGTCTTTTCGCACCGAAGCAAGAATACTGTCGTCCCGGCCGTTCAGGCGTGCCCTTTTTACTGATGGAGCACGGTCGAGGGTTGTCGCGGCGTTCGGGGCGTTTGGGTTGGGTGGCTCGGAGTTTGAAGGTTTGGTTAAGGATTCTAGCACTCGATGAAATTTGCGCTTTTTCGTTTCAAGGGCATAGGACATTTTCTGAGGCGTACCGGTGGCTTCTGGCTTCGAGATGTCTGCAAGTTGAGCTCTGGTGATGCCCGCGGCGGCATTGATGATTGAACCTTGCCTGCAAGAACATTGGCTAGGCTAGAACGGGATAGCTCCTGCCTTAGGTATCAATATATTTTTGGTCACTTAATCTATCATAGAGACGTAGAACTGAGCCTGTATAGTGAGTCTCAAATATTGCTATTGAGCCAAGGCACATCTTGCCAATCTATGAGCACAGCTATTCCGGCCATTGACTATCTTGAGCTCTTAAAATAACAATCGTATGATGGGTTCGAGCTTTCAATCGTAGGGCTCTGATTGGCTCCAGCCCGCGTGAGGTTCCGAGGGCCCGTCGCTATGGAGAGTCGAGAGCGACATTTGATGATTTTCTCTTTCACATTGTAAACTCCATTCGTGGTCGCAATAATGGCGTCCTTGGGGAATCCTGCATTTTATCTCCGGCGACTTGCGCCCCGATTGTCCAAAGAATTGTTCACTTGCCGACGGTGCCTTGGGCGGACCCAAAATTTTGCGACCCAAGCGACTCTCCGCACACCTTCCATTCCCTTCCCCCAGGCACACTGCAGGATCAATTCGACTATTATAAACGATAAGGCCAGAAAGGCTTTTAAGAGATGCTCCTCAAGTGCTGTGGCCGCGAACGGCACGAGCTCACAGGCCTCCAAATCAAGTTTCTCTCAAGTTACCGACAAGACCGTGGCCTATTGGTTACTAGGCAGCGCAGCCAGCGTTTTCGGTATCGTGGTCTTTGGAGGCCTCACTAGACTGACAGAGTCGGGGTATGTCATGCTCGAAAACGGATTTTAGGGAGATGCTAACCGAGACACAAAAGATTAAGTATCACCGAATGGCGCCCCGTTACCGGGTCTCTTCCTCCTATGAACGCTGAAGACTGGGAATCCGAATTCGCTAAATACCGTGCCTCTCCTGAGTTCCAGCTCCTGAACCCGAACATGACCCTCTCCGAGTTCAAGTCAATCTACTACATGGAATGGATTCACCGTCTCTGGGGTCGATTTGTTGGATTGTCCTTCGTCCTGCCAGCCATCTACTTCGTCGCGAGAAAAAAGGTCAGCAAGCCAATGGCCCTCCGTTTGGCTGGTATTGCAGGCTTGATTGGATTTCAGGGCTTTATTGGTTGGTGGATGGTAAAGTCTGGATTGAAAGATGATCTCTTCGCTCCCGGTAGCCACCCCCGTGTTAGTCAATATCGCTTGACGGCGCATCTCGGTGCCGCCTTCGCGTGCTACGTTGCGATGCTCTGGAACGGTCTTGCTATCTTGCGATCCCATCGTCTTCTATCTGACCTGGAAGCTGGTTCAAATATTCTCCGTTCACTTCAGGATCCAAAACTCAAGCTTTTCCGACGCTCCGTTGCTGGACTTGCCCTCCTGGTTTTCGTGACTGCCATGTCCGGTGCTCTTGTAGCTGGTCTAGATGCTGGGCTTATTTATAACGAGTTCCCTTTTATGGGCAAAGGTCTCGCCCCACCCATGGAAGAGCTTTTTGATGCGAGGTATTCAAGACACGAGGACCGCTCCGACCTTTGGTGGAGAAACATGCTGGAGAACCCCTCTACTGTGCAGTTGGACCACCGTATCCTGGCTATGACAACTTTCACATCTATTATGGCTCTCTGGGCCTACACCCGCCGGTCACCCAATATGAAACGATTCTTGCCGCCAGCTGCGAGGAAAGGAGTTCACGGTGTCGTCGCATTCGCCTGGGTCCAGGTCGGACTTGGCCTATCCACTCTCCTGTATCTCGTACCTCTCCCTCTGGCTTCAGCACACCAAGCAGGAAGCTTGGCTCTTCTGACTTGGGTTCTTGTGCTTGGCAGCCGGATCTGGCACCCTTCAAGGACTGCGAAGCTGCTGCAACAGGCGGCTAAAGCTCAGGGCCGCGCTTTGTCGAATACGGCCCGTCATCCTCTCCACAAGCTATAAAGTCGATACACATGGTTTCATTCAAGAAGGTCTAAGTGACCTTGTTGTATTATTACGGACATCTCTGCTACCTACCAAGATTAGTACTATATCCCTGTACATTACTGCAATATACCTACTGTCCATATACTCATTACTTCAGGTCATTGGCCCAATGAGGCCGCTCAACCTCTGCTAACCTCTTATTAGGCATCTAGGTGGAAGGTTCCTAGTACCTTAAATCGTCCCTTCTCTCACCTCATTCCATCTAAAAGCCTCAATCAACCGGCAGTCACTTCCTAGCCGCTCTTTCCACGAGTCATGCAAACCAGGCAACAGGTGCCCAAGACAAAGCTATGGAACAAAAACAAAACGGGAAAACAACGACAGTATGCGCATTCGAGAGGTATCCCGAGATATGGTACGCTAAAATTTTGAGAAAAACGCGAGACCACAGGCCCTACGAACCATTGGCAGGCATAATAAACACAACTCCCTCACCTTGTTTCGCAGTAACTCGATGGTAGATGAAAAGATGGTCTATCTGCTGGGGCGCTCAATATCAACAATTTTGGCCTTGTTTTTTTGTTGAAAGGGCAATGACCGATTCAGCAGCACCATCATCATCCTCCTCATCATAATCGTGACTGTCATCTTTGTCGGTAGTTACCCCGTCATCACCAGCCTCATACTCAGTGCCATTTTGGATCTTCTCATGGTTATCGTCATCTGTGAGATAAAAACCCTCATTAAAATTCGCCGAAGCGGACTCGGCCTCCTCCAATGCGTATCGATGGGGATCTTCAGTGCTATCACCATAGAGCTCCGGAATCTCAGATATCAAAGCGTCCAACGCAAGGGCGTACAAGCATTTGGCGCCGGCGAGAATATGTGTGCAGTCATGGCCATACTCGTCGCTCAGGCTGTTGGCAGAACTCGTTTCGGTACCGAGACTGGAGGGGCTAGGAGCAGGGGAGCCGGGCTCTGCGTGGCGTTGGGGAGGAGGGGTCTCCGGCCTCACTGATTCTGGTTGAAGTGTAACTTGGGGTTCTCTTTGACTTCTACCTCCCTGCCTATCCTGTCTTCTGTCCTCAAGCTCCGCTCTTAAATGATGTCTCCTTAGGCAGTTGTGAGCACATTTACGTTCCTTGACTTCATAAGAACATCCCTGGTCCGGGGAACACTGGCTGTGGCATGTCTGCCAGAAGCATTTAGTGCAGCGGCGCATGGTGTGGTTCCTATTTTTCGCAGTGCAAACATCGCATTCGGCGGTAGATGCTTCCAGTCGTATCGAAGGTGGTGGAGTGAATTGGGGTAGACTAGGCGCTGGCCTGGATCGGGGGCTGTTGTGGCCGGAGCAGGGAATTTGCGTGTTAGACATGTTGAATGGGGCTTTGGCCGCTATAGTAGGGCTTTTGGTGCAAGATAGAAGGAGTATCTGGATATGTAGACTGGCCTCCTGAAACAGCCAAAAAAGGGAACGGAAGGTACAGAAGGAGTTCTGAAAGTGGTAAGATGGATATCTGGATGAGAGAAGAAACAAATGGTTAAATGAAATATTGATCACTAGCAATTTCTTGCAGATTTCTAAGATGGCTTCTTGTCCAACTTGTGACCAGCCTGCCCTTTCAAGAGTCAACAACCCTATATGGAAGATTGGGGATGCTTTGATGTTTCCAGGTCGTTCAATTCAAGAAAAGAGCAGCACTGGCAAAGTAACTTTGGAAACTAATATCAATCTATTAATTAGTAGTGGCTTTCATCAACATGAAAGCTATCCTTTCAGCATATGACTCTGTCAACAAGCTATAGCTAAGAGGATAAACATACAAACAAGACCAAGAAAGTCTCTTATCTTGTGGAAAACACCTGCAACAAGGGGGTCGTGTCCATCGTCATTTTACGAATTGATGACCACCTAGCATTGATCACTGACTGTGCTACAATTCCTACTTCATGTCCCCGTTCCCAGCCTGGAGGACGACTGTGGGGTCTACAGTTAAGAGAGCAATCGTAATACAAAAGTGTATATCTCTGGTGATATTTAAGCTCACGAAACTTCTTTTCGCAGACCAATTCCATATAGTCATGTAACATTCATCAACAGTTCTCATCATGTATGAACTGGGTTTCTAATATCTATTTATGCGCTAATCGAGATAGTTTTGTTAGCTCTTTGCTCATACTTCATTGTAATAGCAGAAAAATTAGTAAGTAGGACACTTACGAATTCCCTCCTCAGGCTGAGGCTCAATACCAGCAACCTCGGCAGCAGACTTGCCCTCGGCCGCGGTCTTATCCTCCTTCATGAATGGGAAGGCCAGTACCTCCTTAATGCTGTAGTTATCCGTCAAGAACATGACCAGGCGGTCAATACCCATACCCCAACCACCGGTGGGGGGCAGACCATATTCCAAGCTGGTACAGAAGTTCTCGTCGATGAGCTGCGCCTCGTCGTCACCCTGGTCCTTCTGGCGGGCCTGCTCCTCGAAGCGGAGACGCTGGTCGAAGGGATCGTTCAACTCAGTGTAAGCGTTGGCAATTTCCTTCTTGCAGACGAAAGCCTCGAAGCGTTCGCAGAGACCGACGTTCTGACGGTGGTACTTGGCCAAAGGCGACATCATCTGCGGGTGGCCCATAATGAAGGTGGGGTTGACACAGGTCTCTTCAATAAATTCGCCAACGAGCTTATCGAGCATACGGGCGTTTGTGAGAGGCGGCGTGCATTCGACGCCGGTCTTCTTGAGCACCTTCTTGAGGAACTCGCCAGTATCAGCGGTGTGCAGTTGATCACCAGGGGGGAACTTCTCGCCAGTGGCTTCTTCCAGAGCGGGGATCATCTCCACGCGCCTCCACGGAGCCTTCCAGTTGACGTTGTATACCTCTCCGCTCTGTGTGTGGAACGTGGTCTCGTAGCCGCCAGTGATGTGCTTGACGAGACCAGAGACGAGCTCCTCAGTCAGGTCCATGACGTCGTACATATCGGCATAAGCCCAGTAGAATTCGCAGGTTGTGAATTCGGGGTTGTGAGTCAAATCAATGCCCTCATTTCTGAATTGACGGCCGACTTCGTATACACGCTCAAGACCACCGACGATGAGCATCTTCAGATACAGTTCGGGAGCGATACGCATGAACAGGTTCATGTCCAATTCATTATGGTGAGTCACGAAAGGCTTGGCTGTAGCACCACCAGCAATCGCGTTCATCATGGGTGTTTCCACCTCAACAAAGTCGCGGTTGTCCAGGAAGTTGCGGAGGTATGTGACAATCTTAGAGCGAGTAACAAGGACATTGCGAGACTTGTCGTTCATGATCAAGTCGAGGTACCGCTGGCGGAAACGCTGCTCCTTATCCTGGAAACCGTAGTGCTCGGAGGGGATGGCGTGAAGGCAGGGGGCGAGAAGGACAACTTCCGTTGCAAAGATGGACAGCTCACCGTCTGGGCGGTTCTTGGGGTTACTGCGACCAGGGAAACCGACGATACCGATAACATCACCTCTCCGAAGGTGTTCGTGCTGAGCATCGAACGAAACCTCGCCGGTAGCATGCTGAGCCTGGCAAACCACCTGCACCTTGACGCCCTCGGCGCGGATATCGTAGAAGATCAACTTAGCGCCGGACGAGCGCTTGGTAAAAATTCTACCGGCGATTCGGACTGTAGTATCAGGCTTCTGTTCGCCCTTCTCGAGACTCTCGTAGTCCTTGAGGTACTTGCGGAGGTCGTCGGTAACCTGGAACTTGTGAGGGTAAGGATCGGGTTGCTTGGTCTCGCGGAGCTTGTTGATCCTGTTGCTGCGGATTTCGAAATATTGCTAGAAAAAGCAGAACGCCTGATCAGTACATTGAAGCATGAGAAAGGCTAAAAACGAGCACTCACATTAGGAGTCAGGTTCGCCTCCTCCTCTTCGGCGGAGACCTTCTTGGATGCAGGCTTGGGCGGAGCAGCAGCAGCCTTCTCCTTCTTCTTAGCATCCCTCTCACGGGCCTTCTGGCGCTTCTTCAGTTCGGTCTTCGAGACCTTCTCGCCGGTGACTTCATCAAGAAAGAGGTTGGCCATGGAAGCCTCGGCCTCCTGGACGGGATTGGAATCGGCCATGGTGGAGATTTAGCTTGTCCGACGCTTATTTACTCCTATCGTGAGAGTAAAATCAGTGAAAGCGGCGTCGGCCGTGGATAAGGTGAATGACTCAAAAATTGTAGGAGGGGAAGACGAGAAAGCCGCGCCAAAGATTTTTGGGCGGGAGGTTACAGCGGGGTGACTGTCATTGGGTGCTTAGAACCACTCTGGCTCCGATTCAAGTCAGAGATGCCGGCCATTTTTCTAAGTAAATGTATGACTTGACTTTCTCTCTTCAAACGGCTCTTTCCTAGGGATTATCTCCAATTCATGTACATTTAATATCCTGCATTCGCAGCTCGCAACGCCCAATAACCACAATTAAAAAACGAGAAAGGGCTTAGGGCACGGGCAGAGAAGTGGGGATACTTCTGGCTGCCGATAACGAAACCCCGCCATCAAGAAGCCTCCTAGTCCAATATCGCTCAAGGCAAACGAACATTGACACAGGGAATCATAACATCATCACTCATCGGGCGGCTGCAACTTAATCTCGAATCCAAAGTCTGGCTCGTTATCCGGCTCCTGGGTGATATTCTCTGCCTCCAACCACTGCTGGGCCTTCATCACCTTCTCCTTCTGCCTTATTAAATACTCGCGGCGTCTCTGGCGCTCTGCATCCTCCGACATGAGTTCATTACACCTGTCTACCGCTGGGAAGTGATCATGTTAGAGTCAAGGTAGCCAAGCCAAGGTGAGGGACATACCATTCTGATCGTAGATCCCTAGACCTTTCTCAAGTTCTTCCACCAGATTCTCGCGACATTTGAAAAAGAGCTTCGTGTGAACACTCTGAGCCACGGAATCAACAAATCTAGAACTCGCCACTTCATAGTATCCACGAACTGTCTAAACACGGTCAGCAGCTAATCCTTATGGGTCAACAGGCTGTCATCTTACCGCCATCATCTTGACTTCCAAAGTGAAGATGTCCACGCCAAGTTCGTTAACACCAAGTTTCTTCATCTCAGTTACCCTTCGTGGGTCCCCCCTTGGGTACTTCTGCTGCAGATCCAAGAAATGATTCGCTCTTGCCTCAAAACGACGCCTCACGAAAAGGGCATTCGCTGCATTGGTTTCCTGGTCAAGGGCCGATTTTGCCATCGTGAAAGGTCTCTGATACTCTATGCTGAAAACCTCATCAACATGAGCAACATGCTCATCTCGGAGTTTCCTCAAGTAGGTTTCAATAATCCGCCTGAGCTCCCGGTAGAGCTCAGTTTGAAGATACTGAACGAAGACCTCCTTCAACTCCCACAGGAGTGTATCTTTAACGAGCCGATGGCTAGCATTAATGAAGACCATCACCGGATCCCTCCAGTGCTCGACGCTCATTCGGTTCATGGAATCGATTGCTTTGGGGTTGATCTGTTGGGGAATCCCAGCGCTGGCGGACTCCTTGTTGATGTCCCTAATTTCCTCCCAAGTGAATTCTTTCACAGAATTCGCAAATTTATCAAAGTGTGTTGTAAGGTATCCTGTTGCCTTCTTGGTCGGTCTGCCACGAGGGCTAGGCTCTTCTCCATCCACTTTTGTTTTTTTCGGAGTTTGGATCTCAGTAAGCTCACATTCGGAGTCGTCATTGCGGCTATTGGAGATAAACTCCTTGTCCAATTCCGATAGTAGCCTTACAGTCGGACGTGTTTTGGCAAGAGACCGCTTGAAGTCCTCTGCAATGTTGGTCCAGAGCTTTTGAAGGGGGTACTCCCTAGAGCCGCCCTCGATTTGACACCTGATACGATCTTTTAGCGTGTGCAGCTTCCCGCAGAGTATGTATGGCACATTTGCAGACGGAGGCGCTGGAAGCGTCGAAAGCTCCGTGTCAATACGAGTAGCCTTCTCGTTGATTTTTTCAATGATGACTGGCAAACATCCCTGGATTTGTTGGAACAGAAGGTTCGATAACGCAGATTGTAAATTTCGGGTGCCGAACCTCTCATGGTATGAGGCGAGATCGGTTGACCATGGAGCGATCCTGAAGAACTCATCTTCTTCATGGCGAGCCACTGAGTGCTCGACAGAGGGATCCGGATTATTCCTCACAACATGATAACCATGTCCGAGGGAGAACTTGTCGCCTTCCAAAATCTCGATCCACTGACTGTAAGACTCGCCCATCTGAACACGGTCAGGCTTGGTGAGAACCCCCAGTGTTCTCGTCTTTGCTCCACGGATATCCCGCATTATCCGAGCAGCAGATGAGTTCATTACGTCGTCTGTCATGGTAATGGTAAGGAGAACAATGCAGCTTTCTTGGGAAATGTAGTCCTTGACCAGGTTTTCAACCAGATTGACGAGGTACCGCTCTTCATCAAACTCAGCTTGGTTGATGACACCTGGGAGGTCATAAAACGAAAGACTAGGAAACCCAGGGGCAGAGATATCCAGTCTTACAATGTTAGGGGAGAACTTTACCTGGCAATGTGAAGGGTCGGTTTCACTGTTTTCACCTGGAACATAGCTCGCTGATGGGCTTCCAGGGTTGAGGATTGCCAGTTGCGCCCACTTGATGACCTCCTCGATTTTTCCTTTTTCAGTGATCGTGGTAAACAGCTCGTCTTCTTGATCTTGAGGATGCCAAGGGCCAAGAGGTTCTGATTTCTTAGGCTTGCTAATTCTTCGAGATCCGTCAAACATATACTTTCTAGACAAGTATACGCGACAAGTCCAGGGCTGATCAGGCTCGCTGTCCGATAAGTTGATCTCCATCGGACATCTCGTACATGTTCCAGCGCTCCTGGGCACCTTTATCTCACTCATACCCTCGATAAGTGAGCTCTTGCCGGTACTTTGATCTCCAACGACGCAGATCTTTGGAAGGGTGATGTGCGAGTCCTCTATGCCGATGTGTCGCAGATCCTGGATCTTTCGCACGAGAGCCGTCATGCTCTGTGCGAGGTTGTTGATCGAGTCAGAAGACCCCAACTCAGGATTCTCACTCTCCATCGTTGGTGTCGAACTCACTATCGCTACGTGGATGTAATGTTAGCTATCTTCCCCCGCACCCGCATAGTTAGGCAAATCACGCGAACACAAAGACTAATTCGTACCTGTGTCAGATGCAGGGTCTATCTGGTCCGGGTCTGTTTTAATCGGCATTTGTAGAAGTAGATGGTCACGAATGTTAGGGAATTTCAGGTTGGCAGATGCCTATCGCAGGGTGGTGGAGAGAGGTATCAGGAAGAAGACTTTAAGTTGACCCAGGTCGAGAAGCAGAAGAAGAACTGAGTAAAAGCCTTCAAGTGTTACCAGAAGGCAGAAACCTACCATGGCTACTGCTGTTGCCTGGGATAACAGTGAGAGTGAGGTGAATACAAGGGAAACCGAACTGATAGAACCTGGGGAATTGGACTCAATTGTCCAAGTGAGACCAGGGGCAAAAACATTCAAGTACCGCAAAGTACAAGAGAACACGCAAGATAAAGAGGATAGTCTAGTGATACCCTGTAGTAGAAATATCTTGCCAAGCCTACTAGTAGTTTCAGGCTCATTTCCAGATGGTTGTCTGTGGTGCTTAGGAAGACGAAGCAGAAGCTGTTGCAGGGGTCTCTGATCCTCTCAATCGAGATTATTGCAAGTCAGTGAGATACAACTAACTCCAAATCTGGCACGGTTAGAGTAACCTTCTTGAATCCTGCTTTGAGAAGGAATTGGTGGGTCGAGAGGATATCGATGTAGGTATTGTTCGCCTAGGTAAAATCTATGATTACCATCGTCAAACTCAACCAGCTCACTCCATGAATGTCAACAGTACCCTGTGGTCAGAGAACTATCAGGCTCTCATTGTTGATATAGACATCAAGAGCCAACTCGTCTTTCCAACGGGACCGTCTTAGATTCGGCCTGCTAGTGTGCGCTCGGAGTCTGTTTGTTCAAAATAGATTGAAGAACTGCGCTGCTAATATGCTGGCTCACATAGTAGATCTATCTTTTGTATAGACATCTTTACATGCCTACGAAGTTTCTGTCAAACATGGGCGAATTCAATAAGATCAATATTCCCACTTTAAGGATTGTCAGTGAAGCAACCTTCCATAGATACTGTTTCTAGACAACTGGCAGCAGTTTGAGGTCAGGATCGCCAATATTGTCAATGAAAAGATCTTTCGCCGCTGACGGCGTGGGTTTGCTGGCAATGGTAACACAGGGACTGTTACCGGACTTAGTATAGTAGTAGTTCGAACTTCCCCGAGAGTACTGCCCTGAAACTATAAGAGTAGGTTCCGTTGATTGAGCGAGGCTTAAGCGCGTAATGTAAATATCTACAAGGAGAGCCTATCATGCTGATTTGTTCTCTGTGAAATGTCTGAGAAATCATCCTGGCGAGGGCGAGGAGTTGGCTGAAAGTTGAAAGGTTTGAAAGCCTCCACTGGGTCTGGAGCTTGGGCTTGTGGATCTTTGGGTGATCAACTGACTTGTGGGCAACCTTAAGTCACTCTACTCAGTAACTCAGTCAACTTTCCTTTCGCTCCCCTGAATTTCCCTTCAGAACCCTTTCTATTAAGTTTGCAAAACTACGCTAAAATACACTACCATTCTCGCTCTGCTCTTCAATTGCTATCTTCCTTCATACCTGTTCTGCCATTCGATCTCAACCCACCCCTCATCCGACAACAATGCTTCAGGTGCCCGTGCGGGAACACACCAACGTGGCCTCCACCAAGGCTGTAATCCTGGTAAGTGCTGCTGTACCTCTCCAACACTGCAGCTATCGTGTCCCTTGCGTCTGCTAACCAAAGAAATCACTAGGTGGGCGGTCCTTCTCGAGGAACCCGCTTTAGACCTTTGTCGCTCGATGTTCCCAAGGTTGGTCGCTGCCCAAACCACATTTGCACCGTGCAAAACAGCTGACGACGATGCTTCCTACAGCCTCTCTTTGAAGTCGCCGGCCATCCGATTATTCACCATTGCCTCAAGGCCCTTGCGAAAATTCCCGATATCCACGAAGTCATCTTGATTGGCTACTACGATGAGACCGTTTTCCGTGACTTCATTAAAGATGCTTCGAAGGAGTTCCCCCAATTCCGCATCCTGTACCTCCGTGAATACACAGCGCTGGGCACTGCCGGAGGTCTCTACCATTTCCGTGATCCTATCCTCAAGGGCAAGCCGGAGCGCATTTTCGTCCTCAATGCCGACGTCTGCTGCTCCTTCCCGCTCGGCGAAATGCTGAGGCTGTTTGAGGATAAAGATGCGGAGGCCGTCATCCTAGGAACTCGTGTTCACAATGATGCGGCTTCAAACTTTGGCTGCATTGTGTCCGACTCCCACACCAAGCGTGTCCTTCACTACGTCGAGAAGCCCGAATCACACATTTCCAACCTCATCAACTGCGGCGTGTACCTTTTCGCAACCGAGTGTATATTCCCCTCTATTCGAAGCACAATTAAACGACGAACGACCCGCCCTCGCCTACTGTCATACCCCTCCTCCGACAACTTAGAGTCTTCTTTCGTTGCTGCCGACGATGAATCAGAACAGACCGAGGTCCTGCGGTTAGAGCAAGATATTCTCTCCGACCTCGCTGATAGCAACCGGTTCTTCGTCCATGAGACGAAAGATTTCTGGCGCCAGATCAAGACTGCCGGTTCCGCGGTCCCGGCTAACGCTCTATACCTGCAGAAGGCGTTCCAAGCGCAATCCGACGAACTTGCAGCTCCTTCCGCCACCATCGTTCCCCCGGTCTATATCCATCCTTCCGCCAGCGTGGACCCGACAGCAAAACTCGGGCCTAACGTTTCAATTGGACCCCGCGTCGTTGTAGGTGCGGGTGTGCGTGTTAAGGACTCCATCGTGCTTGAGGATGCCGAAATCAAGCATGATGCATGCGTCATGCATGCTATTATCGGGTGGAGCAGTCGCGTGGGGGCCTGGGCTCGTGTTGAGGGCACACCAATCCCGATGGGCAGCCACTCCACCAGCATTATCAAAAACGGCATAAAAGTCCAGAGCATCACCATTCTCGGTAAGGAATGTGGTGTCGGTGACGAAGTGCGAGTCCAGAACTGTGTTTGCTTGCCATACAAGGAGCTCAAACGCGTAAGTGATCTGGCCATCACAGGGCCCTGTGAATGCTAACATGAGTATAGGACGTCGCCAACGAAGTTATCATGTAGGGTGCGTTTTCAGCGTACCCCTGGCCACATTATTCTATATTAATACTACCAATAACGGCATTTCCATCGCATTGTCTAGATTATAATATTCCATAATATTGCATCACAAAGACCACCCAGGAAATACAGTAAACCGAAGCCTTTTGTTTTGCAAGGTTCACGGTTTACCTGGAGTTGTCCATCGCCACCCACCAAAATTTGCGTCAAGGACATAAACGACAATCTCAAGTGCAACACCATACACGTTAGATCATGACTTAGAATTAACGAACGAGGTATTGTAACATTTTTTTTTCGGATGCGCACCCAGAAACCAATCATAACAGTTCGTATCCAATTGAGCCATCCTACCTAAACGCCAAAGGATCATATGCGGTCTGCTCATTATGATGCCCATACCCATAAGCCGGGTTCTCATAAACACTCGACCTCCCTCTAGAATGCCGCTGCTGGCCTGGCTGATCCGAGTACCCCTCAAGCGCCGTACTGCTATTATACGGCGGCGGCTGGTGCAGCGGCCTCGTCTCCCCGATATCTTCCTCGGATCGTCCCCTCATATGCCCGGCGCCTCCATAACCTCCGGAAACAAGCGGCGACCGATCGTCCTCCGCCACTCCGGCATTCGGATGCGGGAACGATGCCGAAAGAACACTGCTGTCCCGCGCATGGCCGGCCTTGTACTCAGCTAGATTGTGGCCCTCCGCAGCCATGGGGTCGTACTCTCCAAGCCGGGTTGTGCGTCGGTACGCGAATATGTCAAGGCCAATCGAGGCGATGAGGAGGGCGGTGCCGATGATTGTGAATGTGAAGAGGGCCTTGAAGATCCGGCACACTGTTATCCCCGTTGATGTGCCCCAGTATGTGGAGTTACATGTTGTGAGGATTGTGTGGGAGAGGGACCAAGAGAGGAGGACGAGCGCGATGGCCCAGATTATGAAGACGATGGTGTTTGTTATGAGCGAGAGGCGGGGGGAGAGGCCGTAGCAGCAGTGGAGGATTGTGGTGAGAGTGAGGTTTAGGAGGGAGAGGAATGCAGCGATAATGAGCTGATGACAAGTTAGTTTCCGGCTGCCTAATCTATAGAATGGGAATTAACTTACGACGAGGAACGCCCATGGAAGCCTGTGTTCAGCATTGTGTAGTTGAACAGCGAAGGCCGCGAGGATGATTCCGACGATGAGCGAGGAGGCAAACGTGAAGAAGCGGACGAGGTGGAATGGCAGCGCCGGGTATTCTGAGGGTTTGACGGACTTGCGACGCATGGTTGCTCGGATGGGTTGATGATTGTTGACAGAGAGGGCAGGGCGATAGTTGTAAATAGTCGAGGACGCCGATCACTGGGCCATTTGGTGAACACTTTGGGGGCCGGCGTAGCGAACTTGGAAGAAACAAGCCCGACCGTACTAGGAACTCCGTAACCGAAAAAAAAAGTTGATTCTTGAACCAGCAAGAACTTAGAAGTTGGAGTTGGAAGAGATGTCAACACGTCCGGGCTGAGTGACCCCCGTCAGCCCAGAGCCGTCTATTTTAAGCTGCCATGGCAAAGCCTCTCTTAGCCTTATTTCACCCATGGAAACGACTCCACCGTCCACGAATCACTGACGATCGCTACCCTGGGTTCGTACAACATACAACGTTGGGGGATCGAGAAACTCAATGTTCACTCATCATTATTTTCCATGATAATCGCTCTAGCACCTATGGGCTCTTCGTCGCATCCGAGAGTCTTCGAGAATATGGTTATAAATCATCAAATGCCGTTCAAATCCCGCTAACAATCGTGTATAGATTCGACGCCAACGAGGGCCATTGGAACGTGGCGGCTCATGCTAGTTTCCCCACATCTTTCAGACACAAGTACAACAGAGTCCAGATTTCGCATCCACTTCCATCTGATATCGTCACTCTTCCACGTATTTGTCTCACATTCACAGCCATGACAGCCATCCTCACAACCTCCGTCCCGCGGCATGAAGGCGAAGACAAGATGCACCAGTTGCTACGGGTGCCCTACCAGGACAACCCCACTGTTCCGTTCCTGACCCGTCCAGCCGCGATGCTGATGAAGCAGTCCCCTCTACTCGCCATCGGGGCTCTTGACCAGGAAGGGAGACCTTGGGCTTCTGTTTGGGGCGGCGAGGAAGGCTTCGCTGCAGCAACCTCTCATTCCAGTTTCGACATCAGAACCCCTGTCGGGAGAACATACGATCCCGTTGTTGAGAGTCTGCTCCTCAACTCTACAGGAAACAGCGGCAAAGCGATGGCTTTCCTAGCTGTTGATCTAGAGACTCGCCGGAGGGTGAATCTCTTTGGAAAGTTAGACACAGGGTCGCTAGATATTTCGGACGAGGATGAGCGCATCCGCGCCGGCATCGTAAATCTCGCTGTTCACTTTGATGGCAGTCTTGGTACGTTTCTTCTTTTAATAGATGATATGATCCTCGCTGACTCTCACGCAGGTAACTGTCCCAAGTATCTGTCCCAAGTATCTGTCCCAAGTATCTGTCCCAAGTATCTGTCCCAAGTATCTG